>OY776671.1:13860115-14450987 GCA_963675795.1 Crossocerus cetratus
CACAACTACTTTAACTACAAATATGATGAACGCCAAAGTGTCTATTGAACTTTCTAGAAAGTGGAACCAGGAGAGACCGGTGAATAAACCAACTTTCGAGGTTAGGATGAACAAGGGCAGCGGGTTAGCACGGAAGTTGCTCCGATTTCGAGGATCTCCAGCGAGCAATTAACGCAGCTCGCGGCGGTCAGCCACGAAATAAGAGTTTAATTGCGTTATGCGCCCGCTTTTCACCGCGACTCGGCGATCTACTTCGCAATATACTTGACTTCCGCACTCCGACGAGCGCGACAATCCCACCAGGGAAATCTCTACATAAGGGTGCATAGGAATTCCTAAGCGCTGAGCGCGGAAGTTTACGGAGTCGACTGGTGTAACATAGTTTACAAGAGCCGGGAATGTTTGCTTAATCTAATGATTTTGCCCCCCGTTTGTTACAGGGCCTGTCTACTTCGCAACTTCGTGGGACTACAATCAGCTAATGCGAGACCCTCATTGAAGTTCGAGGGGACTAATTTACGAGGTTTCTACAATGAAGAGTGTAAATCTTGTTTTTGAAACAAAAGTAAAGAAATGATAAATAAAGCATGGTTTCCGTGGTAAGGACTGTAAATCGAATAAATATTTCAAGGATCAAGACAATCGTAAGATAAACACTTGACAATCGAAGTTACCTATTTCAAAAAGTGTAAGACCTAACAGCAATCCTTAAATCTCCAAAGAACACAACAATAAACCAAACATTTTTCATACTAAAGACTGTTTTTCGAATTATTGGAACATTCTTACAATTCTACCTCAAAAACGAACACAATCACAAGATAAATATTTAACATTAAAAGCTAACTACTACAAGAAGAGAGAAAGTCAGTGTTGATCTTCCAAGTGACACATCACATAATAATGTAAAGCAGCAGTGGGAAGTGGAAGGAAGTGAGTGGAATGCAAGACGAGGATGAGAAGACAAAAGCGAAAATCATCGATGGGAGATCGACGCGTCGATATAGAGTCGACACATTGATCCCACCGGGTCATCCAATCGGTTTCGATCATCACACGGGAGAAAGATGTAGTTGCCGGGCGGGTCGGCGAAGCCGTCTGAGAGACACGAGAGAATGGACCACTAAGCGGGAGAACGAGTGCGAGATATGGAGTTTTATGGGATGAGCAACAACAGCGAGGAGTTCTGCAACATTCAGTACAAACACTTTGTGCCTCCCGAGGGAGGTGAGTACATCGTTTGTCTCCTAGCAATGTTTATTCAACGTTTGTTTGTATTTATAGACAGTGAAGCCTGGGAGAGACTAGTAATATTTATTTTTATTATGTATAATTTGCATTCAGGGGGGTCTTCTGATTTGAATTGTAAAATTATTCATGATTAAAACAACATGATTGTGTGCCAATCTTTTTATCTATATTGACTTGCGTCTTTTAATGAAAAGTACACATTTTCCGGAACTGATAAACGTACTTTAATGACGAACGAGCCATGAATCTGAAATCATGTCTGCCATGCGATTAGTTTTTTCTCTGATTCTTTGTCTGGTCTTCGGAGTATGTTTCTTACTTCCGCAAAAATGTGTACTTATCGTTGAGAGATGCATACAAATGTAGAAAAAAGATTAGCACCGAATCCTGTTATTCTAAATGATGATTTAACAATCTAGACTTGAATACCCCATTATATAAATTCTATACAAAAACTTCTATATTCACGTTGTGAGATCTGGGCAAAGCTAAAGAAAAATTCTTCAGTTTGGGGAATTATGGCGAAAAAATTAGACAATACAAAAAATAGAAAAATTTACAGAACTTGCTCTATGTATATAATCTTAACATATCAATTGTCCATATCGAGAAACCACAAATTTGAATCAAAATGCCGGCCCCCTAAAGTTTAATGTGAACAGATCTTTATATGGTCTATTAATGTAAGTTACTGGACCGTATGAAGAATTTTATACTAAACCATATAAAGAGTGCACTTTAACGTATACATTAATCTGACGTACGGTTATGTTACGCTAAATAAAAATACAGTTATGGACTATTCCTGGGGGGTTTTCTACAATCAGGCGCAATCCGACGGAAGACGGAACGAATTACGTCACACGGACAACGTAGATGGCCGACAGAAGATGCTTACGTCTGATTGTAGAACGGGCTTTAGGGTAGTTGGTGCAGAAAATCACTTTTCTTAAGCGTTTCTTTAAACTTGTGCGTAATAATCTTTGCAAGACTTCGAAACAACTGCACGAATTTTATTAGATTTATTATTTATTAGTAGTTGACTACAACATTTTCCAATAGTTTTGCATATTTTTTTAAATGACTGACATCAGTTTGGTTATGTCGCAAAATTTCGAAGTCGATTATCTCGGAAACGGTACTGACAAGTCCAAGCGAATTGGCCAGTAGTTGTGAAACCCTGTAAGGATTCATATGTGTCGAGTATCACTGGTGGCTCTTATGTTTAGGTTGCATTGCATACCACGAATTTCACTGAGTCATCGGGCAAACGGTTAAAGAATACTTATCTCAATGCTCAAGCAGCATCGGAGTAGACAAACCGCAATAAAAAATGTCCCGCGCTTGACGAATGAATCCCTCAGATTTCGCCGCGGGCCATTTGAAGCCATCATAACCCGACGCAGGTGGACAGGTGGCGCCGCTCCATTAGGAAATGGAATCTCACAAGGCGATTAGAGTGACCAAACTGCTGGGACGGCGCGCCAGCCGTGAACTTGATTAGCGGCTCTAATCAGCTTATCAGCCTGGAGCTTAAACTCATTATAACTCTCGACACGCACCACAGGCCTCGTCGGCCTGCTCCCGACGAAAGCACTGTAAACCATAAATTGCCTCGATTATCACCGGCCGCACCATTTCAGCATCGAGCAAAATGTCCACGCGTGCCTCGGGCGTCCTCCGCTTTTGCGAGAATTCGAATCGTTTAACACAAAAGCCTCCGCCGCATAGTGGCAATTAAGTTTTTATTGTCAATACCATCCGAACAAAAGCAAGGGAGTTTCATTGATTTCCTTTTATTTCCAGCCGATCCATTATTTAACATGATTCGGCACTCGAGGCTCTTTTACGTTTAAGGGGCAAATCCTCTTAGTGTACTGAAAGGATTTCAGCCAACCATTCCACTGTCATCCACTTTGCACGACCAAGAGAATTCCCTGAAAATTTCACGGGGCCGTCAGTCCAGATAAGGGGACGTCTGTCACTGGTGCAATTGTACAACCTAGGGAGATTCCTTTCTCCGGCGAACGCTGCTCGTGACACGCATTAACCTTGCGGATTCTCCCTTTTGTCAGGTTATGTCTCGCTCCGAATTATTCGTGCGAGTTTTACTCCTCACCCACGGACATAATTAATAACCTGTACAGTTTGGACTAATTTCCATTTTATTCGATGAGGCACCTAATTATTGAAGTATCATCGAAGAAAGATATTGTAGGAAAGAATGAACCAATTTTATTTCGAATTGCTACATAAATATCAGGTTAGGTGCAAAAACGTTTTATTGCGAGGGAAGAGAAACAGACCAAAGGGAATCGCAGAATCCCCGGCTTTTCAAATCTGTTTTGGACCCGCAAAGGATCGAGAATGAATAAAAGTTACTGTTATTACTTTTTCACCATTAGATCCCATTCTAATTTAATATCACGAGAACTTTTGTGCCATTGAATTTAATGGAGCATTCCGATTCCGTTTCCGAAGGTCCTACACACATTTGCGAATATTTTCACGAAATTTCCACCACTGCGGGGAATTTTCATTACAGTCACACTTGTCAGGGCTCGCTTGGGTTGACAAAGTGCGGTCTGCTCTGTCCCGTTAACCCATTTCCGGCTCCGGTTTCGAAGCTTACACTTGCATGCTTGTGAATACTTACGCTTGACATATCTACTATTGCACAATACGTATATTCCTCCAATAAAATTGTTTCCAAATATTAATTACCTTGTTTTTTTTCTTGGTGTTCGCAGACCCATGGTGCTCGTCAGTGTGGGACTCGCTGGTCTGCTGGCCGCCGACGAAAGCAACGAGCACCATAAAGCAAAGATGCCCGTTCGCCGATGGGTTCGACGCAACCAGTGAGTATAGTAATCGAAAAGTCTCTTAGGGGCACGTGGTCGCCAGAACCGTGAACGAATGCACATTTAAATTGCTTTTTAGCTCCGCTCCGATATCGAATTCTAATTAAGATCGCCGTATAACCTCTACCGTGTACGACGCCGGCTTCTACCAGTGTCGATGGGATTCCCGCGCCACCTGCGATTAGATTCGCCAACGCCTCGCAATTCCCGCGTCCCTGTCATACATATGATAACAACATTGCCGCAAGAGTACCTGCCGATTCCTGGAAAGATCCCATAATTCGCGCCGCTTGATGGGGAAATGCCAATGATGCTGGTCGAGCACGTAGCACGCGTTGGCGGAGTAGTTATGAGGGCGAAATGTTCATTTCGCTGGCTCGTATTGCGAGTTAAGGTCTGTACACACTGAGACGGCCGGGCCGGTTTCTAGTTCTCGGCTCTGCCGTTCAATCGGCCGGTGGGAGCAAATGGGACCGAGATGGAGTTATAGGTACATTGGTATACCTATAACTCTCTCATTGTTTATTTAAATGGGTTTCTATAACTTAAACTACTGTCCAAAGAGGCACAAATACAAGTTTACATGACAGTTTTTATCAAGTAGCTCGTTTGGTTACTCAAATTATTTAAAAAATATATAAAAATTAGGAGAGAATTAGGTGTTCAGAGGCTCTTAGCGAAATTCGAGAGCACTCATTCGACAAAAGATTCAATAGCGCTAGCGTAAAGATTCGGGTCCCAGGCCGGCCAGCCAAGGTATGCCCGACACTGGACAGGAGTGGGGATGGCCGGCCTCACGAGGCAGATTCAGCCCGGCCGGTCCGGCCGCCTCAGCGTGTTCAGACCTTTACACTGAGAGATTCCGGCTGATGCGACGTGTTCCTAGTTGGCATTGGAGTATCGATGGCAGGGGGTACGAAGTCATCAAAATTCAGGCGGGGAATCTGCCACAGGCAGAGAGCGCGCCCTGGGAGCTTCGATCCAGCTATTCCGGCTGGTAATCACCAGTGGATTCGACATGCAAATCCTCGGATTCCGGCGGACACAGTTCGTCCGAAAATCGCTGGTATTCCCAGGAAATGCAAAGCGAACTGCGCACACGTGCATACTAGTTTCACATTCGTCCCTTTGTGCATAAACTTGCCCCTTTTTCTTTTGTTATTTTTTCCACCTGGCGGCAAAAGCAAACCAGGGATGAGAAAGGCGGCAACGTGGAATTGGCCTGGTGGGAAGAAATTCCCATGAATATTTCGTGACCGGACCTTTTTGTCCATTTCTTGTTGAATTTCTAGCCGGCGGGTTTTGTGTGACGGGGGGTTTTGCACTCTCGGCCTTTTTTTTTAAGGAGCTTGAAGTGTTGGGTGCTGACAGCACTGATGAGAATAGTTAGCATTCCCCTGCGAGCTTCCTTCCTTGAGAGCCGATTTGTTCAGGAGCTTTACGAGTCCTTCGCACGAATCCGGAAAGCGTCCGGCTTTGAAGGACAGCCTGATTGCCAGGCAAAGTGGCTTATCAAGCAGACAGGGTGTTCCGGCGTTTTCTACCTTCACAAACCCCACCAGCCTTCTCAGAATTCCATGTACTAATCCTGCAACGACCACCTCACGTCCATGGAGTGCAAATTAGCGTTATAATAAACGTGAAAGTTAAAACTAACTTTTAGTCGAGCCGCTGAAAGAATGGGAGGGAAACAAACTTTCAACTATTCAAAACAGTCTGACATCCAACAGCCAACAGTTCGAAAAAGTTGAGACAGTGGGATGGGGGAAATAATTCCTAACTCGATAATCCAAAAATCTGTCAAACTATAGTTGCTATTTCCCCCATTCGGCGATCCCAGCCTTCAGCGGGTCTGTTCCAGTTCGCCACGGCTTACTCCGAGAGAAGTAACTCCACTTACTCGGGTCTGCAAGGCATCGTTATATTTTAATGACTTCTTTGCAATATGGCTTCATCCGGAGAGCAGGGAAGGCAGCCGTTCTAAGGCGAGTGTGTGTGATGTGTCAAACATTTCTAACGGCAGCTCGACTTTAATCCGGCTAGTAGGAGGTGCATTGATTCGACTTGAAAAGCCGAAGGTATCCCCGCGTTAGGCAAGAAACCCGGTGCCTGAACTTGGCCTCTATTGGAGATACACATCGGCCTCTCTTAGAGAATAAAAGGCCTGTGCAGAATGTTCCAAGAATGCTGGATCTATCGACTCGATTGGATTCAGAAAAATGAAGGAGGAAATACAAAACTTATGAGTTAATCGTTGGTGCTGCATGGTTCCAGAATTCAAGGTGCAAGTTTTGCATTGATCGAAAAGTTATATTCTAACACCTGAACGACTTCTTGGCTCACTGGTTTCAGAAAAATACGCAACGTAGTACAAAATTCGTGTATTTATTCCTTGGACTACATTCCTAAAAAAATTAAGGTGAAAGCTTTGTATCGATCGAAAACCGCTGTAGTTAGAGATACGTATACCCTCAGCTGTCCCGCGCTTCTAGTACTTGGCGCGAAAATCCACCGAGTCTCCTCAACGTTTCAGCGTGTACATTCCAGCGTCAATGCATACAAAATAGTTAGAAATAATCTAGTAGTTTCAATTATACAGAAATATTTACTAACATCCGTGTATATTCTGTACATTTTTATACATAATAACATAATACAAATATACTGACTCAAAGGCAAGGGAATCAGCATGGTGTTCGGCAATGTAGTGTAATTGCTTACATCCATCTTTTTGAAAATGAGAGCCGCAGGAAACCGAATCACCTTTTTTGAAACACACGATACACAGTAGGCCTTTTAGTTGCATATGCTCGACCCACTTCCACGCCCTGCCACCCTCCTCGATAGCGCCCGATCAGAAATGCGACATGTCGTCGGCGATAAATGGGAGCGGACCATTTCTTCGAGCGCACTCTACATCAATTTCTCTCATTTTTTCCTCGTTTTTGTCAATTTTGTTTTGCGCGATTTTACATGCGTGCGTTTACCGACAGTGGCGAATCGCTGCCGGCCAGGTATTACAGGTTTTCCGATGGTGGTTGCTAGTATTTTCGTACGAAGAAACTTGCAGGAAGCGTGTTTACTGTTTACTTCTCATTTCAATGCGCGATTTGTAGACTTTTAATTACCGCATTCGTTTACTGTCATGTTACTTCTCACTGAGTTTCTATAAACACTGTGTTAGCATTGCGACTGCATGTCTCCTGTATTTTTCCGTCTTGTCAATTTATTCTCGGCTTGGCTTTGTTTGTTACACAGAGCGTCGGAACATAAATGGGAATTTATTTTAAACAAGGAAAAGTTGGGGAACTTTCTCAATTTATTGTTGGCAAAAACTTTTTTTTTGTAAAGAGTTATAGCAGTTGTTCATTTGCCTCTTAATACGCCTGAGGTGGTTTTATCCAAAATAATACAAGACAATTTTCTCTTATACACAATGAATGATTTTTCTCCTCGTTAGTTTCGAATTGTAAAAGTATTCTTTTGTTACAAGTTGGTGGAATATAAAGGCAAGATTTCGCACTAGAAATCCTCCGTATTCAATAGAAAAATATTAATTACGATATTTAAAAACCACAAAAATTGACAAAAAGTTGATGAGTTGGACAAAGATTGCTTATGGTGCTAGCACTTCTCAAAATCTATTGGCTACCGTCTTCAACATTCCATTTTGAGAAAAAGTGCGCTTAAAGTTGTAAAAATACTTATCATTAACACCTTTTTATATACTTGCATTGACTTATCAATTCCTGCATATGTATAATACTTTTCCTCCAAAAAAGCCACGGAACAATATTTCTTTCGAGTCCACAATTTTCTTCAGCGTCCTAATTACGTCTCGAAAATCGATTCGCTGGCGTATGTCATCTACGATTGAAATTGAAGCTGTCCCCGGTACGGGACAGCCTCGAAGAAACATCGCAATGCGACTCGATGCAACTCGAACGCCCTCGAGATGCCAATGAATGTTCGCCGAGCGTGATCCGCTTTTCGCCAATCGAGTCTGTCACGGGCAAAAGGGTACTCGAGAGGACTCGATAATTTCACGCGCTTACGTCTCCGGTATGCGTCCGGTTAGAATCCGCTCGCCAGGGCGCAGCACTCGAGCGCATAGATTCGGAAGAGACGCCTTCGCAGAAATCTCTGTTGGCGGCAGAGTAATCAAGGAGTTAATAAATAATAGGAACGGAAACAATCAGATGGGATTGTTACATCTTCAGCTCAATCGGACTAATTTTCACGTGCATTTATACAATTCCGTAATTCGATACCGGTCGTTAATATTTCTAATAGCAGATTTCTCGGCGTATTTTGCTTCGACTCATCTAACCTGCGTTAACCCTCGGCTCCCGGCGAGAATGATCCCATGCAGCTCCATCCACTCGTGTGCACTCAAAATTCTGATACCAACGCATAGAAAATCTCACTCTCACCTTTGAATTATGCAAACCCTGATTTTCAAGAACTGTGTCTGCAAGAGGCAGCAGATTTTCTCTCCCCAAACAGCAATCTCGGATGGAGTAGTTCAGCGTTAACGAGCGGGAAAGCAATCAGGATTAATCCGGCGTGGAATCGTCGAGAAGGAAAAAGAGCCAATTGGCAGGCGGTTAACTGTAAACATGGCCGGAAGCGCGTGGGTCCCGACGCGCGGCAGCCAATCGAATCAATTAAAACGGCGTTGATTGGAAACGCGCGTGTGACGAGTGCATCATCACGCACCTTTACCGCGACAAGTCCTTGCGAGTGAATGATTCCGACTAAATCGAACTTGTTTCACTTAACTGAAAGGCAGGAAGTTTTCCCCAGGAACCAACATTTCTTCGAAAACATCCGACGATAAATAATAATGAATCCGGCGGTTTATATAATTATTTATACAAATATAAGTCAGATATAAACCATGAATAACTCGGTGGCTTCTTATTACTGCAGAGAGCGTCGAGAAGAAGTGCGGGGCGAATGGCCTATGGGAGAGCCAGAATGGCACGACGAACGAGGATTCGCCCAACGGTTGGGCGAATTACACCACCTGTTTGACCCCGGAGATGCTGCTCTTGCACGGCAAGGTCTACACGAATCCCTACGAGGGCGAGGTAAATTACTTCTACTCAAACAAATAACTGCTTAATGAGTAGGACTTCCGGTGCAAATCATCCCATTCATCATTGGAGCACAACTAGTTAATTCCACTAGATTCCGACATCAGGAGACTCGATAGAGTCTCGACGCCAGGTAGTTGAAAGCGTCAAGCATCAACCGACTGGCCGGCGAGACTCGCTGAGGCTCCTTTTCCCGATCTAACTCAGGTCACAATGGTTTTTCCTTTACGCCCAACATAGTTGAAATCAACCCAGAGTAAAACATATATGTTATAATAGTAAGAGCTTTCCATTATAGGAAGTAATAATTTAGATGCGCGCCAATTCTCATTGCGTAAAAGCGCCCTCTCACCCGAACGCATAGGGAATGTAGGACAACGAATCTCGAAATTTTTATATATATTTTTAAAAATATTGACATAACCAAACTAGTTACTTGGTAGAAACTGCTATTTGAACTTTTATGGCGCCCCTTTGGCATAGGGGTTTAGGCTATAAAAATAAACTACATAATACCACACTAAAGCACTGTGCAAGGGGGCACCAAAAAAATTCAAATAGCAGTTTTCACCAAGTAACGGGTTTGGTTACTCTAATATTTTTTAAATATATAAAAAAATTACGAGATTAACTGTCCTACATCTCGTTAGAGTGATGACAATTATTACTTGCATTAATTTGAGTTACCACAGGTCTGAAAAGAATTTAAAAATTCTTTTCATACAAGGTCACTTCAACCTGAGTAAAATAGGTTATACATTACATCATTCTCCATTAATCAAGCATAATATAACAAATATAAGTTATAGAAATAGTGGTATAAGTTAGTATACACTCTAAACATTCATTAAAGATATTTCCTTGGTCATGTTATCTTTAACACTAACAGCAATACTAATAAGAAGGTTAACAAAAATTCCTTACTCACGATGGAATAACTTATACATTTTCAAATTCATTCATGTACACGAAATACCACTCGCTCCAACTGGCGGGTAGAATAGGTTTAACTATAAATAATTCAACGGCACCGCATTAATAATGCTCAAAGAATTCGAGTCCATCTCCGCTGTGTTTTTCAGCCCCTTTCTCTATGAATGCCACCGCTGATTCGAGAGGTTGGCCTAAGCGGTTTCGGTTAAAAGCGAGTGCACTCTGTGACTCCTCGAATTTTCGAGGCGACCAAAAAGGAAGATCGCGGAGCCACGTGGAGCCGCGTCAACTTTTTTCCCCGCGGGTGGACGGCGAAAGTTTATCGGGGAGCGGCCTTTGTTCGGACATAATGGGAAGACAGTCGGGGGAGAAATAGATGTCGTGCTCAGAATAGAACCACTCGGCAGCACAGAACTGGAATCGGGAAAAATCATTAATTGTCTGATTGACGGATGAATGTTAAAGGAATATTAAATATATGCAATTTTAACTAATCTTGCAGTGCTGGGCAAAAGTTTCAACTAATAAATAGAAAATAAATAAATGAGACTATTCGCAATTTAACAATATAATGAATTGATTTAATTTTGTTGTTAATTTTTTACTTGTCTTACGAATTATTCATTAATAACTAAATTCCAGAATAATAAATAATAAATTCCAGTAGTTCAATCTTACCTAATTAGACTTTTACAAAGGTTTTAAACGCCGATTTAAAAACGAAGACATTCGTTCGTCAGTTTGACATTATAATTAATGAACAAATAAGGAAAAATAATTTAAAAATTGATTTCAATATTTCAATAAACATTTCTTATTCATGATTCCAATAAAAATGTAGGAAAATAATCCCCGACACCGGAAGGCTGCTTTCTGAATAATTTAAAATATTAGTGAAACGTTTCTGGGTCACTCGAGTCGAATATAATTCAGTAGCAACTGCAAACTAGAAGATTTCGCGGCATCCTCGGTAGGAAACAAGTTGAAGCCCTGAGAGTTTGGTGCTCGGGGGAGACTTAATTGCTTGAAAATTCGAGGAAGCCCCGGGCGCGGCTTAAGGGATGCAGCTCCCCTTTATTCCTCTTTATTAAAATAAGCGTGCAACTGGGTCGCGGTGTCCAAGCGCGCCACGGAACTTCTCACAGGAACTTTGCCCGTCGCCTTTGCAGATGAAAATGGACATCGTCGAGAGGACTCGCACCCTCGAATTCGTCGGACTCAGTGTCTCCCTGGTAGCGCTGCTGGCGTCGCTCGCCATCTTCTGCAGATTCAGGTGAGTCCACGCAAAATAATCAAACTTCCTATTATTATTATTATTAATATGATTATTTTCATAATTGACCGCATTTTTGACAGGTCGCTGAGGAACACTAGGACCAGAATACACAAGAACCTCTTCGTCGCGATGGTCGTCCAGGTGCTGATTCGCCTGACTCTTTACGTGGACATCGACGTCCTCAGAAGAAGAACCAACGGCATCCAACGCGGTATCGGCAATACTGTGAGTGACATGTTAGGAAATACGAAATATGTATTAGAATTTATGCGCGGAGAAGTTCGGTGCCATAAATCCTCCAAACTTGTTGACGTTGACGAAGGTCATCTCACCGCGAGCTGTCGTCGAGACCATCACTCTTGGTCTGGCTCTAGACTTGATATATCACTGTAATTCGCATCTTGGCTGCGTGGACATTACAATATGTCAGTATTTTGAACTCCTCAATCCTCGAGACTCAGGTTTATTCGTACTCCCACAATATCTGGTCCGAATATTGTTAGAGAATAATTGTTTATTCACTGGTTCACTAATAATTGTGCAAGCTGGGATATTACAGAAAAACCAGGATTCCTATGTAAGAAATAAGATAATTCACAGACAATATCTTATTAAGGACCATTAATAGTCGATACAATAATCTATATAATTTTATTCGTCATTTATGATTCGAATATTGTCCAACACTGACTCTACTAATAGTCGACGGATTGGGCATTATAATTCCCCTGTGAGAGATGAGAAAATCCCACGACAGTATCATATTGGAACCATTAATAGTCGATACTGTAACGTATAAAATTGCATTCGTCATTTCGGATTCAACCAATGCCGAACCCTGACTAATAGTAGTATCAGCCCTGCAAATACGATATTCCACGAGCGTGCAGAGTTTCCATGTGAGAAATGAGATCATCCGACAAGAGTCTCTTATTAAGACCATTATAGCCGATGCCATCCCATGGATATAGTTCCAGGGAGGGCCGTGTAATTCGATATTAGAAGTTGTCCGCGTGGCATTGAGTTGCCTTCATTTATAACAAGTATCAGCAGACTAACAGGGCAACTTTAGCTCTTCACGCAACTTGCTATATCACTTCGGGAAATGGCAATTGGTTCGAGTGCCAGTGCTTAGTGGGCGGATGACAGCACTTTTTGTACAACTTTTTAATGAGATTTTATGAATGGAAAAAGAACGACGGGCTTGTTCCTGGTATGAGTGAAACCTTCCCCCAAACGGTGAGACGCATTCTTCTTTTCCAGCCAATCCTGTGCGAAGCGAGTTACGTGCTGCTGGAGTACACGAAGACCGCCATGTTCATGTGGATGTTTATCGAGGGACTCTTCCTCCACAATATGGTTACTGGTGAGAATTTACCGTTTTAATTAAGTTCAAAAGTTAAGAAAACTTATATTCTTTCTTGGCGTGTTTGAAGTGCGACCTGTACTTTTTTTAAAAACAAGTATGAGAAACAACTCTTCTAATATTTCTACGTTTCTAAAGCTTCGTACATATATGTTTGTACATTCATGCAGTGCTTTTATGATTTTTATGAGCTGTTTTACGTTGAAGTTTAGGAGTAACTTATCTATAACTTTTGCTAAAATTATTTAAAATCAGAATGTTAAAAAGGTCCGTCGTTATTATGAATGCAATAAAAGGATAGAAAATAGAACAACATTTTTAGAAGGAGAATAACCGAGTTGAGGAGTGAACATCGAATTCTTATGATTTATACTCCAAACCGCTCTCAAACTCGTAAAACTTGAACTATTTAATTATTTCTGATTCGGACAATAGTACACACTCTAATATTGCAAAATCTTTTAATTTTTTGGTTTCAACTAAGTTGAGTGGAAATTGCCAAATCGTAGGAGAGAAATTGTGAAAGATTATTAGTCACTCTTAGACAAAAGCTCATCAATTTTTGTAAAAAATCTTAAAAATCATAAATGGAAGTACAACGTGGCACGAAAGTTGGTGGCATCCAACTTCAAAGTGTTCATTGTTAAGAAAAGTCTTATAAATCATACTAAAAAGAGGCGAAAAACGGGTAATAATCCTTTAGTTTAAAAATCGAAGGAATACTTTATGAGAATATCGTAATATTAAAGAATCCGATCGATTTCTCAAGTAATCCAAGGGAACCACTTCCAGTGACAGTCTTTCAAGAGACCTCTTATTACCGGATCTACAGGCTGGTGGGATGGGGCTGTCCAGTAATCATGACACTCGCGTGGGCAGTCATCACCGCTCTGTATTACCATCCCGACTCCAAGTAAGCTCTAGCCTTTCAGCATTTATAGTACTTTTCCTTCAAGGTTGCTAGGATTAAATACTTAGTACTTTATTCAAACTTTTTAGTATACTTTTGTTTATTTTATACTTCGAAATAGATATTATTTTCATTTTTATTAGTCATTCGGAATATTACTCTTACTGAGACAGTAGATTTTGGTTGGTCTAGCCGTGCCAGACAATTCCTCTGCAGAGTACTAATACGCATACTCAATGGTTTAATTTTAAAGGTTTATAGTAAAGAATCTGTAAATCCCATACTGTTTCTTTAGATTTTGGTTTTTGTAGCTTAAGCTACTGTACAAATGGTTACCAATAAATGGCAGTTTTCATCGAGTGACTAGCCTGGTTACTTATTTTTTTTAAATGTATAAGGATTGGAGGATTACCTGCCCTTTAACTCTTCTAATTATACTTACAGGAATAACATCCTCTTAAGTGCAGAACATTCCGTCGTCAGACTGTTGATCAAAACAATACTCGAAAATTCACTGTTACCACGATTGGTTACAGGTTCCATCGATGCTGGATCGGCTACAACCTGTCTTCCTATTTCTGGATCCTCGAGGGCCCGCGGTTCGGAGTGATCCTGGTAGGGACATCCCGTGGGATACAAACCCACCAACACCCACGACTCCATCCCCCTTTCTCTGGCGCGCTCTTTCAGTTTCACATGCGAGCACATACCGACCCCATTGACTCGGCGGAGTTCCTTTGCGTGGAATTCGATCAAATGCTGCCATACTTGCCCACGCGGCCGCCACGGAGAAAATAGCCTGAGGCTCGGAAACAGTTTGAAAGGGGAGAAATTGAAAACCATAAATAAAAAGCAAAGTCGCCCGGGAAAGTTGGAATGTGAGAAAGGGCGAACTAGATTGGCGACGACTATATCAAAGGAATTTTATATGATACTAGAAATAGGTAATTTTGCTTTTTCTCCCGCCAGCTCAACTTTCTGTTCCTCGTCAACATCATACGCGTGCTGGTAACCAAGCTGAGGCAGAGTCACACCAGCGAAATAGAACAAGTCTTGTAAGTCTGAAATCGTATAATAAAATTCTACAACAAAAGTCTTGTAAATCTGAAATCGTATAATGAAATTCTAAAACAAATTTCATTTTTTTGATTTTTTCAAAATTGACAATTCATTGAGTCGTAATATAATAAAAATTCAACGAGCTAAAGCAATTATGAGATTTCAATCGCAAAATCCCATCATTACTTCAGCTCTTTAAATGACTTAGTACAATAACCTTATTAATTGCCTCTGGTTTTAAATGTTTTATTCACAGGAAAGCAGCAAGGGCGGCCGTAGTGCTCTTACCATTGCTGGGCATCACGAACGCCCTCTTCATAATTGACGCGCCCCTCAACAGTGTAAAGAAATTCGCCCTCTGGTCTTATTCCACTCATTTCCTGGTGTCCTTCCAGGGCCTGTTCATCGCCACGCTCTACTGTTTCCTAAACGGCGAGGTGAGCTTGGCTTTTACGAAACTTGTGACTTTTTGAAATGGAAAACTTGATTTGTCGCAGGTGAGGCTCGCCCTGGACAAGACTATTTCGCTTTACCTATCTCTTCGGGGCTCAGACCGACAGACACGAAGACAGTCAACTTTCAGTGGTTGTCAGCCGCAACGGATTACCTCGTGTGAGTCTCGAAAGCTCCTCATAAAACATACTCTAGCAGTCTAGAGTATCTCATAGGCGTCTAGAATTGTTCTAGAAATGCTGTGATTATACCTACAGATGTTTAATAATGAAACTTTAAAACTTCTGTAACAACAGAAGTGCAGAATGTAAGGAGTTTTTAAAGTTACATCGGAAGTTGTAAGAGTTACTCGCTGAACAAAAGCTTCTAAAGAAACATCCAAAATTATTAAAACTAATGAAAATCATTTTGGAAAAACTGTTGCTAAAGCATTTTTTGGAAATTTAATAATTTCAAGCTTACGGCAATACAGATAGTTAACACGCAGTTTTTATTCGGGGGGTTGTTCTAATGCTTCGACGAAAACTTTTAAAGTTCTTTTCCACTTTTTCCAATTTGTATTACGTGAAATAAAGGGATTTTCTTGACTCTAACTGCATTTTTACGGGTTTTAGTGATCGAAATGGAGGAGCAGGAGGTGAGATCAAGCGGTTGGACAAGGTTATGTTGCCGTGGCGGGAACATGCCGCCGCCGGAGCGACCAGCCGAGTGAGTAGTTCTTGAGGAAAGCTCGCTCGCTTGTCGCCGAAGCACACCGCCGAAGCACAAATAGATCGTAGAGACCAGGAAGCCTCCCAATCGCATCCATCTCGCAAGATCATTGCATAGGTAAATCACCCTAGACCAATCACGGCGCTCCATCGATTCCTCCACTTTTCGGACCGCAACTTGCCATTTCGAAAACCACTTTCCATAAAGGCTGGCATGTCAACTAGACGCTAGACAAACTTTTAGATTCCAGTAGAAATTAGAATTAACGGTTTGGTCATTGTTTTCTTATTCGGCTTTTGTAGACCCCGTTTGAGACTAATTGCGTCCTCTCTGTATTCCAGGACCACTTTCTCCGAGAATATTATAGCCAAGTAATTATCACATTAAGTTTGTAGATCGAGTTTTTCATTAGTCGTGATTGGATTGCGGATTTGTGTTCGGATTTGAATTCCGTTAAACGGAATCATATTTTTGGTAGAACCGGGCGAATTCGATGGGCATTATTGTTGGTATTTCAATGGGCAATATATTAATGAAAATTATTAATACTTGCTTACAAATCCACAGTCAAATCCTTCATCGTAAGGAACACAAGTTCAATTTATCTCCGCATGAGTCCAATTCAATTCTAAATCTTTTTATATTATTTAATTACTTCAACATTTAATTCTTCCCCTAAAAATGGACTTTACAAAACTGTTTTAACTCCAGGACTGCAGTCTGACCACAAGGATATCCGAGAACGTTCTATGGGATGTCCTCAGAATCGCAGCCCCCAAAAATCCTGCAGACTCGCCACCTTGCGACTTGAAGCTTCCTAACGTCCGGCGAACTTGGACTACCAGCAAGTGGTTGCTTAGACAAGTGTAAATAGAAAAAAAAAACTGTACCACCGATTACATCTTGTAAAGGCAGTGCTTTTACACGTAGCACTTAGAAAGCATTTCTAATCCTCGGAATCTTAGATCCAGGAAAAAACAATGGCGCAACGCCTCAATAACGCTTTTCGAATTTCTAATCCGTCATTGCAAATCATCGCCGCTGCTGCACTCTACTTAATTCTAGACGAACTAGAACGGAGCTGTCCAAGTCCTGCTCTTGGTAGCAGTATCGTCCAATCAGAAGTCCCGAATTCAAAGACTGGAAGCCCTGATTGGACGACGATTTGCTCGGGAGTAACTTTTAAACAGCACTGAGTTAGAGTATTCGCGACAGCGCTCGCTTGTCGAAAGCAAAAGGGGAAACATTTCGTATCGCGCGATATTCGATGTCAATTTCGTTTTTTAATTCATTAGACGATAATGACGGCTAGGCTGTAAATGACTAGGTAAGAGCTGTCGCTTCCCAGCCGCTCGTCAGTCCTGCCTGCGCACTTGGAAAGACTTGTATATGTATTTATTGTACATAAGGGTTTCCGTTTGTAACTGAACGTCCCTGCCTACCTTCCCCTTTCACCCTGACCCTTCCGACTATGCATCCCCGAGCTATTTTGTACGTGTTGTTTATCAGCTTGAAGTGTAATTATACGCTGCACTAATTAATGAAGTGTCGAAACTATTGTTGGGTGTCATCGAAGACGTCGAAAGCAAAGACTTTCTGTGTTAATAACAAATTATCTTCGCTTCTGGCGCTCTTACTGACTAATTGACATTACTCTCTGCCCCCTTTCCCCTGTGCTAACACTATTCCAGTAAATCGGTAAATTATTCATTTTTTCTACTGATTTTTTTTTTTTTTTTGGAAAAGATAGAATGCGGTTTGTCGTAAAGAATCTTTATTGCCATAATAAACGGTAGAAAAACACTAATTCGCAACGGTGCAACGTACAAATCTATGTAAAAAGGAACGTCGACGAGCTCCTCGTCCGTCACAGTGCAAAGTACAAAGTTGCAATTGGTGCTATTGCGGAGCCAGCTTCGTCACCGATCGAAGAACTTATCTCCAAAGACGAAATCTAATAGGAATAGAAACAAGTCTGCCGTAAGTTTTGGAAACAAGTTCTTCAAGCACTGCGTCCCCTCTTTCCTATTTTCCCCTCGAAGTTCGCGAGAATTATGCTCCAAACTTGGAAATATTCACTTCCACTTGAGTCTGACTGGATGAGGCTCGAAGGAACGTCGAATGAGTCGGAGCTCGAAACCTAAGGACGGATTCGCGATCAGCGATCGATCGCTCAACAATCGTCGATTAATCTAAATAGGTAACCCTGTAAATTATGCTGCTCAGTCTCAACGGGGGAATCGACGCCCCCCCAATTAATTCAACAATTAATTATCCAATATCGCACGCAGACATTTACAGTTGGTTAATTGAAGTTTCCTTAACTTACCACGCGACTGTCGCGCCAATTATTAATCTCTACATATAGTCGTCGCTCGTTTCCCTATGAGTTCTCGCATGGTTTATAGCAATTGTGTAGTATAAGAGTGCATTCCTCGTCGAGGAGACTATCACAGTCGCATTCTAAAAGCTTGTAGTTAATTGTGGTAATTTAGTTAAGGACCGGACGCATGATACTCGAATAAACTTCATAATGTTCTCTTAAGGTAGTTGGAGCAGAAAACTACTTTTCTTAAGAATTTCTTTAAATTTACACATGCAAATTGAAATGTTATTATAACATTTTATTGATCTCGGCCACACCGTAATTGACTTCGGAATTGGTAACTCGACAACAAAACCTATCAGTTACTCAAATATACTCTCAAAATATATGATGAAAAAATGTTGTGGTCAAGTTCAATGAAATTTAGTAATTACTAGCCCTTGTATTAAAGATTATTATGCCCAAGTTTAAAGAAATTCTTCGAAAGGGTGTTTTGTTACCAACTATTTTAAAGTTCGAGAAGACTTTATCTTTATGAAATCTATTTGTCTTTCATGCTGTCCGAAGAGAATTCAGTCGGAATTCTACGAGAGGTTCCATCCAATCCAAAGTCTCCCTACAATTAGAATTAGGCCATTCTCGAGACAGTTTCTGAGATCGAGATCGATATTGATCTAGTGTGATAATATAGAAAATTGGTTCTTCAATTGCTAATGACATCTACGTGTACTTCCTAGAACATGTTTGCTTCCCAGTGATTAGACCAAAGCGAGGTTAAAACTCGTCGTGGAAGCTCCTCTCAGTGTCGACCATCTTGCTGCCCAGAAATAGATCCATTTTACTCAGAACCTCGCCAAGATTTAGCTTCCCATCGAGATCAGTGTCCGAGAGATTAATAAGGTGCTGCGCTTCCTGAATTGCGTGTCTGGGATTCCTCGGGTCAATGTACATCTGAGGGAATCATCAACACGAGTTTTAGTTTACGTCAAACTAATTTTAGGTTAAGTTTTACAGGTTTTTCTTTTCATCAAGAGGAATACTCACTAGGAGCTCAGTGCGATCAGCTTTTCCATTTTTATTCTTGTCAATTAGATGCCGAAATTCCTTTCTTCGGTCTTCGCTGCCGCCAATTGCTTCGTGTTTGTCTTCCCTAAGGTCCAGTCCCATTCCTTCCGAGGGCAGGTCAGCGAACTCGTCCTCCGTTAATTGCTCGTCGCCGTCTCGATCTATGCCAAGTGAAAAGTAGAGTGTGGATATTTATGCGAATAAATTGTATCGGAACATGCAACAAATATCCAAGAAATAGTTATCTTGTATATTGTTAGTTTCACTTTAAAATTCGAGTAACAATAAATTATTATGGCTTTTTTCATTCACCGGGCATGCATTATATTAGTGCATACATATACCTTGTTTAAACGAAATATGCAACACATATGCAAAAAAAGGCTTACATTTTTAGATTTTTCGAATTAAAAAGCTAATTTTTGCCCAGGTCCCATAACTTTGCTTATTATCTATAAAATTGTTTATTTCCACGAACGTTTCTAGTCTACTCAAAAGAATGAATTTACTCTAATCTCTCGCAAAACGTTTAACTAAGTTACAAATAGCGAGTCAGCACTAACAAAACAGAGTGTATTACCAAATTTCTCGAAGAGGTCCTCGACCATCTGCAAGAGGGCCCGGTGACTGCTCTCAGGATGAGTGAAAGCGAGGAACTCGTCGAGCGCCAGCTTATCCGGATCGTTCCTGGCAGCTTCCGCCCATCTCGCACGGTCCCTCATAATACTCTCCTTCATCGTGCGAGACATTTCACTGTGCTTCCTGTCGTGCGACACAATGTAACTCTCCGGGAAGCCGTGGGACCGCAGAAAATAAGCGTGGTACTCTTCCCAGGACACTTCACCTAAAACCATAGACTTAATTAGAATTTTATTTTGTTACTATGAATTAGTTTATTTATTATCATCTTTCCTTCTGCGCGGGGCATATACGCTATATATCTCAGACACTGACCTTTGCGTTCAGGCCAGTTGAAATTTTCATTGTAAAGCGAAGAATTTTATTTGTAGTTTTTGCAAATTTATGTATCAATTTATTTATGTATCGAAATTTTCAATGTAAAGCGAAAAATTTTGTTTGGAGTTTTTGCAAATTTATGAATCGATATTTTAAAAATCAGTACTAAAACTATTACTCGTAATAGAGTGAGGCATACACGCTTGATGCGGCCTGAACGAAAAGTAAAAGCCAAATGAAGTGTGTCAGGGAACATGTTAATTATTGTAATGTTTTCGGCTTACCGTTTCTAGGGTTATTATCGATAGCGGTGAAAAGGCCGACGTTCTCCCTCATAGCGCGACTGATGTGCTCGGTAATCTTCGTGTGAATCCACTTAGCGAGCTCTTGAATATCAAGTAGTTGGTCCTGGTCGGTGTCAGCCCTTTGGAACACGTCCTCCAAGAGTGTCCTGGGGAGTGCCCTGTTCTCCGCCTCCTCGATCTCGCGAATGGTATCCTCGTTCTTCCTACTGATACCTGCATTCTTGTACCTGGACATGTCCTTCGGCGTCGCCGACTCCAGCTCGATGAAGAGGGTCTCTATAGACTCCTCGCCTCCTGTTTTGCCCTCGGCGAGGCTCTTCAGCGGCAGACTCTTATTATACTTGACGAAGAATAAGGAAATGTAGATCACCAGAGGAACCAGGATCGTCCAACGCAGGAAGCGGAAACGTGCGAAGTCCGGCTTGCACATGATTCTCTGCATCTGCAAGGATACTTCGTGGATAAAATAGAGAAACTTTAAAAAAGGTGGGAAACCAAAATAGAAAAAATCATTTGAAAGAAAAATAAATAAAATAATACAGTTTCACTGGCACGAGTGGTGTGTACAATATGATAGGTACATCTTTAATTCACCGAAGGTAAACAAAATAATTAAACAAACATTTTAGCCGGTGACTAGAATTTTTGGTTTGAATAATATTTCAGTGAACCATAGAACTACGGAGCCAGGGTCGAAAATGCCGACATACCTGAATCAAGGGCAAAGAAATCGCCCTGTATATCTATAATTCTCCAATTACACAAATAATTCAAAACCAAAATACATCAAATCATAATTTTTCTACTGGCACAGGTGACACTTACACAGTACGACAGGTACATCTTTAATTCTCCAATTCACTCCGGCAATGTCACCGCATCATTCGAGCACTCACAAGCACAGTAAGATCTCTCAATCGTCATCGAGAGCCGGAAGTAGTCCAGCAGTTGCTAGTAGACACGGGAGTCAGGCCTTACGAAATTCTACTGTGCGCTGCCCAGGCAGCATGGCAGGCAACTGGTCACACCAGCTTTGTCAGCTCGCAACACTGGGATTTCTACGTGATTCTTAGAAGAGTTGGTTAATTGGCGGACGACGAACTTCGCACTGGGATTTAGAAGAAGATTTGGAATAGTCGGCGGGTGCTTTTTGGGGAAATATTGGACTCCCGCTGGAGGTCCCATTCGTGCCAGTGGACGTTTACAGTGCAGTGTATTGATCCACTTTCACTGGAGTCCCCTTTCTCTCTCTGGCCTGCGCCGCCTTTCTCCTACTCCGCTGGATTCGTGCTCTCCTTCCATGTGCTAGACATGTCTTTTCCTCCATATACTAGAACTGGACTGGCTTAGGTTCGACAAAGAGGGGAGATTTTATATGTATATAATATGTTCTCTATATTTTTCAGGGCGAAAATTATTAACAATAAGAAGTTATAACTTTGCAACTTCAAAGATATATTCGTTAACTACTACAAAAAATGTGTTCGCATTTTTTTTGTATTATATATTTTACTCTATTTATGCCCATATGATCCCATACTGTTCGTAACGCGCAACTGCAATAATTATTATCATATTTAATTTATTGAACTCTAGAACATTATGTTGGTATAATTGTAGGATTTTAATAATATGGAATATTTGCTTTATTACTTTATCAATTTACGTCATTTCGTAATGTAAAACTGAATATACGAAAAACCATCGTCCAATAGAATCTCGCGTCAACTTATAGTAGTATACATATAGTAGTTTTCGATCGGTACTAAAATTTCACCTTGATTTATGAAAAAGTTACAGCCCCGAGCAATTCTTTATGAATTATATATTTCATCACGTGTTTTTCTAAATCCATTTGGGCCAAATCGGTTAAATCGTTTGGGAGATATAAAATTTCCTGTTTATGTTTCGCCTGGGCAAGACACGGGGTTTTAAAATTAAGGTTTGACGTTGGCAATAAATTATACAAACGTCAGTCTTGCATTCCTGCCACTGAGCCACCGGCGCTGCTGCTGCTGCTAGACTGCAGAGCCGTCAACAGTAAGATGGCAGTCTGCAAATGTGGCTATGTCACTCTGGCGGCGCGCGCCTCGCGCCGAAACGGTCACTATTTGGTACACTACAGCAGGCCTATCCAAGGTCGGCTCGCGAGCAATAAGAGCTCCCCCACTCACGAACCGGTGTCATGAACAACCACGACGCGCTTGTCCTACGCATCCCTTTACCGCGTCGCGCGAGCGAAGCGGAAGCGGAGAGTCGCGCCGAAATGATCTTTTATCGGAGGTTTAAGAGTACAACATGTAAATTCTGCTTTTTGTTCATTGGCTTTGGAAAGAATTAGGCTTCTTGAATATATTTTGTCCTTTTTTGTAAAGTTAATTTGCGGGCTCGGAAAATAGTAATTATAATGTTTAATTTGCACCGGACACCGAGTAATCTCTAATGCATTTTCTTGAGAAAAACCTTAAAATAAACGGTGGACCTCCCTCTATAAAGACTTTATTTGGCACCCTGGTCCGGGACCTAGTAACGGATATATTTAGTGATAACCAAAGCGCGATACCGGTCGCTACGCCTGATCGGAGATACGCAACTTATACTGGGTAGCCCGGCTGCATTCGCAGCCTCGCTGGCCCGATATTCGCTGCGCGCTATATGCGCTCCGACAACCCGGTATAAGCTGCATCTCCGATCCAAATTCAAAACACCGCAATAGCGCCGAGTAGCCGACTGCTGCTGGTGACGGCTTCGACGCGAAGTTACAACGTCGGGTAGCGCGGAAAGAGAAGACGGCGCGTGAGGGGCCCCACCCGTGGATAGGCCTGCACTACAGTCACCAGACTACTGCGCCCTCTATTTCGAGGATCACTAAAGAGTTCTGCAGAAACTTGCGGGCCCAGGATCTCGATCCTCTCCTGTCTTTTCCGATGCACGCTCGACAAAGACCAGGAAGAAGGGTATTTATTCGGTCGGCAGACATACGAATATAAAATCCAGATGGTATATGTTTCATAATCCAAACTTAGTTGAACTCAGTTATTTTTAGGGTAATATGTTGAAAACAAAGCGCAGCATCCAGCGTCTTATTCCGAAATTTTGTAGAGCTATGGATAAACGGTGCAGAACGAGTTCAGCGAGGAAAACCGAGATCGAAATAACATAACCGCAACCTGCGACAATGAACATGTTTGCTCCCATCCCGTTAGAATTATTGTCATCGTCCTCCCGATTATCCCTCGTCCTCGTCCAGTTCTGCCGCGAAATTTCTGCGGGTGATGGCAACGACCATCTTTCCGTCAATCCAGCTTGCTGCGCTCGCAGTAGGATATCGCTTACACGCCTTGGGTATGGACTGTGCTTCCGAAAGTAGTAGACATTCGGTGGCGCTAAATAGCAAAGCTTTTCATTAAGCATTATCTTCCTTTTCGACGAGGCGTACATGTTCATCCATGCCGCTCCCATTCGAGATGGTATGAAGCAAGCAACGTCCCCATGGCTACCCACTCTCTTCAAGCAGCCGAGCATATCCGTCGAGAAGTCAGCGTAGTCCACCAATTTCTGGAAATCTCCCTTAGCTTTCCTTTTGATATCATCTTGGTACTCCTCGGGAAAGATCGGTATCAAATTGTGCCGAAGTAAGTCGAGAAAATTTTCCATTCTAATTCCCTCTTTTGCTCCAATATTGGTCGTTGTGAGATCGGCGTGGAAATCCGAGGAATAGACAACGGACAGTACAAACACCGATACGAACAAAATCCTTTCCGAAATAGCTGCTATTTTAAAGTTGGGCAGAGAGTAGGCGATGATCATTCCGAATATGTGGAGGATTCTCCATGCGTCCGACTTGAATCTGAAGATAGTCGAGGCGAGCCAGAAAATCGTGATGATTAGGAGGAAGAGAACAATCCCAAATATTGGATGGTAGTTGAAATGAATTCTCGAATACAACACTGCCATTACAGGGCACCAACGCTCCAAAGTGAAGCTCTCGCTCGAAGGCACCTGAAACCTGCGAATATACTTTCCATCTGGTTGCAAAGGCAACCTGTTAAAAACCGTGTCACTTTCCTTGCAGACCCCTAGGTCCAAACCGATGTCGTCCAATATACCTAAACCTAATACTGGTGATTGGAGATCGGCATGCAAGACGACGGAGAAATTCATGATGCTTTTCAAAGTCGTGAGGGTTCCGTTGTCATCATTTTTGTAGGTGGATGGCATGTTTCCTGCAGGAATAATATTCAATGTGCTGTATTTGGATCCCAGGAACGTTTTGATGTGAATTGGAAATCCGTGGAGATTGAGCAGTTTATTGGGGAACCAGTCGACAGAGGGCGAGTAAGGCTGGCGGGTGTACTCCCCCGAGAACGGATTGTACTGATGAACGGTGAGTGCAAGACTCCCATTTAATCTCGACACTTCCAACACCGAGACATCGAGCATGTACTTATTCTTAGCCCATAAGTACTGCAAGAGTTCGTAGAAATTAACCTCTTCGTCCTCCAAGATCGCCAGGAGCAACATCTTCGGAAGCCCTTTGTCCTTATGATATGCTATCTGCTTTTGCTGATATTTCGCAATTGATAGGTCCATTGATTGGTAAAGGTAGAGCAAAAGCGTGTTCGAGCTCACATTGCACTTCGTCTGGTTCTTCTGGACCACGTCGAAGAATCGCATGCAATTAATGGGTATGTGATTATTCATGGTGTTGTCAATGATTTCGTTGAGTATAATACTGCCCGTCTCCGGATAGTTTGATATGAACACCGCTGTTTCTTGGACCTCAGCTTTAGCAAAGATGTCGGTGAGAATCTTGTCCAAGACTTGCCAATTCTCCACATCAATGGACAACTGATGGTCCATTGGTGAAATTGGCACAGTCAATAGTAAAGCGAGGAGGATGATGATCATTGTGCGAGCGAATGATTCGGAAGGGCGAAATACAGTTGCCACGACTGCTCGAGACTTTAATTGTATCCAATAGCGGGGCAACCTTGATTCTTCTGAAAAATCGAAAGGACCTTTTTTTGTACCTCGGTTGCCGGGAATCATGTTAACAATGGAGTAAATAATAGTACCTACCGTTCTAAAGATATCGCGGTCTCTGTCTCAAGATCTCAGTAGTATCACTAGATAGAGTAGGAGGATTCTCCAGTGGAAAAGGAGTGAACCACCAGGGTTGGCATTGGTTTCACAACTATCGCTGCTCCGATGTCCACGCCATTATATATAATATGTATATTCAGGAAACCTAATTTATTTGGAGTAGCATCGCATCATAAAGAGGAAAATCATTATTTCTAGAGTATAGAGTATAGATTTTATGTGGATTCTCAGAGCGCAGGATAATTTTTTACCAATTATTGAAAAAGTTCACTCGCCAAGTGCGTAGAATAGCGAGGAATCCATTAACTGGATTGGCAGCCTTCCCTACCGAATGTCATTCTCTGTAGAATCTTTTTTAGTAGGTAAGAAAATCCCCAGAATCTATAACATATAACTATAACTCCCTCGACGTAGTTCACATTTGTTTGAAGTCTTAAAAATTTCGACGAAGATTTGCTTCGATCAAAATAAATGCTTCGCATAGCTGTCTTCTCAAGCAATCTGCAATACGTATGTATGACCTTGTGTTATCGCAATTTCCATAATTTCTAATGGGTTTCCGCTTTTAACTTTTACAGCACAATAGAATATAGCATGAGTCGATGATTGGAATCCAACAAATAGAACCAGCCGAGTCGAGTATAGCGGTTTCTTTGATAATTATAATTTTTGTGGATGTGGTTATGTCTAAGAAAGAACAGGATATATAATCTCCCTTAGCGGAAATGATCCTACGCAAATCTACGCCAGTTTCTACAAAAAACTACAATAATTTATGCCGAACTACAACTTCTTACAACTGTGCTAAAATCATAGTAAGTTGTAGTAAATTGTAAATTTAACCTCTACAGCTCCTTACACTTTCAACAACGATCGATGACGATGAGTAGATTTACAATAAGCTACAATATTCTACAACCCCCAATTTTGAAATAATTTGAAAGTTGTTGTTTTTTGTAAAATGTAATGTATTGAAAATTTAACCACTACAACTCCTTACAACTTTCAACAACGATCGATGACAATGAGTAGATTTACAATAAGCTACAATATTCTACAACCTCTAATTTTGAAATAAGTTGAAAGTTGTACTTTTTTGTAAAATGTAGTGTATTGCAAATTTAACCTCTACAATTCCTTACAACTTTCAATAATGGTCGGTGACGATGCGTGGATTGTAAGATTATATCCGGGAGGGGCGCGAAGCGTGGGCTCTCAAATAAACACAGTCGAGGATTCCAAGATCCAATTCACGTATATTGGTACAGTCTAGTTCATGATATGTCAGACAAGCAATATAACATGTTGTACAAGGGTGACGACAAGAGTCAGTCAAAGTAGTCCGTCAAGGAATGCCAATTCAAGAGTCCGTCCAAGAGTGATGCCCGTGGTGACAGCCCGTCCTCAGGTCAGCTCCGTCAGCGTGGCCAAGTCTGGGGGTTTATGACCCCAAGGTTTACCCTGAAGGGGTGGGGGTATGCGGGGCCCCTTGCGCTTCCCGCTCTACGTCATGTCTCATTTTCGAAATTTCTAACAGGATTTACAATAAGCTACAATATTCTACAACTTCTATATCTCTATTTAACCTCTATATTTCGCATACAATGTTGCAGTTTTCCGCGTTAAAATTTTTGGAAATATGACTACAAGTATCTACAATTGTGTCCGAAATCTAGTACTTAGTTGTAGATTTTTCGCATAGAAAGTTGTAGTTTTCCGCGTTGAAAGTTGTCGAAATATTTCCACTAGGGTCAGAGCGATGAAACTTCCAAAAACCCCGCTACATGAGGGGCGATTCAAGGGAGAGTGATGGGGGTATGCAGAAGTTAGACCTCCAAGGATTTATTTATGAATTTTGTATTCAATCGCTTATTTTTTTGAAACCAATGCGCGAAGAATTGTGTGAATCAGTTTCGTCTTTCAGGAGCTATGAATTTTCCTGTTTATTTCTTCTCGTGGTAAAGGCAAGGCGGATTTAAATTCAACTTTAAGGTTCGATATTGTTGTAGTCAAGTAATACCCTGACAAACATTAAAATGTAAATAAAATCGCCAAGTAGTTTAGTCCCTTAACCAAAAAAAAATCTTGTCTCACTAAAAAGTGTCATATTCTACAAAATGCCTCACAAAAATATATATTTCTAACTGTCCAAAAACGTAATTGATATCGTTGGAAACGGAAAGCCGAGGCTTTATTGAAACATTAACCCAAAAAAGATCTTGCCTCACAAAAAAGTGTGCCGTATTCCGCAAATGACCAGCAAAAATTATAGTTACCAAAGAAACCGCAAAACTTGGCCCGCCGGTTCTTCGCGAATCGAGTTCCGAATACGGCACTATCTTTGGGTTAGTGTTTGAATAAAGACTTGACTTTCCATTTCCAATGATATCAATTACATTTTTGGTCAAATAAAAATATATTTTTGTGAGGCATTTTGTGGAGTGCGACACTTTTTAGTAAGACAAGATCTTTTTGGGGATAAGGGACTAAACTATACTTGGCGCTTCTTTTTACATTTTAATATTTTGGGGGGAATTAAATGATTTCGGGAGAGACCAGGACGAAGACCATTTATTCGGTGGGCAGACACATGAATTCAAATCTGGATGACATATACATATATTTAATACTCCAAACTTAGCTGAACTCGCAGTTATTTCTAGGGTAATATGTTGAAAACAAAGCGCAGCATCCAGCGTCTTATTCCGACATTTTGCACAACTATGGATAAACGATGTAGAAGGAGTTCCGCGAGAAAAACCAATATCGAAATAACATATCCGCAGCCAGCGACAATAAACATCTTAGCGCCAATCCCGGCAGCATTCTCATCTTTCTCCCAATTATCCCTCGTCCTCGTCCAATTCTGCTTCGCAATTTCCACGGGTGATGGCAAGGACCATCTTCCCGTCAATCCAGCTTGCTGCGCTCGCAGTAGGATATTGCTTACACGCCTTGAGTATGGACTGTGCTTCCGAAAGTAGTAGACATTCGGTGGCGCTAAATAGCAAAGCTTTTCATTAAGCATTATCTTCCTTTTCGACGAGGCGTACATGTTCATCCCCGCCCTCTCCATTCGAGATGGTATGAAGCAAGCAACGTCCCCATGGCTGCCCACTCTCTTCAAGCAGCCGACCATATCCGTCGAGAAGTCAGCGTAGTCCACCAATTTCCTGAAATCTTCCTTAGCATTCCTTCTGATATCATCTTGGTACTCGTCGGGAAAGACCGGTGTCAAATTGTGGCGAAGTAAATCCAGGAAATTTTCCACTCGAATTTCTTCTTCTGCGCCAATATTGGTCGTGGTGAGATCGGCGTGGAAATCCGAGGAGTAGACAACGGACAGTACAAATACCGATACAAACAAAATCCTCTCCGCGTTAGCTGCTATATTAAAGTTGGGCAGAGAGTAAGAGATGTTCATTCCAAAGATGTGGAGAATTCTCCATGCGTCAGACTCGAATCTGAAGATAGCCGAGGCGAGCCAGAAAATCATAATGATTAGAAAGAAGAGAATAATTCCAACTAATCGATTGTACTCGAAATGAATTCTCGAATACAACACTGGCATTACAGGGCACCAGTGCTCCAAGGTGAAGCTCTTGCTCGAAGGAACCTGAAACTGGTGAATATACTTTCCACCTAGTTGCAAAGGCAAACTTTGAAACACCGTGTCACTTATTTCCTCGCGGACCCCTAGGTCCAACCCGACGTCGTACAATATACCTAATATTGGCGGTCGGGGATCGGAATGCCAGACGACGGAGAAATTCATGATGCTTTTCAGAGTCGTGAGGGTTCCGTTGTCATAATTTTGGTAGGTGGGTACGCTGTTTCCTGCGGGAATAGTGCTCAATGTGCTGTATTTGGATTCCGGGAACGTTTTCATGTGGATCGGATATCCGTGGAGGTTGAGTAGTTTATTTGGAAACCAGTTGACAGAGGGCGAGTAAGGCTGGCGGGTGTACTCCCCCGAGAACGGATTGTACTGATGAATTGTGAATGTGAGGCTCCCATTTATTCGCGACACTTCCAACACCGAGACATCAAGCATGTACTTCTTCTCAGCCCATAGGTACTGCAAGAGCTCATAGAAATTAGCCTCTTCGTCCTCCAAGATCGCCAGGAACAACACCTTAGGAAGCCCTTTGTCCTTATCGTATGCTATCTGCTTTTGCTGATATTTCGCAATTGATAGGTCCATTGATTGGTAAAGGTAGAGCAAAAGCGTGTTCGAGCTCACATTGCACTCCGTCAGGTCCGTCGAGAACACATCGAAGAATCGCATGCAATTAATGGGTATGTGATTATTCATGGTGTTGTCAATGATTTCGTTGAGTATAATACTGCCCGTCTCCGAATAGTTTGATATGAACACCGCTGTATCTTGGACCTCAGCTTTAGCAAAGATGTCGGTGAGAATCTTCTCCAAGACTTGCCAATTCTCCACATCAATGGACAACTGATGGTCCAGTGGTGAAATTGGGGCGGTTAATAGTAAAACTAGAAGGATAATGATCATTGTGCGAGCGAATGATTCGGAAGGCCGAAATACAGTTGCCACGACTGCTCGAGACTTTAATTGTATCCAATAGCGGGGCAACCTTGATTCTTCTGAAAAATCGAAAGGACCTTTATTTCTACCTCGATTGCCGGGAATCATGTTAACAATGGAGTAAATAATAGTACCTACCGCTCTGACGATACCGGTCTCCGACTCAATGACGAGAATTGATCTCAGTAGTATCACGAGAAAGAGTAGGAGGATTCTCCAGTGGAAAAGGAGTGAACCACCAGGGTTGGCATTGGTTTCACAACTATCGCTCTTCCGATGTCCACGCCATTATATATAATACGTATATTCAGGAAACCTAATTTATTTGGAGTAGCATCGCATCATAAAGAGGAAAGTCATTCTTTCTAGAGTATAGAGTATAAATTTTATGTAGATTCTCAGAGCGCAGGGTAATTTTTTACCAATTATTGAAAAAGCTCACTCGCCGAGTGCGTAGAACAGTAAGGAATCCATTAACTGGATTGGCAACCTTCTCTACCGAATGTCATTCTTTGCAGAATGTCTTTTAGTAGGTAAGCAATTCCCCAGAATCTATAACATATAACTATATCTCCCTCGACGTACTTCAGATTCGTTTGAACTCGTCAAAATTTCGACTGTGATGGTCGCGAGGGGTCTCAGAGAGAGAGAGAGAGAGAGAGAGAGAGAGAGAGAGAGAGAGAGAGAGAGAGATGAGAAGGTTATTGGCGCTTAAAAAGGACTTTATTTGAGGCTGATCTGTTCGAGGCTAGGTCGAGATGGGGACTGACTGTGAGATTCTGGGTGTTTTCCATTTAGGCAACACAGAGAGACACAGAGAGACACAGAGAGACACAGAGAGACACGCTCTGAGCTAGATCAAATGGAACACCGTGTATGTACCCAGTGTGCACGGCCGGGTCTCTCTGTGTCGTACACAGTCGAACACAGTGTCTCTCTGTGTCTAAATGGAAAGCACCCTCTAACAGTAAGTGGCGAACACTCGGGATCCGCGGGCCCGGTGCGCAGATGGCGCTTGGGGATGCTAGGCCCGCGCAAAGATAAGGTGCTGCTGGCGTAGGCATTTCCGAGTGCCACACGACAAAGATGTGCTCCGAGGAAAATAAATGCTTCGCGTAGCTGTCTTCTCAAGCAATCTGTAATATGTATGTATAACCATGTGTTATCGCAATTTCCATAATTTCTAATGGTTTCCACTTTCAACTGTTAGAATAGCAGAATAGTTATCGGTATCAGTCGATGATTGGAATTCAACAAATAAATATCATTATAAAACTGATCAAAGAAAGCCAATCGGTTTTAATTTTGCAAGAAATGTATTAATTGCCAAGTATTGCGGAGTAAAACAAGAGAGAAAATTCTTGGCTCATTAGATTCAGAAAAATAAATGATGAAATACAAAATTCGTAAATAAATTCTCCGAGCTGTACCTGCTTCAGAAATCAAGGTGAAAGTTTCGTATCGATCGAAATCCGCTTCACTTCAGGATAATATAGCCTCGGCTGTCGCGCGCCGTATATGGGCATTGGAGACTACTACTTGGCGCGAGACTTTACTCTACCGAGTCTCCTGAAACAGTAATTTTGCATCTGAAACTGCATCCAAACATGTATTAGTTTTAATCACCTTAGAAGCTAGTGTATGTACTCGTATTATATACATATATTATGTATTATCAACTTAACTTTTATCTACCTACTGTAACGTATTAAATTTCGAGCCGATGAAGTATATGCGCTACTGTATGATCTATCAATTCAGTAGGATGGTAAGTAGGATAATGTCACTAAGTATGTGTATCTGCGTGATCCTTCAGTGATGGTCTCCGCAGCACTTTGCAGTGACGCCTTCCAGGTCTCCTGATATAAGTACCACGTAAGAGCCGCTCACAACAATCCTTTACCAATTCGGGAACCACATTTTCATGATCGGCATGGGTTTTGGGACTTCATGAATCAGTCAGTGCTCTCAGAAGAGGTGGAACAAGATGCCCAAATTGAAAAATCAATAAATCAAGAAATCACGCGATATTATTTATAATTGCCACCAATTGATCCTTGAAAGAATCCGCTATTATGTTGGGAAGAGAAGAAGGAACGAAATTTCCACTGGTGCCTGCCAGTGAAAGAATATTACTGAGAAGTACTAAAAAATATAGTACTGGAGAAGTAGTAAGGATCTTTAGTAGTTTTCCAGTAATATTTTGGTGCACTCTTGGAAAGTACCTAGGTGATATTTAGTACTTAGTACTACTGTTAGGAAGATATTACTGCGCACTCATATTTATTTTTTAACGTTTATAAAGAAGAGTATTAGATTAGGTTCAAATATTGGGTGTAAATATAACTAAAAGATTTATACGACATAGATGTTACCCGCCGTGTGAAATGCTTGAAACAAGATTTGTGAAGAAGCGGGCTGGCCAAAATATTGCGGTTTCACTTATAAATTTATTATTTTGCCTGGAGAATCGATTTAATGTAGACAAACACGGGAAGAAAAACAACGAACGACAGAATAATTGTCAGACAATATATATTTTCTCGTTCCGCGTGTATATACAAGTACAAATACATTAAATGGTGAAGTCGACGGCCGCAGGGGTAGAATGGTATTCGAAAGGGGGAAGAAGCGTCGACAAGCGATGCGGGCGGAGTAAAAAAGAGGAGGGGGCAAAGGCGAGAAAGAGAGCACGTTAAATGACTTAAATAATAAAGTACAGTTCCGCAGTCAGATATCATTCGGTGTCCGGTGAGACATGGGTCACCTCCACGATAAAAGGGCAAGAGCGCCATGAGTTCCTCCAGATTGGGGAGGCATGCGAAGAGGGATATGCGGTTCGGGATAAAAACCATGAGGGTTAAAAATCGCATCTAAGAACACGATGTAGCAGGTTCACTCGGCGCTAGTTGAGATTTGGTCCCATTCGGGATTGGGCCCCGATGCGATTGAGTTCGATCGACTTTTACAAAGTCAGATCTACTCTAAAACTACTTTTCCTAAGGAAATCCGACATTAAACCGGTAGAATTTCTTTTTGGGTTCGAGGGTCCACAAGCCTATTTGGCATTGGGACTCTTCCCATTTTCAATTCGGGACTTCTCGTCGTCGAGCTCGAGGCCGAAGTTCGTGATGCCTCGGATAGTACTACTAGCGCGTGGTTTGGTTTCCCTGCGGAAGAAGTAGGCTATTGGGGGATCCTATGCTATCCTGGTCCAACTTGGTGGTTAAACGATTTGGACAAAAACCAGGAAGAAGGGTATTTATTCGGTCGGCAGACATACGAATTAAAATCCAGATGGTATATCTTTCATAATCCAAACTTAGTTGAACTCAATTATTTTTAGGGTAATATGTTGAAAACAAAGCGCAACATCCAGCGTCTTATTCCGACATTTTGCACAACTATGGATAAACGATGTAGAAGGAGTTCAGCAAGGAAAGCCAAGATCGAAATAACATATCCGCAAGCTGCGACAATAAAGATCTTTGCTCCCATCCCGTTAGAATTATTGTCATCTTCCTTCTGATTATCCCTCGTCCTCGTCCAGTTCTGCCGCGCAATTTCCGCCGGCAATGGCAAGGACCATCTCTCCGTCAATCCAGCTTGCTGCGCTCGCAGTAGGATATCGCTTACACGCCCTGGGTATGGACTGTTTGGCTTAAAGTAGTAGACATTCGGTGGAGCTAAGTAGCAAAGCTTTTCATTTAGCATTATCTTCCTACTCCTCGAGGTGTACATGCTCATCCCGGTCCCCCACATTCGAGATGGTATGAAGCAACAGACATTCCCATGCTTGACCACTCTCTCCAAGCAGCTGAGCATATTCCTTGAGAAGCGAGCATTTTCCACCAATTCCTCGAAATCTCCCTCAGCATTGAAACGGATCTCGAATTCGAACTCCTTGGGAAAGACCGGCGTCAAATTGCGGCGAAGTAAATCGAGAAAGTTTTCCACCCGAATTTCTTCTTCTGCGCCGATATTGATTGTTGTGAGATCGGCGTGGAAATCCGAGGAATATACAATGGACAGTACAAACACCGATAAAAACAAAATCCTTTCGGAGCTAGCTGCAATCTTGAAGTTGGGCAGAGGGTAGGAGATGATCATTCCGAATATGTAGAGAATTCTCCATGCGTCGGACTCGAATCTCAAAATATTTGAGACGAGCCAGAAAATCGTGATGATTAGGAGGAAGAGAATAATCCCAAATATTTCATGGTAGTTGAAATTAATTGTCGCATATAACACTGGCATTACAGGGCACCAGGATTCCAAGGTGAAGCTCTCGCTCGAAGGCACCTGGAACAGCTGAATATACATTCCATCTGGTTTTAAAGGCAGCCCGTGAAAAACCATGTCACTATCACTGCGGAGCGCTAGGCCCAAGCCGACGTCGTCCAATATACTTATCACTGGCGGTCGGACATCGGAATGCCAGACCACGGAGAAGTTCATGATGCTTTTCAAAGTCAGGAGGGATCTGTTGTCATAGCTTTGGTGGCTCGCCCCCGTATTTCCTGCTGTAATAGTATTCAATGTGCTGTATTTGGATCCCGGGAACGTTTTGATGTGAATCGGATATCCGTGGAGATTGAGCAGTTTATTTGGGAACCAATCGACAGAGGGCGAATAAGGCTGGCGGGTGTACACCCCCGAGAACGGATTATACTGATGAATGGTGAATGCGAGGCTCCCATTTACTTTCGACACTTCCAACACCGAGACATCGAGCATATGATGTTCGTTAGTCCATAAGTACTGCAAGAGTTCATAGAAATCAGCCTCTTCGTCCCCCAAGATCGCCAGGAACAACACCTTAGGAAGCCCTTTGTCCTTATCGTATGTTATCTGGCTTGGCTGATATTTCGTAATTGATAGGTCCATTGATTGGTAAAGGTAGAGCAAAAGTGTGTTGGAGCTCACACGGCACTCCGTCAGGTCCGTCGAGAACACATCGAATATTCGCATGCAATTAATGAGTATGTGATTATTCATGGCGGTCTCAACGATGTTGTTGAATATAATACTGCCCGTCTCCGAATAGTTTGATATGAACACCGCTGTTTCTTGGACCTCAGTTTTAGTAAAGATGTCGGTGAGAATCTTGTCCAAAACTTGCCAATTCTCCACATCAATGGACAACTGATGGTCCAGTGGTGAAATTGGGGCGGTTAATAGTAAAACTAGAAGGATAATGATCATTGTGCGAGCGAATGATTCGGAAGCTAGGGCGAAATACAATTGCCACAACTGCTCGAGATTTTAATTGTATCCAATAGCGGGGCAACTTTGATTCTTCTGAAAAATAGAAAGGATCTTTTTTTGTATCTCGGTTGCCGGGAATCATCTTAACAATGGAGTAAATAATAGTACCTACCGTTCTAAAGATATCGCGGTCTCTGTCTCAAGATCTCAGTAGTATCACTAGATAGAGTAGGAGGATTCTCCAGTGGAAAAGGAGCGAACCACCAGGGTTGGCATTGGTTTCACAACTATCGCTGCTCCGATGTCCACGCCATTATATATAATATGTATATTCAGGAAACCTAATTTATTTGGAGTAGCATCGCATCATAAAGAGGAAAATCATTATTTCTAGAGTAGTATAGATTTTATGTGGATTCTCAGAGCGCAAGGTAATGTTTTACCAATTATTGAAAAAGCTCACTCGCTAAGTGTGTAGAACAGTAAGGAATCCATTAACTGGATTGGCAACCTTCTCTAGCGAATGTCATTCTTTGCAGAATGTTTTTTAGTAGGTAAGCAAATCCCCAGAATCTATAACATATAACTATATCTCCCTCGACGTACTTCAGATTCGTTTGAACTCGTCAAAATTTCGACTGTAATGGTTGCGAGGGGTCTCAGAGAGAGAGAAAGCTATTGGCGCTTAAAAAGGACTTTATTTGAGGCTGATCTGTTCGAGGCTAGGTCGAGATGGGGACTGACTGTGAGATGCTAACAGTAAGTGGCGAACACTCAGGATCCGTGGGCCCGGTGCGCAGATGGCGCTTGGGGATGCTATGCCCGCGCAAAGATAAGGTGCTGCTGGCGTAGGCATTTCCGACTGCCACACGACAAAGATGTGTTCCGATGAAAATAAATGCTTCGCGTAGCTGTCTTCTCAAGCAATCTGTAATATGTATGTATAAACATGTGTTATCGCAATTTCCATAATTTCTAATGTGTTTCCACTTTCAACTGTTAGAATAGGAAAATAGTTATCAGTATCAGTCGATGATTGGAATCCAACAAATAAATATCATTATCAAACTGATCAAAGACAGCCAATCGGTTTTAATTTTGCAAGAAATCTATTAATCGCTATTAAAAAAAGATTTTGTAACGTTGAAAACATAATATTCCACTGTCAATACGTATATTCCTAGAAACCCGTTACAAGAATTTCTTCATAAATCCAAGAAAAGAGAAGAAATTATTGGCGAATTAAGTGGAGAAATCAAAAATCCCCCAAAAAACTTTAAAATGTAAAAAAGAGCGCCAAGTAGTTTTAGTCCCTTATCCCTAAAAAGATCTTGCCTCATAAAAACCGTGTCGTATTCTGTAAATGCTCCACAAAAATTATCATTATCAAAGAAACCGCAATACTTGGTCCGGCCGATTCTGCACAAATCGAGCCCTGAGTATTTCACACGCTAATGGCTGGAATGACTACATCGTACATATCTGTTATTAATTAGATGCGATATTTACAGCTAATTAATAATCTTCATTATATAACGTTTGAAAGAAATCGCTACATTTACCATGCGAGGAATCACTAAGAAAGTGACGTTTCCCAACGTAGTTTGCGTGTGATTTGCAAAGGCCTCTGATTTCTGCGTCGGGGCTCAAATATTTCCCTCGATTTTTGTGCGGGCCAAGTATTGCGGAGAAAAACAAGAGAGAAAATTCATATTTCCGGAACGACCGGACTGATTCGTTTAATTCTTTGGCTCATTAGATTCAGAAAAATAAATGATGAAATACAACATTCGTAAATAAATTCTCCGAGCTGTACCTGCTTCAGAAATCAAGGTGAAAGTTTCGTATCGATCGAAATCCGCTACACTTCAGGATAATATGTATAACCTCGGCTGTAGCGCGCCGTATGTGGGCGTTGGAGACTACTACTTGGCGCGAGACTCTACTCTACCGAGTCTCCTGATACAGTAATTTTGCATCTGAAACTGCATCCCAACATGTATTAGTTTTAATCACCTTAGAAGCTAGTGTACACGTATTATATACATGTATTATGTATTATCAAGTTGACTTTTATCTACCTACTAAAACTTATTAAATTTCGAGCCGAAATACATGCGCTACTGTATGATCTATCAATTCAGTAGGATGGTAAAAGATGCGGATTTTAATTACAAGGGTTCGTTACCGCGGTTTTTAACTATAACGTCACTAAGTATGTGTGAAGTCACCGCCGCTTCCCGAATATCTGCGTGATCCTTCAGTGATGGTTCTAGTTGTTCGCTCACGAAAGCAAACAACTACCATTCGCTGTGTAAAACTGAAAAAATTGTGTTTGGATTTGGCTAAGGCGGGGAGCCGCAGTGGCAGCCTCTTCAAAAAATGTTGGGTTGGGTTAATAAACCACCGCGTCCCTCTGTGGGGACACTGTACTACCCAATCGGTCAAATCCACCGTCTTTTCAGTACTCCCGTATGCAAAACTAGATGCGGGAAAGAAAGTGTGTGCTCGAAGCCATCTATGAATGGATAAAGTAATCATCCTTGAGATGGCAGCGTGTATAGCTGCAAAGCCGTTCGGCGGCCAATTATAGTGGCAATAGCTACAGAAAGGCAAATATACTCGTGTTGCTACCGAATTGGTAATTATTGCTTAAAAGATCCATATGCTATATACACTCGATAATTTTAACAATTCGTAGTCAGCATCCATTTGTCAAATAGAGTGGTTTGTGAGTTGACACTTTTCGCATTTCGTAAATTTCAATAAGGACAGAGGAGCATAGGGACAAGGACAGTATGCTCTTTTATTAATTGAATGAAGCTTTGAATTTTTAATGAAATCAAAATTGACCAGTGTCACATAACCACCCATGGCACAGCTAATGTATTTGTACTACAAGATGTAAACAAGAGAGTCATATTATGTCTCCGCAGCACTTTGCAGTGACGCGTTCCGGGTCTCCTGATATAAGTACCACGTAAGAGCCGCTCACAACAATCCTTTACCAATTCGTGAACCAAATTTTCATGATCGGCATGGGTTTTGGGACTTTATGAATCAGTCAGTGCTCTCAGAAGAGGTGGAACAAGATGTCCAAATTGAAAAAGCAATAAATCAAGAAATCACGCGATATTATTTATATTTGCCAACCATTGATCCTTGAAAGAATCCGCTATTATGTTGGGACGAGAAGAAGGAGCGCAATTTCCACTGGTGCCTGCCAGTGAAAGAATATTACTGAGAAGTACTAAAAAATATAGTACTGGAGAAGTAGTAAGGATCTTTAGTAGTTTTCCAGTAATATTTTGGTGCAATCCTGGGAAGTACCCAGGTAATATTCAGTACTTAGTACTACTGTTAGGAAGATATTACTGCGCACTCATATTTATGTTTTAACATTTATAAAGAAGAGTATTAGATTAGGTTGAAATATTGTGTGTAAAAATAACTAAAAGATTTATACGACATAGGTGTTACCCGCCGTGTGAAATGCTTGAAACAAGATTTGTGAAGAAGCGGGCTGGCCAAAATATTGCGGTTTCACTTATAAATTTATTATTTTACCTGGAGAATCGATTTAATGTAGACAAACACGGGAAGAAAAACAACGAACGACAGAATAATTGTCAGACAATATATATTTTCTCGTTCCGCGTGTATATACAAGTACAAATACATTAAATGGTGAAGTCGACGGCCGCAGGGGTAGAATGGTAATCGAAAGGGGGAAGAAGCGTCGACAAGCGATGCGGGCGGAGTAAAAAAGAGGAGGGGGCAAAGGCGAGAAAGAGAGCACGTTAAATGACTTAAATAATAAAGTACAGTTCCGCAGTCAGATATCATTCGGTGTCCGGTGAGACGCGGGTCACCTCCACGATAAAAGGGCAAGAGCGCCATGAGTTCCTCCAGATTGGGGAGGCATGCGAAGAGGGATATGCGTGTCGGGATAAAAACCATGAGGGTTAAAAATCGCATCTAAGAACACGACGTAGCAGGTTCACTCGGCGCTAGTTGAGATTTGGTCCCATTTGAAATTGGGTCCCGGTGCGATTGAGTTCGATCGACTTTTACAAAGTCAGATCTACTCTAAAACTACTTTTCCTAACGAAATCCGGCATTAAACCGGTAGAATCCCTTTTTGGGTTCATGGGGCCCACAAGACTATTTGGGACTCTTCCCATTTTCGGTTATGGACTTCTTGTCGTCGAGCTCGACGGCAAAGTTCGCGGTGCCCTAGACACTAGACAGTACTACTGGCACGTGGTTTGGTCCCTTTTGGAATTGGGCCCCGACGCGATGAAGTTCGATCCACCTTTACAAAGTTAGATCTTCTCTAAAAGTACATTTCCTAACGATATCCGGCATTAAACCGGTAGAATCTCTTTTTGGGTTCTAGGGCCCACAAGCCTATTTGGCATTGGGACTCTTCCCATTTTCAATTTGGGACTTCTCGTCGTCGAGCTCGAGGCCGAAGTTCGTGATGCCTTGGACAGTACTACTAGCGCGTGGTTTGGTCTCCATGCGGAAGAAGTAGGCTATTGGGGGACTTAGTAGATCCTGGTCCAACTCGGTGGGATCCTGGAAGCCAGTCACGTAACTCACTGCCGTTCCGACTATCATCGTCAGCAGGCATCCAATCGCGCTGTACCACAAGTAGCTGATCTGAAAGGGCAAATCTCATGTTAGAATCATTAATAATTGTATTCTGGACCTGACAACTAATATGTACCTCGTAGAAGGGTGAGACCGGGTCGACGTCATCCCCAAGTTCACTCGGAAGCGTCGGCAAAGTAGTGTTAATACAGGGACAAGCATCAATGGACACAGGTTTCATTTCCAATTCTATCTGACCATTGAGAACTGCCACCTGCGCGCCTAACCCGATCCAAAGGACGACGACGAGGCTGCTGATGGCACCAGCCATCGCGCCCTTGGCGTTCGCCCAGGGCACGAACATCCCCAGAGAGAAGAGGCCCAGAGTCACACCCCCCACCATTCCGTTGAAGGACAGAGCCACCTGTGGTCCGAAATCAAAATAAATCAGTAAATCCGAAATCCATTTGATCCGAGGACTTCTGAACCTCAACTGACCTGGAGTACGCTGCCAAGGCGTTCCACGACGAAGACTAAAGCGAAGCTGAGTGCCCCGAAGAAAATACTGATCCGCCTGGCGTAAATCGCCCCCTTCCTCGCCGGCACCTCCATCTTCAAGAGGCCCTGGAGAACATCCTCGCAGGTGATCGCTGCGAGAGAATTCAAGGCACTTGCCACTGTCCTGGAGGTGAGGAGACTCGATTAAAGTACAATGTCAATATAAGGATGCTGATAAATGAATCCGAAATAATGAGGTAACTCACCCGAGGGAAGCAGCGAAGATGCCGGCGACGAAGAAACCAGGTACACCACGCAGGCTGCCCATGAAGTTCATGACGTAGAGTGGCAGCAATTGGTCCTGGCCGCTTATGTGGCCAGCCGACAGAGGATCACAGTCTTTGTACGCACTATAGAGCACCATGCCCGTCAGGAAGTTCACGGTGTAGATGAGAATCATGCCAAAGGCCGACACCCACAACGCTCTGGGAACATATTCCTCATTAGATATCGGCAGAGATTAATAGATTACCGACTTCTGCGTAAGTACCAATGTTTATTGTTACATTGCGCATAGAAATATGACGATTGCAACAAAAATATTAAATGCACTGTTAATCCCAAACATATAGAGAATGTGCATTCAGAATTCGATAGATTCCATCATACATATATTGTTCATTTTAAACAATTCAAAGCAGCCTTATATGCATAAAAATGCACACTCTACAGATTAAATTTATCTAATTTAATGTATTAATTTGTTTCACTTCTATACATTTTCATTTATTTTTTATAAAGCTGAATTAAATAAATTCAATTAAATAAATATAGAAGTAAATTTAATTCAAATCAAATTCGACCCTCTTCCTCGATGTCTCGTGAACCCTAGGGGAGTCAACGCTAATCAAATGAACTTGCAATTAAAATTAAATTTATTTAATTTAGCTTTTCAAAAATAAATCAAAATCTATATGAATTAAATAAGTAAACACAATAAATTAAATTTAAATAATGGAATTAAAGTTGAATTTGCATTAAAATTCAATTGAGTGATTTATTCTGTATTCTATAATTTAGATCTACTTCAGAAAATAATACAAAATGAATACTTACGCCCTGACTTGGCTGATGCTCTCGACGCTAAGGTACTTTTGGACGGAAGCCTGGTTGCTGCAGAACATGGTCGTCCAGTAGAAGGTGCCCCCGATGACGACGCTCCAGAAACTGTGCCTGACGGTCGGGCTCGGGTCCATGTTGAAGAATTCCATCCTACCGGAAGCTAGATTATCCTGCCAGACGACGGAGCTCCCACCGGCCCAGGACAGGCCGTAACCCAGGATGAGGAACAAGGAACCGAGCAGCACTGCTGCTTGGAACGTGTCTGTCATGATGACAGCCTTCATTCCACCCTGGACCAACCACCGAAATTAATCCAATCATCAACACGCGTCTCCAAAATTCATTAACGTAGTTGGAAGCAGAAAATCACTTTTCTTCAGAATTTTTCTAAACTTTCACATATCTTAACAAGGTCTTCAAACTGCTGACAAAATTGCATTGAACTGGACAACAACATTTTTTCATCATATTTTCCATACTTTTTTCAATTACTGTCTTTGAACAGATTTTCACTATGTCGCATGTTCAAAAGTTGCCAATTTAAAAGTCATATATCTCTGAAACAGTGCTGTTCAGATGCAAGAAAATTTGGCGAGTTCTCACAAGACTTAAAGATTATTGTGCGCAAATTTAAACAAATTCTTAAGAAAGTGTTTTTTTTTACCAACTGCTTTAAACAGGAGAGCTCACCTGCGAGGCGTAGAAAATACAAACTACGTAGACTAGAGTAACGGCTATGTAAGTATTCAGGCCGGTGACTGGAAAGAAAAATAGTATTAAAGAAGTAATTTCTTTTTACAACTAGTTTTATAATCCTGCGGTAACTTACCGTGACTTAAAGCTAATGCGGGCGCATAGACGGCGACGGAGGTGTAAAGGATCATCTGCAACATGTAAAGTCCGCTGGCGAGCAGTCTGCAGTGCCGATTGAAGCGCAGATTCAAGTACTCGTAGCTAGAAGTGAGCCGCAATTTCATGTAGACGGGCAGGTACAAGTGAGAGGTAATGGGAACGACGAAGATGAAAGCCAGAGAGGTCATCCAGAACTGGGTGCCCTAAAATAATACAAATATTAATTCATATTTTCTAAACCAGGAGAGAAATTCTCGTAGAAAAACTCCAGGTAAACTCTAGGAGAAGAACTCTATAGTTTCTTTGTAGTAAATTCAAACAACTCTAGATCAAGAGTTTGAAGAGTTGCTCTAGAATCTGGAGTAACTCCATTCAATATAACTTTCATCTAAAGTTAAGCATCTAAAGTACTTTAGATGAATCTAGAGTTTAGAAATTCTGTCGTTAACTAGAGACGTTTCACACCAACTTGAATTTCTATAATAATTATTGAACAAGTTAAGTTATTCCAAATTTTAAAAACTCTAAAATCAAGAGTAACTCTGTTTAATAGTTATTACAGAATGTATTGTTGCTTTACAATTCGAAGTTACTACTAATTTGAAATTACTCTGAATTCTAAAGTTTCTAGAATCGAGAGTAACTCCGTTCAAAAGTTAGTGCAGAAATTCGAAAGTTACTCTTAAACGTCTCTAATTAACTATAAAATTTCTAAAGTACTTTAGATGAAGTAAAGTTTCTTAAGTTATACTAAATAGAGTTACTTCAAATTCTAAAGCAACTCTTCAAACTCTTCACCTAGAGCAGTCCCATCCAAGTACTACACTCGAAAGCAACATCCTCCAATCAAAAGTCCTGAAATCCTAGGTAACTCTAGACACCTCTATATCCCCTAGAGTTTTCTTCTACCAGTGAAAACAGGATAACTAGAAAAGGTACCTGGCTGTACATCTCAGCAGGATTGCCAAGTAGTTCGATGGCGGTGATGAAGCTCGCCGCGAGGGACATCGCCATGGGGAAGGTGCCCATGCTGCTCCCCCCAAGGAGGAAGTCCTGGCTGGTCTCCTGCTTCTTGGCGAAGAATCCATAGAAGGTGCCGATCAAGCAGGAGATCAGCAGCATCGCTGCCAGGACGGTATAGTCCGCCCAGGAGAAATAGTGCAGGAGCACCGGGTGCTCTTCGAGACACTTGTCGTCGACATCCTCGGATCGCCGTTGCTCGGCTGACGACGCCGACAGGAACAGGAACAGGACGAAAAGCCTTGGCCGCATGTCTGCAGGAACTGGAATCAATTCAACCATTCGAAGTTGGAGTCGAGATCTTTTCTATCTTGGCGATCGCTCGCAGAAGTAATGGACCGTGAAGAGATCGGTTAGCATGAATAACAGAGCTGTGACAGAATGGATAAGTATCTGTCTTATCTAACGCGTGTCCTAGAATCCAGGGGCTCAATTGATTGGTGCACTTGACTTTCAGGGACCTTGGGTAGTCATTGAACGAGGAGGTAACTGATCCGAGACTCCAGGATCACGTGAGAGTCACAAGATCAGCCGAGATCGAGCGGATTAATATTGATCCGTTTGGTTACTCATTTACCTATCAATCCTCCCATCATCGATAACCGGTTTCGCTGAGTAACAATTTAACTATCAAACTCTAGTCTGCTCTCGTGCCTCCAGACAAATTTATAGTGCATGCTTTTGCGACTGAAAAGTTGTCTGGAGTTACTTTAGACAATTCTGTAGGAGTGTAGCGACGTTTAGCAGCAACTTTAACATTTCTGTAGTAAATATTGAATGGGGTTTTTTTTGTGGAAGAGTTACTTTAGGTGATTTTGAAGTTTCTAAAGTTATATTGAACGGAGTTACTTTAGATGATTTTAGACTTTTTAAAGTTATGTTGAACAGAGTTACTTTGATAATTCTAAAGTTTCTAAAGTTATACTGAACAGAGTTATTTTAGATTTTAGAGCAATTTCTTTGAACTCTTCACCTAGACCTAGACCGACTCTTCAAACTTCAAACTTCAAACTTTGGACCTCTAGAACTATTTCAATTTACTACAGGAATTTTAGAATTTTTACCCAAAGTATTTAGAGGTTTGTCCTACAAAGGCTTGCGATTAAACTTTTCCATCCATTTTACAGAGAACCTAAAGGGTCGATGCCATGGTGATTTGGAGTACGTGACTCATCCCCATGGTTATGATTGAGGAGTACGTGACTCATCTTCCAGCACACTTTGCCTCATTGCGTAAGCACAGTGTAATGTACCAGTTTGCGGCCGGCGATTATTGGATTATTGAGCCGATTGTCCCCCGATATTGGCAATCATTGCTCGCAAGCATTGCCACCGTCGCTAATGCGCCTTCGCCGCTACATCATCGAAGGATCCGGATAGCGCTGGCTCGAACCGGCCAATCCACTAACAAACGCTCCCAATTTGTCCAAGTGTTGGCACTGTTATTGGCTTTCACGCGTAATTGAAATCATTATTCCCACTATTGGAGCTCAATATCAGATTGACTCGACCGAGACTCGGATCTATCGATGATTCGACCTGCTGAATTAGGTGACGGAGCACTTGTTTTCATAGATTTTTGGTTCGCACGCCAGTGACGCGGATCGAGAGTTTGATGATGAAACCCAGGTGCAACGCGGAATAGTTTGCTTAGGATGAGATTAATAGGGAATCCGATAAGCAGCTGCCCACGTATGAGGTGTCAGGGGACGTAATTCACGTGTGTGTTTTTATTGTTACATCAGCTTCGGTCGCACGCATCGATGATTCTCAATGATCATTAGGAGAATCTGGTCTGCTCTGGTTGGAACCGGTTCGAAATCGGCCATACTCTTACAATTCGACACTTCCGCCCCTTCGGAACTTTCCGACTTTCCACGTCAATTATCAATGACCCAGTGAGAAACGTCACTGGCTCATTAACGTGATGATTATCGACACGTGCCAGACACTAATGATTGATTTATCGGAACCACAGAATCAATTTTCCAGTTCCATTTTTCTGTTGCCAAAACGTCATATTTACAAAATTTTATAAATTGTTATCCGATTTATTGAATTTTCAGAAAGTGATTAGTGAAGTTTGTGAAGGAATTTTTGGTAATTCGCTGCTTCTCTTATCCTGTGACAAATGTCACTGGCTCATTAGCGTGTTGACTATTATCGAAGCAGACACTAATCATTGATTTATCAGAAAGTCGAATCTAATTTTCCATTTCGATTTTTCTATTTAAATTACTGAATTTATTAATTTTTCCAAATTCTTATTTGATTGATTAAATTTCCAAGAATCAATCAGCGCAGTTTGTGAAGGAACTTTCGGAAATTCGCCGCATGTCTTACCCAGGGGCAACGTCACTGGCTCATTAACGTGTTGACTACTATCGACGTGTGCCAGACACTCGTGATTGATGTATCAGAAAGTCAAGGTTAATTATCCATTTCGATTTTTCTAGTCCCAAAGGTCGAAATTTAAAAAACTGAATTTACAAATTTAAACAAACTAAATTTACAAATTTAAAAAACTGAATTTACAAATGTACAAGTCCTATTGAATTTCTAAAATTTCCAGGATTCAATCACTGCAGTTTGCGTAGAAATCACGAGAAAATGCTTCGCTTCTCTTACCCTTTGCTCTCCAGGACGCAGCGTCGCCTTTGCAAGCTCAATTGCGCAGGAATAAATAAAACTTGCGGGGCTTCCCGCGGTGGTCCTAGCCGCGCGGGACCAGCAGGAAGGTGCGAAATTGTAGTTGAATGATTTTGCTGGTTTTCCTGACGTAACGCATATATGAAGGTTCACTGATTCACGAGGGCAAAAAAGCTCTCCGTTGGAGATGCGCAGTATTTCCGGGGCGACTTGCCGCGAGTAGAATGTCCGTTTGCGCCGAGTACACGAGAGTGGCGGATTAAGTGGAACGAGGCTTTTTGAGACTAGCCGTCTTAATTGTCACGTGTGCTTACTTATAGGAACCTTCCCACCAGCCGCGCAGCGTTGAACCCCTTCTCTGGAGGTGGTTCCCCTGGCAAGTTGGAACCCGATCGGTCTACAGGCTTAGTCAAGTCGTGCTCAGTCTTCCTACCACTAAGATTTAACAAACCACTTCTATTCTGTGTATTTCGGAATTTTTCCCTCTAATTCTCCAGGATTATTCCGTGGATTCCGAAATGGTCGAATTACAGCCAATTAAATTATCGGTTAATTAGGGGTTGATTATATGATCGGTGTACAGGCTTATTCAAATGGTTCTGAGTCTTCCTGCCACCAGGATTTAACGAACCACTTCCAATATTTCTTACAATTTAATTTCACAATTATTTGTGTGTTAGTTCCTCTATTTTTCTAGGATTATTCCATGAACACCGAAATCGACGAATTAGAGATAATTAAATAAGCGATTAATAAGTCAATACGCGATAAATAGACCGCGAATATGATCGGTTTGCAGACTTAGTCAAGTAGTAAGTTAGCTTTTAAATTTTGCTTCCTCCAGGATCTTTGTACTTTTAATTTAGATTCAATATCAACATTATTTCTCAAATGAACGAAAGGGGGAGGAATTAAATCACTGACTAGACGAGATGACGTATGATAAATAGGCCCTGAATCCATGATTATTGCGCGTTGCGGCGAAGTAATTATCAGCGTCTGAAGAAGAATTATGTGGCCATTATTGACTCTAACATCAAAAGCTATTATTCCAGCCAGTATTCTACTAGATTAGCGACTAATGAGCGCCGCTGTCACATTCGGAGGCGACCTCGACAGCCCAGCCCAGCCAGACACAAACTCAAACCATTAAAACCCCGTAAAAGAAGAGAAAAGAAGACTACCTCTCCCAAGAAGAGTCCCAAAATCTGTCGGAGCGCCAGTTTTTCTTCCTTAGAACCGCACAACACTCGAGCAATTACACAGCACTTTCGAGCACTCAATGACCGAAATTCATGGAGCCCTCGCTTTAAATATCGTCCAAGTCCTACCATGGATTTGCAACTGGCCATTGTCGACCTTTACTCCGCTCCACAAAAGGAAGATTTATGGTACTCGTACAAAAAGCGGAGGTTTGCATTGCGCTGGGGAAAAACAGACGGATCCATTTAACATCACGAAGGTATTGTCTCCGCGCTCTGTCGCTCAATTTCCGCGTGACCAGTTGTAAATCATATTCAGTGGCGCGTTATACAGTAGACACGTGCGGCTATTGTCTTAGGGCAGGGGTTAATTTTGGTTTAATCCATGGTCCAGTGGTGGATTTTTTGCAACCGAAGGGTTTTCCAAGGCCCAAGGGTCTGAGAGTCGGAATTACAAGGCTCAGGGGTCACAAGATCGGAATTTAAAGATCCAAAGGTCATAGAATCGAAATTAAAAACTCCAAAGGTCATAAAATCAAAGTTCCAAGATCCAAGGGTCATAGAATCGAAGTTAAAAATCCAAAGGTCATAAAATCGAAGTTCCAAGACCGAAGGATCTTCCAAGACTCAAGAGTAATAGAATCAAAGCCCCAAGAAAATGATTAAACTATAAAATAAAATAAGGGTCCCAAATTATCTTCTGCCTACAACCCCCAATGGTCCTAACGTTAGGAAGGGCCATTTATCACATTTTGAGTGCGAATTGCACACAGCAGCAGCTCCATTCAGCCAGCTAACTGCCACACGCACAGCGAAGAGAAAAATTTCCAGATTTATCCAGATTAATCCGTCTGTAGGTGCATATAGTGAATCGATGCTGCGTTTTATAGCCATTCTGATGGCAGCACGAAAATGACGCACTCGCTTTTTCCGCAGCAGCCTTTTTGCGCGGTGATTAGCGCGCAAATATTTGGTAGGAATCTTTACGCAGGGATTACCATAGTCCTTGCAAATTTATTGTAGAAATGACGGCATTAATTATATAATATTGATTCTTCTTTATTTTCAGTAATTATTCTGAAATGTTACTCATCTGAAAATGGCGGAAAATGTTATATTTTATGATGGAAATACATTAATTTGCATCCAAGAGACTTATAACCTCATAAGAACCCCATCAAAACACCATACCATTTTTTTTATTTAGCCTGATATTGACATAATCGAAGTATGGTCTGCTGTTCATATTTTTCGTTTATGGGGTTTTTATGGGGTTTTGTAGTCCTCCCCTATCGCGAATAAATCTCTTTCGTGGTAATTAATACATTTCCATTAACGAAAACAAATAGTTGTTTTCTCATATGTAATAGTTGACTTTCACATAAGTATAGTCCATTTCTGAATATTTACCATTACTCTGTATTAATTATTAATCATCAGACTGTGGATTTTCGTGAAAAATTGGGCGCCTTCCAATTCTATAAAATCAACAATTTCTGATGGAATCCATCAAATTCAAAATTCCTGTCTTCTATGGGTTTGGTATTGACCTTTACGGAGTCGGCCCGGACCGATTTTGGTTCTAATTAATTCGGTTCCTATATCTAAATTTTCCATATCGCGAAACCGCTATTTTGGGGTAAAAATGCCGACCCTCCAAAGGACAACAATGTATTCGATACTCCTGATTGAATCACGATACTTTAATACACGCAATGTGCCAATGAAAATTGATACTCGCACAGAAATCCGTAGTGTATTAATTACCTTCTTCGAGGAGATCGATTTGCAACAAAGCGGCTTATCGTCCGTGGCTGCGAGCTCGCTTCCCATTGGCGCTTGGAGTCTTAATTAAAAGAAGCTCTTGTTAATTAATCTGACTGCGAACACCATGGAGTCACCGGTTCCACTGCGACACCTCAGTTTCGATTTTAATAACCACTCAAAAACACCTGTCGCGAGATATGCTCTATTTTTTCGAATTTCGTTGGGCGATTAATAATTACTGTACGTTAATTAAAAGTTAATGATGAATTCGAGAAGCCGCAACCGTTGGCTTCGAAAGCCTGGCGCAGCCTAAACAGACGGAGGTTCAAGTCATCGGCTCGCGGGAGCAACAGGGACAGATGATTGTTTGGATGAAGACGGGCGGCACTCGATGAAGCCTAAGTCGAAAGGTAAACACATCTGGGCGCAAGTGGACCATCGATTTAATACACACTCTGTTATCAGTGATTTCGATTCAAACTCAATTTTAATGGAGCTTTAATGAAATCATTAATTCCCCATGGGAAACGACGTCTCGGCAAGTGGAAATGCGTCAGGGCCTCATTAAGGTCCCTGATTCGATCTGGCCCGAATTTGGTAGGAATACGCGCGAGTCATTGGAGAGCGGGGAACAATGACGGCCGCCAAAAGGGGAGAGATTTATCATGACTTCATCCGCGTATCAACTTTGACTCGTAAAAGTTTCCGCTCCGGGTGCGCCGGGCGCCCACCCGCTTATTAATTAAAAGCATTGTGCCGGCCAGTGGATACTGTCACGGAATCTCTCATTCTCATTTACTATTGTCAGACTAGTTTATGCTTCACGAGAATTTCGCCGGATCTCATATGTAATAAATTCTCCCATTCCATTCGCATTATAACTACGAACGTAGGAACGCGAGACGGCTAATCGCCGACACGTGTAATGATTGATTCGATGACGAATCACCTCTCCTGAACGGCAAACTTCCGTTTCTAATAGGAAAACAGTCGCCAGCAATTATCGGTGATTAAAAACTTGTATTGTAATTTAAGAAAACGCTTCCAATTGGAGTAGGAGGTTTCCACTGGCGACACGTATCGAATTCTAAGTCGCAATTGACATAATTGAAGTGGCCGGATTGGGATTGACTGCGTTGGGACTTGCGAGCGATATGCATTTGACAGGCCGCGGCTAGCGGCAGCGGTGAGACTGTTAATGACTTAATTGGCATTTAACGACACCCGGCGTGTCCCGGCCTTAAGCTAGCTGGAAAACTAATTAAAAAGAGGGCCATTCGATCGCCGCCGGAACGTAGGACACACGCCGGCAAATTGAAACTGGTTTCAACTGGCCGCCAGTAGTTTCAGCTGGCACACGCATCCACAGTCTTCGCGATATTTACCGTTGCCGTCCCTCGGCATTCCTGCGCGATCAACTATTCGATAAATAATACTCGCATTCTGCCGACGAAAATCAGTCTCTTACACTCCATTAATGACATAATTGTACCAGTTTCTGTGACTGTGTTCTAAAAGGAGCAGTTACGCAATGGCGTAGAAAAAAAACAAGTAGTCGTAGTTGCAGGATAATGTGGGACTAGCAGTCGACGGGGAAATGGAGAATCAAAGGCGCAGTTGATAAATAAAATCTAACATTTATTTCGCGACGCAACATCGATAGAAACCATCTGCTAGCTAGAACTCTTGTAAATATCTGTAGAAAATACTGTCGTTCGCGAAGAACAAGTAGCCACGCATTATTGTACTATGTTTAAGTACTCGCACCAGTACTAGGATCCGTCGTAGTGGGCAACGGCCACAGAGACGCTAGAAAAACGCAATGAAACTAGACTAAGGTAAGAGAGAGGATGCAGCTGAACGAAGAACTGTCTCTTCGTTTTCGACGTTTTCCTCTGAGAAAAGAGTGTTTCGCGGGCTCCGGCGACGGTGGAGGGAGATGGCTGCCTCGCCTTCCACTACTCTCGGACGGGAAGTAGTTGCGAACGATGCCCCCGGTTTCTTTGAATTCTTCAGGATGAGTTCAGAGCGATTTCGTCGAACGATTTGATACCAGAGTTTGGTACCAACTCGTCGAACTTTTATTATTTTTCGTACCAAATTATATCAGTTGGACAAGATGGTACTAAATATTATCTAACTTGTATTATTTGGAACTTATTCAATTTCTATTACTTGGTACCAACTTTTCAACGTATATGATTTGGTACAAACTCATTCAATTTCTATTATTTGGTACCAACATATCCAATTTCTGTTACTTGTACCAACTTTTCAACGTATATGATTTGGTACAAACTCATTCAATTTTTATTATTTGGTACCAACTTATCCAATTTCTGTTACTGATATCAACTTTTCAACTTATATGATTTCGTACAAACTCATTCAATTTCTATTATTTGGTACCAACTTATCCAATTTGTATTACTAGGTACCAACTTTCTAGAACTTTCTAAGTCCTGTGATTTGGTACGAACTCATTCAATTACTAATATTTAGCACCAACTATCCAACATGGAAATTGTTATAGAAATTGAATGAGTTGGTACCAAATAATCGAATTTGGATAAGTTGGTACCAAATATTATGCCAAAAATGATAACTCAAGAGAAATAGGGAAAAAGCAACCTTCAAACCACCTATTGAGTTGATGGCAACTATACTCTGAATTCATCCTGAACATTTTAAAGAAATCGGATGTGTCGCTCCCATGTACTTCTCTTGTCAGACGGTAGGATGGATTAATAAGTGGCAGTGTAGAAAAGCAGCAGACGGACGAGCCAATCGACAGAACCTGTCGAATTTCAGCACCTCCCGTAGTCGATGAACCCAACCACTCTGGACTATCAAACTAACTAAAACCCTAATTCCAACCGGCGTCCAATGATAGCTTTCGTTCTCCGAAAGTAACACGGCAAAGTCTCGGCGGTTTTGTTCGACTGATATGTGCAACTTGGCCGCAAGACTCTTGGGAAGAGAGGAGAAGCTCATAGCGCGCACAGGTTACGGAATGTCTGGCCCGTAAAATGCGGGGATTAAAAAGTAATTGAGCTAAAACCTCCGCTTTAGACTTTGGTGCTTTCGACTTTCTCCGCGTGGTCTCGGTCGATAGTCACGTCGCTAATTGTGAAAGTGTATTTCCTCGGCTTAGGTGATTCGCCGGGCGACCCGCTCACGGTCTCCTCCAACTTTAGTCGACGCCTGCGTCGAATTCGATTCCCTAGGATCGGGAAGAATAGATTCGGGTCCAAATCGTCCTTGTACCCTTTGAATACACATCGGGACGCGTAGCTTAGAATTAATCCGAGCACGAACGTCACGACGAAGCCAAGGGGACAGTACCACATGTACGAAACTCGGTAGACGTACAGGTACGGCGTGTTGTCCTCCCTGGAAAAGAAACAATCGTTTGAACACAATTTCTGGGTTTCGCAACTTAAGTCCCTGAAAAGTACTCACGGCGGAGGTAGCAAATTGATGGGATCCTGCAAAATGGACATACTACTATTTCCAAGATTACAATCATCTATAAAGACTGGAAGTGTCTTTGGACTCGGTCTAGGCTGGCCGAAAGCCATCCAGAAAAGGAAAGCCAATGACAGGGTGGCACTGGTCACCGATGCGCCCTCGGTCGCCACTTCAGTGGTCATTCCAAGGGTGAACAGCCCCAACAAAGGACCTCCGACTACTCCGAAAATCGTCAAACCAGCCTGCAAGCCCACAAATTTCCTTACAAAACAAAACGTCCAATGTCATTCATGATTTCGACAACGCAACATACTTGAAGGACGCCACCGAGTAGCTGAGCAAGGAAAGCCAGAGCGATGGAAACAACTCCATAGATAAGAGCGAGGACCTTCGCGATAGTAGTCGACGTAGTTGCAGCGAGGTCTCGGCCCCTCCACTTCCGGTACGCTGGCTTGCAGTAATCCTCGAGCGTCACGGCTGCCAGGGAATTGAGGGCCGCCGAGATCGTGCTGAGGCCGGCGCTAAAAATGCCTGCGATGCCGTGGAACGTCAATGAGAACTCGTTGGAATAAACAATTCCGGTTTAAAGCAGTGCTGTCCAGGTGGTATCGTCATTCTTTTGATTGAACGATGTTGCTTCCAAGAGCAGGACTCGGACAGCACTGATTTAAAAGGCTCGCGCACCTGCGATGAAGAGACCGGGCAGTCCAGGTTTGTCGGACATGGTGTCCATGACGTACAAAGGCATGAGCATATCGGGAGACGAGATCTTCTTGGCGTAGAGAGGATCGCATCGGTAGTATTTACTGTAGATCGCAAGCCCTGAGAAACAAGTGGTGATCGAGAGAATAGTGAGGATTGGCCAGGCGAGCCACAATGCCTTTTGAGATGCTTTGATATTCCTGTAAATCATAAAACGAGTTATGATCGAGTTATGAATCGTCATTCATGCAAAGTAATAATTTCGTATTTCTATTTCGAGGATACCTGACGGTCAACATGCGCTGAACTTGAACCTGGTTGACGCCGTAAAGAGACAAAAAGGTACAGAGACCACCGATGATTAGCGACCACCATGTGTGTCTTACGGTGGGGTCTACCGATATGCTGTAAAGATAAAGAGGATTTCATTAATAAAAAAGATTAAGTTGATAAGCCATAAATGAAGAGTGCAGCACCTGTCAAACTCGATTCTGCGCCCATGCTCGGCGATTCGCCAGATCTCGCTGAGTCCGCCGGCTTCGACGGCGGCGGTGCCGATAATCGCGAAGACCGCGGCGAACATGAGCAAAGCTTGAAACACGTCAGTGATTAGGACAGCTTTAATTCCGCCTACGCTCGAATAAAAAGCACAGACCAGACCGATTATGATAATACTGCCGGTCTTGGAGAGCCCGGTCGTCGCCTCCAGTGCTAGAGAGGGTGCATAAAGTACAACTCCTGAATACAAAAGCAGTTGAATCCAGTAAACAAAACTAGCCATCATCCTAGCTTTTACTCCAAAGCGCTTTTCTAAGTACTAGAACAAGACGAAGGGGATTCCAGAATGTACCTTCGAGTGTACGTCGCAACAAGTACCTGCGCTATAGTCGCCGCTAACTGAATAGACGGTATCAAGGTCGCTTTTACGATTGAACTCCGAAAATCGTAAGACACAGGAGGAATAGGAACTTGTCCAACTTATATGATTTGGGACCAAAAAGAATAGAAGTTTGACGTGTTGGTAATAAATATTTTAAATTGGATGAGTTGGTACTAAATAATCAAAAATTGATAAATTCGTACCAAATCATGTACGTTGGAAAGTTGATACCCAGTAATGGAAATTGGATAAATTGGCACCAAATAATAGATATCGCATAAGTTGGTACCAAATAATCGACACTGGATAACTTGGTACCAAATAATAGAAATTGGAGAAGTTGGTACCAAATAATATAAATTGAATAAGTTGGTATCACAAGTTGGACAATATTTGGTATCAATTTGCCGAGCTTTTATTATTTGTAATCAATTTATCCAACTTATATATGATTTGGTACTAAAATGAATAATAGTTGAACGAGTAGCTATGAAATATTATGCCGAAAATGATAACACGAGATTAATAGAAAGAAAAGCGATCTTGAAAGCCGCTTATTGAGTTCGAGACGACTATAGCATGCAGGCGTACAGTCGATACAATATTCAGCCAGTACTTTCAACATTAACAAACTTTTGACTCGACAAAACACTTAATCGATATCATTAAAGTAAATTGACGGCGTCGTGGCGCAATATTGAAATCAACCGTACCCCTCAGGGTTTCCCGCCTCGTGGACGAGCTAATTGGGCAGCTCAAGTTGTTTGGCCACGAATTTTAATTATCCTGCTGAACAACAGCTGGGAAACCCTGTTTGCAAAGTTATCAGTGGGCGATAAGCACCTCGTAAGCGCTGGTCGCTTGTAGCTTAAAGAACACCGGCAGATATCCGTAACAGACAATTGGCGTGCCGATGAGATAGGCCACATTGATTACAACAAATTGTGTGCCGAAGGTGTAATTCTCCGCCGACACTCCGAGCAATGTGATCGCCGACATGAACGACACCACCAGGGCAACTCCCACTGGAACTATGCTCATTGATCTGCTTGCGATGAAGTATTCCTGTAAAAATGATTTCGTTCAGGTTTCTGTTCTATTCTCATAAATCGATTTATAAAGTAAACTTTACCTCCATCGTTTTCTGTCGACCGCCACTGAATCGATAGTAGATTCCGATGCCAACGCTGATGCAGAGCATCGCCGCGATTACCACGTAATCCGGCCATTGCAGCGTGTTCACCTCGGCCATCCTCTGAGCCTGTTGAATGTTTAAAGGTTTTCATTACTCAAATCGATTTGCACAAGTGTCATGCGGATTGGCAATCCTATTTTGTTAGCTGCGCGCGGTGAAACATTGTCTTCGGTGTACGCAAATCGAGAGAACCGGAAACGAAAAGGCTTCCATTTGCCCTGGCAAAATTAGATTGGTTATCTTTATGGTAGATCTTAAATGGAATTTACTTTTGTGAGTATCCTAGTGCGATTAGCTCGAATTGACGCTGTAGAGATTGCAAGACATCATGCAGGAGAGTTGAGAAGACTTCAGACATCGAGATTCCTTTGATTTCGATGAATTTTCAAAATATCACACCATCGAAAACTGAACTACTGAGTTCATTCAAGAATAATTGAATTTATGGTGAATTTAAAAATGTGAATAATTCGATTCTTTGAATGTCTCCAACGAATGCTTGATATTTCAACAGTATATTTATTATTGATACTTCAACAATGAAAAAATGTTGATTCTTTACATTTTTCCGAACGAATCCTTGATATTTTAATAGCTGCACTACTAAAATTAAGATTTTGGAAACAAACTGGTGGTCCAAACCGACGACTCGTTGAAAGTATTCTCAGAAAGAAAACTCCATATTGACTAAACGTCGTCGACCCGATGCATCAGCAAACGAGACACTTGAATTGCATACTACTGTCAAAACGAAATTGGAGGCAGCTCGAGAATACTATTATTATACCGAAACACACACGATACGCAAACATCATCATTAGACTGCGGATTTGTCTGCAAGTACCAATTTTAACTATGACATTGCTCATTGGAATATCATGATTTGACCAAGTGTTGAAAACATTGCTAATACTAAACATAAACAAAACGCGAATTCAGAATTCAATGGATTCCGATATTGTTCATTTTATCAAATTCAAAGCAGCCTAATTTGCATAAAAATCCACAGTCTACTAATAAATAACTATTAACAAATAATTAACAATTTTCTTATTTCTACAATGAATTCGCGCGAATGATGGGAAGACCTGCGCAAAGATTCGTACCAAATACTTACGCAGAAAGAAGACGTGAATTCAGAATAGTTTCCATATGAGATATTATGGATTTTATAGACTTAATAATCATCATCACCAAACAATCTCGATTTCATTTCTCTCAAGAAATTCTTTCTAACACGGTTGAACAGACTGGAACTTGATCTCATAAACAACGCGCGCCTTTATTGGAATTCCATGCATTCCGGCATCCGCGCATGGGAATGCAATCAGAATAAAATGCAGGAATCGCATTTACCGATGATTAGTTCACTGCATGGAGTTTAAGGTGAATTTCTATCGGAATTAGATTCTTCCTTTGGGATCTTCTCAATGATCGTTTTCTCGAGAACAATATTATAAATACACAACATCGAAAATACGTTTCCGAAGGTTTTCCATTTCTAAGGTTATGATTTTTCCAGCGGCTGCATCCGATTAATCGAAACCGCCATAAGATCGAATGCAAATGCACCTGATCGAGCAATATTCTATCGAATTCCAAAGCGGAGTGAATCATCGAATGCAGCAATCATCGAAATCAACAAAATGACTTCTTTCCGCAGGTTTCCACTTGGAATTTTACTATAATTCAAAAACCAGCTGAAAAAGTGACTCAAACTGCAATAAAACCAATCAACTCCGAGAAATGTTCAATTCAAAACAAAGCGAACTTTCGAGCGAATCCATTGGAGCACGTTGCCGACTTACCGGGAGGTGGATTCGCGTGGAAGAACCGCAGGCAGACTGAGCAGCCGCTCGCAGCTGACAGGGAAAACTGTCCAATTCAGCGCAGCCCGCACTCAGGACACTCAGCACCAGGACCAGCCAGTGGCAGCGGCTCGAATCGCTCGACGTCTATAAACTGGACTCATGCCTCCTGCCCGGTGGCAGAGTCTTGCCTTCCTAGCAATCGCCTCTTGGGAAAGCGCACTCGCTATCTCGCACGCCGAGGTTAACGCGCACGGACACACGTGCTCCGTGCGTAACGGGTGTCTTTGAAATCGATAAAGGAGTAGGCTTCGACGCACGTGCCGAAACCGCCGCCGAGAAAACAGGCTCGAAACCTGACCGACCGACGATTACATAAGGGAGAATAGTATGTAAAAGAAACTCTCCAGGGCGACGCAATGGGAACTAGAAAAAGTGCTGGCTCATGCTTCCTACTCCACTTCCCAGGAGTTTGTGAATTATAAATTCACCATTGGAATTGCAGCTGGCGGCGAGAGAAGCTCGCTCCTCGTATCATTGCGATCTTAATAATTAATCTTAATTGATCCCAGTTGTGGATATTGATTGAGGACGCCGGTTGAGAACCACTGGCTCCACTGATTGGAGGCACATGTTCGGGCCAAAGGTGCTGCCGGTATTTAAATCGTGGGCCGCGTGGAAATGAGCGGATATTTAATTTGCCCAAAAACGCAGTCTGATCATTCGGACGGTTTTGTCGTTGTTGGTGGGATTGTGGCTGATGACTGATTCGGGAGTTCGTAGGCTCATAGTTTTTATTGAGTTGCTGCGGGCTGGTTGGAAGAAGAGTTTATGTAATCGCAGTCAATTGAGAGAGTATGTAGCAGTGGTAGCTGCGCGGTGTTGTCATTGGACGTCGTGTGTCTGCCGAATTATCAGGCGATGATTGAGTCATTAGGCTTTATTTACCAGGCTCGGCTTATCTCGAGTTTAATTGACTACACAACATTCGCTCTGGGATTAGAAACTTGAGATATGATTGTCTCTGATCCCATCCGGATAACTCTGCACTCCGGATAAATGATAATTGTAGTATATGTATAGTAGATCGCGGGATTGTGTTGGGTTTCGTATACTTTGCAATTTTCGAACTAAAATTGGAACAAGTCGAGTTCATTATGAATATTTATATATTTTCAGTCATTATATATTTATATATTAATGTTGTACACAAATGCACAGAGGTTTAAATTTCGAGAGGTCGAAACTTCTAATCGATCGAGAATCGACCTCTTTCATTTGACAGTTGATTATAGTGAAAAGCGCGGTAAATCGCATGATTGATTAAATTTCACACACTTTGCGAATTGTAAAATAAAATCGCGACAAATAAATTGGGCTTCTGAATGATTCAAATGAGCGCGGTTTTAAATATCGAGGGGTCGAAGTGCGAGTTAAACCTCGACTCAAAGCAGCTGATCGAGAGTCGGCATTTTTCATTTGAAATGGCGGATTACAGCGAAAAGTGCGGGGAAGACTGTTCATTCGATTACAACGAGGACAAACAAAAGGGAGTTTGTTCAATAAAGAAAGAGTAAGCACGCAATATTGTTCAAACCATGCAAATCCAGTTTTCACTTTTTATCGACTGTTCTTCAAGATATATCTGTAAATCTTGTGCTAACCTAAAATATCGACACCGCATGGTATTTTTATGTCAAATAAAAATCGCAACTGTCTCATTTTCTCTTGAACGTTTTCACCTGTTTGTAGCCATTTCGCGACTGTTAACACCTTTCCATTACAGATTTATCATCGAAGATCACATCCGATATCCGGTCGAGCAATCGGCCGACAGTCGCAAGCACAAACTAGAGCCCGAGAATGTCAGCAACGCGATTGGTCCAAAGACAGAAGAGCCGGAGGATAAGAAGCCCAAAGTGGAGGAGAAGAAAGAGAAGCACCGTGGCCAGAACAAAGCGAGGCCACCGCCTTTCAAGCCGGTCAGGGAGCACAATCTCTGTCCAAAGATAGCGGACCAGGTTGTGGGTGAACCCGAGAAGAAATGTGGCAACCCTCGCTGCGAGTTCCTCCACGACAGAGCAAAGTATCTGAAAATCAAGCCAGCTGACATTGGCACTGAGTGCTCTCTGTTCAACCTGACCGGCAGGTGTCCGAGAGGAGCTGCTTGTCGAGTGGGTGGCAAGCATCTCACAGAGGATGGTCTGAACATAATCAACGAGGAAAAGGTTGAGGAGTACAAGAAGAAACCACCGCCAACGAGGAACCAACTCAGCAAGGATCTCCAGAACCTAATCAGAAAGCGAAAGTACAATTTCTCAAAGGCAGAGAAGATTGTGAAGGCCAATCATCCTCCAAGGAAGAAAGATCTTGAAGAAAACAAGTCTGAAACACCCACAGAATCAACCGAATCCAAGGAAACCACAAAACCAAACTCAATGAGAAATGGTGCATCAGAAACTGCAAAGGACTCAGGGACCACTAACAATACAACAAATGGTAACGAAGCAGGAGAATGCCCACTTAAGATTGAGAAGGAAGAAGAAAGAATCTGCCCAGTTAAGATTGAAAAGGATGAAGAAAGAATCTGCTCGGTTAAGAATGAAAAGGATGAAGAAAGAATCAGCGCAGTTAAGACTGAAAAGGATGAAGAAAGAATCTGCTCGGTTAAGACTGAAAAGGAGGAAGAAAGAAACTGCCCCGTTAAGATTGAAAAGGATGAACAAAGAATGGGCCCAGTTGAAGATTACGACTTAATCAAGCGCCGAGACGTAGAGAAGAAGAGGATAGACTGGAGGAACAAGATACTCCTAAGTCCCCTAACAACAGTAGGAAACCTGCCGTTCCGGCGCATCTGCAAGGAGTTCGGTGCAGACATCACCTGCGGCGAGATGGCATTGGCTCCGAAGATCCTCCAAGGAGCCTCCGAAGAATGGGCGCTGGTCAGGAGACACGAGTGCGAGGACATCTTCGGCGTGCAGCTTTGCGGGAACAACCCTGGAGTCCTAGCTAGATGTGCTCAGCTACTCAACGAGGAAACCGAAATCGATTACATCGACTTGAATCTAGGCTGCCCGATCGACTTAATCTACTCGCAAGGCGGCGGCAGCGGAATGCTCAACCGTCTAAATGTCCTGGAGACCGTCGTCAAGTCCGTCAGCCAAGTCCTGGATATTCCGCTCTCGGTGAAGACGAGGATGGGGGTGTACATAGAGAAGCCGGTCGCCCACAATCTCATGCCGAAGTTCCGGAGCTGGGGCGTCGACATGATAACTGTGAGTAAGTCGGACGAGCTGATTCCCCGAGTAGAATTGCAAATCGGATTTGTTTCTAAAGAGACTCCTCTCCACAGGTTCACGGGCGTTCGCGCGAGCAGCGATACACGAAACTAGCCGACTGGGAGTACATAGAAAGATGCGCCAAGGCGGCGCACCCGATACCAGTGTTCGGTAACGGGGACATTCTCTCGTACGACGACTATCAACGAGTAAGTGAGAAGTACACGAGCGTCCAAGGCCTCACGATAGGTCGCGGCGCGTTGATAAAGCCGTGGATATTCTCGGAGATCAAGGAAAAGAAGCTGATGGACGTGTCGAGTTCCGAGAGATTCGACATTTTAAAGAAATACGTCAATTACGGCTTGGAGCACTGGGGATCAGACACCAGGGGAGTCGAGACCACAAGAAGGTTCCTACTCGAATGGATATCATTCTTGCACAGGTGCGTTTCGTCTCTTGAACATTGTGATAATCAAAAATCGCTTATTAATTTCGGACAATAGTAAAGTAATCGCTTCGCTTGCAGATACGTGCCGGTGGGGATTTTGGAGAGGCCGCCGCAGAGGATCAACGAGAGACCTCCGTATTATCGAGGTCGCGACGATATGGAGACACTGATGGCCAGCACCAATTGCGCCGATTGGATTAAAATATCGTAAGGCCGAGGAACTCCATCATTCACTTCTTCCCTTTTAACTCGCTGACTTTCCTAACGCCAACTACTGTTTTGCAGGGAAATGCTGTTGGGCAAAGTGCCGGGCGGCTTCCACTTCCTGCCGAAGCACAAGGCGAACTCGTGGAAGTAATCGAACACTGTACAGAGAATAAAGTCGGATGTTTTTCGTAGGGAAAACTGCTCACCTCTTTCACTCCAACTCTAATCAGGAGACTCGGTAGGGTCTCCGCCAACTATGGCGCGTGCATACTATATAGTTTCAGCTTTATTCGAAAACAAGTTACAGTTCCAAGAATTTTCTATTTCATTGGTCATTTTTCTGAATCCAATGAGAATCAATCAAATCGATCGAGTTGTTTAGGAGATTCGAACTCTTAATGCGCTTTCGCTTTTACCACGAGAAAAATAAAGAAGAAACTTTGTATCTCCCAAATGACTGAACCGGTTCGCTTGATTCTCAGCTCATTGGATTTAAAAAATGCACGATGAAATACAATATTCATAAATAAATCCTCCGGGTTTTAACTTTGTCATAAATCAAGATGCAAGTTTGGTATCGACTAAAAATCGCTATGCTTCGGGATAAATATCCTCGGCTGTCGCGCGCCATACTATATATAACTACTTACTTGGCGCGAGACTCTAAGTCTATCGAATCTCCTAATTTCTCCTCTTATTTTATCGTACATAAACACATCAAACTTTTAAGAATCCAACTAAACTCAGAAACCAGTTGGGCCAGGGTGAATTTCTTTTCTGATACTTTATTTTAAACACATAATTCTACACAGTAGTCAAGAGTCCGGAAATAAATAATGCTGATGGAGGGATTGCCTAGAATAATAATCGCGTAGCACCAGTTGAACGTGGACAGGCGTCTCATTGGACTAATTCTTTAATTAGAATTAGTAATGAGCCGCAATGTCGCCTAGGACGGAGACAGGCCACATGCAGTCGCAACCGCTTGCGATCTCTTTGGTGAAGGGTTCCCAGCATTCGCTTTCCCAGCGGCGCCTCACCAAAAAGAGGGTCCTGCTGCGCTGGACACAGTGGAAGCCGGGATGTGCGCACTTCTGGAAACAGCCGATGCCCATTCGTTAAGGAGGTCGGTCACGTCATTTGGTAAGAGGGTAAAACATTGAGGGCTTTTCAAAGTACAATAAAACCAATTTTCCGTACGAACATTCAATTTGTAATAAAGATACGTTATTTCTACAAATGAAACCATTTCCCTTTCACCTTTTCTACAATTTTTTTCATGCCAGGCGCACATAGCACGCTCACCAGCGATAAGATGAAAAAGAAAGAACGAGAACTGAAAAGCGAGGAAATTCGATCGGGGGTTAAGGGCGACTGTACCTGCTTGGCGTGTGGCGCAGCCCGATTGCCCTCATCAACGAGGGAGTAACTCTTACAAAAGATCTCGTGGTAATGCGGCGGCTGGTACTCGTATTCGGGATCGGTCAGTTGGACCCTTCGCGCAACGATTTCGCAAAGGTTGCGATACTCCTGCGCAAGAAGAAGAGGAAAAATTGGAGTCCGAGTCTGCCCTGGCCGTTTCCGAGCTTTATTCGCCATTGCCAAAGAGCACAGGACTGACCGGCATCAGGTTTCGACTATCTCTAGCTAGCGCTTCACTGTCCTGCCGGGAGACGCTCTCCTCGGCGTAGTCCTCCTCGGGAAGGTAGGAAGTGTCCCTCGTCATCGGCGGACTCCGGAAAGCCAGGGCGTAAGGAATCTGCGGAGTCTGACTCTCCCTCGTCAGACCCCTTGTGTAATTGTTACATCTCTTGCAGAGCGCGTAGCTGTCCTGGCCCAGGACCATCAGCTCCGCCACCTGCAATTGGAATGGAGTCTCGTGTGAGCGATGGGAACAAGTTGCCTGACTCTCGATCGTCCCTGCTGTTCGAATTTAAAGGGATAATTCAAATGACTGGAGGACCTGTCGGATCCAAAGTATAAAATAAGCTCAATTAAATTAACATAAATCAATTTATATTTACGTAAATTTATAGAAACAAGATATTATTTCATATACTCTACATATCTCGAATCCGCATAACTCCAAGACCTATCGGATCCAAAGCATAAGATAAGCTCAATTAAATTCAAAAAAATAAATCTCTATTTACGTTAATTCATAGAAACAAAATATGATTTAATATTCTCAGCGTATCTCGAATCCGCATAACCGAAGATCGTCCCTGCAGTCGGCGGCCCATTGGATTGCGTCACCGGGCGAGCTTAAACTTCGACGGAGGTCTCAGTCGCAGTGTGCTTTAGCGGCCTATCAAACTTGATGGAGCGTAAATCGGCGAGCACCGCTCGCCGAGGGTCCTGCTCCAACAAGTGGGAATAGAGGAGCCGAGTGAATCGGCCGGCTAATATCACCGGCGGACCAAGTGCTCGAATGATCGTCGAACATTGATGAGCGCTCTCGTCGCTACCCGCGACTTTGACATTCCGGGTGGACACCCTTGGACTACCTCCTCGCCCGTTTAACAATTTTCTACGATTTTAGGCAAACGTATTCCTGGAAATCGGAGTCGCATTTGATTAGAGCGGGAGAGCTTATCGATAAATGCGTCGGGCGACTGAGAGATCAGTGACGTAAGAAGCAAACGTCGCCTCAGAGGATTCGCCACCGTGGAAATCTGTATCAGTCGGGCGGCAAGGTCGATCGTGATTGAGGCAACGTGCGCGTCGCGCGAGATGCAAATTGCTTCTCCCTGTCCCGATCGACTTCTCCCCCGCCATTATCACTTTGAGCTCAATCGAAGAAACACTACTGGCCAGCATGCCGATCCCCTCGGACTTCAAACCGTGGAAACTCCACCTTGAACTTGTACTTAAAAGTTTAAGCAGACCCATCGTCCCGGAAGTAGCCAACCTGGCCATTAACATTCACCGTGTGAACGAGAGCGAATCATATCAGCTAATGCCGTGAGTCAGAGCGCGCGCGGGGGACGCGCGGTTAATTATCCCAAATGTCTCGGGGAGCAATTAATGATTGCGAAATCGGCGGGCATCGATGGAAATAACCATACGGATGACTCAGAACCCATCGAGACCGACACTGATTAAAAATGCCGCTGAAACCGGCCAAGTATAACAGGAAAACCGTACTTTCCTCGAGTCTCGAGCGAGGCTTCCACCAGTCAATTAGACAATTGGGACAGCGCGAGTGGATGTTGGTGTTACCGAGAAACAAAGGGAAAATGGTCGGAGGTGGTACGTGTCCCACACGGTGGCGGCTGTGGCGGCGGTGGCACGTCCAGGCGTGTGCGTATGTGTACCGTAGGTAGTTATCCAATTGACGGTGCCCCCGTCGCTGACATAGTTCAGTCAGTGGCGAACTCAGGATCATCCGAGTCCGTCTCTCCGCGTGCAAGGAGCAGTGAAGTTCTCGCGGATTTACTGCCATCGAATCCCCCGATCTTCCGCCTCCAGGGCGAAAAACCGACTGCAGACTTTTCTTGAGGATCCTTGAATCCACCGGAAGGCCCATAATCCGTCAGGGATAGTGCGAGACTGGCACAGCATCCCTTGGATGGCCCACAGTGGAGATTAGGAATTCCAGTGGTTGATTTACAGTGAGGATGATTTTAATGCCTGATTGAGTCTCCCGCGAATGACTGGTGACTGATTTCCTGGGAGGTTCTTGGAGATGTGAAGACTTGACATGGCGGCGGACCTATACGCGAACGGGTCACTCAAGTCTACGACAGACAGGTGAGCTGAAATTCCGTGGAACTTGCTGTTCCTGGTGGTTAAAGGACCTTGTGGTCCTTTAGACCTCGAAAAAAAAACCCTGTGGAAATCAGGTTCGAGTAGAATTACTTTAATTTTTATAAAGAAAGTAAAGTGGTTTGAAAGAGGATTTGAAAGGACGTGATTTCCAGAGGGTTTTTTTTCTCCCCCTCGAGTCGCTTGACAATGAAACGGCCTTTACAGTCGTCCGAGTTAATGAGCAATTGACCCTCGACCGCGCGACTAAAGCTTTCGTCGGCGAGGAGAGTCTGGAATGCGAGCATCGAAACCCGAAATTCCGCCAGGGATCGTCCGACTCGATTTTGAAAATCGGATTATTCGAGAAGTGCGAAGGAATTGCGAGCGCTCGGTTGTTTAGCGTCGGGCGGACGGTCATTTTATGTAACACAATGATCGATCAGCGTCACTTTGTTTGTACGAGGATCTTTGCTCAAGTGGCCCGGCACATTTAACTGGCCATCGATACAAAGTCATTTCAATGAGTCCCGCGCGACGGCCAGCGTCGAACGCCGCTTCTAATGACGGCGAATAAGGACAAGCAGTGGAAAGATTCCCACGGGGGGTTTCGACGGTCAAACGGCGAACTATGAATCGCACGCTCGAGAAGATACTACGAAGGACGAGGCCCGAAAGTTTACAAGCATGGATTTCGATTGTTTGGCTCTCGGGACTGGAGGAATCGCGCGGCGTCGCAACGGATCGAGCTCGTTCCCGTCGAGCTGGACTCGATCTACTTACAACTCACATTAGTAACTCAAGCCTTCCAACAATCGTCCGCGACGAACAGTGAGACGAACAATCAAGCGCGCAAGTTACGCGAGTGAGAGAAGAATTCCGGGTCCGAGTTGGAGAATCGTGGAGGATCAAGATTAGAAAATTGGAGATCGAGTGACTTCGCAGTTGAGACCCGGACGAGAGCGGGACACGTGGGGCGAGTACAGCGAGATTAAAAAGAGGGGGATCGCCGGAAGCCGAGGGAGCTTCTTCCTTTTTCGGCGTTTGCATGAGTCTCGTATGTTTAAAAAGGTAATTAGAGCGCGGCTCAAAGCGCAGTTGCACTGGAAGCCTCTCCTCTCGATTTAAACCCGTTAACCACTGTCAGCTGACAGTGCAAACACACACATAAGCGCGCGCTAATGTGTTTACCGGGGTAATTGGGCTGTTATTGGCCGCGAAATCGGCTATTCTCGGACTACACCGAACCACAACATTCCCAGCCTATCCTGCGAACCAGACCTGTCCGACTCCTATTATTGGAAGCAACATTGTCCAATCAAAAGAATGGACCCTTGGCCACCGCCGACTCTCAACCAACAACCAAGTAGCCAACCTGACCATTAACATTCGCCGTGCGAACAAGAGCCAATCGAATCAGCTAATGCCCTCCGGTGCTCTAAACCAGTGCTGTGTAAAGCTCTTTCTACACGATGCGAGTAAAGTACTTGCATTTTTCACTTATGATTTTCCCATCGATATTATTGTGTTAAACAAAACACTCGCTGCGAGTACTTTACTCGCGTCGTTTAGAAAGACCTTAAATCAAGTCAAAGTTATTGGACCAAGTTATTGGACCTGATTATTCCAAGTTATTGGACCAAGTTATTAGACCTGATTATTCCAAGTTATTGGACCAAGTTATTGGACTTGATTATTCCAAGTTATTGGAAGCTGCATCGCCGGATCCAAAGTCTGGAGTGTAAGATGAGCGAGCACTGATGCACAGTAACCAGCAGTTGGAAAAAAGCTCGTGGCCAATTTCCCCGAAAGAAAGCTGATATTAGATGGTGTGGTTGGAGGAGTTTCGGATGCTCGTTGCGCACTGGGTGCGCCGAAGTGACGCGACGTGGCCGCTGGGATTATTTTTAGATGGTAGGCATGGGGTCTACCCCTTGGTGCGGCTAAAAATAGCCGGTAAGGCCAATCCAGGCCCAATTATTCCATTTAGGTATTTAGGTGACAATCGGCTGACCGCCAATTTAGAAATATTCCACGCGCCCGAGCTGCTGCCCAGGGTCTCCCAGCAAAGTAACACTCGGGAGCCTTTAAAAGCCCAGTTCCAACCTCCAAATCCTGTTTCTTCCTCAACTGATGGGAAGCGTCAATTCAACCCTTTTTTTAACCGCCTTTGACAAAAGATAAAGTTCTCCATTCCTTTTGTATATATATTTTTATATACATTTTTATATATAAAATAATATTTGTATATATATATATATATATATATATATATATATATTTTTTAGTACTCGATCATTTGTCACTTCAATGACTTGGCTGCGTATTCTATTTCGAGCGAAAGACTTTTCATTGTTGATGTTCCTCGAGAAGGCACGATTGCCGGCCAATCGGAAGTATTAATAGTCCCCGGGCGCGATACGGAATTAATGAGGCGATATCTGCTCTCATTTATTCGGAGTAAGCGATAGCCTCTTTGTAGTACGCTCGTAAGTTCTCCTTTCACAGGCTGCCAGAGGGCGGACACGCCTCCGCCGGCGCCCCGATAAAAGCGCAATTATTCCCTCTCGCCAATTGATTCCCTTGGCGGGAATATTCCGAGCGACGGGGACTTTCCTAGCACTTGGGAAACTAGACTCGCGAATGCCCGATTACAGGAGCGCGCGCGTGTGCTCTCTGTTGCAGAATCGTCGGCAGCATGAGGCAACGTAAGTCGGGGGCGCTGGGCGCCGCGACGCCCATCGCGGAGGAGGAGCAGCTCAAGTTCCAGGACAGCAGGTTCCTCACGACTTTGGTGCTCGGCAGAAGTAGGTGAGTGTGCGAGCGCGAAAGACCGGCCGCTGAGAGTTGCGCGAGTTCCGGGGATAGCTGGGCCACTTTCTACTTGCTACCCTTGAAACTTGTTCTGCTGTGGTAAGCCGAGCCCTAATCTACTTGGACAGTTCTTTCCTCCATGGAAATTTAATTTCGTCCTCGAATTTTGTACGTTTCAGAATATTAATTAGTTATTAATAACAAAAAAATGATATTAATTAAATTACAAGAGAAAGTTTGTGCAAGAAAAGTAAACAATGTCCGTCAAAAGCGAGGAGTAAAACCGTCCGGTAAACAAGATCGAACGCGAATTAAACGCAGCGTGCATCCACTGCTTCCGGATCAATTAGCTAATTAAATGCTCCCCAGGTGAACATAATTATCCAATTGAGCGACCAGCGAGCAAAGCGTCACGCAAACAATCCCCGGCCAGCTTTCGAATCCGCCTTGTCCAGCCGGCTCGAAATCACCATCGAAATCTTTGGCACGTGTTCTTTCGGCTGGAAGATGATGATTGCGCGGGAACAATGGCGCGGGGCCGGCCTCGGTAAAAAAAGGTCAAGGCTCGAAAGAGTGGTGTGGTCCATGGGATGAAGACATTGGCAAAACTGTCACGCGGTCGCAATTCGTGGAGCGGCCAACTGCCGGCTTACTAATCGGGGACGAATTTCTGCGAGGCTTGTCACGCACTCCTTTCCTTTCTTCTTCTCTCCTCGCAGGGGCCCCCTCCGCCTCGCCTTGATCAATTAAGATGAGCGCGCCAATTGAACTGATTCGCCTGGAAGCCATGTGATCGGAATCGTGTGGGTCCGTTCGGCAATGCGGTGGGAAAGTCTCGCGTTACGGCCTGAAACTGTTTGTAATCGACGCGGAGTCCGACTAGATGGAGAAATATTCCACTGGGAGTGAAGGGACCGTTGAACTTGCCATTGGCATTCAAATAGTCCGCCGGCTTCTTTTCACTTCTGACAGTCGCCCTGGGCGACACGCCCGGCCGGCGAACTCCGATGTAAAGGCGCGAAATTAGATTGTAAATAACTCATGAGGCGAACCAGTCCTGTCGCACGCTCGCCTCCCACTTGTCAGTTTCACGGTCGGCTCCGTGCGAGATTCAAACGAATACTACTCTACTTGCACGCCGCTCCTCGGCGAGTGTCGATCTTAACTACGAGTAGAAGATGAGAGCGGAGGAACTCACTATGAGGACGTAGGCAGCGCGTATCATGGTTTCCAGGTGGCGGGAATCCTTTCCAGTTATTCGATGAACCTCGAAAGAGGCGGTTTCTCGCACTAGTGGAAGGGCACGGCGAAAGACTCCGTTTTATATTGGAAATGACTGGTCCTCTATCAGTGAGGATCAGCTGGTGTTTTCGAGGGAAAGGTCACCGTACAGATCCCCATGCAAATACGTCGATAACAAACGTTTAATTGGATTCCGTAATCAGATTGATTGGAACCTGGCCAACTGACACTGTCAATGCGACCTCTGATTATTAGTTACCTCCATTCCCCCCTTTCTCCCTTTCCAACATGGCGTCAGACTATGCAGGCGCCTCCACCTGGGGATTTCAATAGAATAGTTCTCAGTAAAATCAATCAATAACAAGACCAAATCGGAAGAAATAGATTCAGAAAAAGTGAGAGTTTGTTATTCATGATTGTACTTTATCACAATGAATTGGAAAGCGGAATCTCCTATCTCTACCCTTCACTTTCAATGCCGTTGGAACGCCAAGGCTGCCCATTTGTCATGGCCTATAGAATCGGCCGAAAGGCGATCGCGTGTCGCAGGTTCAATTATTAATCAGGGTTTATGGTGGGAGTTTATGGTGGGACGCGAGCGCAGACTACTTTGACAGACCGGGCCGGATTAGTCAGAATATCACGGCGCGCGATAGCAGTGGCCTCCGCTGACGAAAAAGCTGGCAGTCGTGTCGTCCTGTATGCGCCAGACTGACGCGCTTATGTCAGATCAAGCGTAAACCCCCATTGGACGAGCACGTGAGTAAAACGCCCGCCAGATTTCCCAGCCGACGAGAGATTAGGTGATTGTCGCACGATCGATTTTCACTCCACCTGTGTTAGTTTCTATAAATACGAATTAATCCTGGAAGGTAACAATCCAAGTGAAAGTCAGGTTAGCTTTGAGTTGGGAAGTAAAAAAATATTGTGATACAAAGTCACGCGTTAGTCATTGGCTGGAAGGGAAAGGGATGACTAATTTCTCAGGAGATCGCTGATGAATCGGAGTTAGATTATCATCAATTTCCACTGAACCTGTATCGGTTGCTATAAATACGAATTGATTCTGGAAGGCAACAGTCATAGTGAAAATCAGGTTAGCTCTGAATGGTAAAGTAAAAGAATATTGTGTTACAAAGTCACGCGTTAGTCATCGGCTGAGAGGGAAAGGGATGACTGATTACTCAGGCGATCGGTGATAAATCGGAATTAGGTTATGAGGGTTCGCGTTACGCCGTAATGCGAGGCTCGTGACGATATCAACGGCGATCGTTTCTCCGAGAAACGTCAATCGTTTCAATGAACCAGATTGAGGCGCGCGTGGGTCGTCGCCGGCGGCGCATCGCATTTATTTTGCGCCAGATTACGCGTAATTGAGACTTAATAAACACACTGAGCATCGCGCGCACTCTAATCTCGCCGTCATCGTCTGCAACTTAACCAAACCACTCGTCTTGTTTTCCATCATATTTGGTGACAAACTTTTATACTTTGAAAAAGGTTGATAGCATCTGGCACGATGCACTTACGCGGTAAGTGCATCTAGTTGCCTTCTAGTTGGAGCAAAGTCGCCGCAATGGGGAATAAACAAAAGAAGAAGTGCTCGACGTTATAGTCAATAATGCGGCAGTTTCTGCCCTCATTTTCGCAGGAGTCCGAGCTGTCGCGTGGTTCGGTATCCGATCGATACAAAAGGCAATTATGTAATGATTCATTGGCCCATCATAGCTGACGAACCTTCCAGGAACCGCGAAAGAAATCTGCGGACGTGTAACCTCAAATAGTCCGCGTTCCTGCGGAAGTAGATATCAGTGATAGTTAGCTTCTTAGATCGAAGGTGCGATAAGGGTCGGATAAAAATCGTACGACGTAACAAGGTTCTTCGTAGTCATCCAAAGCCAATCGGCACATTCCATTACCTTCACTTAACTCAATGGAACTTGCAGTAAGAAAAAGTGCGCTGGATAAAAAGTTCACTTGACCTTTTTTCATGGCTTCCTTTAAGCCGTCGTCGCACGGTGATTAACGAGCTCATCAGAATTCCCAAAGCTCCAGAACTTCTTCAATGCTACGCAATTCATTAATTCCAATACGAATTCATTTGAGAAGATAATTCAAATGAAATCAATTTGTATTTACGTAAAGCTATAGAAACAAAATATTATTTTATATACTCCGCATATCTCGAATCCGCATGACTCGAGGACCTGTCGGATCCAAAGTATAAGATAAGCTCAATTAAGTTCAAATAAATCAATTTCTATTTATGTACATTTGTAGAAACAACATTTTATTTAATATTTTCAACGTATCTCGTATTCGCAAAACTCGAAAACCTGTCGGATCCAAAACATAAGATAAGCTCAATTAGATTCAAATAAACCAATCCCTATTTACATAAATTTATAGAAACAATATTTGATTTAATATTTTCAGCATATCTCGAATCCGCATAACTCGAGACCTGTCGTATCCAAAACATAAGATAAGCTCAATTAAATTCAAATAAACCAATCTCTATTTACATAAATTTCTAGAAACGAAATATCATTTGATACTCCGCGTATCTCGAATGCGCATACCTTGCGGACTCTGATCCAAAGTATAAGACGAGCTCGGTGTAAAAGTGCAATTATCTCATTCTCAATCGCCGATCGATACAAGCGATATCGACGAAGAAGGATCGCTATCGCATATTCCCGCCGTTTCCCGGAACCCAATCTCTCGAGCGCTCGCCGAAATCTTGCGGCAAATAATCGCACTAATCCTTACAACAAATAGCCAGTAGCTCGGGGATTAATCGCCACTTAATGATTGCTCGCGTTAATAACGCGGACCATTACACTCGCCGGAACAGAAGATCAGTGGAGAATCAGTGATCGGCTTGCTCGAATCGCGGGAGGATCGTCGGCCGCGTAAGTGTCAGTTCACACTGATTGGAGTGCGAGGACATGGGATTGACTAAGTGCTACACGATTAATGACTACGGGTGACTGATTCTTTAACGTTGCTAATTAGGAAACTCTGTGGAACGCCAAGTAGCAGTCACGCGAGACGTTGATGGATACAGGGTGATTCATTTGCCTTTCAAGCGGTATAAAATCTATTTAACTTATATTATATAATTTAGTATATTTTTTTTTGCAATATACAGAATTTGGAGAAGAATTAACAAATGTTCGTGTATAATTAAAGTTACTAGATTATTTATAATTGTCACATGGAGCACTAATTCAGAAACAAGTGAATCACCCTGTATTTCTCCCGACCTACAACAATTTTTAATCGATACAAATTACAGCTTACGGATTTTGTAATACTTTGTGCATTTTTCTAAATCTAGAGTCAAGAAATAAGTGAATTGATTCAGTGATTCAGGAGGTGTGAATGTTTTTATTCGCGGTTAAAGACAAACATCAATTATCGCCTTGGCAACGATGATTATCCGAGCTAATTACACGACGAATTGAACAATCTTTAACCTATAAAACAAGCTTGGTCTTGAAACAAGCTTCTTTTTGTACGTGAGGAACGACAGACACAGGTATCGATTCTGGGACAAATTCAGGATTGATTGATTTCTACAAACTAATAATCAAATGAAGCCGTACTCATTCTTCATAGACCCAGCCGTGGCGCATTAAACTGAAAATATTACCAAACCCAACATTTCATTCATATTACAAAAAATCGACTACAGAAATTGGTACTTGTTTTAAACAATATTCTTCCAATACATTTCGCTGTTATTGCCCTGAAAATATCAACAAACCAAACCAAATTTAATTAATCCCACATAAAATCAATTACAAAAATTCGTACTATCGAAAGTCAAGTGTTTCATTACGAAGCATTTCCCTACAATTAACTTGACAATATCACCAAACCCAACAATCGAGTTCCTCTTATGAAAAAAAATCAATGCTTCCAACATGTTCTCGGGAAAACTCGAGAATGGAACACGGCGAGCCTCTCTAATTAGTGGACCGAATTGCCCGATGCAGGAAGATCTCGCCAGACGTGCTGCCGTCCTGCTCGCCAGGGATCTTCCGTCAGAAGTCGTTCCGCGCGACGAGCGGCGCCGGCGGCGGGAGCAGCAAGTGCGCACCTGCGGCACTCGAGCCGAAAGTCCAAGCGAAGCAGCAGCAGCAGCAGCAGCCATCGGCCAAGTCGAGCAGCACACCTCGCCCGTATGAAGCCGGAGCCGCACGTGAGAGCGTTCCCAGTGGCAAACTAGCGGCTACCACCAGCAGCAGCAGCAGCAGTAGCAGTCGTTCACGGAGCGGCGTTCTCGGAGTGTCACGGGGCGCCCGCAGCGCCGGCAAGCACGCGCGCCTGGGTACGGCACTGGCCAACAAAATGGCGTCGTCAGCGAGCTCCACGACGGTCGTGCAGGGCTGGCCGAACACCAAGGATGACTACGAGCTCAAGGAGGTTATTGGTGAGTGAGGAATCATCATCGAGGGTAGCGGCGGCCTCTCCCGCCCGGCATCATCTCCATCGTCGTCCGATCATTGGCGTCATTGCCCTCCTCCCCGCCGGTTCTCCCCGCAACGTCGGCCCTCCTCTGCCTTGACGTTCCTCTAACACTCCGCTTTAATCATTCACTGACTCTTCCGCTTCTTCGAAGGCTTCTCCGCTGCAAATCATTCTCTTCCAAGTTATCATTGGGTAGCTGGTGCGTCGCGAGACCTTTCCTCTCGCTCTTACCACCGCACTGCCTTGGACTCCGTCTCTCTCGCTCTCGCCCTATCGCTCGCTCTATCTTGATCGCACTCGGGCCGATCGAGTGTCTTTCTCTCTCGCTTCTATCCTGCGACAGTGTCAACGCTGTCTCACTCTCGCCCAGGCCACCAGACACGTACGCCGGTGCCCGGAATCCCCTAACCTAGTTAAACCCGTCAGATGATACTCGCTTACTAATTTATGCCGAGTGATTAGGGTAATATGTCGCGCGAGACTGGTTAATGACGCACGACAGTCCTGCCCCGTCTTTTTCCCCACCGAGGGATTCGTCTCGGTCGCCGCCGTATTAGGCGGCGCCGATTCCCAGTCCTGGATATTCCGCAAAGTGCTTCCTTGCCGCTTTCGGTTCGGCGCAGTCAGCGGAAATCGGCTAAGCCGCAAAACGCCCCTTTTATTTTTATTTTAATGATGGGCTTGGTAGAGGACTGGATTCGAGTCTGCAGTGGAATTCCTTAGATTTGGAGGAAGAAATCCAATTTTTAATTCAACTACGCTTTTTTGCTTTGGAGCACATAAAGGCACAGGCGAATCACAATAGAGCACAAATATTGTTTTTCCTATTGGACAAAATGGCCCCGCTAACTTCAAATCAAAAATACGTTTTGCCCAATAACATTTCACCTAACTGCACTACGCTTGTTTTGCTCTAGAGCACATGAAGGCACATGCGACGCACAATAGAGCACAAACATCATTTGTTCCATTCGACAAAATGGCCCCGTTAACTTCCTACACCTGAAATTCGTCCAGCTCTCCAGTGGAACTGTCTTGAAGCGCGGCGAGCGGGGCTCGTGCAGATGTCGGAGTTTATTTCGTAGTAGAATTATTGATCCGGCGGCTTCTACGCTCTCGGCGAGCGTGATTTATCGCAGCTTTGACGCACCGGCCCCGACGCTCGCGCCTTTCACCCCCCGCGAAATCGCAACCATAAACTCTCCCGGCCGAGTATTTTCGCCGGCTCGTAAACTTGCGAGGGAGATTAGAGGAGGGTAAAGGACGACGGGGAATAAATGAATAAAAAGTATGCCGGAAAGAAAAGTGCTAGCAACACTCGTCCGAGTCGGGGGACCGAGGGAGATAAGGGGCCCCCGACGCGAAGGTCCCATTACCAAACGGCCACTATTTAATCAGTTCTGTTTGCACTATCGCATCGGTGCATCGTGGAGAGTGGAAAAGGGACCAAGTGGAATCTCGCGCACCGACTAATATTCCCGCAGACGGTGTCATCGAACCGCGCGCGCGACTTATTGTTGGGAGGCCTTAATTAGCTGGGTGCTAGTCGCTTCAACCTCGCGCAATTCTCTCTCGCTCCAGAGGCCTATTCTAGTCGGGAGCGGGCCAATTCCGCTCCTAGAAACGGCGCGCGCTCGCGTTAATTGCCTTCTATAAAATCATGCGTGTAATTAACTCGGCTCGCGTTTTTGCATTATGCGCCAATGCGCATTCCGCTTGACTCGGCGGATCGGCGCGGAGCCTCTGAAAATAGAGGACGCTCGCGCGCAGTCATTGAGGATGCCTGGTAAATATAGACGTCGATCGACAGGTGTTCCGACGATCGTTTGCCAAATGATTTATGACCGCCGAGTTTTATTCTCTTTCGCGAGGGCCATTATTGGAGGAAGCGCTCGGGGGCTGAAAAGTCCGGTCTTCTTCCCGGAAACTGTTGTACTTACAATAATAGAGTGGCTTACGTAAGCAAGGACTTACGTAAAAAAAGGCCTCGGGGTGTCGAGGTAAATATTGACGGGCGCGGCATTACATAGCGGAGGTTTCGATTAATCGAATGCCGAAAGTGCATACCTCGAAGCGACACCCGCGACGGAAAGCCCGCAAGGGCAATTAGCGCGCGCGGCACTTGATTGATTTCTCATTGGGCAAGCCGGCTGGTGATTGTCCCGTGACATTGCTACTAGGCGAGAGCGCGGGAGGAATCGGCCGTAAAACACTTGTGTGTGCCGAGCACTTTGAGAGTGTGCGTGCGTGTTTGCTCGGCTAATTGAGAGATCGTCCGAGCGGAGTAGTTGCGCCGGTGCAAGCGCCACTTCTTAATTCAAAGAGGAGAATTACCAGCGTCGCGACGCTAAGTTTCCTATAAATAAGAGATCGGCCGAGCGAAGTAGTTAGGTCGGTGCACGCGCCGCTTCTTAACTCAAAGAGAATTGCTATGGTCGCCGTCGATTCAATAGGCGGTTTCAAGGTCGCTTTTCTTTATGTTCCTCCTGTGTTATCGTTTTCGGCATAATATTTCGTATCAACTCGTCCAGCTTCTATTATTTTTGATAGCAAATCATAAAAGGTGGACAAGTCGGTACCAAATCATATAAGTTGGATGGGTTAGTATCAAATAATAAAAATTGCACAAGTTGGTACCAAAACATATAAGTTGGGTGAATTGAGTTGAATTGCCCAACTTTATTATTGATTATCAACTGTTCCAATTTCTAATATTTAGTACCAAATTCCCAATGTATATGTTTTGGTACGAACTTATCCAATTACGATTATTTAGTACCAACTCGTCCAACTTGTATTATTTTGGTACCAAATACTATTCCTCCTGTGTTATCATTTTCCGAGTATTATCGGAAAAGTGACCTTGAAACCGCCTATTGCATCGGCGGCAACTGCAGTATCGCAACCCTGAGTTTCGTATAAACAAGTCATTAAAATCTGCATAATTGGTGGGTAATTTAGTGCTTTCTCTAACCGGGTGACAACGTTTGCACTGGGCCGGTGGAAGCGCCACTTCTTCATTCAGAGCGGAGAATTATTAGTATCGTAACGCTGAGTTTCGTATAAATAAGTCATTAAAGTCCGCATAGATGGTCGGCGTGTAATTTAATGCTTTCACTGACGCACGAGTATTTGGCGACGCCTCTCCATCGCCCGCTAAATGGCTTGAAGTGAACAATTGGCAAAGTGTGTAAGCAGCTCTCTCTCTCTCTCTGGTTTCAGGGGTCGGGGCGACCGCGGTGGTGCACGCGGCCTTTTGCATTCCGCGCCAAGAGAAATGCGCCATCAAGAGAATAAATCTGGAAAAATGGAACACGAGCATGGACGAGCTGCTGGTGAGTGGGACCTGGTATTAGCGGAACGGCGTCAGAGCGTGCACATGCCTTGCCTCTTTATCTAGAATCTCGAATGGCTGTGTGCGCGCACGTATGTTGATGTTTGATCTGATAACGCGGGCTATCCGACGCCCCGAAGTCATTGTGTCGCTAAGACCAAGTTAGATATCTGAATTCCTCCGTTAATTCTTCTGGAAATGACGTATCGAACTCCAAAGTCCCGTCGAGCTTAGTAAGACTTGGAAAAGAGACGAAATGATCCCTGCCTTTCCGTAGAAAGAGATCCAGGCAATGTCCTCCTGCAACCACGAGAACGTCGTGACATACTACACGTCCTTCGTGGTCAAGGAGGAACTCTGGCTGGTTTTGAGGCTACTCGAAGGCGGCTCCCTGCTCGACATAATCAAACACAAAACGAGGACGACCAACTGCAAGCACGGGGTTTTCGACGAGGCGACCATTGCCACGGTCCTCCGGGAAGTACTCAAGGGCCTCGAGTACTTCCACAGTAACGGCCAGATACACAGGTAACTTGCCTCTCTTCAGAACACACACCCCCAATCTCTCTGAAGAACCTCCCCCCTCGCATCAGTCAGTATCACTTGGTACCGCAAGGGAGAAGTACTATAGTCGCCGCCGATTCAATAGGCGGTTTCAAGGTCGCTTTTCTTCCTGTTCCTCCTGTGTTATCATTTTTGGAATAATATTGGTATCAACTTTCCGACCTATATGGTTTGGTACTGACTTATCTACTTTCCATTGTTTGGTAGCAACTCATCCAATTTATAATATATGGTACCAACTCGTTGAAGTTCTATTATTTTTGGTACCAAATCATATAAGTCAAATAAGTTACACTTCTTGCTGTGTTATAATTATCGTAATACAATCCGAAAAGCAATCTTGAAACCACTTATTGAGTTGGCGGCGACTATTGTCTCGAGCGAGCTTCTCTATCCAAAGAATCTTAATCCAATCACTTCGACCGGTGCGCACAGCCGAATTTTAATACGAGCGTAATATTAGGGACATAAAAGCCGGTAATATCCTACTAGGAGAAGATGGCACCGTGCAGATCGCGGACTTCGGTGTCAGTGCTTGGCTCGCGACGGGCCGAGACCTGAGCAGGCAGAAAGTCAGGCACACCTTCGTAGGGACGCCGTGCTGGATGGCGCCCGAGGTCATGGAGCAGGTGAGAGAGGAAAGTAACATTACAATTTCTTAGCCTGCGTTTTCTGTGTCGATATATATCTCCCTCCTTCGAGCTCCTCACGTACCGCATCCGCTGGCCGAAACCGTATGCTAAATCCTTCCCTGCCGCGTCCGCTCACTTCCTTTAAGACCAGGCTTATTAAGTGCTCTTGAATGCAGTCGATGCGAATGCATGAATTTTGTTTGGCAATACGTTGGGTAAACGATTCCCGCATTGCTGGGGGAGCGAAAGGGTCCTCTTGAGTTGCAACGAGCTGCCTTACCCCGCCAGACACGCACGCATTCCCTCTTGGTCGTAGAGAATCTTGGGTGTACGCGTGCCTGCTCCAAATCAATTGTGATATGCGCGTCACCTTGCAGGACCATGGCTACGACTTTAAAGCGGACATATGGTCACTGGGAATAACAGCCATCGAGATGGCCAGTGGAACCGCTCCTTATCACAAGTATCCGCCGATGAAGGTGCTGATGCTCACCCTACAGAACGATCCGCCGACCCTCGACACGGCGGCGGACGATAAAGACCAATACAAAGCGTACGGCAAAACATTCCGGAAGATGATTGTCGACTGCCTTCAAAAGGACCCCACCAAAAGGTAACAATTCCTGACCAAGGAAAGTTAAGCGGAGTTTGCAGTTGAACGAAAATTAATCTCTCCGCTTCTTCCTTCCAGACCAACGGCGACGGAGTTGCTCAAGCACCCGTTCTTCAAGAAGGCGAAAGACAAGAAGTATCTGCAGCAGACCTTGGTTGCGATCGGCCCCAGTCTCGAGACCCGCGTGCAAAAGGTGCATTTTTGCGAGATCTTTTTGCTTTTTGTCTAATTCCGCCGGCAGTCGTTGATAAAGGGAGATGTGGGGGCGATTTGTAGGCGTCGAAACGACAGCCCGGCACATCGGGTCGATTACACAGAACCGTAACCGGGGAGTGGGTGTGGTCGTCCGAGGAGGAAGACAGCGGCGCATCCAGCGGCGAGGAGGGCAAGGAAGCCTTGCCAGTTAACCAAATCGAGAACCCGAGCAGCGACGAGGAAGTGCCCGAATCCGAGGACTACGCCCAAGTGAAATCGGCTCGGAGTCAGCTCGCGTTGCAGCAGACCGAACCGAACGTTCCTATCAATCTGGTGCTAAGATTACGGTATATATCAAGCTCCACTGAAATCCCTGGGAAAGCTCCTTCTACCTTAATCTTCCATTTACAGGCGTCCCGAGACCCAATTCACCCTCGAACTCCAATCACAGTACAGTCTCCCCTTTCTCCTCCCCAATTGATGTACAAACAATGCGAAAACGAAACCGAATCTCTCCTTTCAGAAATCAGAAGCGCGAACTTAACGACATTAGATTCGAATTCGCGGTCGGAGTGGACTCCGCCGAAGGAATCGCTGCGGAGCTGGTGGGCGCAGGCTTAGTCGACGGGAAGGACATCGTGGTGATAGCAGCGAATTTGCAGAAGTTAATATACAGCGCCGGCCAAATGCGAACAGTCACCTTCTCACTGGTAAAGTCCACGATCTCCCAAGCCGTCCGCGCTTCAATAATCGCACTTAATGACTCAATCTCTTCAATCCTTCTATTACAGCATTCCGGCCACGCGCCGAACGAAGTGCCAGACGACAAAGCGTTAATAGGGTTTGCTCAGATCTCCATCACCGATTAGACAAAAAGCCCCAGCCACCCTCCGTGAAAGAAAAGACCCACCCGTTGCATTCAGAAATCTCAGGATCACACACTCTTAATCGATTTCGCCGAGGGGCCGCGAACCGGAAGTTCGAAGGGGCCGCCCGGGGCTCCTTCCGTTCGTCAGAGGATCATCGCGAGACGAAGTATTAGGGCTCGCCATTCTGCGTTGCCGCGATCCTCCCCAGCTTTTTGCTACTCTCACCACTTTCAGGTTCTAATAAAAGTCCGCCGGGAGAACCGTCGATTCACCCCCCCCCCCCCCCCCCCCCGTGCTTGTAAGCGGCGTAACTGCATTTGTCCGCCGCTATAGGAACGAGGAAACCGCTCGGAGAATAAACACGCGCGTCTTCAGCACCGTACGTTTCTGGCGCGCACACTTGCACACTCACACACACCTCCCCAACCTACACGCAGGCGTCGAGAGACGAAGAGCTATAAGAAAAGAGCTTAGAGAGTCGCTGCTGCGACCAGTGCGGGCTGTGGTCTCCTTGATTTGTCTCTCGTAATCGACTCGCAATTCGCTCGTATTACAATCTGATCTATGTAAATACTAGAGTTCGACTTGATTGTTAAGTTTTTCCACGACTTCTCGCTCGATCCGAGTCGCGGACGGACGGTGTAGGAGGAACAGCGAGTGACCGTCCGCGAACAAGGTGCTTAAACATCTGACTTATTCGTTTCGAGATCGAGGATGTTTCGTCGCGAGAGACCTACACACACACATACACACATTATAATGTTAGATCGCGCGCACGAGAGAAAGGAAGAGCGAGGCGCGCGCGAAAGTGATGCGCGTCTCGGTGGGTTTCTGTACAGTACGGATTCTTAGCGTAGTGTATTCTTTATGCTTTAAGCTACAGGATCGTAGGAACCTTTTACGGAAGTACTAAGAAAAGAAACACGCGTTTTGTACTTAATTAACTAGGCAGTACGGTATAGAGAATTTACGATAATTTCGCAGCTTTTGGGTGCGGTGCGTACAATCTGTCGAGGATACGCTCCTCCATCGTTTGGCGTGCGCGCGCGCGCACGCATTGCGCCATCTACCAATGGAAAAGCTGGCTCAATCGCCTAGCCGAGAAATCAGAATCGTCGAGAGGAAGCACACACTGTCCACTGCAATAAAACGGGGAAAAAGTATCTCTACTTTTTGTAAGCCAGTCACGAAAAGCTCTCCGCCGATCACTCCAACCTCCACGTACAATCACCAGAAACGAAGCTGTCCAAGAGGAGTGTTAATCCGTCGAAGTCACGAGGTAGCTGCAACCCGGCAGCATCCTTGGGCCTAATGATCCTCCGATGATTCTGATTTCTCTGACCCCCTGAAGAAGCGCTACGCGATACACGGGACGACGCCGTCCATTAATTCCAAAGATAATTAAAGCGGCGCGAATGATCAGCATTGTCGCGGATATTCGCGTCCCGTTATCACTGAGGCTTCTTGAGCGGAGGTTCACCGAGGCTGAGGTAGAAACTAAGGTCGACTCGAGGCTCAAATACGAATCCGTTCGTATGTCGCCGAGTGAAGGCTGATTGACGCGGGCGCGTGTGCGCGCGTTGGAGTCGTAATCATCATGGTATATCTCGACGACGGCGAATCATCGCAGGAAGCTGACTCGCCAGCCGACGACTACAAATAGGGATAAAGGAACCAAGCGGCTAGTTATACTCAGAGCATGGCACTACGCTTGTTTACTAGCAGTTAGAGCTCAGTCTCGCGCGCACTAGAGGATAAAACGGAGCGGAAGGGTAACTGCGAGGCAGGAGGGAAGAGAGAGCCGCACGGCGGTCGATGGGATTCTTAAAACTGGCCAATTCTTTAGCGTAATCAGTGACACACTCAGCATCTACATGTGCCTTACCCTTTGGAACGAGAGACAAAACTCTCCCGCAATTCGATCGATCTTCTCCCCAGAAAGAAGACGAGATGTCTACGTGCTGACACACGCATGCACACGAGACAGAGAAACACACACATACCCACACACGCAGAGACTGACAGAGACAGTTTGACTTGGCGTTAACCTGAAGTCGCGTCTCCCACGCGGAAGAGAAGGCAAGAGGAGGCTGAAGGGGAAGCAGTGCCAAAGAAGAAAGCGAGAAAGTGAGAGCGAGAGAGCGAGCGTGCTGTATGGAACCGTGAATCTTATGTATCCGAGAAAAGTAACTTATTTGTATTAATATCAAAATGTCATTCAGCAAAATTGAGCAACCTGACTTTATTCCACCGCAACACTGCAACTGTCTCGAACCGAAAGTAAAACTGCAGACGCGACGGATGTGCAGGGAAGAAAGGGACTATCGTGGGAGAAGCGCATGCTAGTACTTAATGTTCATACGATTTCAAGGTCATTGATGCGACTCATTTTATACATCTTATCCTAGGGAAGCCCTTTATTATCAAGCGAACTGATCCCAATAAAATGTTACACTTTCTAAGCCACCCGATCATTCCTCGACATCTCAGTTTCGCGCTCGATTTCCCGCGCGATTTCGAATGCTGGAGAACAGTCGGAAGTTGGCTGGAGGACAGGTTTGCAATAATCGATCTACTTAAGTTGTTGCATCGCCGGATGGGATGAAATTGGATGCGGCTTGGGTTCTATGCTACGTTGGGTATCGCTTTTGGATCACGTAGAAGAATTGGCGAGAAGGACTGAGGTGAGGAGTCGTTCAAGTAAGTCAGAGCGAAACTTTTGCGTTAGCTCGATTTATTCGAAGGCAAGACTAATGGAACACGTTTCGACTGAAGGTGGTATGGGTAAAAAAGAGGAGTGTGTAAGAGAAATTAGGGTCCCATTCATGAGAGCGTGTTGATGAGACAAAAAGCTCTCCCGCCTTTGGACCAAAGGTGGACCAAAAAAAAGTCTCGACAAAGTTTAGTGGAAGACTGGGAATTTGGGTTAGGTCTGGGCGTAACAAGACATTTAGCGAAATGCATTTATGTTATTTATATTATTTTATACACTGCATATTGCCTTATTACTCATGACCGTATTGTAGAGTACAATCCACTGACTAGTGTTGTACGCAAGCTGATTTAATTTAATCGCCTCGTTTTTACGAGCACAGTCAATAACAATAAACGGTCCCTTCTTCACAAACTCTTCGACTGTCAGTAGAAGTGATGGTGTAACTGAACTATCTGAGTAACCATTGCTATAGTACAAGTTTTTAAATCTAGTATACATATCGGATAGAACGGTGTATTGTCTAATGTTAAAGTTTAAGTTTAACTTATCGTACGGGTAGAACTCCGAGTTAAGAGCTCGCATTCAACTCTGTGTTATCCATGAAAGTGAAGTATGTCAGTGAACACTGCGCGTCTGTAAGTCAAGAGGCTACTATAATATCCTTCTACCACGACAAGTCACGCATTGAATAGTACCAATGGTAGATATATGATCCTCATGATACCCATAACTAAAATCCATCACATATTTGCGCCCCACAAACCATGGGTAAAGCTCTTCAAGGCGTATCCTTACGAAGACGTGATAGAGATCACTAGAAGATTTATCAAACACAAGACTATTAACAGAAACGCACTCCTAACACTCCCTGGTGATGAGCTCTACGTGTCAAGTCGTTCAAGCCTCTGAGTCAGTGGAGAAGCAATATGTCGAGGTGGTGATTCTAACGAAAGACGGTGATGATGAAGAAGTAAAAGAGCAGAATGTTGAGGTGACAGAAGAAGTTGGGGCAGAAGAGCAGCAGAGTTTCGAAGTGGACCTAGTGACAGATGGGGTGCTCCCAGCCAGCGATACTGAGTCTGACAATGGTATTACCACTACTGTAGATGATGACCCCCAGGGGGTGATGGGGTAGGTTGAAAGGTCACCCTGGCTATAGTGCAGGGAGGCTGATTCCTCTGACAGGACTATGGTGAGTGGCGAGCACTAGGGGCCCGAGCTGGGCGACCGGTTCCGCGGGTTCAGGACCCTCCACCGGAAGTGGCACACTTCGGTGTGTCACGATAGATCCCACCAGTGATCCGCATTCTGGTACCATGGATGCCAGTGCCTGCCAGTGCCTGCAGATTAAAAATGTCTGAACATGTGTGCTACTGAAAGCTTCTAAGCGCGCTGATTGAGCGTATCTCAATCCCTCTCCCATGGGGGGAGTCTGAGTAAGGGCTTTGTAGGCGGAGAGGCGGCCGTAAGATTACTATGCTCATTTCTGAAAGCATGACATTTTCAGCATCGATAGTTTTCAGTGTGTGAAAGCCAATCCGCTAGGGTTGCCTTGCCGGAACCTGATCCGACGGCCTGGAGATCGCTATTTCCGATGCGATTTTTATCATACTTACTATATATGTTCATGACATGAAAGCATACAATTAACGTCAAATTGTAGAGTTTAATGAGTACATTTCAAATATATTAGGTTGCCTACCTGAATCTTGATCGAACCCATTAGCAACCGATTTTTAATCGTCCTTTTTTTAGACACTTACTATGCTCATGAGGTAAAAATATAACCAAATCGAAGCTCGAAACCTCCTCTGACCGAAAAAAATGAATTGCCACCTCTCAAACTGATCAAGTATCTGGCAACCTGCTATACATACGTATGCACTTGTCGCCTTGCGGGAGTTAGATGTGTACACTATACTCGTTGTAAGAGCGTTACTTTTTTAAAATATCAACCCCAAAAAACATTAAAATGTAAAGAAAAGCGCCAAGTAGTTTAATGATTCACATAAAAGGTATCTTCTTGAACTACGTTGTCCAAAATTAAATAAATATCACACAATAGAAAGCCAAGTTTTCAACCAAAGATATCACACGTCAATTAATTAATTAACTTGCATCTCTAACTTTAAAACTTGGCTTTCCATTTCCAATTATATCAATTACGTTTTTGGCCAATTAGAAATCTATTTTTCTGTCAGTGTTATATTTTTTAATTTATATTTTCTAGTCAGTGTTAGTAGTATTACCACTATGGCAGTGGTAATATGGCGACAATGGTAGTATTACTACTACTGTAGATGATGGCAACACTAGGGCTAATTTTGATGTTCGTTCTGAGACCGACACCGAGGAGAATAATGATACCTTCGATGAGTAAGTCTCACGAACCACCTCTTGCCCAAGTACAATTTCTCACTCGTATCTCTGCAGGTTCATTAGAGATAATAGCAAGCTCTTTGACGAATTCGAGGGCGCGTTTCTTCAATATAAGCGGCTAAAGTCAGCAGGTTATAAACCGTAAAAAGGAAGATGAAAACGATTTCGTTAAATCACTATGTAACAAGAGGCCTATAATAAATAGTGCAGTGGTGATAGTGAATCCATAAATACTTCGATAATATTATGTGTATTATGGAATAAATGCTTTTCGCTAAATGTCTTGTTACCCCCAGACCTAATCCAAATTCCCAGTCTTCCACTAAACTTTGTCGAGACTTTTTTTTGTCCCCGACTTCGGACGTCCCCCAGTGGTTATTGGTATTTAGTCCTCAGGTGCCAGTACTGATATTACTTGCTCGGCAGGAATTTTTTTTCGTAAAAGTGAACCAAGTTTAGCTAGTAAGTAATGACGCGTGCGCACTCTCCCACACGTCGATTACGACATCCCGCCACACCAGACTCTAGAATACCGCTGCCTATAACTCGAGGATTTCGTACAAGTTTTTTATGTATACATTTCCTGGTCCAGGATCTCCCATCCTCTTCCATCTTTTACGGTGGATGCACTGATTATTAAATGATTTCGCAAAAGACCAGTAGGAAGGAGAATATATGTATTCGGTCGGCGGACATTCCAAGTCAAATCCAGATGGCATGTTTCATACTCCAAACGTACTTGAACTCATAGTTCTTTCTGCGGTTTCTAGGGTAATATGTTGAAAACAAAGCGCAGCATCCAGCGTCTTATTCCGACATTTTGTACAACTATGGATAAACGATGTAGAAGGAGTTCGGCGAGAAAAACCAAGATCGAAATAACATATCCGCAGCCTGCAACAATAAACATGTTTGCTCCCATTCCGTTCGAACTACTGTCATCTTCCTCCCGATTATTCTTAGTCCTCGTCCAGTTCTGCCGCGAAATTTCCGCGGGTGATGGCAAGGTCCATCTCTTCGTCAATCCAGCTTGCTGCGCTCGCAGCAGAATATCACTTATACGCTCTGGGTAGGGACTGTGCTCCCGAAAGTAGTAGACATTCGGTGGCCCTAAATAGCAAAGCTTTTCATTAAGCATTATCTTCCTGCTCTTCCAGGTGTACATGCTCATCCCGGCCCCCCACATTCGAGATGGTATGAAGCAAGAGACATTCCCATGACTGACCACTCTCTCCAAGCAGTCGAGCATATTCTCCGAAAAGCGAGCATTCTTCACTAATTCCTTGAAATCTCCCTCAGCGTTCTTCCGGATTTCGGGTTCGAACTCCTTGGGAAATATTGGCGTCAAATTGTAGCGTAATAAATCGAGAAACTTTTCCACTTGAATTTCCTCTTCTCCGCCAATATTGGTCGTGGTGAGATCGGCGTGGAAATCCGAGGAATATGCAACGGCCATTACAAATACCGATACGAACAAAATCCTCTCCGAGGTTGCTGCCATCTTGAAGTTGGGCAGAGGGTAGGAGATGATCATTCCAAAAATGTGGAGCATTCTCCATGCATCGGACTCGAATCTCAAGATAGCCGAGACGAGCCAGAAAATCGCAATGATTAAGAGGAAGAGAACAATCCCAACTATTCGATCGTACTTGAAACTAATTCTGGAATACAACACTGGCATCACGGGGCACCAGGTCTCCAAAGTGAAGCTCTCGCTCCAACGGAACTTGTACCCAAATTCCAAAGGCACCCTGTGCAAAATTGTGTCAGCATGATGATCAAACGCTAGGTTCCAGTTGATTGCGTGTAATATACCGCTTTCGGAAACAGATTTGTAACGATTATTGGAATGCCAGACAACGGAGAAGTTCATGATGCTTTGCAGCGTCATGAGGGTTCTGTTGTCATAGTTTTGGTAGCTGGGTACCATGCTTCCTGGGGCAATAGTGCTCAATGTGCTGTATTCGGAAGCCGAGAACGTTTTAACCTCGATCAGATATCCGTGGAGATCGATCAGTTTATTTGGAAACCAATCGACAGAGGGCGAGTAAGGCTGGCGGGTGTACTCCCCCGAGAACGGATTGTACTGATGAACGGCCAACACCGAGATATGAACTTCCAACACCGAGATATCGAGCATGTTCCTATTCTTAGCCCATAAGTACTGTAAGAGTTGGTGGAAACCAGCCTCTCCGTCCTCCAATATCGCCAGGAACAACATCTTCGGGAGCTCCTTAGGGCTAAAGTATGCTATCTGGCTTAGCTGTTCTTTCGCGATCGACAGGTTCTTTGATTTGTAAAGGTAGAGCAAAAGCGTGTTGGAGTTCACACGGTATTGCTCAAACTTCCTCCACCACATATCGAACGATACCATGTGGTTAACGGGTATGTGATTATTCGTGGTGATTTCAATGATGTCGTCGAATATAATATTGCCGGGCCCCGAATCGTCTGATATTATCACAGCCGTACTTTGGACTCCAGTTTGAGTAAAGATGTCGGTGAGAATCTTATCCAAGACTTGACAATTCTCCACATCAATTGACAGCTGGTGGTCCATTGGTAAAATTGGGACGGTGAATAGTAAAATTAGGAGGATAATAATCATTCTGCTGGTGAATGATTCGGAAGGCCGAAATAGTTGCCACGATTGTCCGAGACTTCAATTGTATCCAATAATAGTACGGCAACCTCGATTCTTCTGAAAATCGAGACAATCTTTGTTTGTCCTCGGTAGACGGGAATCATTTTAAAAGGGACGTATTTAATGAGACTTACCGCTCGGATGATACCGGTTTCTGTACGTATCAACAACAAGAACTAATGTCAATGTAGTATCACTAGATAGAGTAGGAAGATTCTCCAGCAGAAAAGGAGTGATCCAGCAGAGTTGGCATCAGTTTCACAACTATCACTGTTTCGATGTCAAAGTTATTATATAGCAGGGTAGACCGGGACTGGTTGGCAGGTGGAGTAGGTTGGCAAATGTAAATAGGGTTGCAGTTTTGTTAGGGTAGGTTAGACCCGATTTCACCTTCGTGGTGTGGAGTTAAAGAAGGTCAATGTGTAGTTAAACCGACATATAAAAAGTCTGACCTATTACGCAGAAGTTACAGTTCTATGAAAGATAGTAGTGAAATTGGTTACAGGAAACATGACGTTACACTAGAGCCAGTGAGAATTTTTTATATCGAGTTCTACCTATTTGGGAGGCGCTTCCAAGTATAGTCGATAGTATTAGAATATGATTTATACTTAAATCTATTCGGTTTGTTACATAAGTGCTCGTATATAAAATTCATTCCAATAATGCGATTCGCTTCTGTCGAGGCATCCATGTTCAGTTCTAGTACCGAATTGAATAAACAAGTATGCCCTGACAAATGTAGAGCATCAGTCACTATCACCAGGCAAAGACTAAAAAGAAGCAGAGAGCTAAAGCCATCAAGAAATTTGTGCATGTCAAAATCGCTGGTTCCGAGGCAGCAATAATTTGATGACCGCCCTATAAATAAGCTTTCGGAGTTATCATGCCACCGCAGGTGATTCCATGATCGATGGATAACTTCAATTACCGAATGATCCCATTTCTTTATTTCTTGACTGATTGGATTCAGAATAATACATAATCAAATACAAAATTCGTAAATCAATACATTGAGCCGCACCTTTTCAGAAATTAAGATGAAAGTTTCCTATTGATCTTCATAAATATCCTCGGCTATCTCGCCCTACTATATTCTTTGAAGAACAAAACGGACAAACTTGACGAACTTTATTATCATCACATGCGCACAAGCAAGTTCGATTTCGGTTTTCTTCGGCCAACTTATTATGCATCGCTTAATTGAAAGCATACTGAACAGAGCATTTACGTTGATTGATGCGTATCTCCATGCAAATGCTCGGGACGTAAAATATATCCCCTCAAAAACATTAAAACCTAAAAAAGGCGCCAAGTAGTTTAGTGCCTTATTCCTAAAAAGATCATGTCTCACTAAAAAGTGTCGCATTCAACAGAATGCCTCACAAAAGTATATTTCCAATTGACCAAAAATGTAAATGATATAATTGGAAATGGAAAGCCAAGTCTTTATTCAAAGACTAACTCAAAAAAGATCTTGCCTCACAAAAAAGTGTGCCGTATTCCACAAATGCCCTGCAAAAATTAGAATTTTCGAAGAAACCGCAATACTTGGCCCGCCCGCGGTTCTCCGCAAACCGAATTCCACGTCTACACAGAAATGGATGCAACCTTATTATTCAAATGATGCCTCACATCATCTCAAATTACTATTGTATTATTAATGGTAAGGAGGTTGCTGCCGTCATTTAGTGTGTGGGGGAGGGGGGTAAGAGCTCATCGGGCACAGAATCCAGAGGTCTTTTCAAACCATAATAAAACTCGATTCCGCGATCTGCGAAGAACCGGCCGGGCCGAGTATTGTGGTTTCTTCGATAATTATAATTTTTGCGGGCCATTTGCAAAATATGGCACACCTTTCTGTGGGAGCAGATCTTTTTAGGGATAAGGGACTAAACTACTTGGCGCCCTTTTTCACTCTTTAATGTTTTTTATTAAATGATTTCGGGAAAGACCAGGAAGGAGAATATATTCATTCAGTCGGTGAACATACTAATTCAAATCCAGATGGCATATATTTCATACTCCAAACTTAGTTGAACTCAGTTATTTTTAGGGTAATATGTTGAAAACAAAGCGCAACATCCAGCGTCTTATTCCGACATTTTGCACAACTATGGATAAACGATGTAGAAGGAGTTCCGCGAGAAAAACCAAGATCGAAATAACATAACCGCAGGCTGCGACGATAAACATCTTGGCGCCAATCCCGTTAGAATTATTGTCATCTTCCTCCCGATTATTCTTAGTCCTCGTCCAGTTCTGCCGCGCAATTTCCGTGGGTGATGGCAAGGTCCATCTCTCCATCAATCCAGCTTGCTGCGCTCGCAGTAAGATATCGCTTACACGCCCTGGATAGGGACTGTTTGGCTTAAAGTAGTAGACATTCGGTGGAGCTAAGTAGCAAAGCTTTTCATTTAGCATTATCTTCCTACTCCTCGAGGTGTACATGCTCATCCCTGCCCCCCACATTCGAGATGGTATGAAGCAAGAGACATTCCCATGTTTGACCACTCTTTCGAAGCAGCCGAGCATATTCTTCGAGAAGCGAGCATTCTTCACCAATTCCTCAAAATCTCCCTCAGCATTCAAACGGATCTCCCATTCGAACTCCCTGGGAAATACCGGTGTCAAATTGTAGCATAATAAATCGAGAAAGTTTTCCACTTTAATTTCCTCTTCTGCGCCAATATTGGTCGTGGTGAGATCGGCGTGGAAATCCGAGGAATATACAACGAACACTACAAACACCGATACAAACAAAATCCTCTCCGAGGTAGCTGCTATGTTGAAGTTGGGCAGAGGGTAAGCGATGATCATTCCAAAGATGTGAAGAATTCTCCATGCGTCGGACTCGAATCTCAAAATAGTCGAGACGAGCCAGAAAATCGTAATGATTAGGAGGAAGACAACAATTCCAGCTAATCGATTGTACTCGAAATGAATTCTCGAATATAAGACTGGCATTACGGGGCACCAGCGCTCCAAGGTGAAGCTCTCGCTGGAAGGCACCATCTCCTCAAGTTTTAAAGGCACCCTGTGCAAGATCGTGTCAGCATGATAATGGAGCAGTAGGTTGTAGCCGATTGCGTATAATAAAGCGTTTTCGAAAACAGGTTTGTACTGATTATTGAAATGCCAGACAACGGAGAAGTTCATGATGCTTTTCAGAGTCGTGAGGGTTCTGTTGTCATAGTTTTGGTAGGTGGGCACCATGTTTCCTGCTTCAATAATGTTCAATGTGCTGTATGCGGATGCTGGCAACGTTTTAACGTGGATCGGATATCCGTGGAGATTGAGCAATTTATTTGGGAACCAATCGAGAGAGGGCGAGTAAGGCTGGCGGGTGTACTCTCCCGAGAACGGATTGTACTGATGAACGGTGAGTACGAGCCTCTCATTTACTCTCGACACTTCCAACACCGTGACATCGAGCATGTAGAGTTCGTCTGCCCATAAGTTCTGCAGGAATTCGTGGAAATCTGCCACTTCGTTCTCCAAGGTCGCCAGGAGCAACACCTTCGGATGGCCCTTAGGGCTAAAGTATGCTATATCGCTTAACTGTTCTTTCGCAATCGACAGGGCCTTTGATTTATAAAGGTAGAGCAGAAACGTGTCAGAGCTCAGGCGGCAGTTCTCCAGGTTCGTCACCACATCGAATGATCCCATGCAGTTAATGAATACGTGATTATTCATGGCGATCTCAATGATGTCATCGAGTAGAATACTGCTCGTCCGGGAATAGTTTGATCCTGATATTAACATCGTTGTATCTCGAACCCCAGTTTGAGTAAAGATGTCGGTGAGAATCTTGTCCAAGACTTGACACTTCTCCACATCAGTGGACAACTGATGGTCCATTGGTGAAATTGGGACGGTAAATAGTAAAACTAGGAGGATGATGATCATTGTGCAAGCGAATTATTCGGAAAGCCGAAATACAGTTTGGCGGGACAACTTCGGTCCTTCTGAAAAATCGAAAATGTTTCTGTTTGTACCTCGGTTGGCGGGAATGATTTTAAAAATGGAGTAAATGGTACTTACCGTTCTGATGATACCGGCCTCTGTTCCCACGACAGGAATTGATCTTAGCAGGATCAGCAAAGTAGGAGGATTCTCCAGCAGAAAAGGACTGAACCACCAGTGTTGATATGAGTTTCACAACTACCACTGTTCCGATGTCAACGTTATTATATAGCAGGGTAGTCCGGGGCTGGTTGGCAGGTGGGGTAGGTTGGCAAATGCAAATAGTTTCTGAAATCGCCGCTGTGCAGGGTTACAGTTTTATTAGGTAAATAAGACAGTTGCGAATTATCCATATTAATTTCTGATCGATATTAAGGTTGTTTACGAATCCGGTTTAAAAATTGTATTTTAGCAACTCCTTTGGGTAGGTAAAGTCTTTTATTTAAATCCGTTGGGTGCTGTGCGGTTCTGAATATACATAGAATTTAGCTTCATAAAATTGGATATTTTGTAAATAGTGTTTTGTTCAGTTATCTTTTGAAGAAGTGGCCAGCAATTCTTGTTAAAAAAAATGTATGGGACAGGTTGACAGCATATGTCAACCAATCCCGACAGAATTTTGAATTCCAATATTCTTCATATTGAATTTGCCAGTTGACCGTCAGCTCAACGAAGAATGGGTTCAGTGTACCAAATGCAAACTATGCGCTCCTGAATCTTGCAAAAATCTGAACATAACATTTTATAAATGCGAAAACTGCAAGTAATTATCTTATATATATAATTATATTAATGGTATTGCTCCAAACATAGACCACGTCAAGTATGTTTCGGCATAGTTCTCAAGTTTATTAATTATTTTTACCATTTTTTTAAGACGCCGAATTGTTTTCCAACCTACCTCATCATACCTATCTGCCGTTGACTCCGTGCATGGGGTTGGTTGTCGCATATAATTCTTACTTGATTAAATGTCTTCCTAAAGACCTAATTTTGAAATTTGGAACTTGAAACTCCAGGAATTACTGGCCGATATGGTATGTACTGCTTAGACGTATTTTAAAACTTCAAACAAACCTAACAGTAAGTTAATTAAAATTTATCAAGTGAAAAGTGTACCGACGAGACCCGATTTCACCTTCGTGGTTTGGAGTTAGAGAAGGTCAATGTGTAGTTAAACCGACATATAAAAAGTCTGACATTATGCAGAAGTTACAGTTCTATGAAAGATAGTAGTAAAATTGGTTACAGGAAACATGACGTTACACTAAAGCCAGCGAGAATTTTTTATGTCGAGTTCTACCTATTTGGGGGGCGCTTCCAAGTATAGTCTATATACTTGGAAGATATAGTACTAGAATATGATTTATACTTAAATTTATTCGGTTTGTTACATAAGTGCTCGGATATGAAATTCATTCCAATAATGCGATTCGCTTCTATCGAGGCATCCATGTTCAGTTCTAGTACCGAATTGAATAAACAGGTATGCCCTGACAAATGTAGTCACTATCACCAGGCAAAGACTAAAATGCAGCAGATAGCCAAAGCCATCAAGAAATTTGTTCATATCAAAACCGCTGGTTCCGAGGCAGCAATAATTTGATAACCGCCGTATAAATCAGTTTTCCGAATTATCATGCCACCGCAGTTAATCCCATGATCAATGGTTAACTTTAATTACCGAATGAACCCATTTCTTTGTTTCTTGACTCATTGGATTCAGAATAATACATAATCAAATACAACATTCGTGAATCAATACCTTGAGCTGCACGTTTTCAGAAATAGGGATGAAAGTTTCCTATTGATCTTCATAAATATCCTCGGTTATCACGCGCTATTGCGGAATATGGCACATTTTTCTATAGGAGCAGATCTTTTTAGGGATAAGGGACTAAACTATTTGGCGCCCTTTTTCACATTTTAATGTTTTTTATTAAATGATTTTGGGAAAGACCAGGAAGGAGAATATATTTATTCTGTTGGCGAACATACCAATTTAAATCCAGATGGCATATATTTCATACTCCAAACTTAGCTGAATTCGCAGTTATTTCTAGGGTAATATGTTGAAAACGAAGCGCAACATCCAGCGTCTTATTCCGACATTTTGTACAGCTATGGATAAATGATGTAGAAGAAGTTCAACGACCAAAACCAAGATTGAAATAACATAACCACAGGCTGCGACGATAAACATCTTTGCTCCCATCCTGGCACCATTTTCATCTTCCTCCGGATTATCCCTCGTCCTCGTCCAGTTCTGCCGCGCAATTTCCGCCGGCGATGGCAAGGACCATCTCTCCGTCAATCCAGCTTGCTGCGCTCGCAGTAAGATATCGCTTACACGCCCTGGATATGGACTGTTTGGCTTAAAGTAGTAGACATTCGGTGGCCCTAAGTAACAAAGCTTTTCATTTAGCATTATCTTCCTACTCGTCGAGGTGTACATATTCATTCCTCCCGTCCCCATACTGGACGGTATGAAGCAAGCAACGTCCCCATGCCTGACCACTCTCTCCAAGCAGTCGAGAATATTCTCCGAGAAGCGAGCATTTTCCACCAATTCCTCGAAATCTCCCTCCGCCTTCAAACGGATGTCCCATTCGAACTCCTTGGGAAATACCGGTGTCAAATTGTGGCGAAGTAAATCCAGAAAGTTTTCCACCCGAATTTCTTCTTCTGCGCCAATATTGGTCGTGGTGAGATCGGCGTGGAAATCCGAGGAATATACAATGGCCACTACAAATACCGATAAAAACAAAATCCTTTCCGAGATAGCTGCTATGTTGAAGTTGGGCAGAGGGTAGGATATGATGATTCCAAAAATGTGGAGGATTCTCCATGCACTGGACTCGAATCTCAAGATAGTGGAGACGAGCCAGAAAATCGTGATGATTAGAAGGAAGAGAAGAATCCCATATATTTGATGGTAGTTGAAATTAATTGTCGAATACAAGACTGGCATTACAGGGCACCAGCGCTCCAAGGTGAAGCTCTCGCTCGAAGGCATTCTCTCCTTCACAAGTTTCAAAGGCACCCTGTGCAAAACCGTGTCAGCATAACTATGGAGCACTAGGTCCCAGCCGATTGCGTATAATAAAGCGTTTTCGTAAACAGGTTTGTAATTATTATTGAAATGCCAGACAACGGAGAAGTTCATAATGCTTTTTAGAGTCGTGAGGGTTCTGTTGTCATAGTTTTGGTAGGTGGGCACCATGTTTCCTGCTTCAATAATGTTCAATGTGCTGTATGCGGATGCTGGCAACGTTTTAACGTGGATCGGATATCCGTGGAGATTGAGCAGTTTATTCGGGAACCAATCGAGAGAGGGCGAGTAAGGCTGGCGGGTGTACTCCCTCGAGAACGGATTATACTGATGAACGGTGAATACGAAACTCCCATTTACTCTCGACTTCTCTAACACCGAGACATCGAGCATGTTCCTATTCTTAGCCCATAAGTACTGTAAGAGGTGGTGGAAACTAGCCTTTCCGTTCTCCAAGATCGCCAGGAGCAACATCTTCGGAAGCCCCATAGTGCTATAGTATGCTATGGCGCGTAGCTCTTTTTTCGCGATCGACAGGTTTCTTGATTTGTAAAGGTAGAGCAGAAGCGTGTTGGAGCTGAAACGGCAGTTCTCCAGGTTCGTCACCACATCGAATGATCCCATGCAGTTAATGAGTATGTGATTATTCATGGTAATCTCAATTATGTCGTCGAGTAGAATACTACTCGTCCGGGAATAGTTTGATCCTGATATTAACATCATTGTATCGCGAACCCCAGTTTGAGTAAAGATGTCGGTGAGAATCTTGTCCAACACTTGACAATTCTCCGCATCAGTGGACAACTGATGGTCCAGTGGTGAAATACGGACGGTCAATAGTAAAACTAGGAGGATGATGATCATTGTGCAAGCGAATTATTCGGAAAGCCGAAATACAGTTTGGCGGGACAATATCGGTTCTTCTGAAAAATCGAAAAGGTCTCTGTTTGTACCTCGGTTGGCGAGAATGATTTTAAAAATGGAGTAAATGGTACCTACCGCTCTGATGATACCGGCCTCTGTTCCCACGACAGGAATTGATCTTAGCAGGATCAGTAAAGTAGGAGGATTCCCCAGCAGAAAAGGAGTGAACCGCCAGGGTTGGGATTGATTTCACAACTATCACTGTTCCGATGTCACCGCTATTATATATAGTATGCATATTCAGTCATGCTAATTTATTTGGAGTGGCATCGCATCGTAAAGAGGAAAGCGATTCTTTCAAGACTATAGGGTATAGATTTTATGGAGATTCTCGGCGCGCATGGTAATTTTCTGCCAATTATTGAAAAAGTTCACTCGCCAAATGCGTAGAACAGCGAGGAAACCATTAACGGAATTAGCATCCTTTTCTACCGAATGTGATTCTCTGGGGAAGGTCTTTGACAGACAAGAAAATCCCCTGAATCTTTAACACATAACTATAACTCCCTCGACGTACTTCACATTCATTTAAACTCTCAATAATTTCGACGAAGTTCTTTCACTGATAAAAAAAGGTCTCGCATATAGCTGACTGTTCAAGCGATGTAGCATAAGTATCATAATATAGCTTACACCATAAGTACATTAAGTATACAACTATACATAGTATAGCTTTGTGTTATTGCAATTTTAATAATCTCTAATGGATTTCCACTTTCGATTCTTAGAATAGAACATATATATGTAGTTATCGTCATAATTTGCGTTCCCAAAGTACACTTAATTCTCATGCAAATAATTGCGAGTTAAATTCGTAGTGCATGTCGACGAAATGGATGTTCTCATTCTTCAAATTTTTGTTACATGCTAAACGTTTCTCTACCGAATCAGTTGATTGCGTAAAGTCTCTCGTCAAGTACAGTAGTGCTAATGCGAAACATTGAAAAAGCAATAAATCAAAAAATCGCGCCATATTTATTTTTGCCAGGAATTGATTGTTGGAAGCATCCGCTATATGTATGGTGAAGGGAAGAAGGAATGCAATTTCCACTGCTTTCCATGCTGGCAAGTAGATTCCTACCAATGAAAAAATATAACTGAGAAGTACTGGAAAAGTAGTTTACGAAAAAATATTACTAAGAAGTACTAAAAAATATAGTACTGGAAACGTAGGAATGATCTTTAGTACGTTTCCAGTAATATTTTGGCGGCCTACTTTGAAGTACGTAGGTGATATTCAGTATTTAGTACTACTATTAGGAAGGTATTACTGCCCACTAATACTGCTAGTACTGCAGTATTGTATTACTAAAATTCAGTACTTCCGAGCAGTATTACAACTATAGTTTTAAAAAATACTGTCTTCCTAATAGTGGTACTAAGAACTGAATATCACCTAGCTGTACTTCCCAGTAGTGCGCCAAAATATTACTGGAAAAGTACTAAAGATCGTTACTACTTTTCCAGTACTACAGTTATACCGCTTTTCGAACTCGCTTCGTTTTGGCCCTTGCATTCCTCTTCCTTAGTTCTTAAACTACTTCTTTATACAATGCATCGCTCTGGTGTCGTCATCTATATATACTTTCCACTTAAATAGAAAGCACCCGGAGAAGAGAACATTAAGTTCTAGTTTTGTATTAGTAGATGAAATAAACAAATATTAATAAATATAACTTTTTGTATATATTATTAAATTTTAAATGCCCGATAGTGCAGGAACTCTTCAATTTCTGCTCCCTTTCTCGTGCTAGAATCTGGTGCGTTTCTGGCGTCAATCTGGTACCAGACTCTGCTGCGTAGAATCTGTTGCGTTTCTGCGACCGGACTGCCGCTGGGTCTGCGGGCCAGAGTCTGGTGCGTTTCTGGCGCTAATCTGGGGCAAGATGGTCAGACCCTGGCGACAGGTTTTGTGTAATTCTGCGACGCACAGGTTTGGCTGTGAGGGTATTATCCTTCGTGCAGTTTTCCCCGAAATTATTTAATCATGAGTGCATATTCACCGTAAAAGCAGGGAGAGGATATGGAGATCTTGGGCCCGCGAATTTATACAGAATTTTATAGAAGGTAGTCCTCGAAATAGAGCCCCAGTAGTCTAGGTTGGTGAGTAGAGCGTGTTGCGGGAAGTTGTCATTGGCGCGTGAGATAGCTAGTGCGCACGTCTGATCACTTACTAGCTAAAATTGCTTCCCCCACGAAAAATATTCATGGCGACCCAGTAATATCAGTACGAGTACCGAGGCACGAACCCTTCGAGCAGGATGGTGAGTTCAGGCTTATTTTCCGTCTTCACAAAAACGGAACTAAATATCAATAACTATCTATAGGGGCGTCCGAAGTCGAGGACCAAGTCTAGTGGGTCCAATTATTCTAGATATCCTTGTTTCCCGACGAATTCGTCTTAACATATTATTGTGTCTTATAGTTGTGTTGCGAAGTGTGTGTACGCAGTCCTCAACAAAACTGTATACGCTCCGGTACTGTGATAATGCTGTGTCTTAAATTTTTTTTTACGGAAAGTGTTTATATTCACTTGCATCAATGATGTCAACAGCAGTGATTATATTCTGTGCTCTAATCGTTTTACATGCGACTATGTATTGCAATAATAGAAATATTATTAGTTAGTATTTCCAGCAGGAATGAACTCAGGAGTTCAATACCCAGCAGGAAAATTGTTGGGAACGGGGAGGGCGAGGGGTAAGATTTATTTTCAATGCGGAATACCTTTTTGAGTGGCTAGAAGTTCTTGGACATGTAAAACAAAACTGCTTGACCTGTTTTTGAGGGGCGGTTTTACAATGTTAAAACCTCTTACTTGACGACTTCGGGGAACTCGTTTTCTAGTAAACCGCATATGCAGTATATCCAAATCTGAATTTTGCAACTTAAATTGTTTAATCAAATTTATAAACATATTGTTGAAATTCACAGAGGTATGTCCTGAAGTTTGTCCATTGCTCGTGGTATCAACTCATTTTTAGTAATTTAAAATTATAAAGCGTGGCAAGAGTGTAACATAAGACCCACCTTAGCTAAAGACCTGAGTAAACACTGGTTACCAATCGCTGGTATGCCCTTAAAATGGAAATAATTAGGCCAACGCATCACAAAATACATCAGATAGACAAGCTGTTTCCTCACTCAGTTGAACTTCAAAATGCGAAACTCGACAGTGAACTGCTAACTTGGCAATTTTTATACACAGAGTTAGAACGCATGTGAAGATATCGCACACCTAATATGATTTGTAAACTATCAGAAAACAAAAATTACCAACATTTAAATTGCAGATTATTCAACTTAATACTTTTGGTAAGTTATATTAGATAAACTATATATATCCTCATATGCAATCGATTGTGCGGTGTATCCTGACTGTCATGTGCGTAGCCAATGAAGTCCACAACCTAAATTTGCTAACCAAGTAATTACAACAATGTTTGGTAATGCCATTTAACGAATCATTTGCATTTGTTTTAGCTACCGGCAATCAGCACTCACATAACAAATACACTACTGGTTGATGTGTCACACTTGACACATCTGTCATTTCCTAATATACTGTATTTTACATATCTTTTAAATAAATAATCACAGCATCAATAACGCCGTGAATTATAATAAATAAACTGAGAATCGTACTGGGTCACATAACCAACCACGGGAAAACCACAGCCAGAGCCATTCGCTGCTATTCGCGACCACAGTATAGACCTCCCAGATAGCACAGAGTCCGCTATAAGTCCGCTTAAAGCGCACCCTGTTTGGAGGTAGTGGACTTTTAGCATCGCCGAAAGTTGCCTGAAAGGTCGCTGAATGTCCGCTTAAACTTCGCTCTTGCCCGCTGTTACGTTACATATTGGTGACCAAAGAAAGTGGACTAAAAGCGGACTTCTAAAAGGCGAGTTAATGCGGACCTCTAAATGTGGACTAAAAGCGGACCTTTTAAAGCTAGCTTAAGGAAGACATTGAAGAGTGGTTGGGTCTGGGTTGATTTACAAAAATTGAGAACCTTTTATTTGTTGTATTTTTATTGTTATTCTCTTATTAAGATGAAATTTAAGAAATTGTATTTCTTTGTAATTAACTTCTTAAGCTACTCGGTTAATCGCAATGTCACACACAGCCAACAAATATAGTCCGCGCACATATAACCTATGCGGCCAACGTATACATTCGTTCTATCAAACGGCGAACCTAGATGATTATTTACATCGCATCGTATTGTCTAAGGGAGAACAAATGATGAGCTCTTACAGCACATAACAAACAGCACTATATAAATCTCACCGAAGTCCGAAAACACGCGATTTCAGGAGGAGACGATGTTGTGCAATGCTTTCCCTGCCTTAACCAAGTAGCGCGGGAAATGCAAGCGTTGGAAGTTGCGAAATTCTCACAGAACTAAGTCAACTTTTCGGGTAACAAAATTGGGTCAACTAAAAGTTGGCAGCATAGTGGCAACTTCAAGTTGACAGACTCGCGTTATCCAGTAGTCATCCAGGAGTAGTGCGCCAAATGCCCGCATTTATCGCGCTCACTTTGGAGGCCTTATATATGTTCGCTTTTAGCAGACTTATTACAGCGGACAAAAAGCGGACTTAAAAAAGGCGGCGCTCTGCGGGTCCTGGAAATGAGCGCTTCCTGGAGTTCGCTTAATGCGCGCTTTTAGTTCGCTTATTTTGGTGGTCTTACAAATGTTCACTTTATTGCGACTTATTGAAGCGGACAAAAAGCGGACTTCAATAAGCCCACATTCAGTTGGCTTTTGGAGATTTGTGCTATCTGGGCTATATTGTGTTCGCGACACAGTTGCAAGGCTTGCCAGACTGCACAGATTTCTCTGTCACTGGTCCCAACTGCGCATGCGCCACAGGTTTCTCTGTGTGCGTGACAAACCCGTATAGCTCGCTTTACATAGGGTGCTCTGAGGGGCCCCTTCGACTGTCGAGTTTTCGACTCTTCGAGTCGTCGACATGCTGACACTGTACTATGCAATAATTATTATAGCGTAGTAACAATGTAATATTTTATGATTGAAATGTATATATGTATGCTTACTGCAATATAATTTAACAGTATTTTATAATAAACAAATACAATGAATTCATTTAGGAAATACTTCACCCTGCGTCATGACATTCTATAAAAACGTAATTTTTAAAGCATAGATATCATATCTACAATCTTTCGTGCATAAATATGACACGAGCACCAAAGGTTAGACATAATATTAAAATTAAAAAAAAGCCGCGGCTGGAACTGAACCAAGCGTTTCCACTACCATATGAGCCGTATTAGTATCCACAAATTCCTAATCTCGTTCCCGGTATTTAAAGTACACGAGTGAAATTAAATACGCAGATCGCAATGACAGGTGCAATTACCCCTTTTAAAGTTTACCCTAAGAGATTCCCAATTGAAGGATATATTTAGTGCCAAACCAAATTACATATAGTTTCAATGCAATCACCATTCTCTAAGAAGAGCAGGGCAAAGCTCTACATTCACCCATTTCTTTTATTTTTTTACATTCTACAGTGTAGAGAATTGCAATGATGCCAAGAGTACTGGAACAGTTATTTCCAAGCACACTAAAGATCGTAACAAGTGTAGCGGACGCTTATCTTATACGCGTCATGCGTATAAGATAACATTTTCCATCATTTACATAAGCAGATATTTATTATATTTCTTCTCTTCTGTAGAGCTTTCATATAGTGGAATAAAATTATTTTTAATTTCAAATTTATAAGTATTCGCTAATATTTAATTCCTTCCCAGCAGCTGTTATTCACCTAAGAATCATATATTTCCTTTTCCTATAATCTTTTCCACCGCTTCCTGCAATCCTACGAAAAATTTCAATTTTCCTTACGTGGAGTAGCTAACAAGTGGATGGGGCGAAAAAGGTACCCGCATTTCTTTGCGTGTCATACGTCCTGAGCCGCAAATTCTGAGTATCCAAATGCGCATGCGTCATTTCCCCCTCTTAATCTGGCAACCCTTGCAGTCTTGCCGGACCAGCAGCAGCAGCGCCGCTGGTTCGCTGGCAGAAATGCCTACTAGGTTCTATACATGAAGCAGCGATGACAACAGAGTAAACGCCACTGAATAATCAGCTGATTTCTGTCAGATTAAAAATGCCTTCGGCGACGACTCCGATTGCGAACTCTTGAAAAAGATGACAAAACATATCCCAATAGATTTTCAATGGAGAAATAATCGTTCAAAACGTAAAAATATTCCGAATAATTCCAAAGTAAAAAAGTGATTTTGAATAAAGCCCAACCCGCGCCTCTGTCGTGCAAAAGAAGAACCAATGCATAAAACTCCACTATTCGCTCGCCGACTTTCGATCCCACAGGACGGGAAAGCCAGCCAAGCACTCTAAATGGATTACTAGATCTGGAGCAACAGAGCAATGCCTCAGTAACGAGAGTCGACTCGACTGGAGAATGTCGAGTTCGAGAGAGAGAAAGAGTGGACCTTTCAAGCGGCGAGGTTAGAGATGCCTGATAATAAAAGCGAGTAGTATATCGACTTGCTCGAGATGCCGCTCTTACCGCTCAAGTCCTCGCCGAACTTGCACACCCTCGCCAGGAAGAAGTTCCACTTGAAGGTGAACCTGGCGACGCTCGTGTTTCTAGCAGCAGTGGTTCTCCTCTGCATGTATTACGTGCCGAGGACCAAGTGCCCGGCGACGGAGGGAGCCTCCTGGAGGAAGGAGCGGTTCCGGCTAGTGGTAGTGGTGCTGAGCAGTCCAGACAATCTCGAGCGGCGAGCGGTGATTAGGAAGACCTGGTTGCAGGGCAAACACCCAACGGTCAAGCACCTCTTCGCTATTGGGGGCCTGGACATCCTGCCGGAGCAACGGGACACCCTCGAGTCCGAGAAGCACAAGTTCAATGACCTCCTGTTGCTCCCTAGACTCCCAGACTCCTACGGCACCCTCACCAAGAAGGTCCTCTACGCGTTCAAGGAGGCCACGGACAACTACCAGTTCGATTACCTCCTCAAGTGCGACGATGATACTTTCGTCCTGGTGCACAAGGTCCTCAAAGAGCTCGAGCGCTGGGAGAGCAAGGGCACCAGGAGGGAGCTCTACTGGGGATTCTTCAACGGAAAGGCGCAGGTGAAGAGAAGCGGCCCCTGGAAGGAAACCGAATGGATCCTCTGCGATTACTATTTACCCTACGCCCTCGGCGGGGGATACGTTCTCTCATTCAACTTGGTCAAGTTCATCGCCGCCAATGTGGAAATCCTAAAGTAATATTCAATTCTTCAGGCAAAGAAATCAGCCCAATTTAATACTCATTTTCATTACAGATTAATTCGAGCGGAGGACGTCTCGGTGGGCCTCTGGCTGGCGCCCCTGGCGAACATCGAGAGGAAGCACGACATCCGCTTCGACACGGAGTACAGGTCTCGCGGGTGCTCGAACCAGTACATCGTCACCCACAAGCAGACAGTAGAGAGTATGAAGAATCTGCACGAGTTATACCAAACCTCCGGCGTACTCTGCGCGAAGGAAGTCCGCCACCGCATGAGTTACCATTACAATTGGACGGTGCCGCCTAGTCAATGCTGCAATCCTCTCGCGGGCATCCCTTGAGATAGCAAGCCGGATGAACCTTCTTTCTACCAGGGACCCGATTCTCGTTCTGGCGAACGTTCGTGTCAACTTAACGCCTGTCGCTCACTGACTCTAAGCGAGATTCACCAACGATGATTGGACAGAGTCGAATAGCTAGCGTTGAAGTATTTCTAGACAATGCGAGTAAAGTACAAGCGAGTGGTTCGCTTATAACAAATACAACACACCCACCGTGAGATTGCTATGAAAATGCACACATGTAACTATAATCGTGGTCACTCGAAATACTTTACTCGTATCGTGGAGAGGAGTCGCGGGAAGGAGAATCGGGCTCCAGGACAACGAAATCGCTCCCGAGGGACGCAGTGATTTGTTTGCTTGGACGCTCGCTGGGCTTATTCCTTCGTGATACTAGTCATTGCCCTTGAAGCTTAAGCATATTCATACAGCCGAGACGCGTCTCGTGAGAGAGTTCACCTTTCTAACTAGGAGGAGAATAGGTTGTGCGACTAGCGACGGAACGGCGATAATAACTAGGCATAGTGAAGTTCTGTTTTTCTGTAAATCAAATATATTTTTCTTAATTATATACCGGAGACTTATTCGTAGCTTTCTCTCCTCACACACACACTCTCTCTCTCTCCCACTCTCCCTTGCTCGCTTCGCTCCCGACACTCTCTCGCTGCCTCGCTCAACAAAAAAGACTTACTCCTATACAGTGTCATATACAATTATAAAATATGAAAACAGTAATAATCCTTGCTGTTTAGATTTAATACTACGCTGTTACAGGCTTTTATAGTTACAGTTCCTCGTAATACTAAGATCGTGTTCTCTCCCGTGGTTTTTGTTTCCGTAGATTTTGCTTTCCTTAAAAAAGAGGGTGAATGAGCGGATCACAGACGGTTCAAGAAGCGGCCTGACTGGGGGATGGGCGAGGATGGGGATGCATGTGTATATATATATAAGTGTGTGTATATATATTATAAAAATGTCCGGAAGCCACGCGCCCGATTGTATGAAAGATGGAGGGAAGAGTTGGGCCAGAGGCTTCCAGATCTTACCAATAAATTACTACTTTGTACAGCTAAAATAAGAGAGGGAGAGAGAGAGAGATAAAACACGTGGAGAGAAGGGGCGTGTGTTTTTAGGCCGAGTCTCAAATTGAGGGCTCTGTGATCGGCTCATCGAGAAATCGCCGCAATCTCCTCATAGGCGAACCACTAGTTCTCGAGTTGTTCGAATTATAAAATCAGGGACAATAGTTTTGCGGGGGAATTTCGTATAAATCGGCGAATCGTTGGATATTGGAAAACTTGTCGGAATGTGTGGATCTTCTGCGATTATTAAATAAGTGAGTTTCGGCAAGAACTAGTGGTTCGAGTCGGCGGCGAACGATATTGCTAAATTAAATGACGAGCTCATGCACGTTCGATAATGATCGCTTAAATACAGATGCCTTCGTCGCATGGAGTATCCTTGGATGCCTACTTCACGAAACTAAGTCCGGCGACACGCGACACGCACATCGCGCGCACGCAAAACACACTCGTCCATTCATTCCCACCCGTTCGTAAAGTGTTAAAAATCAGAATGTAAAATCAGCACGTAAAAAATTGCGCTTCAGACACGCAGCCAGGCATACGTACAGGCGTTCTCTCGTTCACTCGTTGAAGATGAGTCCGCGCAACAACTTGGCGGATGCATGTGTGGGTGCATCCAGCTTTATACAAAGTTAAAATCCCTATTTCTCTCGCTTTATACAAATCGCGACACCGTGCGCTTCATGTTGAACCATGAAGGCGGTATTGGCGCTTAGCATCCTGAAATAACGTTACGGGAGTCTTTTCGTCCGCGGAGAGTCGGAGCGCACAGTTGGACTGTGCTGCTCCCATGCCTATCCCCCTTTCACTATGGGTACCATTGGCCCAGCACTCACTTACTTCTTCTTTCGGTCCTGTGTGCACTTGGGACAGTACCATTTGCCCTTCGGCTTCGTCGTCAGCCCCACACAGGCAAAGTGGAACCACTCGATAGGACACTGCAAGAGAAAAGACAATAACTTGCCGTTCGTTGTTCAGGATTTCTGTGGATTTGGATTGATCGTCGGTTGGTGGACTTACGTCGGGATTATCACAACCAATCATTTCGCCATAGGAAACTTGGTGGCAGAGACAGTACGTCGGCTCGTTCGGGTCGACTGGCATGTCCAGCACGTCCGCTGGGTGACCAAGTGCACTCGAGTCCACCTGGGCACCACTTCCCACTGCACCCGCAGCCGAAGCTGACGCCACTGAACCACCTGAAGAGGAAACATTTATGTGAAAATTCTTTTATAAGCCTCGGTAATTCATGTTTTAATTCATTTTCGGAAAGACTGAGGTTTCAAGAATATTACTATATCCAATATCCGAAATACTAATGGTGTTGCACTTAATTTATACAATGTAGGTACTTGAAACTTCGAATGCGTTTTTCCCGAAACTCGATTTTAAAACCAATAGACATCATTGCTCGAAGACTGATCGATTGAGTTGACTTAAAATTTATAGCAGATCTTCTTCGATCCTTTATCTAGTAATTTTTCCGAATTTCAGTCTCAATTATTGACAGTTGCAAACAGTAAAGTAAAATTTTAAAAGAAAATCGTGAACAATGTTTTAAACGGCCTCCATTTCGAAAAAAATGGGATATCGAGAAAAATACCAACGTGAAGTACCGAAAAATGTAATTAGTTTCGAAAACCTCTGCGTTTTCCGTTTATAATAAACCGTTTTATAGAAACAGTGTCCACCGTAAAATGTTGTTACTAAATCCGTACTTGAAATCAGCAGAGATATCTCTTTTGTCCAGAAGTACATTTTAGTAAGAATATATGACAAAGTGGCAAATGAATGTACCTTTTCATCGAAATAAATTCGGCGTTAATATCGCATATAGTTTGAACAAAACAAAATTACAAATTTCCCCCTGCTTTTTGAGTTTCTCGATATATACAACCCCTTAAGAATTTGTGGATATTCCTGACCTTTCTTTTGCTTTTTCCGAGCGCTCTTCGACTCGTCCTCGCTGCTCGCACCGGCGGCGCCCTTCTTCCTCTTCTCCTTCTCCTTGAGCTTCTTCCTGCCCTTTTTACTAGCACCGCTCTCCTCCTGCGCCCTACTACTGCTCAGTGCCTTGTCCTGGATCTCAGCCTCGAATCTGGCCAGGTCCGAGTCGAGCCTGCGTATGTGCTTGTCGACCAGCTCGTAAGTCTGTATGGCGAGTTGGACTTTGTCATCGCCGTACTCCTTCGCCTTGTTAAACAAGCTTTGTATGTGGGTGAGCTGCTCCTTCTTCTTCTCGGGAGATTCCTTCTTCAGGTTCTTGAGATAATCGTCCGCCAGTTTGTCTATGTCTTTCATCAAGCCCTGAGCTCTCGCGTCCAGGTCCCTCATGAGAGTAAAGTTCCTTTGCAACTCTATTGGCAGGTGCTCCAGACCTGGAAAAAGCCAATTCCTTTTGTCACTGTGCTTCTGATACTCCGAGTACAGGTACAATATTCAATCGCACAAGCTTAATAACAAAGACTCGGTTTTAAACATTTCTCTGCATTGCACGAACAAGAACTCTTCCTCGTGTAAAAACAGTGCTCTCTCCAATGAACGGTATAGTACAACTGTTTAATAAAAGCCAGTTGTATCGCACTGCAACAACAAACAGCCACTCCGCAGAAACAACTATCCCAATATACATAAACGAGAATCTCCCATCGCAGAAAACAATTCCTCCGACTGCTCGACCAGTGTCAAAGCACCACTCGCCAACCACTGGAGACTCCTGGGCAACAACAACAACCAATCCTGGTGCAAAGGCTTCCTGAAAGACATAGGGAGCCCCTGGAAAAAAGGGTCTCCGCCGTATTCCTGGTAGCTAGAAACAGAAAGGCATTCATCTGTCCGCGGCGACGGTGGACACGCGAGGTGTCCGCGTCGTAGGAGGCGAGTTGTTGACGGACGGGAGGGAAAAGGTCTCTTACTGTCCAAATAGTGTTCCAAATAGAGTGCGGTCGTCATGGTGTCGTCTCGCTCTCACGTAATCCGGGGAGGTCGGGGCGTCGCAGGCCTCATGTAAAGCGTCGCCGGTGCCGGCGGCCGATGCTCACCGGACTCCTAGTGCTTCCTCGGCGCGACAAACGCCCGGGGATCATGGAGCTTCTCCGGAGCGTGCGATCGATCCTCGCTGATAGTGGCAGCCGATAGACATTCTGTTGCCCTCATGGCTGCCAACGGCCGCCGATGGCGCGAAACCCCGCACTCCTAAAGCTCCGTTCATATCATTCCAACAACTCCGCTTTCTAGGTTATCCGCGCCAGGGGCCGTCTCTCATTGGCTCTCGGCGATATTCGCGAGCGCTCATTGGACGGGCGAGCCGACGGGGCCTAACGGTAGAGGAGAATTCGCTTCGAGCCATCCGCCAACCGTCGCCCACGTGGAATTGGGACTTAAGGCTCTGCGATAGGAATTCGAGAATGAAACGTCAAAATTTGAGGTTAACTTGTGACACTGGCCTGCGAGGATAAACGGAGGAGCATGTCCTGAGGGCAGCGGGCGAGAGAATAACACCTGGTGTTAAATGCGAACTGGAAGCGATTCGCCGGGGCTGCTTTCGAGATTGGAGAGGAAATTTTCATAAAAGTAGACGAGAAGTTTTTTTTTTAGAATGGCTGATAGTTTAACGAAAGTCTTCGCTGCCGAGGATTTCAATCCGGAGAAATGTGAGTTCGGTTTACTTGTCAGTATTAATTCGATTGTTAGAAATTAAGGGGATGTAGCAGAGTCAATCTCCTGATTTTTATATATTTTCTAAACAAATTTCAGTAATCAGAGCAGTCACTTGATGAAACCTGTCATTTGATCTTTTGTTGGTGGGCCTTTTGCACAGTAGTTTGAGTCATAAAAATTAATATTTCAAGGCACAATAAGGGAGTGCCAGGTGCTTAAATAAATGAAAATATTGGGTATGCGTATGAGTACTCTGCGGAGCAATTGTCTGGGAAGGTTAGTCCAAGGAAAGTCTCCTTTTTCACAGTTACTTTTGAAGGTATTAGTTGCTATAGCATGAACTACAACCAAGTAGACAAGTAATGTGGAGGTGGATTGAAATAAATGATTAAAAATGAATATTTATACAATTTGTTTTGAAAATTCTGCTAACCATTCTAGTTCATACTATAGCTATAGTACCTTCAAAAGTAGATCGTGATTCGACCAATTATAGCAGAAAACTCCACCACAGAATACTCATAAGCCTATCCAATATTTTCATTTATTAATTACCAGATTAATTATCCTACATCCCCTTAAGCCGAAGGTTTTGCATCCTTTTGTCCAAGAAAAAATATTCTCAGTTATCAGTCACGAAAAGTACTTGCCACTCTCCAGATAGTAATTTTATTTAAAAAAGTTAAAAATGTGTTTGATTGCAGTTGTGAAGGAGCTCAGTGCCCAGTGCATCGGAGCGGACGAGTTGCGCCAACAGCGAGCCAAAATCCAGGACCTAGCAAACAACACCTCCGCTCAATTGAAGCGCAATGTCTATCAGAATTACATGCAGTTTATTGAGACGGCGAAGGAGATCTCGCATTTGGAGAGCGAGATGTATCAGTTGTCACAGTTGCTCAGTGAGCAGCGTTCAATGTTAAGCACACTTGGTTCCACAAGGACAGCAGGTGTTGTTTTCGAGGACTTGTCCGAGTCTCAATTAGAGAACTCAAATGACTCTGGTAGCAAAGAGGAAGACCAGAAGGAGAAGTTGATAAAATTGTTGGAGAATGTGGAAGGCGCAATGGTTGGTTAATTAATTAAAGCAATCATAGTATATAATATTTGAATCATAATTATATTATTAAACTTTTCGGTGTAGAGTTTAGCGGAAACTCCTGGCAGAGTCTGCTTGCACGAAGGTTCCCTTCTGGAACTGGATCCGCTCGAAGGAACACCATTGAAGAGAGTCCATGCCTACCTCTTCAATGACGTAATGATGATTGCCTCGTGGCTAGCGAACGGAGGACGACGCGGGCCACCTCGATATAAAATGCAAGCAGTCTATAATCTCGAAAGTCTAGCAATCGTGAACGTGAGGGACCTCGGAACTGTGAAGCTGGCCTTCAAAGTCTTGGCCTTCTCCGACACGAGAGTCTTCCAGTGCGCGACCGCCACCAATAAAGTTAGTACTAAATTCCTGCAGATTGCCCTGAAATGAAGTAAAAATGACAAACATTCTTTAATCTTCAGAAAGAGTGGCTGGATAAGTGCGAGCAGGCGAAGCGTGCGAAATTAGCCGAGGATAATCCGTCGGAGAATACTGTGGCGGACAACGCGAAGCCCCCGAGGGAGGAAAAAGTCCTGCCATCCCGTTCGATGTCGTTGGATTCAAATACATTAGGTAGAGTATCTCAGTGAAAACTACTTGAAGGTACTTTGGATAGTCAATCGATAATAAGAGATCATTGAATAAATAGGAATCGACGACGACGATAACTTGGAATACCACGAGCCGCCGCCGGAATGGATGATGGAAGTGGCGGAGGACCTGGACTCCTGCATAGCACAGCGTCACTTCGAAGAGGCTTACAATCTCCTGGAGAAAGCGAAAGCCTACTTGAAAGACGCTGAACCAACTCCAGCTCTTACGGAAATCCAAGCGAAGGTCAACGACAGAGGCAGATCCCTCGTGGATGTTCTCACGAAAGAACTGGAGTCGAGCGCGGAGGCGAAGTCCTTGCAGGGCGGCGGCTTGAGAAGCGCGCGACGGGTCGTCCGACTTCTGATACAGTTGAACAGAGGAGCACAAGCTTGTCAATTGTATCTGCGTCTGTGCAGCGCTGTGTTGAAAGCGCGGCTGAAGAGAATCAAAAGAGACGGCGCGACTGTGTTGTACGTGAAGCAACTCAGCGCGATCGCTTTCAGTAATATTCTCGAAATCGCCAAGGAGTTCTTGAAGATCTTTCCCAAGTCAACCAACTGCACTTCCGGTAATTAAAGAGTAGTTTCTCGTATGAAACATGTTCACTTCTAAATATTCCATATTTCCAGCTTTGGTTGTGTGGTGCAGTCAGGAAGTGAAACACCTAACAACCCACCTGACGAAACAGCTTTTCATACCGCAAGTTACGTTAAGTACTCTGGTCGAGTGTATCGTCACCGTCCGAGAACACTGCGATCAGGTAACACGTAATTCTTACAATTTCCTCGACCACTCCTGGACAAATGGATTGCCAATTAATTCGGATTTATTTCGCAGATTAGTCAACTCGGCATGGACTTCCGTTACCAAATAGACGGTCAATTGCGCTCGCCTCTAAACAAAGCTATCCAAGAGGCGGGTCAGAAGTACGTCGACATAGTAAAAGTTCAGTCCGCCGAAGACACGTGGCGGCCGAGTAATTTGGAGACGACTAAAAAGTTGAATGCACTCTTGACCGAGCTAGACGACCTCGGCATTCCCGTGCCACCTTCGTACTTAACCAACGACTGCTGGCTCGCTCTCACTAATAACACAATATCCTTCTCTAAGATCTGGGTTAGCCTATTGGAAGACTGTTTGAGTGTCACCACTCCCGAGCTTATGTCTACCATCGACTCTGTCTTGGTAACAGTAATGCGGGCGCAAGTGCAGCATGTTACACTAGCGCTCACCAATCCGAAGTTGAAACAAGAGGTAAGAGAATCAGTAGCTTGAGTTCGATTAATTAGGAGAGTCGGTAGTCTCGCGCCAAGTAGTATAGCGCGAAACAGCAAAGGATATACTGTTCTTGAATAAAAAGCTTTCAGCTTAAATTTTCAAATAATTGCACTACACGGGCTTAATTTATCAATCTTGTATTAAATTTCGCATTTTTGTGAAATTGGTCAGACAAGAAACAAGGACATTGGTACAGTCGTTCCGGAGTGACGAAGTCTAAAGACAGTCGGTGTAGGAAATCACTTTTTTAAAGAATTTCTTTGAGGTTGCATTGGAGACAAAAATGTCAAAATGCCCAGAACTGGATGAAATTTTGTGGATAAATCTGGTGCTACCAGATTTCTCACTTATTCACAAAAGAATGATTTCCTTTCAGAGGAAACTCGTGCAGGATAATGCGTCCTACATCCGCGATCTGGTCATACCCCGCGGACTCGAGCTCTACAAATCAACAACGAATCAAACCTTCAAGAAACTGCTCGCTCTGAAGGAGCAGATTGTATTCGAGGTGATATCTCCGACGAAACCGAAAGCTGCGCCGAGGACTTCTGTACCGAAGTACTCCACTACGGAATATATTTAATTGTGCAGAATATTTATTATTCTCTTTTCCCTCGCGAGAACTGAGCCGATGATTGAGCCTCGAATGATGTATTATATTGTACATAGAAATTAACTTTATCTTTTTAGCAAATACACGTATAGAGTTCACCGAATGATTCTGTGTGATATTCTTGAGACAATTCCGCCGAAATGGCATTGGCGGCTGGGGGAAATAGCACTTACCTTGGCAGAATTTTTCAGTATCATGTTCATTTTTCTGCGATTCTTATTTCTCGAACAGCACTATTTCCCTAGAAATTTGGAACATAGCTACTGGATTCCTCAATGTTTTGAGCGGTTGAACGTTCTTTTCACACATTCTTTCAGCACCGCAATTATAACTCTGGCGCCCGATTGAGCTAATGAACTGAAATTCAACAGCGCTGACTGGACCGAGCTGCTATCATTAAGGAACGGGAATGCGGGACGTGAAGAATGCACTCGGTTTAACAACGTCATTAATTATATTTCGTGATTATTTAAATACAATACGTCTTACTCGCTAGAACATAGAAATCGGGATATTTACAGATGCAACGGAACCAAACGACGACAACGCTTGAATATCTGCCAATAAACTGGCATCAACAAATACGAAATGGTAAGTCAAAGTCAGATGCCTCGCGTTCTATTTTAATACGATTCCTGCTGTCACCGTTCAAATGGTGCTATGTTGTACTCAGATAATTATATATTACGCCGAGAACCATTAGTTTTGGCTTATTCTTTGTACTTGCAACCGTTTTTACCGGAAGATAATTCGCTATTTGTACATACTCATTCTTTCGTGCTGTCCTCTTTGCACTCTGTGGTGCTCTCGCTTTCCTCCACCAGTTTTCTCTTCTTTGCGCGAATATCCGCTAGGGTTTGCTCTATACTGCGTTGATCTTTCTTGTTCTCGCTGGGAACTGAATGTCTTTCATTAAACACACGATACATTTCCGAGAGTCAATTGTTAATTAAAGTAAAGCGGACTTACCAAAACCGTAACAACTCGTAGCTTCCGTTTTCCTAGCAGCTTCAAGGGCGGCTTCCTTCCCGATAAGGTGCTGATACTTGTCCTTGTAGAAACTGTTGGGCACAAAGTTCTCTTTCCTCTTTCGCGTTTTCGAGGCTTCCAATTTCTCCTTCGCTTCCCTTTCTCGCTCTTCTACCAGCCGTTTGGCCACGTCTTCGTTCCACTCCTGACCCTTGCGCAAAGTGTTCAGGTGGTCTTCTGAGGGAGCGTGCTCTCGTTTGAATATCATGATGTGTCGATCGACGCCTTCCTCGCCCAAGGAATACGCTAATACATTGGCCACCTCGGCAACGTCGTGTCTGCGAAATATTAGGGTCTGGTTTTATGATCATTTCTTATTAAATGAGGTGACTTATTTTAAACATCTTATTGCTTTAAGTAGACATATTTCTATAGGAAATAGACAATGGTGAGGGATTTGGATGGAAATTAGTGTTTGTATTAGAAGATTCCAAAAATATAGTTCTTGTTTTGCACATCTTGTGCAACCCACCGCTTCACAACTTCACAGGAAAAAATCGAAACCTTTTGATTTTTTTCTCGAATTAAAGGGGGAAGTTCATGCTTTGTTTTGCTGTGAATTAAATTCCCGACAAACGAATTCCCAAAACCGTGCACCTTGACGAACTTTTCACTTTTTAATTTGAGAAACATATTGGGAGATTTAAAGGAATTTAAAATACATCATCGTAAAGAAGAGGCTTTGAGCTTTGATTTAAAGAAAAACCATAATTTCGCATTAATTTTTTACCGTGTTGCCGTTAGTCAAAGTTGGCTTGCTTTTTTACCAAATTTTGTCTATGTCATACAGCTTGTGAGAATAATAGCATATACAATATATATGACTCTACAGCCTTGGATAAATCACAGCTATTTAATGTTATTCCAATTGTAGCAAGTAAGCCTGACAATATAAATAATATTATGTTTCCTGTATATCCTGTATATTTTACAATATTTTACTTGCACAAACATCGACAATCCATCTATAATAATTAAGAAACAACTCACATGATGCTCCTTTGAATCTGATCCATCACTGGAAATTTGTATTCCTTGGCATTGTCGTCGCGCTGGAACCTGTTTATTTTCTCTTCAACCTATGAAAGTATTAACCATTGAATCTCTCAGAAAAGTATTTGATTTCCTTGACTTTAAAGGCACATTCAGCAGCTCGAAATTGGAATCTTCCTAAAGAAGATACTGTGGCGCATAAGCCAAAGTTTTTTGCATTACACTGCGTGCAATGTAAGATCATAATAAATTAAAGGAAAACAAACCTTCTCCCTGAAATGCTTCAATTTGTCTGACTCTGCCTTCTGGTGCTTTTGGAATTGTTCCTTTTGCTCTGTGGGAAAAGGTAACTTTAAAGAGGCTCAGTCGCACGAAAGGAAACAATTTGAATGCTCAACTAACTTTTCATGAGCTCCTTTTGCTTGTCACTGACTGCCGGTGGCTTGTCCATTGAGTTAAGAATAGAACCGAGTAGATCCATTTTTCTTACTGTTTTAAACTAGGAATATTGCAAATACCCAACCAACTGTAAATAAGCTCGAAACAAGTACTCCTTTTGCAAAATACCTGCAACAAAGCCAGACGTGTTTCGAAATTCCTTTTACAGCAAAACAATAATCACAATCGCAGTACACAAATCTCGGCTTCGTTAATAAGCAGCAAAAGTAAATATATTCGAAGGTAAATAATGGAAGAGGGTTACTTTTCTCGGCAGCAGTGTCATTAAATGATTTCTTGTCAGATGTACTCCAAGTCCGAGAGGAAGTCCATGACATCAGCACAATTCTCAGTTATAACTTGCACTAACTCTTTTTGGGAAAAACACAAACACGAGGTAGCAGCTCGACAAACTCCAATTGATTGTCATCGATTGTAGTAAGAATTTGAGAATTCCTAGCTAGCGCTCTCATTACGGTCGTACGGGAACTGCGTTACCATGGAAACGCGTCTCCTATGCAGTTCAGGTTCGAACTATTTCTATATGTTATTCATTTATTGAGCTTTGAGTGGAATTGAATTAAAATTAACTAAAGTTCCTTTTGTATCGCTTCGGCCAATCAGGAATAATAATTTAATAAACACACGATCCATATTAAAAAAGAAATTGCGAATAATATATAATAAGTCGCGGGGAAACAAAAAGTCGCTTCGAATATCATCTGCGTACTTATTTGTCACTTATTTGTCAAACCTTAGTGCAGTATTATACTTCATAGTTGCGAGAAAGTGCTGTGAATCGCTTTATTGAAACATAAATTGTTACATATTAAGATGGTGGCATCCTGGGTGCAGACAGTGCAGACTGCCTGCGCTGTCTTCGTGCCGTACGCCGCTGCGTCCTGCTGCATCCGCTTCAAAGATACGCATTCGCAGTTCTGCTTCATATTTTAGTCTTTGCCTGCTTTAAGAATGGAAAAAGTGATTTATGCTCGCTCTATTTGTCAGGAAATACTTTTATTGAATCCGATACTAGAAATGAACATGGACATGCCTGGGTGAAAACGCAAAAACGCAATTCGCGAATTGCGTTGTTAACATATTGCATTGTTAAGTGCACGTAATACATTTTAATTAACTTACTGTTAGGTTTACTTGTAGTTTTAAAATATGTGTAAAAGGTTCATACCATAGGTCGGCAACCTTCGGAGTTCCAATAAGTCCCACCCATTTAAAAGTCTATATGGACTTTAGGGAAAACATAATTCATTAATTAATGTGACAACCATAAACCCATGCACGGGATCACTTGGCAAAATACTAGATGGTAGGCTAAGTTTGGAACAATACTATTAATATAACTGCCCGCATATATTAATAGTATTGTTCCCAACTAACAGTAAGTTGATTCAAATATATTACGTGCATTTAATAAATAAAAAATACATAAATAAAAACACTATTCATGAAGTGTGCCGACGAGCCCCGGTCTCCCGCTTCATGTTTGATGTGTTAGCGAAGGTCAACGTAGTTAAACCTACATATAAAAATTCTGACATTACGCAGAATCAGTTATAGTTCTATGAAAGATAGTAGTGAAATTGGTAACAGGAAATATATGACTTTACACTAAAGCCACCGACAATTTTTTATGTCAAGCTCTATAACTATTTCAAAGGCGCTGACAAGTGTTATCCACATAGTATTACAATATGAGTTATAATCAAACTTATTCAGTTTTGTTACATAAAATGCATGCGACCATAATTTGCATTTGCTGCACTGGACCCATTTTTCGTTGGGTTGACAGTCAACTATATTTGAAAATTCTCGCAAGGATTGTCCTACTGTCCTATCTACCTAACAAAACTGCAGCCCCTGCATATAGCGTCGGTTTACTAAGTACTTGCGTTTGCCAACCAACACCACCTGCCAACCAGCCCCGGTCTACCCTACTATATAATGACGTTGACATCGGATTAGTGATAGTTGGGAAACCGACATCAACCCTGGTGGTTCACTTCTTTTCTACCGAAGAATCCTCCTGCTCTAGTGATACAATTAAGATCGATTCCCCTTGTTGAGACAGAGACTGGTGTACCATTAGAGCGGTAGGTGCCATTTACTCCATTCTTAAAATAATTCCCGCCAACCAAGGTACAAACAGAAACCCTTTCGATGTTTCAGAAGAACCGAGGTTGTCCCGCTAAATTGTATTTCGGCCTTTCGAATAATTCGCTCCCACAATGATTATTATCCTCCTAGTTTTACTATTGACCGTCCAAATTTCACCAATGGACCATCAGTTGTCCACTGATGCGGAGAATTGGTAAGCCTTGGACAAGATTATGCTGATATCATTACGAAAACTGGAGTCCAAAGTACGGCGGTGTTAATATCAGGATCAACCACTTCGTGGATGAACAGTATAATCCTCGACGACATCATTCAGATCAGCATGAATAATCACATACCCATTAATTGCATGACATCGTTCAATATGTTGATGAAGAACCAGACGAATTGCCGTGTGAACTCCAAGGCACTTTTGCTCTACCTTTACAAATCAATGGACCTGCCGATTGCAAAACATCACCTAAGCAAGATTTTTCAACGGGAAAGATTCGAAGAGTCCGACAAGGGGCTTCCGAAGGTGCTGCTTCTGGCGATCTTGGAGGACGGAGAGGCTGACTTCCACCAACTCTTGCAGTCTTTATGGGCTGAGAAGAAGTACATGCTCGATGTCTCGGTGTTGGAGAAGTCGAGAGTAAATGGGAGCCTCACATTCTCCGTTCATCAGTACAATCCGTTTTCCGGGGAGTACACCCGCCAGCCTTACTCTCCCTTTCTCCATTGGTTTCCAAATAAATTGCTCAATCTTCACGGATATCCGATCCACATTAAAACGTTGCCGGCATCGAGATACAGCACATTGAACAATATTGCCCCCAGAAGCATGGTACCCACCTACCAAAACTATGACAACAAAACCCTCGTGACTTTGAAAAGTATCATGAACTTTTCCGTGGTCTGGCAGTCCGTTGATTATCATAAACTGCTCAAATTCACGAGTATAAATCAAGGAATCGGCGCGGAACTAAGAGGCAACGTTGATACTGACGTGATTTTTAACAAGATACCCCTTCACAACGTATACGGGGTGTCTCGGAGCGAGAGTTTCACCTTGGAGCGCTGGTGCCCTATAATGCCAGTCTTATATTCAAGAATTCATTTCGAGTACGATCGCATAGTTAGAATTGTTCTTTTCCTCCTAATCATTACAATCTTCTGGCTCGCATCGACTATCTTGAGATTCGAGTCCAGTGCATGGAGAATCCTCCACATTTTTGGAATCATCATATCCTACCCTCTGCCCAACTTCAACATAGCAGTTATCTCGGATAGGATTTTGTTTTTATCGGTATTTGTAGTGGCCATTGTATATTCCTCGGATTTCCACGCCGATATCACCACGACCAATATTGGCGCAGAAGAAGAAATTCGGGTGGAAAACTTTCTCGATTTACTTCGCCACAATTTGACGCCGGTATTTCCCAAGGAGTTCGAATGGGACATCCGGGAGAATGCTGAGGGAGATTTTAAGGAATTGATGGAGAATGCTGACTTCTCGAGAAATATGCTCGGCTGCTTGGAGAGAGTGGTCAGCCATGGGAACGTTGCTTGCTTCATACCGTCCAGTATGGGGACGGCAGGGATGAATATGTACACCTCGAAGAGGAAGATAATGCTAAATGAAAAGCTTTGCTACTTAGCGCAACCGAATGTCTACTATTTTAAGCCAAACAGTCCATACCCAAGGCGTGTAAGCGACATCCTACTGCGAGCGCAGCAAGCTGGATTGACGGAGAGATGGTCGTTGCCATCACCGGCGGAAATTTCGCGGCGGAACTGGACGAGGACGAGGGATAATCGGAACGAAGATGACAATAATTCGAACGGGATGGGAGCGAAGATGTTTATCGTCGCAGGCTGCGGATATGTTATTTCGATCTTGGTTTTCCTCGCTGAACTAATTCTACATTGTTTATCCATTGTTGCACAAAATGTCGGAATAAGACGATGGATGCTGCGTTTTGTTTTCAACATATTGCCCTAGAAATAATTGCGAGTTCAACTAAGTTTGGAGTATGAAATATATGCCATCTGGATTTGAATTGGTATGTTCGCTGACCGTTCGCTGAAGATCGAGCGTTTTAGGAAGCAGGCCACCAAGTACTTCTCATGCAACACATAGATTTATTGATCGAAAGGAAACACTGTTCCCTCCATCTCAGGTGGATCTCAAAACATAATTTTATGTAACCATATACATACATACATGATTCGTTAGCTTATATTTACGTATATGAGAGTACATGTATATACTCTCTCTCTCTTTTTCACGAAGTGCAATCTATAAGTGCATACATCGCGTTAATAAATCAGTAACTAATCAGGAAAATTGCGCCCAATCAATCAATTTATTAGGCGAATATGCAGCAAACACTGTCTCCCATTTGAACCGAATATACAGCTTTCCTTGTCAAATTAATGAGGAATAATATGAATCCTCGTGAAATGAACCGTGCATTCAACACATTTTTCACAATACAATTAGCCACAAGTTGTAAAAGGTAATGGTATCGGCTTACAACATCTTGAACCTTAGGAAATGTAATCGGATTCTTTTCCAAATCCATAAAAGGATATAGTCTCTCTAAATAAGTTCTGATTTTTGCATTTACCACTCTTATGTTCTCTGCCCGACTTCCCACATGAGAATCGTAAACAATTATACTTTTACAATCATAAAAAGTACAAACCCAATGACCCCCTCCACAACTGCTATGCAATATTTTGTTTCCGGAAAATTAACTTTATACGTTAACTGTGGTTTAAAATCGGAATACTTGCGTATTAAATTATGAAATAAATCTACGTGATCTTCGGTTAACCACTCGCCACGTTCAACAATAGCTCTATTGCGTTCGATTAAAATAAATTCGCTCATTTTGTATATAATATATTTTAATACAGAGATATTTTTGAAATAACTCTTATGCTCAGTCTAATCTACGTACCAATTCCTTACGAAGGTCACACTTTACTGATGAGACCTGTTTACTATGTCACTAGATACCTACTACTTTTTCGGCCTGGTAACCCGGAATGCGGCACACTTTCTTCAGGCAAAATCTTGTTTGGGTGCGGATTACTACTTGGCATGAGACTTTATTGGGTCTCCTGATATGTACACAAATAAACTTAAACGCATTGATATATATACACAGCGCACCATGCTCGAGCCCAGGTGAACGACCGTTGCGGATCGCTCGATCAGCTGATGACGATGCGCGCTGCGCAGACCTACCCCTGTATTCCCTACAGCCTTTCCTATTGAATCCCTCAGTAAAAACTTCAACCAGATCTACATAGAATGGAATGGAATAGAGCGAGGGGAAGAGCAGAGAGGTGTGTGGAGAGAGGGGAAAGGGGGGAGAGGGGACGGGAGAGGAAAGAGGAGAAGAAAGAGAAGAGGAGAGAGAGGTGACAAGGGAGAGGAGAGAGGAGAGGAAAAAGGAGAGAGGAAAAATAAATAAAATAAATTGCTTAATTTAGTTCGACTAATGAATGGAGATTGTTTAATTGTATCAATAAATAAACACATTGTTTAATTTATAACAATAAAAATTGATCAATTTACAGGTATAAATTATTATTCCACCAAAAATTTCGACGAATCAATGCAAATAAATAAAGAAATTATAAATTGTTTAAATTTGTGACAGAGACAACGGAGAGACGGGGACAGAGACGGAGAAGACGTTTCTTAATAAAAACAGCTATTTTTAAGGTCTTATATCGCCACAATGGCTGAACCAATTGTTAATAACAAATATGAAAATTTCTCGCCCTGACATAGCCTTTCAAACAATGTTTGCAAAAATGTTAATTTTTAATTTGTTTATGCAGTTTGAACATTGTAAAAACCCGTACTTATTGGTTCTGGAAAAGATACAAGGTCTGTCTTTTTGTACTTGGCCCGAGACAAGACCTTGTCTCTTGATACTCGGCGCGGCCGGTTCTTCGCAAATCGCAGAAGCGAGTTTTATTATGGTTTGAAAAGACCTCTGAATTCTGTGCTCGATGAGTCCCCCCAGCCCGCACCGAATGACGGCAGAAACCTCCTTAACATTTATAATACAATAGTGATTTGAGATGATGTGAAGCATCATTTGAATAATAGGGCCAATTCATCTCTGTGTAGACTTGGAACTCGATTTGCGGAGAACCGGGCGGACCAAGTATTGCGGTTTCTTCGATAATTGTAATTTTTGCACGGCATTTGTGGAATACGGCACACTTTTTAGTAAGACATGATCGTTTTAGGAATAAGGCACCAAACTACTTGGCGCTTTTTTTACGTTTTAATGTTTTTAAGGGGTATATTTTACGTCCCGAGCATTTGCACGGAGATTTGCATCAATCAACGTAACTCCTCTGTTCAGTATGCTTTGAAGCGATGCATAATAAGTTCGCCAAAGAAAACCGAAATCGAACTTGCTGTGCGCATGTGATGATAATAAAGTTCGTCAAGTTTGTCCGTTTTGTTCTTCAAAGAATATAGTAGCGCGAGATAGCCGAGGATATTTATGAAGATCAATAGGAAAGTTTCATCTTAATTTCTGAAAAGGTGCGGCTCAATGTATTGATTTACGAATGTTGTATTTGATTATGTATTATTCTGAATCGAATGAGTCAAGAAGCAAAGAAATGGGTTCATTCGGTAATTGAAGTTATCCATCGATCATGGGATCATCTGCGGTGGCATGATAACTCCGAAAGCTGATTTATAGGGCGGTCATCAAATTATTACTCCCTCGGAACCAGCGGTTTTCACATGCACAAATTTCTTGCGGGCTTTAGCTTTCTGCTTCATTTTAGTCTTTGCCTGGTGATAGTGACTGATGCTCTACATTTGTCAGGGCATACTTGTTTATTCAATTCGGTACTAGAACTGAACATGGATGCCTCGATAGAAGCGAATCGCATTATTGGAATGAATTTCATATCCGAGCACTTATGTAACAAACCGAATAGATTTAAGTATAAACCATGTTCTGATACTATCGACTATACTTGGAAGCGCCTCCCAAATAGGTAGAACTCGACATAAAAAATTCTCTCGGGCTTTAGTGTAACGTCATGTTTCCTGTAACCAATTTCACTACTATCTTTCATCGAACTGTAACTTCTGCATAATGTCAGACTTTTTATATGTCGGTTTAACAACTACACATTGACGTTCTCTAACTCCAAACCACGAAGGCGACATCGGGTCTCGTCGGTACACTTTTCACTTCATAAATTTTAATTAACTTACTGTTAGGTTTATTTGAAGTTTTAAAATACGTGTAAGCAGTGCATACTATCGGCGCAACTGGCTTATCTACCTAACAAAACTGCAACCTTATTTACATTTGCCAACCTACCCCAACTGCCAACCAGCCCCGGACTACCCTGCTATATAATAGGGTTGACATCGAAACAGTGATAGTTGTGAAACTGATGTCAACTCTGCTGGTTCACTCCTTTTCTGCTGGAGAATCCTCCTACTTTACTGATTCTGCTAAGATCAATTCCTGTCGTGGAAACAGAGACCGGTATCATCCGAGCGGTAAGTCCCATTCAATACGTCTCTCTTAAAATGATTCCTGCCAATCGAGGATAAACAATCAACTGTCCCGATTTTCAGAAGGACCGAGGTTGCCGTATTATTGGATACAATTGAAGTCTCGGGAAGTCGCGGCAACTCTATTTCGCCCTTCCGAATCAATCACTCGCACAATGATTATTATCCTCCTAGTTTTACTATTGACCGTCCCAATTTCACCAACGGACCGTCAGTTGTACAATGATGGGGAGAATCGACATGTCTTGGACAAGATTCTCACCGACATCTTTACTAAAACTGAATTCCAAGATACAGCGTTCTTAATAACAGACCATTCGTGGATGAGCAGTATTATATTCAATGACATTATTGAGATCACCATGAATAATCACATACCCATTAACTGCGTGCCCGATCTGTTCTTGACGGACCCGGCGGACTGCCGTGTGAGTTCCAACACGCTTTTGCTCTACCTTTACCAATCACAGGACCTGTGGACCGCGAAAGAACAGCTAACCAACATAATACACAAGGGGGAAAGGGGATTTCCGAAGGTGCTGCTCCTGGCGATCTTGGAGGACGGAGAGGCTGACTTCCACCAACTCTTGCAGTATTTATGGGGTATGAATAAGAACATGCTCGACGTCTCGGTGTTGGATTTGTCGAGAGTAAATGGGAGCATCACATTCACCGTCCATCAGTACAATCCATTCTCGAGGGAATACACTCGCCAGCCTTACTCGCCCTCTGTCGATTGGTTCCCAAATAAACTGCTCAATCTCCACGAATATCCGATCCACGTCAAAATGTTCTCGGCATCCAAATACAGCACATTGAACACTATTGCCCCAGGATACGCAGTGTCCAGAAACCAAAACTATGACAACAGATCCCTCATGACTTTGAAAAGCGTCATGAACTTCTCCTTGATCTGGCATACCAATAGTCGTCACAGACCTTCTCATGGAGTCAGTATATTGCAAGTAATCAACTGGAACCTAGGGAACCGAGGCAAGATTGACACGATTTTTACCAGGGCGCCTTTGCAAATTGCGGACCAGGTGCCTTCGAGCGAGGGCTTTACCTTGGAGTCCTGGTGCCCTGTAATGCCAGTGTTGTATTCGAAAATTAATTCCGAGTACAATCGAACAGTTGGGATTGTTTTTTTCTTCCTAATCATCACGATTTTCTGGCTCGCCTCAACTATCTTGAGATTCGAGTCCGACGTATGGAGAATCCTCCACATCTTCGGAATGGTCATCGCCTACCCTCTACCCAATTTCAAGATAGCAGCTATCACCGAAAGGATTTTGTTCGTATCGGTATTTGTAGTGGCCATTGCATGTTCCTCGGATTTTCACGCCGATCTCACCACAACCAATATTGATGGAAAAGAGGAAATTCGGATGGAAAACTTTCGGGATTTACTTCGGCACAATTTGACGCCGGTCTTTCCCAAGGAGTTCGAATTCGAGATCCGTTTCAATGCTGAGGGAGATTTCGAGGAATTGGTGGAAAATGCTCGCTTCTCGAAGCATATGCTCGACTGCTTGATGACAGTGGCCAGGCATGGAAATGTCTCTTGCTTCATACCATCTAAAATGTGGGCGGCTGGGAATAGCATGTACACCTCGAAGAGCAGGAAGATAATGCTTAATGAAAAGCTTTGCTACTTAGCGCCACCGAACGTCTACTACTTTCAGCAGAACAGTCCGTACCCAGGGCGTGTAAGCGATATCTTACTGCGAGCGCAGCAAGCTGGATTGACGGGGTTATGGTCGTTGCCTTCGCCGGGGGAAATTTTGCAGCAGAATTGGACGAGGAATAATCAGGAGGAAGATGAGAATAATTCTAACGGAATGGGAGCAAACATGTTTATTGTCGCAGGCTGCGGATATGTTATTTCGATCTTGGTTTTTCTTGCTGAACTTCTTCTACATCATTTATCCATAGTTGTACAAAATTTCGGGATAAGACGCTGGATGTTGCGCTTTGTTTTCAACATATTACCCTAACAATAACTGTGAGTTCAACTAAGTGTGGAGTATGATATATATATGTCGCCAACCGAATAAATATATTCTCCTTTCTGATCTTTCCCGAAATTATTGAATCCTGAGTGCACCAATCGTAAAAGAGGGAAGAGGATGGAGATTCTAGGCTAGGAAATGCATAGAGAACTTTTACGAAACCCCAAAATAGGGGCCGCAGTAGTTTAGTCTAAGTAAGTAGAGAATGTGACGGAAAGTTGTCATCGACGCGTGAGAGAGTGCGCACGTGTGATAACTTAAAGTTAAAATTGCTCCTCTTACGAAAAACTATTTCTGGCGACCCAGTAATATCAGTACTGGCAGTTCAGTAATGGTTAGTACATATTGTACAGCTTGCTCAAACGATTCTGTTAGACATTGCCATGTAAACAAAGCCGAGAAGCGAACAGAATCGTTTGAGGCCCGGGTACATACGGACGGCATCCCCACAATGCTGCTTGTGGGCGAAAAATGAAAACTAAAGTCGTTTCATCTAGAAATGCAGATTTGGATTTGCAAGTCCAGTCACTAATGAGAAACTGCAGTAGTGCAACGAGAAAGCACTTGATAAATAAAAATATCAATTAAACCCAGGTAGACAGAAATGTCGACCATTATAATCCACCATAACGCTGTAACTTAGAATCACCAATTATTGGTGGTATTCAATAGTGTTAAAATTGCCTAAACATCCTGACACGCTGTGCCGGCGTTAAACGCTGCAACGATTGTTCCAATTTGCAAGCACGCTGCCCCGACAAAAAAGCTATTGAAATTGGACCAATAAACCACACAGATATCAGCCCAAACTACGAGCCTAAGGTCCAATCGTAAGCTGTTTTATAACATATTGTATTATTAAATATTACATTGTTTTATTTTGTTTTTTGTCGTTAGACGTTGCTTAAGCAATGGGATGAAGGTTCTATTATCCTTCGACTTCTGTTCTTCGATTTCCCTTTCGGAAGAATATGGGGAAGGTGCATACGCGTCTGATCCGGATCGGACTTGAGGCCTTGAGGGTGCTGATGAGCCGGCATCGTTTTCTCACGTATCCCCGCCACGGCTACTGTTGCAGCTGTTGGTTTCCACGTTTTTGGTACTGACCGTTCTGAAGAACGTCTGATAACACCTCTACCAAACTACGAACTTTACTGAAATAAGGGTTGGTAGAGGAATTGCCAATCCCGAAGGATTTCTTCCCTTCATCTTTTGGGCAATAAGGGGCCTTTGCCGTTTGGGGCAGGATGCCTAGGGGTACCTGTGGCCCTAAATAAGTTCTTCTGGCAACAAGATTCTTTGTACGGGGTTCGAAAGAACGACGGCGTAGGTCAGCCCAGATACATATATCTGACTGCCCGCACTTTTTCACGCGCCAATGGCAACTGCCCGCCATATACTCGACCCAGACCAGAGAACTGCGACTTCTATGTATTTCGAGGATCTCGAAAAAGTTCCGTATAAATTTGCAGACGGAAGATCTCCATCCCCTTCCATCTTTCACGGTGGATATGCAATAAGGATTAAATAATTTCGGGAAAGACAAGGAAGCAGAACATTTATTCGGTCGGCAGACATGCCTATTTAAATCGAGATGGCGTAAATGTTTCATATTACAAACTTAGTTGAACTGACAGTTATTTCTAGGGTAATATGTTGAAAACAAAGCGCAGCATCCAGCGTCTAATTCCGATATTTTGTACAAATATGGATAAACGATGTAGAAGGAGTTCGGCGAGAAAAACCAAGATCGAAATAACATAACCGCAGCCTGCGATAATAAACATCTTTGCTCCCATCCCGTTCGAATTATTGTCATCTTCCTCCCAATTATCCCTCGTCCTCGTCCAGTTCTGCCGCGAAATTTCCGCGGGTGATGGCAACGACCATCTCCCGGTTAACCCAGCTTGCTGTGCGCGCAGTAGGATATCGCTTACACGCCCCGGGTACGGACTGTGCTTCCGAAAGTAGTAGACATTCGGTGGAGCTAAGTAGCAAAGCTTTTCATTTAGCATTATCTTCCTGCTCTTCGAGGTGTACATGCTCATTCCTGCCGTCCCCATTCGAGATGGTATGAAGCAAGCAACGTCCCTATGCTTGACCACTCTCTCCAAGCAGCCGAGCATATTCTTCGAGAAGCGAGCATTCTTCACCAATTCCTTGAAATCTCCCTCAGCGTTCTTCCGGATTTCGGGTTCGAACTCCTTGGGAAATATCGGCGTCAAATTGTGGTGAAGTAAATCGAGAAACTTTTCCACTTGAATTCCCTCTTTTGCGCCAATATTGGTCGTGGTGAGATCGGCGTGGAAATCCGAGGAATATACAACGGACACCACAAACACCGATAAAAACAAAATCCTTTCGGTGATAGCTGCTATCTTGAAGTTGGGCAAAGCGTAGGAGATGATCATTCCGAATATGTGGAGGATTCTCCATGCGTCAGACTCGAATCTCAAGATAACCGAGACGAGCCAGAAAATCATAATGATTAGGAGGAAGAGAACAATTCTAACTATTCGATTGTACTCGAAATGAATTCTCGAATATAAGACTGGCATTATGGGGCACCAGGACTCCAAAGTGAAGCTCTCGCTCCGAGACACCGTGTATACGTTGTACAAAGGTAGCCTGTTAGAAATTGCGTCAGTATCAACGCTAACTCTTAGTTCCCCGATCATTTCATGACCTATACTCGAGAAATTGATCAGTTTATGATAATCAGCGGACTGCCGGACCACGGAGAAGTTCATGACACTTTTCAAAGTCATGAGGGTTTTGTTGTCATAGTTTTGGTAGGTGGGTACCATGCTTCCTGGGGCAATAGTGTTCAATGTGCTGTATCTCGATGCCGGGAACGTTTTAATGTGGATCGGATATCCGTGAAGATTGAGCAGTTTATTTGAGAACCAATCGAGAGTGGGCGAGTAAGGCTGGCGGGTGTACTCCCCCGAGAACGGATTGTACTGATGAACAATGAATACGAAACTCCCATTTACTCTCGACTTCTCCAACACCGAGACATCGAGCATGTAGTTTCTGTGAGCCCATAAGTAGTACAATAGTTTGCGCGGATCAGTCTCTCCGCCCTCCGAGATCGCCAGGAGCAACACCTTCGGAAGCCCCTTGCCAGAGTCTGCGAATTTTTCCCGTTTAAAAAATTTGCTTAAGTGATATCTTGCAGACGACAGGTCTGTTGATTTGCAAAGGTAAAGCAAAAGCGCGTTGGAATTCACTCGGCACTTCTCCCCATTTATCAACAACTTTTTGAACGATGCCATGCAATTAATGGTTATGTGATTATTCATGCTGATCTCAATGATGTCGTCGAGTATAATACTGTTCATCGATAAATTGGTTGATCCTGATATTAACACCGCTGTACTTTGGACTGCAGTCTTAGTAATGATGTCGGTGAGAATCTTGTTCAAGACTTGCCAATTCTCCACGTCAATGGACAACTGGTGGTCCATTGGTGAAATTTGGACGGTCAATAGTAACACTACGAGGATAATAATCATTGTGGGAGCGAATTATTCGAAAGATCGAAATACAGTTGTCGCGACTGCCCGAGGCTTCAGTTGTATTTAATAATACGGCAAGCACGATTTTTCTGAAAATGGAGACAGCTGATTGTTTGTATCTCGGTGGGGGAAAACCAATTGAAGAAGGACCTACTTACCGCTCGGATTATACCAATCTCTCTCTCATCACTAGATAGAGCAGGTGGAACCACCAGGGTTGAGGTCAGTTTCCTAACTATCACTATTCCGATGTCAACGTTATTATATAGTAGGGTAGGCCAGGGCTGGTTGCCAGGTGGAGTTGGTTGGCAAAAGCAAATAATTTTTATAATCATCGCTGTGCAGTGCTGTAGTATTGTTGGGTAGATAAGACAGTTGCACGTTACCTCGATTGTTTCCCGATATGGATAAAAAAATTGTATTTCAGAGCTGGTAAGTAAATTTGTGGAATGCCACACCCTCGCACGTTCAGCTTCTTTGGGTAGGTAAAATCTTTTATTTAAACCTTGTATATGTGCTGTACTGTTCTGGATATACGCTTAGTTAACTTTGTAGAATAGGATATTGTGTAAATAGTGTTATCCCCCAAAATTCATTAAAATGTAAAAAAAGCGCCAAGTAGTTTAATGACTCACATAAAAGGTATCTTCTTGAACTACGTTGTCCAAAAATGAAATAGATATCACACAAGAAAGTCAAGTTTTCAATCAAAGATGCCACACGTTAATTAATTAGTTATGGGCTCATGAATCTTGCACAAATCTCAACATAATATTTTATAAATACGAAAATTGTAAGTAATTAAGTTATATATATATATATAATTATATTAATAGTATAAGTTCCTAACTTGGACCACATCATGCATGTTTCGGCATACATAGTTTTTGAGTTTATTAATTCATTTTTAGATTTTTTCCTACGTACTACCGATTGATCGCGTGCATGGGGTTGGTTGTCACATAATTCCTACTTGAGTAACCAAGACCTTACTTTTAAGTTTAGGACTTGAAACTCCGGGGATTGCCGGCGTATGGTATGAACTGCTTACACGTGCTTTAAAATTTTAAGGAAACCTAACATTAAGTTAATTGAAATTTATTAAGTGAATAGTGTGTCGACGAGCACAGGTCTTCCCATCATGTGTGGAGTCAGCGAAGGTCGACGTAGACATATAATATACATACTACATACATACATATAAAATGTCTGACATTACGCGGAAGTTATAGTTCTATGAAAGATAGTAATGAAATTGGTTGCAGGAAACTATGACTTTATACTAACGTCACCGACAATTTTTTATGTCGAGTTCTACCTATTTCAGAAGGATCGTCAAACCGGTACTTCCAAGTATTATCGACAGGGATCTTATCCCTATCCAGCGAAATTTCTGCAATCTTTCGTAGAATTCGTCGGGAAACAAGGACATTAGAATAATTTAGACTTGCCAGACTTCATTTCGACGTCGGACATCTCCAATTAGGTACTGGTATTTAACCCCTTTTTTGTGAAGGCAGCAAATAATCCCTATCGAGTTCACCACCCTGCTGTATGTATGTACCGACCAATACTGAAGTGCCAGTGCTGATATTACTGGGTCGCCAGAAATATTTTTGTTCATAAGGGAAGCAATTTTAGCCAGTAATAACTGACTTCCCGCCTCATGCTTTACGCACCAGACTAGACCCTTTAAAAAATTCTATATACATTTCGGGGCCTTCCGTCTTTTACGGTGGATATATGCACTCAGGATTAAATGATTTCGGGAAAGACTAGCAAGGAGAATATTTATCCGGTTGGCAGCCATGCCTATTTAAATCCAGATGGCGTAAATGTTTCATATTACAAACTTAGTTGAACTCACAGTTATTTCTAGGGTAATATGTTGAAAACAAAGCGCAGCATCCAGCGTCTTATTCCGACATTTTGCACAACTATGGATAAACGATGTAAAAGGAGTTCAGCGAGAAAAACGTAGATCGAAATAACATATCCACAGCCAGCGACAATAAACATCTTCGCTCCCATCCCGTTAGAATTATTGCCATCTTCCTCCGGATTATCCCATTTTCTCGTCCAGTTCTGCTGCGCAATTTCCACGGGTGATGGCAAGGACCATCTCTCCGTCAATCCAGCTTGCTGCGCTCGCAGTAGGATATCGCTTACACGCCTTGCGTATGGACTGTTTGGCTTAAAATAGTAGACATTCGGTTGCGCTAAGTAGCAAAGCTTTTCATTTAGCATTATCTTCCTCTTCGAGGTGTACATATTCATCCCTGCCGTCCCCATACTGGACGGTATGAAGCAAGCAACGTTCCCATGGCTGACCACTCTCTCCAAGCAGCCGAGCATATTTCTCGAGAAGTCAGCATTCTCCATCAATTCCTTAAAATCTCCCTCAGCATTCTCCCGGATGTCCCATTCGAACTCCTTGGGAAATACCGGCGTCAAATTGTGGCGAAGTAAATCCAGAAAGTTTTCCACCCGAATTTCTTCTTCTGCGCCAATATTGGTCGTGGTGAGATCGGCGTGGAAATCCGAGGAATATACAATGGCCACTACAAATACCGATAAAAACAAAATCCTTTCCGAGATAGCTGCTATGTTGAAGTTGGGCAGAGGGTAAGCGATAATCATTCCGAATATGTGGAGGATTCTCCATGCGTCAGACTCGAATCTCAAGATAGTGGAGACCAGCCAGAAAATCGTGATGATTAGAAGGAAGAGAACAATCCCAATTATTCGATTGTAGTCGAAATGAATTTTCGAATACAACACTGGCATTACAGGGCACCAGCGCTCCAAGGTGAAGCTCTCGCTCCGAGACACCCCGTATACGTTGTGAAGGGGTATATTGTTAAAAATCACGTCAGTATCAACGTTGCCTCTTAGTTCCGCGCCGATTTCTTGATTTATACTCGTGAATTTGAGCAGTTTATGATAATCAACGGACTGCCAGACCACGGAAAAGTTCATGATACTTTTCAAAGTCACGAGGGTTTTGTTGTCATAGGTTTGGTAGCTGGGTACCATGCTTCCTGGGGCAATAATGTTCAATGTGCTGTATCTGGATGTCGGCAACGTTTCGATGCGGATTGGATATCCGTGGAGATTGAGCAGTTTATTTGGGAACCAATTGAGAGAGGCCGAGTAAGGTTGGCGGATGTACTCCCCCGAGAACGGATTGTACTGATGAACGGTGAGTGCAAGACTCCCATTTACTCTCGACTTCTCCAACGCCGAGACATCGAGCATGTACTTCTTCTCAGCCCATAAGTACTGCAAGAGTTCGTGGAAGTCAGCCTCTCCGTCCTCCAAGATCGCCAGAAGCAACACCTTCGGAAGCCCCTTGTCGGACTCTTCGAATCTTTCCCGTTTAAGAAAATTCCTTAAGTGATATTTTGCAATCGGCAGGTCCATTGATTTGTAAAGATAGAGCAAAACTGCATTGGAGTTCACACGGCACTTCGTCTGGTTCTTCATCAACATATTGAACGATGTCATGCAATTAATGGGTATGTGATTATTCATGCTGATCTGAATGATGTCGTCGAGGATTATACTGTTCATCCACGAAGTGGTTGATCCTGATATTAACACCGCTGTACTTTGGACTCCAGTTTTAGTAATGATGTTGGTGAGAATCTTGTGCAAGGCTTGCCAATTCTCCGCATCAGTGGACAACTGACGGCCCATTGGTGAAATTTGGACGGTCAATAGTAAAACTAGAAAGATAATAATCATTGTGCGAGTGAATGATTCTGAATGCCGAAATAAAGTTGCCACGACGGCTTCAGACTTCAATTGTATTCAATAGTAGGGCAATCGCGATTTTTCTGAAAATTGAGAAAGTTGATTGATTGTGCCTCAGTTGACGGAAACTTTTTTAAGAGGGACGTATTTAATGGGACTTACCGCCCGGATGATACCAGTCTTTCCCTCCCAACAACGAGAACTGGTCTCAGTAGTATCACTAGGTAAAGTAGAAGGATTCTTCAGCAGAAAAGGAGTGAACCACCAGGGTTGGAATTGGTTTCACAACTATCACTGTTCTGATGGTAGCGCTATTATATAGTATATTCGACAAAGCCAATTTATTTGGAAAGCCATTCACTCTAGGATATATGAAGTATAGATTTTATGGAGATTCTCAGAGCGCAGGGCAATATGCTGCCAATTATTGAAAACCTCCATTGAAAGTATCCATTAACTAGATTGGCAAGCTTCACTACCGATTATGATTCCACTTTTGACTGTTACATTAAAATAGTTATCGACATGATTGACGTTCCCAGAGTGCACTCAAGTAATCATGCAAATTATAGTTGCTCGTTCTTGGAATTTCTGTTACCTGCTCTACCGAATCAGGTGAATCCCTAAAGTATGTAACGCCAAGTTACATACTTGTAGTAGCGCGGAACAGTCGCCGAGTATGCTTACAATAGCGGTTCACGATCGATAAAAAAATGTGAACTTATTAATTTCAACAAAGTTGCAACTTAACTGATTATATAATATCCGACTTTTGTATTTCATTGTGTATTTTTCTCAATCCAATGAGCCGAGAAAGAATAATAATTCTTGATTTGAAAATGTGTTCCAAAAAAAACTTTTAAACCACATACCCTTCAAGTTTCCAATCAGTTGACTAATAAAAAGAGGGAAATATCTACCAAGTAAATAATTCTTGATGTAAACAATTCTTTCCTACAAAAAAGTGTGTACATCCACATATCCTTTCAGTTTTCAATGCGTTGGCTAAAAAGGGAAAAATAAACCTTTTAGCACCGACTGATCCTGTTTTTGCGAGCTAACTGCAAAATTGTTAAATAATAGGCAGAAATGGTGCTTTGACCACAACAAAATATTGCCTCAAACCCAAACAGGCTAACATTGGAAAATATGCTAAAACTAACGGTATATGCGAAAACAGGTTTCGACAAACAAGGCACTGCAGCGGTTTTCTTAGACATCAGTGGTGCTTTCGACAATGTATTACCGCAAATATTAAAACAACCAAACTAACCGAAACAGCTTTATCGGCGAATGCCCCAAACTTTGTATATGTATGCATATAATATCACTCATAGTAGATAGTGTAGGGTTTTTAAGAGGGTGTTTTTTCCCCAATATTACTCTTTATTCACACAGATACTCTCTTTACACGTTAGTCGCCACAGCTCTGAGTTCTCTCTCGTTCGCTGATCTCGTAGCAAATGCCCCTTGCTCGCACCTCTTGCTAAAAAGGCATCTCGAAAAACAATGGCTGCCTTGGTTTTTTCGTGTACTTTCGCGCCTGGCGCATGTCGCGCCGGTTGGACAGGCAAAAACAGTGTCTGTAAACAGTGCGAACGCATGCTCTTCCGACTTAAAATATTATTCGACCTACAATAGAATTCTTACCTTTCAAGAGCAAGAAGAAATCAGGAATCTGCTAACCTGAGGGAGCTATTCTTTCACTTACCCTCTTCAACGTTTACATCAAAGATGTACTGAAATATATCTCAGAGTATTGTATCTAAAACATTCAATTGTAAAAAAGGCGCCAAGTAGTTTAATCCCACAGAAAAATTGACCAAAAATATAAACGGATATCATTCGAAAGCCAAGTCAATCATCAAAATTAACAAAAAAAAATAAATTAAATTCCAAAACAATCAAAATTAAATAAAGTAAAACAAAGTCTACAAAAACTTGGCAAACAGCTAACGTTTGGGAAGCGTTGGCATAAAGACTTGGCTTTCCATTTCCAATGATATCAATTACGCTTTTGGTCAAGTAGAGGTAGAGGTAGTATTAGATTCAACGCTTAGAAATAGATTTTTCTGAGTCTCCTGATATCTCGTCTGTGGTAATACAATAATGTTACTGTTCTATAGCATGGGAGTTACAAAGTCATGTTACCGTATTATGCCTGCGTAACGTTGCTGCAACATAACATGGAAGTTAGAAAGTGATATAACCATGTTACCCCTATGTAACATACCGGTTATATAACAATGTTACTTTTGCAGCCAGCATTATACTTATACGGAAGACTTTCCACTAAAGCCATCGGCAGTTTTTTTATGTCGAGCTCTACCTGGCGCTCTCAAATGTAGTCGACAGTATTACAATATGATTTATAATCACATTTATTCAGTTTGTTATTTTGACGCATGCAAAGTCGCGTCGATAAACTAAACCCCAAAATACATTAAAATGTAAATAAAAGCGCCAAGTAGTTTAATGATCCAAAAATGGAATAGATATCACACAAGAAAGCCAAGTTTTCAATCAAAGATACCACACGTTAATTAATAAATTAACTTGCATCTCTAACTTTAAAACTTGGAATGTGCATACTTAATTACCAATCAAAAAATATTACTAGCATATGACTACCTTGACACAAATTTGCACATGCCAAGTTTTAAAGCTTGAGATGCAAGTTAATTTATTAATTAACGTGTGGTATCTTTGATTGAAAACTTGGCTTTCTTGTGTGATATCTATTCCATTTTTGGATCATTAAACTACTTGGCGCTTTTATTTACATTTTAATGTATTTTGGGGGATTTCACGCCTTTTTGGTTGTTCATATTTTGAAGAAAAATACAATCGGACTGTACCACATTCATATAACCGTCATCATTGTTTTGACACATCACCAGTCATGGCATAACCAATGTGTCGGTATAAAACCATGTTATCTGCACAGCGCTCTGCAGCACTTCGCAGTGGTGCCATCTCGCGTGAAACACGTGAGAGTAACATTTTTAGGAATTGTATTAATCCGGACGATGAAACTCTTAATCCGCTTTGCCTTTACCACGAGAAAAATAAAAGAGGAAATTCATATCTCCGGAACGACTGGACCGATCCACATGATTCTTGGCTCATTGGATTCAGAAAAATCAACGATGAAATACAAAATTCTGAAATAAATTCTTGGGGCTCTAACTTTCGCATAAATCGAGGTGAAAGTTTGGTAACTAAGGATAACAGCTAGTGTTCGGGATAATATAGCCTCGGCTGTCGCGCGCCGGAGTGTCATATATATATGGAGAGGGAACTTCTACTTGGCGCGAGACTCTACCGAGTCTCCTGATAGCGAGACTACCGACAGTCATGCGGTCACACAACCGGCGCGGCGGGTAGTCAGTCGCCATCGTATCCTTAGCGTAATCGGTATAACGCAGTATATATGACTTGAAGAAATACAGTTATTTTGCATCTGAAACTGTCTCCAAACATGTATTAGTTTTAATCATCTTAGAAGCTAGTGTACACGTATTATATATATGTGTTATGTAGTATGAACTTAACTTTTGTCCACCTACTGTAACGTATGTACATTAAATTCCGATCCGTAATACATGCGCTACTGTATGATCTATTAATTCAGTAGGACGGTAAAGAATGCAGGTTGTAATTACAAGGGTTCGTGATCGCGGTTTTTAACTAATGTCACTAAGTATGTATGGGAGGTGGTCACCACCGCTTCCCGAATCTGCGTGATCCTTCAATGATGGTTCTAGTTATTCGCTCACGAAAGTAAACAACTACCATTCGCTCTGTAAAACTGAAAAAATTATGTTTGAATTTGGCTAAGGCGGGGAGCCGCAGTGGCAGCCCCTTAAAAAATTCTTGGTTAGGTTAGTTTAAGTTAGGTTGTTAAACCACCGCGTCCCTCTGTGGGGACACTGAACACAGTATAAGTATCGAATCCACGGTCTTTTCAGTACTCCCGTATGCAAAACTAGATGCGGGAAAGAAAGTGTGTGCTGGAAGCCATCTATGAACGGATAAAGTAAACATCATTGAGATGTCAGCGTATATGCTGCAAAGCCGCGTTCGGTGACCAATTACAGTGGCAATAGCAACAGAAAGGCAAATATACTCGTGTTGCTACTGAATTGGTAATTATTGCTTAAAAGATCCATGCGCTACACACTCGACAATTTTACCTATTAGTAGTCAGCATCCATTTGCCAAATACAATGGTTTGTGAGTTGACACTTTTCACATTTCGTAAATTTCAATCAGAACAGTGGATCACTTGGACAAGGACAGTATGCTCTTTTATTAACTGTACAAAGTTTTGAATCTGTAATGAAAGCAAATTGACCACTGTTACATAACCATCCATGGCACAGCTAATGTGTCTGTGTAAGACGTAAACAAAGAGACAAGAGAGCCATGTTGTCTCGGCAGCGCGTCGCAGTGTCGCTTCCCGTCTCAGACACAATTTTGGGAATTGTCAAATCCCATTGAGCTTGGAAATCCGTATCTCCTGAACGAATGAACCGATTCGCTCGATTCTTGGCTCATTTGATCCAGAAAAATAAACGATGATATACAAAATTCATAAATTAATCCTTGGAAGTGTAACTATTGTTCATAAAAATAAGTGAAAATTTTGTATCGATCGAAAACCGCTATACTTCGGAAAAAGTATCCTCAGCTGTCGCGCGCTAGTAGATACTGACTACTCCTTGGCGGGGACTACCGACTCTCCTCATCGATTTCTATATTTATTTACATCACCCTGAATGATAACACCGATCTAAATTAATGACACGTGAAAGTTCTGCACAGACTGTATAAAACTGCCTATTCTCGACCGGCGAAAGGTCAGGATGGAGAATATTTTTGTTCGGTCGGCAGACATACGAATTAAAATCCAGATGGCATGTTTCATACTCCAACTTTACTTGATCTGACAGTTATTTCTACGGTAGTATGCTGAAAACAAAGCGCAGCATCCTGCGTCTTATTTCAAAATTTTGTACAACTATGGATAACGATTGAACGATGTAGAACGAGTTCAGCGAGGAAAGCCAAGATCGAAATAACATACTTAAATAGATCTTTGCCTCACAAAAAAGTGTGCCGTATTCCGCAATTGCCCCGCAAAAATTATAATTTTAATTGAAAATATTTCCTCCCTTATGACAGTTCAAGAGGGCCTTCAAGTAACACGATTGGACATTATTAATCTTCAGGCGGTCCAAGGTTCAATTCCCAATTGCATGGGTAGTTTTTTCGTTTCTCGGAAGAAAGTATTGAATTTCAATGATTTCCTATTATTAGTACCAAGTACTGTGTATTCCCAAGGTACTTTTCCCAGTAGTGCGCCGGAATATTACTGGAAAATTACTAAAGATCCTTAGTGCTTTTCAAGTACTATATTTTTCAGTACTTCTCAGTAATATTTTTTTTATTACTATACGGTTCTTTCAATACTCTGCTTTCTGCAATTTCGTTTATCTGGAATCCAGATATTGGTCAAAACGATCTTGCAAATAGATTTTTTAAAGATTTATCTAAACTAAAACCTCCAGGACCTAGATATGATTCCACTTGAGATCCAAAAGCAGTTTTGTATTTTTTCCAGGATCCTTCCAATGAAAATCTTTCATTTGCATTCCTCAGTAAACAAAACTAATAACCTTATTAGCACTTGTTAGGAGCCAAAAAATGCAAACCTTGTCTTTAATCGATATACGAAAAATTACGATCAAATAGGAATTAATAAAAATTAAGATCCCTGATCGAATTCAGAACTTTAAATCTGGCAAGACTCAGCCTACACTGATTTTTACTTTATTCAAAAAGAATTTAAACATTTGTCCAGATAAAACGGTAGAATGTTACCTTGCTAGGTCTGAGTTGTTTAATTATTCGTATACTCGTATACATACTGTAGGAAGCCTTCAAAGAACAAGAGCAACGCATGATCGGGACAATAGTCTGCTCTAGTCTGCTCGCACTTACACGAATGGCCTATCGCTAATTGACGTGGCCTGTCCTCTTTGGTGACGACTATCTTTTCCAAAACATGCTATATACTACAACCGCATCCTTCACACAATCTGTCACACTCTCTCACTCACCCTCTTTATTTGCTACATAAGTATACTTATATATAACATATGTATAAGCGTTGGGATTAATTTCATATACATAGGAGTACTAATGTAACAAATTAAATAAATTTTATTATAAATCATATTCTAATACTGTCGACAACATTTGGAAGCGCCGGTTTGATGATCATCGTCAAATAGGTAGAACTCGACATAAAAAATTGTCGATGGCTTTAGCGTAAGTTCATAGTTCCCTGTAACCAATTTCACCACTATCCTTCATAGAACTATAACTTCTGCGTAATGTCAGACATTTTATCAGGAGACTAGGTAGAGTCTCGCGCCAAGTAGTAGTATATATAATACAGCGCGCGACAGCCGAGGATACTTATCCCGAACTCTAGCTGTTATCTTTAGTTACCAAACTTTTGCTTCGATTTATGCGAAAGTTAGAGCCCCAAGAATTTATTTAAGAATTTTGTATTTCATCGTTGATTTATCTGAATCCAATATGAGCCAAGAAACATGTGGGTCGGTCCAGTCGTTCCGGAGATATGAATTTCCTCTGTTATTTTTCTCGTGGTAAAGGCCGGATTAATACAATTCCTAAAAATGTTACACTCACATTTTTCACACGAGCGGGCGCCACTGCGAAGTGCTGTGGAGCGCTGTGCAGATAACATGGTTTTATAGTTTTTATACCGAGACATTGGTTATGCCATGGCTGGTGATGTGTCAAGCCAATGATGACGGTTATGTGGTACAGTGCGATTTTATTTTATTCTTCAAAATATGAACGATCAAGAAGGCGTGAAATCCCCCAAAATACATTAAAATGTAAAGAAAAGCGCCAACTAGTTTAATGACTCACATAAAAGGTATCTTCTTGAACTACGTTGTCCAAAAATGAAATAGATATCACACAAGAAAGCCAAGTTTTCAATCAAATATACCACATGTTAATTAATTAATTAACTTGCATCTCTGACTTTAAAACTTGGCATGTGCAAATTTGTGTCAAATCTGCATGTTTGATTGAAACATTTTTAGTTTTCGTGTTTCGTTCACAAGCAGCATTCTGTTGATGCCGCTAATATGTATACTACAATATGTACTCACCACTACTGAGCTGTCAGTGCTGATCAGGAGACTCGGTAGAGTCTCGCGCCAAGTAGTAGTCCCCTACCCACGGCGCGCGACAGCCGAGACTCTCTATTATCCCGAAGTGTAGCGGATTTCGATCGATACGAAACTTTCACCTTGATTTGTGAAGCAGGTACAGCTTGGAGAATTTATTTATGAATTTTGTATTTCATCATTACTGAGTCGCCAGGAATAGATTTTCGTAAGGGAAGCAATTTTACCTTGTAAGTCATTACGCGTGCGCACTCTTTCACATCACATGCTCTACTTAGACCAGACTACTGTCACCTCTATTTCGAGGATCTTGAAAAAGTTGTGTATAAATTTGCGGACCCAGGATCTCCATCTTCTTCCGCATTTTACAGTTAATGCACTCAGAATTAAATAATTTCGGGAAAAAATGGGAAAGCAAATATTTATTCAGTTGGCAGACATATAAATACAAATCCAGATGGCAATGTTTCACAATCCGAATTTATTTGCACTCACAGTTATTGTTAGGGTAATATGTCGAAAACAAAGCGCAGCATCCATCGTCTTATTCCGAAATTTTGTACAACTATGGATAAATGATGTAGAATGAGTTCAGCGAGGAAAACCAAGATCGAAATAACATAGCCGCAGGCTGCGACGATAAACATCTTTGCTCCAATCCCGTTCGAATTATTGTCATCTTCGTCCCGATTATCCCTCGTCCTCGTCCAGTTCTGCCGCGCAATTTCCGCCGGCGATGGCAACGACCATCTCTCCGTCAATCCAGCTTGCTGTGCTCGCAGTAGGATATCACTTACACGCCTTGGGTATGGACTGTTTGGCTTAAAGTAGTAGACATTCGGTGGCCCTAAATAGCAAAGCTTTTCATTGAGCATTATCTTCCTGCTACTCGAGGTGTACATACTCATCCCTGCCGTCCCCATTCCAGATGGTATGAAGCAAGCAACGTCCCCATGCCTGACCACTCTCTCCAAGCAGTCGAGCATATTCTCCGAGAAGAGAGCATTCTTCACCAATTCCTCAAAATCTCCCTCAGCATTCCAACGGATGTCCCATTCGAACTCCCTGGGAAATACCGGTGTCAAATTGTGGCGAAGTATATCGAGAAAGTTCTCCACCTGAATTTCCTCTTCTGTGCCAATATTGGTCGTGGTGAGATCGGCGTGGAAATCCGAGGAATATACAACGGACATTACGAACACTGATACGAACAAAATCCTCTCCGAGTTGGCTGCAATCTTGAAGTTAGGGAGGGGATAGGCGATGATCATTGCGAATATGTGGAGGATTCTCCATACGTCCGACTCAAATCTCAAGATGGTCGAGGCTAGCCAGAAAATTGTAATAATTAGGAAGAAGAGAACAATCCCAATTATTCGATTGTAGTCGAAATTGATTCTCGAATACAAGACTGGCATTATAGGGCACCAGCGCTCCAAGGTGAAGCTCTCGCTCGAAGGCACCATCTTCCCAAGTTCCAAAGGCACCCTGTTCAAAATCGTGTCAGCATCACCACTGAACCGCAATAAGGTGTCGACTTCGTCCAATACATCGAATGATGCGAATGATCCGAATTGGTCATAGGAATGCCAGACCACGGAGAAGTTCATGATGCTTTTCAAAGTGCTGAGGGTTCTGTTGTCATAGTGTTGGTGGCTCGCCACCGCGTTTCCTGCGGCAATAGTATTCATTGTGCTGTATTTGGATGCCGGGAACATTTCGATGTGGATCGGATTGCCGTGGAGATTGATCAGTTTATTTGGGAACCAATCGACAGAGGGCGAGTAAGGTTGGCGGGTGTACTCCCCCGAAAACGGATTGTACTGATGAACGGTGAATGCGAGGCTCCCATTTACTCTCGACACTTCCAGCAACGTGACATCGAGAATGTAGAGTTTGTCAGCCCATAAGTTCTGCAGGAATTCGTGGAAATCTGCCACTTCGTTCTCCAAGGTCGCCAGGAGCAACACCTTCGGAAGCCCCCCAGGGTGAAAGTATGCTATGGTGCTTAACTCTTTTTTCGCGATCAACAAGTCCTTTGATTGGTATAGGTAGAACAAAAGCCTGTTGGAGTTCGAACGGCAGTTCTCCAGGTTCGTCACCACATCGAATGATCCCATGCAGTTAATGAGTATGTGATTATTCATGTTGATCTTAATAATGTCGTCGGGTATAATAATGCTCCTTCCCGAATTGTCTGATATGAACACCGTTGTATCTTGAATTCCAGTTTTAGTGAAGATATCGGCGAGAATCTTGTCCAAGACATGACGATTCTCCGCGCCAATGGACAACTGATGGTCCATTGGTGAAATTGGGACGGTCAATAGTAAAACTAGGAGGATAATAATCATTGTGCGAGCGAATGATTCGGAAGGCCGAAATAGAGTTGCCGCGACTGGCCGAGACTTTAATGATATCCAATAATAGTAGGGCAACCTCGATTGTTCTGAAAATCGAGAGAGTCGTTGTTTGTACATTGGTTGACGGAAACGGTTTTAAGAAGGACATATTTAATGGGACTTACCGCTCGGAAGATATCGGGCTCTGTCTCAACAATGAGAATTGATGTGAGTAGTATCACTGGATAGAGTAGGAGGATTCTCCAGCAGAAAAGGAGTGAACCAGCAGGGTTGACGTTAATTTTCCAACTATGAGTATTCTGATGTCAACGTTATTATATAGTAGGGTTGACCGGGGCTGATTGGCAGGTGGGGTTGGATGGTAAACGCAAATAGTTTGTAAAATCGCCACTGTGCAGGGTTGCACATTTTATTATGTAGATAAGAGAGTTGCACATTACCTATTATAATGTCTGATCGATAAGATTGTTTACCGACTCGCTTAAAAAATTGTATTTCAGCACTGGTAAGTACATTTTTCAAGTAGTATACCCTTCCACTTTCAACTCCTTTGGGTATGTAAAATCTTGTATTGTCTTTTATTTGAATCCCTTATGTGCTGTGCTGTTCTGAATATACAGTTAGATAACTTTCTAGCAACATATGTCAACGAACACTGACAGAATTTTGAATTTCAATTTTTTTCAAATTCATTTGACCAGTGGGCAGTAGTCAACTAAATAGAAAAGGGATCCAGTGCACCAAATGTAAACTATGACTTCCTAAATCTTGCACAAATCTCGACATAATATTTTCTAAATGCGAAAACTGCAAGTAATTATATTATATATATTAATAGTATTGTTAGTAACTTAGACCACCTCTAGTATGTTTCGATGTTTCTTAAGTATTTTTAAGTATTTTTACCATTTTTTCAAAGACGCCGAATCGTTTGCCAACCTGCCCCATTGACAACTGACCCCGTGAAGGGAGGTTGCTTGTCACATAATTCTTACTAAATTCATTTTTTTTCCAATGACCTAATTTGGACATTTGAACTTTGAAATTCCGGAAATTGCTGGCCGATGGTATAAACTTCTTACACCTATTTAAAAACTTCGAGTAAACCTAACAGTGAGGGAATTACAATTTTATTAAGTGAATAGTGTGACGACGAGCACAGGTCTCCCCTTCATGTGTGGAGTCGGGGAAGGTCAACGTAGTTAAACCTACATATAAAGCGTCTGACATATTACGTAGAAGTTATAGTTTTATGAAGACTAGTTGTGAAATTGGTTAGTGGAAATTATGACTTTACACTAACGCCACCGACAATTTTTCATGTCGAGTAACAAGGTTTGCATCCTCTGGCCACCAAAAGGTGTCAATAAGGAAATTGGTTTTTTTTTTACTGAAGAATGCAAATGAAAGATTTTCATTGGGAGAATCCTGGAAAAAATACAAAACAACTTTTGGATCTCAAGTGGAATCATATCTAGGCCGTGGTGGTTTTAATTTAGATAAACCTTTAAAAAATCTCTTGGCAAGATCGTTGTGACTAATATCTGGGTTGGAGATAAGCGAAATTGCACAACGCATAGTATTCAAAGAACCGTAGGAATGAAAAAATATTACTGAGAAGTACTAAAAAATATAGTACATACTGGAAAAGTACTAAGGATCTTTAGTACTTTTCTAGTAATATTTCGGCGCACTACTGGGAAAAGTACCTTGGTACTTTTACCAGTACTTTTAATACTAATAATAGGAAGATATTACTGCACACTCATACTGTATATGTATGTATGCAGAACTAGGTAAGGACTAGATTCAGTGTGTAGCGGACCATGCGGAGGAACGTACGGGAATATATAGTGGCAGAGCAACCCTGAGTATTAGTTATTACTATTTCTCGACCTAAGATAACACAAACGGGAAGTTGTCATTGGCTCAGTAGTGGTCAGTACATACTATGTGTATACGAGCGGCATCACCAGAATGCTGCTTATGTGGGCGAGAGATGAAAAGTAAAAACGTTTCATCGAAAGATGCAGATTTGGATTTGCAAGTTCAGTCACTAATGAGAAATTCCACTTTTGCAAAATAAAAGTATCAATTAAACCGAGATATACAGAAACGTCAACAATTTTAATCCACCGTAACCCTATAATTTAGAACGGCAAGAAGGCAGCATTGTCAGAGTATGTGATTCTCTGATCTTACAGATTAGCATAATTGCAGCATCTTGGCGGTTCGGAATATCAGATGACTCCTCCCAATTTTGCATGGTATTTAATGGTGTTAAAATTGTCTCAAAATGCCGGACCTTGTGCCGAAATTAAATGCTGCTGAAATTTCTCAAAATTGCCCAAACATGCCGACACGCTGTGCCAGCGTGAAACGCTGCAACAGTTATATCAATTTACCGGGACGTTGTCCCGCAAATTCAAGCTGTTCAAATTGCACCAAAATGCTGGTATGCTGTGGTACGGCATTAATGCTGGTGAAATTGCACCAATAAATCATACAGAAATCAACCCAATCTACGAGGCCCAAGTCCAATCGTAAGCTGCTTTATCAAATACTAAATTATTAAATATTACATTGTCCTCAAGGACGTCTGATAACACCTCGGCCAAATGGCCTGCTTCTTAGTGAAATGATGGTTGGCAGAGGAATTGCCAACCCCGACCTTTCCCGTTTGGGGCGGGATGCCCAGGGCTACCTGTGGCCCTACATGAGTTCTTGTGGGAGCAAGATTCTTTATACAGAGTTCGAAAGAACGACGATGTCGGTCAACCCAGATATATCTGATTGCGTGCACCCTTTCACGCGCCAATGCCAACTTCCCGCCATATGCTTTACCCAGACCAGAGAACTGCCGATTCTATGTATTTCGAGGATCTCGAAAAAGTTCTCTATACATTTCCGGGCCCAGGATCTCCACCCCCTTCCGTCTTTTACGGTGGATATGCAATCAGGATTAAATCATTTCGGGAAAGACCAGGAAGGAAAACATTTATTCGTTCGGCAGACATACGAATACAAATTCAGATGGCATGTTTCATATTCCAAACTTAGTTAAACTGACAGTTATTTCTAGGGTAATACGTTGAAAACAAAGCGCAACATCCAGCGTCTTATTCCGACATTTTGTACAGCTATGGATAAACGATGTAGAAGGAGTTCAGCGAGAAAAACCAAAATCGAAATAACATATCCGTAGCCAGCGACAATAAACATCTTCGCTCCCATCCCGTTAGAATTGTTGTCATCTTCCTCCTGATTATTCCTTGTCCAGTTCTGCCGCGCAATTTCCGCGGGTGATGGCAAGGCCCATCTCTTCGTCAATCCAGCTTGCTGCGCTCGCAGTAGAATATCGCTTATACGCTCTGGGTATGGACTGTTCCGCCGAAAGTAGTAGACATTCGGTGGCGCTAAATAACAAAGCTTTTCATTTAGCATTATCGTTCGGCTATTCGAGGTGTACATGCTCATCCCAGCCCCCCACATTCGAGATGGTATAAAGCAAGAGACATTCCCATGCCTGACCACAGTCTCCAAGCAGTCAAACATATTTCTCGAGAAGAGAGCATTCTTCACCAATTTCTTGAAATCTCCCTCAGCCTTCCTCCGGATGTCCCATTGGAACTCCCTGGGAAAGATCGGCGTCAAATTGTGGCGTAATAAATCGAGAAAGTTTTCCACTCGAATTTCCTCCTGTCCGCCAATATTGGTCGTGGTGAGATCGGCGTGAAAATCCGAGGAATATACAACGGACAATACAAACACCGATACGAACAATACCCTCTCCGAGGTAGCTGCTATCTTGAAGTTGGGCAGAGGGTAAGCGATGATCATTCCAAAAATGTGGAGGATTCTCCATACGTCGGACTCGAATCTGAAGATAACCGAGGCGAGCCAGAAAATCGTAATGATTAGGAGGAAGAGAACAATTCTAACTATTCGATCGTACTCGAAATGAATTCTCGAATATAAGACTGGCATTATAGGGCACCAGCGCTCCAAAGTGAGGCTCTGGCTCCGAGACACCCGGCCGTATACGTTGTACAAAGGTAGCCTGTTAGAAATCATGTCAGTATTAACGCTGACTATTAGTGCCGTGGCGATTTCAGGATTTATACTCGTGAATTTGAGCAGTTTATGATAGTCAAGGGACTGCCAGAGAACGGAGAAGTTCATGATACTTTTCAAAGTCATGAGGATTTTGTTGTCATAGTTTTGGTCGTTGGGCACCATGCTTCCTGGGGCAATAGTGTTCAATGTACTGTATCTGGATGCCGACAACGTTTGAATGTGGATCGGATATCCGTGGAGATTGAGCAATTTATTTGGGAACCAATCGACAGAGGGCGAGTTAGGCTGGCGGGTGTACTCCCCCGAGAACGGATTGTACTGATGAACAGTGAGTGCAAGACTCCCATCTCCTCTCGACACTTCCAGCACCGAGACATCGAGCATGTACTTCTTCTCAGCCCATAAAGACTGCAAGAGTTGGTGGAAGTCAGCCTCTCCGTCCTCCAAGATCGCCAGAAGCAACACCTTCGGAAGCCCCTTGTCGGAGTTTGCGAATCTTGCCCGTTGAAAAATCTTGCTTAGGTGAAGTTTTGCAATCGGCAGGTCCATGGATTGGTAAAGGTAGAGCAAAAGTGCGTTGGAGTTCACACTGCACTTCGTCTGGTTCTTCATCAACATATTGAACGATGTCATGCAATTAATGGGTATGTGATTATCCATGGTGATCGCAATGATGTCGTCGAGGATAATACTGTTCATCCACGAAGTGGTTGATCCTGATATTAAGACCGCTGTACTTTGGACTCCAGTTTTAGTAATGATGTTGGTGAGAATGTTGTGCAAGGCTTGCCCATTCTCCGCATCAGTGGACAACTGATGGTCCCTTGGTGAAATTGGGACGGTGAATAATAAAACTAGGAAGATAATAATCATTGTGCGAGTGAATGATTCGGAATGCCGAAATAGAGTTGTCACGACGGCTTGAGATTTCAATTGTATTCAATAGTAGGGCAATCGCGATTCTTCTGAAAATCGAGAACATTGATTGTTTGTAGCTCAGTTGCCTGCAACTGTTTTAAGAGGGACGTATTTAATGGGACTTACCGCCCGGATGATACCAGTCTTTCCCACCCAACAACGAGAACTGGTCTCAGTAGTATCACTAGGTAAAGTACAAGGATGCTTCAGCAGAGAAGAAGTGAACCATCAGGGATCGCGTTGGTTTCACAACTATCACTCTTCCGATGTCAACGCTATTATATATCATATGTATATTGAGCCAACCTAATTTATTGGGAGTAGCATCGCATCATAAAGAAAAAAGTCCTACTTTCTAGAGTATAGAGTATATGTAGATTTTATGTAGATTCTCAGAGCGCAGGGTAATTTTCTACCAATTATTGAAAACATCCATTGAAAGTATCCATTAACTGGATTGGCAAGCTTCTCTACCGAATGTGATTCCACTTTTATCTTTTGCAGTAGAATAGTTATCGACATAAATTGCGTTCCCAGAGTGCACTCAACTAATCATGCAAATTGTAGTTGCTCGTTCTTCGAATTTTTGTTACCTGCTCTACCGAATCAGGTGAATCCCTAAAGTCCTGCGCCAAGTTACATACTTGTAGTAGCGCGGAACAGCCTCCGAGGATGCTTACAACAGCGGTTCACGATCGATCCAAAAATGTGAACTTATTAATTTCAACAAAGTTGCAACTTCACGGATTATACATATAATATGTGACTTTTGTATTTCATTATGCATTTTCCTCAATCCAATGACCCGAGAAAGAATAAATAATTCATGATTCAAAAATGTGTTCGGAAAATCGTAATCTGTAGAGCTGCACGACGGTAGAATTTCTCCACTCACTAAACCTTCTAAAACCAACTATTTCGCAGAAGACAGCTGATATCGATTCCAAGCAGAGTGAGCTAACCAGTGGAAACAAATTGTACCTGAGATCGTTGGGGCTTAACCTACATCAGTAGCTTTTTTTCTCTTCTCCTTTTGCTACTCACAATGGGGGACTTTTTAAACATTACTGCACCTCAGAAATACGACAACATATATAACTAGTATAGAGTATCACTCTTATAACCCATATGTAAACTCATCACTCAATTACAACGATGAGATACGTATTCCTGTACAACAACAAGACTTAATTGTTTTACTTAACCAGAGCTTCCTCTATGTAGAGGGACGGTTGGTAGAAGGTAAAAAAGATCGCAAGCTGATTTAATAATAAAACTACCCGTATTCTGTCAATTCATTTCTCAGTACACTTCCCATGTTTCGCAGGAAGAAGGATTTGGCTGCGGCTTTCGAATATCCGTTACTAAGATCTACAAGAGGATGTAGTAGGTTTCGATTCCGGAGCCTTAGTAGATCGCTCTTCCTACTAGTTCTTTTTCTTTCCTCACAACTTCCTGAGAAGCTTCTCGGGAGAAAAGGATATTATTACTGATACGCGATTGATTTAGTAAATACTAGGAGGATGTTGTGGTCTTCAGTCTCCATGCTTCTAATTATCACGCTTCTTGCTTCCCTTTAGCAAAGCTTAGAGGGTGCTACGGCTTCCGCATTCGGTATATCAGCCAGTTCACAATCTTTCCTGCAGCTCCCCGATAAGGTAATCTAACAGTAATCTAACATCTAACAATCCATCATTCTCTACTATTGTGTTGTCGGTATCACTATGCTGCATCTCAGCTACTTCTTCCAACACTTCTTCTGCTTCATCTACCATGTCAACATTCTCTACTATTATGCTGTCGGTATCACTATACTGCTGCTGCTCTTCAATTTCAATCGTTTCATCCATCATCTCAGCATGTTGGCCATTTACCACACTTATATTATCCTCATCATCATCCTCTGTGAGATCTATAACATCGATACGCCGTTTTCTCATCTGCACATCGGGTGGTGGTATGTCGTTGTTGGTAGTTATAGGTGATGGTGTGGTTTCTCTGCTGTAATCATAGATAAAATATCAATAACTATCTTTATACAGTAGAATTCACGTAACATGTCATAATTTGAAGTATTCTTACCGTGTATCACAATCCTTAGGCGTCACGACTCCTTTACATATATCGAAGTAGTATACGCGACCGTTAACATTGATCACCTCCCTTGCATTCTCGTTTTCTTGGTTTTTTAGACTGAGCTTCGCTAGTAAGTTAACTAGTTGTTTCGACTCTCTTTGACACATAAATAGCAGTTACGGTGGTAGTTTAATAATCTTACTTGCGCCAATGTCCAAGTACATTGACGAGTTTCTCTCTACACTTGATGGTTAATGAATACGTCTAATTTCACCATTACTCATTAGCTCCTCTGCATTAACCGGTTTGGACTGGAATATCCTTTTTGTTTGCATGTGGCAGTGTAAGGAGTGCATCCTGGTTACGCATCTTATGTTGTATGAATCTTCTCGTCATCTCTATCACGTCTTCGTGATGGTACGTTTTAAATCGTTTTATCCACGGTTTGTAGGGTGCGAACACATTGAGCATCTTTGTGATTGGTATGATTACCATCATAACATCGGCACTACCTGCCGGGTCACATGCTGAGGTAGACGGCCAAGAAAATCAGACATGCTACTAAGCTACTTCTTCACTCTGTTAAATTTCAAAGTGTGAAACTCGACAAGTGAGCGGCATTCTCTGGCAATTTTGAATGACTTATACTCTCAGACGCAATCTAGTTTTTGTGTATTGAGATTGTCAGGTGTGCAGCTCAAGGAGGGGAAAACCTAAAGTGCTGAAGTTTGCTAAGCGAGCACTGATTACCAATAGTAAATCCCTAAACTACATATGATTGGTAATTGTTGCTTTCTTACTCCATTCCAGGACTTATTTAGATTGTGCGCTCGTTGAACTACAGTCTTGACAGTCAGGATACATCGAAATTAGACTGCGAATGAGCATATATCGTTTAGTTAATATCATTTGTAATGTTATATTAGATAAGTTATACCCTCATACGCAATGTAATCTTTTTATGTGGCTGTCAATATGATTTATAATCACATTTATTCAGTTTGTTATTTTGGCGCATGTTAAGTCGCATCGACAAAGTAAATAGCAAGTCTACCGACAGAAATACAGTTATTTTGTATCTGAAACTGCCTCTAAACATGTATTAGTTTTAATCATTTTAGAAGCTAGTCTACACGTATTTTTTGATTGGTAATTAAGTACACTTAATTGGTAATTAAGTATACTTAATTACCAATCAAAAAATATTACTATCATGACTTTAAGTTAGAGATGGAAGTTAATTAATTAATTAACGTGTGGTATCTTTGATTTTCTTTACATTTTAATGTATTTTGGGGGATTTCACGCCTTCTTGGTTACTTTTATTTTGCAAATCTGCTTTCTCTTTGTAGTACTGGAGTTTATCATTAGTGACGGAACTTACAGATTTCCAAATCTGCATTTTTCGTTGGAACATTTTTAGTTTTCATCTTTCGTTCACAAGCAGCATTCTGTTGAGGCCGCTAATATATACTACAATATATACTGACCACTACCGAGCTGTCAGTACTGATATTACTGAGTCGCCAGGACTAGTTTTTCGTAAGGGAAGCAATTTTACCTTGTAAGACATCACACTTGCGCACTCTTTCCCGTCACATGCTCTACTTAGACCAGACTACTGTCACCTCGATTTCGAGGATCTTGAAAAAGTTCTGTATAAATTTGCGGACCCAGGATCTCCATCTTCTTTCGTATTTTACAGTTAATGCATTCAGAATTAAATAATTTCGGGAAAAAACAGGAAGGCAAAGATTTATTCAATTCGCAGATATATAAATGCAAATCCAGATGGCAATGTTTCACAATCCGAATTTATTTGCACTCACAGTTATTGTTAGGGTAATATGTTGAAAACAAAGCGCAACATCCAGCGTCTTATTCCGAAATTTTGTACAACTATGGATAAATGATGTAGAAGGAGTTCAGCGAAGAAAACCAAGATCGAAATAACATATCCGCAACCAGCGACAATAAACATGTTTGCTCCCATCCCGTTCGAATTATTGTCATCTTCCTCCCAATTATCCTTGGTCCTCGTCCAGTTCTGCCGCGAAATTTCCGCCGGCGATGGCAAGTACCATCTCTGCGTCAATCCAGTTTGCTGCGCTCGCAGTAAGATATCGCTTACACGCTCTGGGTAGGGACTGTAACGCTTAAAGTAGTGGACATTCGGTGGCCCTAAGTAGCAAAGCTTTTCATTAAGCATTATCTTCCTACTACTCGAAGTGTACATGCTCATCCCGGCCCCCAACATTCGAGATGGTATGAAGCAAGCAACGTCCCTATGCTTGACCACTCTCTCCAAGCAGTCGAGCATATTCTCCGAAAAGCGAGCATTCTTCACCAATTCCTTGAAATCTCCCTCAGCGTTCCATTCGATTTCCCATTTGGACTCTCTGGGAAAAACCGGTGTGAAATTGTGGCGAAGTATATCGAGAAAGTTCTCCACCCGAATTTCCTCTTCTGCGTCAATATTGATTGTTGTCAGATCGGCGTGGAAATCCGAGGAATATACAACGGACACGACAAACACCGATACAAACAAAATCCTCTCCGCGTTAGCTGCTATATTAAAGTTGGGCAGAGGGTAGGCGATGATCATTCCGAATATGTGGAGGATTCTCCATACGTCAGATTCGAATCTCAAGATAGTTGAGACGAGCCAGAAAATCGTGATGATTAGGAAGAAGAGAACAATCCCAATTATTCGATTGTAGTCGAAATTGATTCTCGAATACAACACTGGCATTACAGGGCACCAGCGCTCCAAGGTAAAGCTCTCGCTCGAAGGGAACCCGGACCCAAATTCCAAAGGCACTCTGGTAAAAATCGTGTCAGCACCATCACCCAACCGAAATACGGTGTCGATTTCGGACAATACACCGAATGATCCGAATGATCCCAAACGATTATAGGAATGCCAGACCATGGAGAAGTTCATGATGCTTTTCAAAGTCAGGAGGGATCTGTTCTCATAGGTTTGGTAGGTGGGCATCATGCTTCCTGGGGCAATAGTGCTCAATGTGCTGTATGCGGATGCCGGCAATGTTTGAATGTGGAACTGATAGCCGTGGAGATTGAGCAGTTTATTTGGGAACCAATCGAGAGAGGGCGAGTAAGGCTGGTGGGTGTACTCCCCCGAGAACGGATTGTACTGATGAACGGTGAGTACGAGACTCTCATTTACTCTCGACACTTCCAACACCGTGACATCGAGCATGTAGAGTTCGTCTGCCCATAAGTTCTGCAGGAATTCGTGGAAATCTGCCACTTCGTTCTCCAAGGTCGCCAGGAGCAACACCTTCGGAAGCCCCCCAGGGTGAAAGTATGCTATGGTGCTTAACTCTTTTTTCGCGATCAACAAGTCCTTTGATTGGTATAGGTAGAACAAAAGCCTGTTGGAGTTCGAACGGCAGTTCTCCAGGTTCGTCACCACATCGAATGATCCCATGCAGTTAATGAGTATGTGATTATTCATGTTGATCTTAATAATGTCGTCGGGTATAATAATGCTCCTTCCCGAATTGTCTGATATGAACACCGTTGTATCTTGAATTCCAGTTTTAGTGAAGATATCGGCGAGAATCTTGTCCAAGACTTGACGATTCTCCGCGCCAATGGACAACTGATGGTCCATTGTTAAAATTGGGACGGTCAGAAGTGAAACTAGGAGAATAATGATCATTGTGCGAGGGATTGATTCGGAAGGGAGAAATAGAGTTGCCGCGACTGGCCGAGACTTCAATGATATCCAATAATAGTAGGGCAACCTCGATTGTTCTGAAAATCGAGACAGTTTGTACGTCGGTTGACGGAAACGGTTTTAAGAAGGACATATTTAATGGGACTTACCGCTCGGAAGATATCGGGCTCTGTCTCAACAATGAGAATTGATGTGAGTAGTATCACTGGATAGAGTAGGAGGATTCTCCAGCAGAAAAGGAGTGAACCAGCAGGGTTGACGTTAATTTTCCAACTATGAGTATTCCGATGTCAACGTTATTATATAGTAGGGTTGACCGGGGCTGATTGGCAGGTGGGGTTGGATGGTAAACGCAAATAGTTTGTAAAATCGCCACTGTGCAGGGTTACACATTTTGTTATGTAGATAAGAGAGTTGCACATTACCTATTATAATGTCTGATCGATAAGATTGTTTACTGATCCGCTTAAAAAAATCGTATTTCAGTACTGGTAAGTACATTTTTCAAGTAGTATACCCTTCCACTTTCAACTCCTTTGGGTATGTAAAATCTTGTATTGTCTTTTATTTGAATCCCTTATGTGCCGTGCTGTTCTAGCAACATATGTCAACGAACACTGACAGAATTTTGAATTTCAATTTTCTTCAAATTCATTTGACCAGTCGGCAGTCAGCTGAATAAAGAAGGGATCCAGTGCACCAAATGTAAACTATGACTTCCTAAATCTTGCACAAATCTCGACATAATATTTTCTAAATGCGAAAACTGCAAGTAATTATATTATATATATTAATAGTATTGTTAGTAACTTAGACCACCTCTAGTATGTTTCGACACGTTTCTTAAGTATTTTCAAGTATTTTTACCATTTTGTCAAAGACGCCCAATCGTTTGCCAACCTGCCCCATTGACAACTGACCCCGTGAAGTGACGTTGCTTGTCACATAATTCTTACTAGATTCATTTTTTTTCCAATGACCTAATTTGGACATTTGGACTTTGAAATTCCGGGAATTGCTGGCCGATGGTATAAACTTCTTACACCTGTTTAAAAACTTCGAGTAAACCTAACAGTGAGGGAATTACAATTTATTAAGTGAATAGTGTGACGACGAGCACAGGTCTCCCCTTCATGTGTGGAGTCGGGGAAGGTCAACGTAGTTAAACCTACATATAAAGCGTCTGACATATTACGCAGAAGTTATAGTTTTACGAAGAATAGTTGTGAAATTGGTTAGTGGAAATGATGACTTTACACTAAAGCCACCGACAATTTTTCATGTCGAGTAACAAGGTTTGCATCCTCTGGCCACCAAAAGGTGTCAATAAGGAAATTAGTTTTTTTTTTACTGAAGAATGCAAATGAAAGATTTTTATTGGGAGAATCCTGGAAAAAAAACAAAACAACTTTTGGATCTCAAGTGGAATCATATCTAGGCCGTGGTGGTTTTAATTTGGATAAACCTTTAAAAAATCTCTTGGCAAGATCGTTGTGACTAATATCTGGGTTGGAGATAAGCGAAATTGCACAACGCATAGTATTCAAAGAACCGTAGGAATGAAAAAATATTACTGAGAAGTACTAAAAAATATAGTACATACAGGAAAAGTACTAAGGATCTTTAGTACTTTTCCAGTAATATTTCGGCGCACTACTGGGAACAGTACCTTGGTAATGCACAGTACTTTTAGTACTAATATTAGGAAGATATTACTGTACACTCATACTGTATATGTATGCAGAGCTAGGTAAGGACTAGATTCAGTGTGTGGCGGGCCATGCGGAGGAACGTACTGGAATATACGCAGTGGCAGAGCAACCCTGAGTATTAGTTATTACTATTTCCCAACCTAAGATAACACGAACGGGAAGTTGTCATTGGCGCGTGAGAGAGTGCGCACGTGTGATCTTACTGGGTACAATCCCATCCCTTACGAAAAATTCTTCCTGGCGACCAAGTAATATCAGTACTGGTGTAGCCGCGGAAGCGAGGTGGATGGCGCATCCAGCACCGGATGCTATGAGATAGTCCGTGGGTGGCGTTGCTGTAACCGGAAGCGTAACCTGCGAGGGGAGAGTATATAAGACCATGGGAGGGGGGGGGGGAGGGGGGGCAGCGAAAGTTAGTTACTTTTCGAATCGCCAAGCGACTAGAAGTACTGTGACTAGAAGAAAGTCTCCGCCAACAGTGCGATAGCACTGTAGACCTCAGCCATTGTAGAGGTCGAAAAGGGATCACATCAATAAGTAAATAAAAGCAAAGTCAAACCAACAGCGTGAACACGGTGTCAACTGACATCATTTCAATTCCCTGTACCCGCTGACCAAACGAAATAAAAAGTCAAGCGAGCTGCGTCGCAACCTCCGGGGCGCGTGCGGGAGACCAGACGTGGGAAAATACGATTTACGTTCCCAGAACGTATAACTGGGTGGCGACCGGGTCGGACCAAAGGTGGGTACCAGCAACAGAATACTCCTCACGGGTGTACGGACAGCATTCTGAAACCGCGGACGTGGGGGCAGGAGGAGGTCTGGTTACACTGGCAGCTCAGTAGTGGTCAGTATACTATGTGTATACGAGCGGCATGACCAGACTGCTGCTTGTGGGCAAAAGATGAAAAGTAAAAACGTTTCATCCAAAGATGCACATTTGGATTTACAAGTTCAGACACTAATAAGAAATTCCAGTACTGCAAAGAGAAAGCACTTTTGCAAAATAAAACTATCAATTAAACCGAGATAGACAGAAACGACGACAATTATAATCCACCATAACCCTATTATTTAGAACGGCAAGAAGGCAGCATTGTCAGCGTATGTGATTCTCTGATCTTGCAGGTTAGCATAATTGCAGCATCTTGGCGGTCCGCAATATCAGATGACTGCTCCCAATTTTTTGTGGTATATTTAATGGTGTTAAAATTGTCTCAAGATGCCGAAACCTTGTGCCGAAATTAAATGCTGCTGAAATTTCCCAAAATTGCCCAAACACGCCGACACGCTTGTGAAGCAGCTACAGCTCGGAGAATTTATTTAGGAATTTTGTATTTCATCATTTATTTTTCTGAATCAGGAGACTCGGTAGAGTCTCGCGCCAAGTAGAAGTTCCCTCTCCATATATATATGACACTCCGGCGCGCGACAGCCGAGGCTATATTATCCCGAACACTAGCTGTTATCCTTAGTTACCAAACTTTCACCTCGATTTATGCGAAAGTTAGAGCCCCAAGAATTTATTTCAGAATTTTGTATTTCATCGTTGATTTTTCTGAATCCAATGAGCCAAGAATCATGTGAATCGGTCCAGTCGTTCCGGAGATATGAATTTCCTCTGTTATTTTCCTCGTGGTAAAGGCCGGATTAATACAATTCCTAAAAATGTTACACTCACATTTTTCACACGAGCGGACGCCACTGCGAAGTGCTGCAGAGCGCTGTGCAGATAACATGGTTTTATAGTTTTTATACCGAGACATTGGTTATGCCATGGCTGGTGATGTGTCAAGCCAATGATGACGGTTATGTGGTACAGTGCGATTTTATTTTATTCTTCAAAATATGAACGATCAAGAAGGCGTGAAATCCCCCAAAATACATTAAAATGTAAAGAAAAGCGCCAACTAGTTTAATGACTCACATAAAAGGTATCTTCTTGAACTACGTTGTCCAAAAATGAAATAGATATCACACAAGAAAGCCAAGTTTTCAATCAAATATACCACATGTTAATTAATTAATTAACTTGCATCTCTAACTTTAAAACTTGGCATGTGCAAATTTGTGTCAAATCTGCATCTTTGATTGAAACATTTTTAGTTTTCGTGTTTCGTTCACAAGCAGCATTCTGTTGATGCCGCTAATATGTATACTACAATATGTACTCACCACTACTGAGCTGTCAGTGCTGATCAGGAGACTCGGTAGAGTCTCGCGCCAAGTAGTAGTCCCCTACCCACGGCGCGCGACAGCCGAGACTCTCTATTATCCCGAAGTGTAGCGGATTTCGATCGATACGAAACTTTCACCTTGATTTGTGAAGCAGGTACAGCTCGGAGAATTTGTTTATGCATTTTGTATTTCATCATTACTGAGTCGCCAGGAATAGTTTTTCGTAAGGGAAGCAATTTTACCTGTAAGTCATCATGCGTGCGCACTTCTTCCCATCACATGCTCTACTTAGACCAGACTACTGTCACCTCTATTTCGAGGATCTTGAAAAAGTTCTGTATAAATTTGCGGACCCAGGATCTCCATCTTCTTCCGCATCTTACAGTTAATGCACTCAGAATTAAATAATTTCGGGAAAAAATGGGAAAACAAAGATTTATTCAGTTGGCAGACATATAAATGCAAATCCAGATAGCATATATGTTTAATACTCCAAACTTAGTTGAACGCACAGTTATTGTTAGGGTAATATGTCAAAAACAAAGCGCAGCATCCATCGTCTTATTCCGAAATTTTGTACAACTATGGATAAATGATGTAGAATGAGTTCAGCGAGGAAAACCAAGATCGAAATAACATATCCGCAGGCTGCGACGATAAACATCTTTGCTCCAATCCCGTTAGAATTATTGTCATCTTCCTCACAATTATCCTTTGTCCTCGTCCAGTTCTGCCGCGAAATTTCCGCCGGTGATGGCAAGGACCATCTCCCTGTTAACCCAGCTTGCTGTGCTCGCAGTAGGATATCGCTTACACGCCCTGGGTATGGACTGTGCTCCCGAAAGTAGTAGACATTCGGTGGCCCTAAGTAGCAAAGCTTTTCATTCAGGATTATCTTCCTGCTCCTCGAGGTGTACATGCTCATCCCTGCCGTCCCCATTCGAGATGGTATGAAGCAAGCAACGTCCCTATGCTTGACCACTCTCTCCAAGCAGCCGAGCATATTCTTCGAGAAGCGAGCATTCTTCACCAATTCCTTAAAATCTCCCTCAGCATTCTCCCGGATCTCCCATTCGAACTCCCTGGGAAATACCGGTGTCAAATTGTGCCGAAGTAAATCCCGAAAGTTTTCCACCCGAATTTCCTCTTCTGCGCCGATATTGATTGTTGTGAGATCGGCGTGGAAATCCGAGGAATATACAACGGACATTACGAACACTGATACGAACAAAATCCTCTCCGAGTTGGCTGCAATCTTGAAGTTAGGGAGGGGATAGGCGATGATCATTGCGAATATGTGGAGGATTCTCCATACGTCCGACTCAAATCTCAAGATGGTCGAGGCTAGCCAGAAAATTGTAATAATTAGGAAGAAGAGAACAATCCCAATTATTCGATTGTACTTGAAACTAGTTATCGAAGACAAGACTGGCATTACAGGGCACCAGCGCTCCAAGGTGAAGCTCTCGCTCGAAGGCACTATCTCCCCAAGTTGCAAAGGCACTCTGTTAAAAATCGTGTCAGCATAATCACCGAACTCTAATGCGGTGTCGGCTTCGTGCAATACACCGAATGATCCGAATGATCCGAAATCATTATAGGAATGCCAGACCACGGAGAAGTTCATGATGCTTTTCAAAGTGCTGAGGGTTCTGTTGTCATAGTGTTGGTGGCTCGCCACCGCGTTTCCTGCGGCAATAGTATTCAATGTGCTGTATTTGGATGCCGGGAACATTTTGATGTGGATCGGATTGCCGTGGAGATTGATCAGTTTATTTGGGAACCAATCGACAGAGGGCGAGTAAGGTTGGCGGGTGTACTCCCCCGAAAACGGATTGTACTGATGAACGGAGAATGTCAGGCTCCCATTTACTCTCGACACTTCCAACACCGAGACATCGAGAATGTAGAGTTTGTCAGCCCATAAGTTCTGCAGGAATTCGTGGAAATCTGCCGCTTCGTCCTCCAAGATCGCCAGGAGCAACACCTTCGGAAGCCCCTTACGGCTAAAGTATGCTATGTCGCTTAACTCTTCTTTCGCGATCGACAAGTCTTCTGATTGGTATAGGTAGAACAAAAGCCTGTTGGAGCTCGGACGGCAGTTCTTCAGGTTTGTCGACGACACATCGAACGATCTCATGCAGTTAATGAGTATGTGATTATTCATGGTGATCTTAATGATGTCGTCAGGTATAATAATGCTCGTCCACGAATTGTCTGATATGAACACCGTTGCATCTTCAATTCCAGTTTTAGTGAAGATATCGGCGAGAATCTTGTCCAAGACATGACGATTTTCCGCGCCAATGGACAACTGATGGTCCATTGGTGAAATTGGGACGGTCAATAGTAAAACTAGGAGGAGAATAATCATTGTGCGAGCAAATGATTCGGAAGGCCGAAATAGAGTTGCCGCGACTGGCCGAGACTTCAATGATATCCAATAATAGTAGGGCAACCTCGATTCTTCTGAAAATCGAGACAGTTTGTACCTTGGTTGACAGAAACGATTTTAAGAAGGACATATTTAATGGGACTTACCGCTCGGAAGATATCGGGCTCTGTCTCAACAATGAGAATTGATGTGAGTAGTATCACTGGATAGAGTAGGAGGATTCTCCAGCAGAAAAGGAGTGAACCACGAGGGTTGACGTTAATTTTCCAACTATGAGTATTCCGATGTCAACGTTATTATATAGTAGGGTAGACCGGGGCTGATTGGCAGGTGGGGTTGGATGGTAAACGCAAATAGTTTGTAAAATCGCCGCTGTGCAGGGTTGCACATTTTGTTATGTAGATAAGAGAGTTGCACATTACCTATTATAATGTCTGATCGATAAGATTGTTTACTGATCCGCTTAAAAAAATCGTATTTCAGTACTGGTAAGTACATTTTTCAAGTAGTATACCCTTCCACTTTCAACTTCTTTGGGTATGTAAAATCTTGAATTGTCTTTTATTTGAATCCCTTATGTGCCGTGCTGTTCTGAATATACAGTTAGATAACTTTCTAGCAACATATGTCAACGAACACTGACAGAATTTTGAATTTCAATTTTTTTCAAATTCATTTGACCAGTCGGCAGTCAGCTGAATAAAGAAGGGATTCAGTGCACCAAATGTAAACTATGTATGATTTCCTGAATCTTGCACAAATCTCGACATAATATTTTCTAAATGCGAAAACTGCAAGTAATTATATTATATATATTAATAGTATTGTTAGTAACTTAAGCCACCTCTAGTATGTTTCGACACGTTTCTTAAGTATTTTCAAGTATTTTTACCATTTTGTCAAAGACGCCGAATCGTTTGCCAACCTGCCCCATTGACAACTGACCCCGTGAAGGGAGGTTGCTTGTCACATAATTCTTACTAGATTCATTTTTTTTCCAGTGACCTAATTTGGACCTTTGGACTTTGAAATTCCGGGAATTGCTGGCCGATGGTATAAACTTCTTACACCTGTTTAAAAACTTCGAGTAAACTTAACAGTGAGGGAATTACAATTTATTAAGTGAATAGTGTGACGACGAGCACAGGTCTCCCCTTCATGTGCGGAGTCAGGGAAGGTCAACGTAGTTAAACCTACATATAAAGCGTCTGACATATTACGTAGAAGTTATAGTTTTACGAAGAATAGTTGTGAAATTGGTTAGTGGAAATGATGACTTTACACTAAAGCCACCGACAATTTTTCATGTCGAGTAACAAGGTTTGCATCCTCTGGCCACCAAAAGGTGTCAATAAGGAAATTGGTTTTTTTTTTTACTGAAGAATGCAATTGAAAGATTTTCATTGGGAGAATCCTGGAAAAAATACAAAACAACTTTTGGATCTCAAGTGGAATCATATCTAGGCCGTGGTGGTTTTCATTTAGATAAACCTTTAAAAAATCTTTTGGCAAGATCGTTGTGACTAATATCTGGGTTGAAGATAAGCGAAATTGCACAACGCATAGTATTCAAAGAACCGTCGTAATGAAAAAATATTACTGAGAAGTACTAAAAAATATAGTACATACTGGAAAAGTACTAAGAATCTTTAGTACTTTTCCAGTCATATTTCGGCGCATTACTGGGAAAAGTACCTTGGTATTACACAGTACTTTTAGTACTAATGATATTACTGCACACTTTTACTGTATATGTATGCAGAGCTAGGTAAGGACTGGATTCAGTGTGTGGCGGGCCATGCGGAGGAACTTACGGGAATATACAGTGGCAGAGCAACACTGAGTATTAGTTATTACTATTTCCCGACCTAAGATAACACGAACGGGAAGTTGTCATTGGCGCGTGAGAGAGTGCACACGTGTGATCTTATTCGCTAAAATTCTATCCCTTATGAAAAACTCTTCCTGGCGACCCAGTAATATCAGTACTGGCAGCTCAGTAGTGGTCAATACATACTATGTGTACACGAGCGGCATCACCAGAATGCTGCTTGTGGACGAGAGATGAAAAGTAAAAACGTTTCATCCAAAAATGCAGATTTGGATTTACAAGTTCAGACACTAATAAGAAATTCCAGTACTGCAAAGAGAAAGCACTTCTGCAAAATAAAACTATCAATTAAACCGAGCTAGACAGAAACGTCGACAATTATAATCCACCACAATCCTATAATTTAGAACGGCAAGAAGGCAGCATTGTCAGCGTATGTGATTCTCTGATCTTGCAGGTTAGCATAATTGCAGCATCTTGGCGGTCCGCAATATCAGATGACTCCTCCCAATTTTTTGTGGTATATTTAATGGTGTTAAAATTGTCTCAAGATGCCGAAACCTTGTGCCGAAATTAAATGCTGCTGAAATTTCTCAAAATTGCCCAAACACGCCGACACGCTTGTGAAGCAGGTACAGCTCAGAGAATTTATTTACGAATTTTGTATTTCATAATTTATTTTTCTGAATCTATATATCTGACTGCGCGCACCCTTTCACGCGCCAATGCCAACTTCCCGCCATATGTATGCTCTACCCAGGCCAGAGAACTGCGGCTTCTATGTATTTCGAGGATCTCGAAAAAGTTCCGTATAAATTTGCAGACGCAAGATCTCCATCCCCTTCCGTCTTTTACGGTGGATATGCAATCAGGATTAAATAATTTCGGGAAAAACAAGGAAGCAGAATATTTATTCGGTCGACAGCCATACCTATTTAAAAATCCAGATGGCGTAAATGTTTCATATTACAAACTTAGTTGAACTAACAGTTATTTCTAGGGTAATATGTTGAAAACAAAGCGCAACATCCAGCGTCTTATTCCAAAATTTTGTACAGCTATGGATAAACGATACATAACGAGTTCAGCGAGGAAAACCAAGATCGAAATAACATAACCGCAGGCTGCGATAATAAACATCTTTGCTCCAATTCCGTTCGAATTATTGTCATCTTCCTCCCAATTATCCCTCGTCCTCGTCCAGTTCTGCCGCGAAATTTCCGCGGGTGATGGCAACGACCATCTCCCGGTTAACCCAGCTTGCTGTGCGCGCAGTAGGATATCGCTTACACGCCCTGGGTACGGACTGTTTGGCTTCAAGTAGTAGACATTCGGTGGTGCTAAGTAGCAAAGCTTCTCATTTAGCATTATCTTCCTGCTCATCGAAGTGTACATGCTCATCCATGCCGCTCCCATTCCAGATGGTATGAAGCAAGAGACATTTCCATGCCTGACCACAGTCTCCAAACAGCTGAGCATATTCTTCGAGAAGATAGCATTTTCCACCAATTTCTCAAAATCTCCCTCAGCATTCAAACGGATCTCCCATTCGAACTCTGTGGGAAATACCGGCGTCAAATTGTGGCGTAATAAATCGAGAAAGTTTTCCACCCGAATTTCCTCTTGTCCACCAATATTGGTCGTTGTGAGGTCGGCGTGGAAATCCGAAGAATATGCAATGGACAATACAAACACCGATACGAACAATACCCTCTCCGCGTTAGCTACTATGTTAAAGTCGGGCAGGGAGTAAGATATGTTCATTGCGAATATGTGGAGGATTCTCCATGCGTCGGACTCGAATCTGAAGATAACCGAGGCGAGCCAGAAAATCGTAATGATTAGGAGGAAGAGAACAATTCCAACTAATCGATTGTACTCGAAATTAATTCTTGAATATACGACTGGCATTATAGGGCACCAGGACTCCAAAGTGAAGCTCTCGCTCGAAGGAACCTTGTCCAAATTGTGCAAAGGTAGCCTGTTAAAAATCACGTCAGTATCAACGCTGACTCTTAGTTCCGCGCCGATTTCTTGACTTATACTCGTGAATTTGACCAGTTTATGATAGTCAAGGGACTGCCAGAGAACGGAGAAGTTCATGATACTTTTCAAAGTCACGAGGGTTTTGTTGTCATAGGTTAGGTAGGTGGGTACCATGCTTCCTGAGGCAATAGTGTTCAATGTGCTGTATCTCGATGCCGGCAACGTTTTAATGTGGATCGGATATCCGTGGAGATTGAGCAATTTATTTGGGAACCAATCGAGAGAGGGCGAGTAAGGCTGGCGGGTGTACTCCCCCGAGAACGGATTGTACTGATGAACGGTGAATACGAAACTCCCATTTACTCTCGACTTCTCTAACACCGAGACATCGAGCATGTTCCTATTCTTAGCCCATAAGTACTCCAAGAATCCGCGCAAATCAGCCTCTCCGTCGTCCATGATCGCCAGGAGCAACACCTTCGGAAGTCTTCTGCCAAAGTACATTTCCCGGTTAAAAAACCCTCTTAGGTGATGTTTTACAATCGGCAGGTCCATGGATTGGTAAAGGTAGAGCAAAAGTGCGTTGGAGTTCACATTGCACTTCGCTTGGTTCTTCAACAACATATTGAACGGTGCCATACAATTAATGGGTATGTGATTATTCATGCTGATCTGAATGATGTCGTCGAGTACAATACTCTTCATCCACAAATTGGTTGATCCTGATATTAACACCGCTGTACTTTGGACTCCAGTTTTAGTAATGATGTTGGTGAGAATCTTGTGCAAGGCTTGCCCATTCTCCACATCAATGGACAACTGATGGTCCCTTGGTGAAATTGGGACGGTGAATAATAAAACTAGGAAGATAATAATCATTGTGCGAGTGAATGATTCGGAATGCCGAAATAGTGTTGCCACGACGGCTTGAGACTTCAATTGTATTCAATAGTAGGGCAACCACGATTTTTCTGAAAATCGAGAAAATTGGTTGTTTGTAGCTCAGTTGACGGCAACTGTTTTAAGAAGGACGTATATAACGGGACTTACCGCTCGGATGATAACAGTCTTTCCCTCAAAACAACGAGAACTGGTCTCAGTAGTATCACTAGATAGAGTAAGAGGCTTCTTCAGCAGAGAAGGAGTGAACCACCAGGTTTGGGATTGTTTTCACAACTACCACTGTTCCGATGTCAACGGTATTATATATCATATGTATATTGAGCCAACCTAATTTATTTGGAGTAGCATCGCATCATAAAGGAAAAAGTCATACTTTCTAGAGTATAGAGTATATGCAGATTTTATGTAGATTCTCAGAGCGCAGGGTAATTTTCTACGAATTATTGAAAACATCCATTGAATGTATCCATTAACTAGATTGGCAAGCTTCTCTACCGAATGTGATTCTACTTTTAAGTTTTGCAGTAGAATAGTTATTGACATAATTTGCGCTACCAGAGTGCACTCAAGTTATAATCCAATAATTGCTCGTTCTTGGAATTTGTGTTACCTGCTAAGACCTTTTCTACCCAACCAGGTGAATCCCTGAAGTCCTGCGCCAAGTACTATAATACTAGTACTAGCGCGGAACAGCCGAGGATGTTTACCCGGAACTGTAGCATTTCTCGATCGATAAAGAAATGTCTCCTTAATTTCGAAAAAAGTTGCAACTCAACGGATTGATTTGCGACTTTTGTGTTCCATTGTATATTTATCGCAATCCACTGCGCCAATAAAGTATAAATCATTCTTGATTAAAATATTTGTTCGAAAAAAAACCTTTGAACCACATACCCTTCCAGTTTTCAATCAGTTGATTAAAAAGAGAAGACGAAACCTTTGAGCACTGCCAAGGGAGGCATGCAGCTGCACCGTTGGTATCCTATTTTTGCAAACTAACTGAAATATTGCTAAATGACAGGCACAAGTGGTGGGTTGAACACAACAAAATTTTGCCTCAAGTCTAAAACATCAATGGTGTCTTGGACAATGTATTACCCCAAATATTAATAACCAAACTAAGCAAAATACGTTTATCCGTATTGCAGATTGTAGGATTCTTCGGGATCTTGTGAGATTTTTTCAGAATATTGTGGGATACTTCGGAATACGGTGAACTGATGATTTCAATGCCACTTATGTGGGATTATCTTGAGGAAAAGGGGAACATCCCCCACCTCCTTCCATCGGACTCAGGAAATAGAGATTATCTTGGGTGGTGACTATTTTGTGAAAGCCACCATTTGGGAGACTGTCTTTTGTGGAGATGATCTTTTAGAAAGACCACCTGCGTTTTGATACATTGACTTCTTGGGCAGATAGCCCAAGCCTGGAAATCGTTTGGGAAGCGACGTAACATGTTATTACATCTCATAAGCGTCCATTAGAAAATAAGATGAGAATGTGAGCCCGGTCCCCGTACGATCCTGCTGTAACCACCTGAAAATTTCATCGATTTCCGAAGAATCATTAAACCTGTAATTCTCCAATGGAAAATCTCGGGAGTTCTAATTGTGTGCTCTCTGTGTCTATGATCGTGAACCTCCCCCTCTCCGTCTAACTACCTTGGCCGTCGGGGATTCTAGGGATTGTGGGATAACTTAGGCGATTGGGAGAGATCTGCTGCCCCTGATCAGCACCGTAGGACTGATCTACGGTGTTACATTTAATTGGAATTACTCATCGGTGATTATCTTGGAGAGACTATCTTTATTTCGGTGTGAGCTAATCGGGCAATGGGTGGGCCCCAATACGGTCGGAGTCATTCGGCTGCCAAATCTCCCGCCTTAAATTCACTGTCGGGATTGGTCTTCTTTAGTTGGGACCGTGTGAGAACCTCTATCGCTGCGCGGGCCTAGCACCTTTTAAGCGCCTTCTACGCACCGGGCCAGCGGACCCCGAGTGTTCGGCTCACCCTGTCAGTCCCCACCTCGCATTAGCATTGAACTGACCAATAAAGCTCTCGTGAACGCCAACGCCTTTTGTCTTGCCTAAAAACCTCTCGATCATCACAACCGCCACCTCGGCCACCAGTCGGGCAAAGCTCGATAATATATAATACCGTACTGTTATATATAAATAATGACAAGGGAACTTCTCGGAAGAAAGTACTGCATTTCAATAATACCATACTGCAGTACTGGCAGTATGAGTGTGCAGTAATATCTTCCGATTATTAGTACTAAAAGTTCTGTATATTACCAAAAGGTACTTTTCCCGGTAGTGCGCCGCAATATTACTGGAAACATACTAAAGATCCTTTAGTACGTTTCCAGTACTATATTTTTTAGTACTTCTCAGTAATATTTTTTCATTACTACGGTTCTTTGAATACTATGCGTTGTGCAATTTCGCTTATCTCCAACCAAGATATTGGTCAAAACGATTTGCAATGAGATTTTTTAAAGGTTCATCTAAATTAAAATCTCCAGAACCTAGATATGATACGACTTGAGATCCAAAAGTAGTTTTATATTTTTTCCAGGATTCTCCCAATAAAAATCTTTCATTTGCATTCTTCAGTAAAAAAAACTAATAACCTTATTAGCACTTGTTAGTAGCCAGAGGATGCAAACCTTGTCTCTAATCGATGTACGAAAGATTGTGATTAAACAGGATTCAATGGAAATTAAGATCCGTAATCGAATAAAGGCCTCTAAGCCCGGCAAGACTTAACCTACACTGATTTAACTAACAATTATTATTGTTATATGTCCTATTAATGTCTTGTGTTATTATTATGTTTTTCCCCTCCCATAGCCAGCTCTTAACTATATCATACGAGGAAGAGGCGCGAAATACAGTTATGATACAATTTCACTTACAGGTTTAATCATTTGATTATAATTGCCAGTACAAAGTAGCCGCGTAAGGGCCCCCGCAGACGAGCATCAGCGGCCGCGTTTCAGCGGCCGTCGTTTTTGAAGCTCAGAATACGCACCACGTATTCTTATGGGGCACCGCACACGAGCATCAAAAAACGCGGTCGTCGAAAAAGACGCCCGCGTGCACGCCGCGTGCACGCCTCGGCGTCAGCCAGCGTCAACGCTTGACGCCGGCCGGCGGCGGCCGACGGTCGTCGGTGACCGTAGGCCTCTAGCTCTACAAAACTAGCAATATAACCCTGCCTTCTACTGTACCACAAATAGCGGCGGGGCAGAGTGGTCGACCTGCCACGCGAATGTCCCGAGTTCAATCCTGACTTTGGGGCTAGCTTTTTTTGTAATTTCTCATAACATATTTTTTTTTACAAACAATAATTCTACAAGTATGACAGAAACATCGATGTGAAAGGAAATTTTCGCTGAAAAAATAGTCAGGGGTCTCTCTATCGTTCTGTCGTAAGTGCTGTTCTGCTATCCTATACTTACCATGTTGATAAACCATCGTAGTAAATCCCTAACTGCAGGACAATAGGAAATGCCACATGCAAAAGAAATGGCAACTGTCTGATATGTCATATGGGGCAGCAATAAAGTGATCTTGCAGTGGGGGTAAGCCGACACATGCAACACAAAAATCCAAAAAAGTTATTTCAGAGACGGGAATTGAACACGGGACATCACCGTGGCAAGCCAATCCCTTCGCCATGTCGCCACATCGAGTAGAGTAGAAGGCAATGCTACATTAACATGTTTGTAGAGTGAGGAACGGTAGCTATACTCATTGACCGAGGATCGTCAGGCGCGCCCTGGGCGCGCGCGGCCGCGCGCGGCCGCGCGACTGCCCGTGTGCGGTGCACCGGGCTTCAAAAAAGACGACCGCGGAAAGACGGCGTGTGCACGCCCGTGTGCGGTGACTCGCCTTCAAAAACGACGGCCGCTGAAACGCGGCCGCTGATGCTCGTCTGCGGGGGCCCTAAATATCGTCCATATTATCCATAAAAATATCGCCGAGATGATGCGATCAGCCTAGCAAAGCTTTTTGCTGTGAGGAATTATTCGTTGGGACTCGTAGTATTATACGCGTATTTCTTACATAAGTATATGTATGTATACATAAGTATAAATATAGGCATCAATTTCATATAGCAGCACTAATGTAACAAACTAAATAAATTTGATTATAAATTTACTGTAAAGGCTTTACTTTACTGTATAGGCTTTACCGTAAAGTCATAAAGTCATTCCTGTAACAAACTTCACTACTATCCTTCATAGAACTATAACTTCTGCGTAATGTCAGACATTTTATATATGTGGGTTTAACTACGTTGACCTTCTCTGACTCCGCACATGAAAGAGAGACCGGGGTTCGTCGGCACACTACTATTCACTTAATAAATTGCAATTAACTTACTGTTAGATTTATATACTTGAAGTTTTAATATACGTGTAAGAGGTTTATACCATAGGCCAGGAATTCCCGAAGCTTCAAGTCCTAGATTTACAAATTAGGTATTTAGGAAAGCAATTAATCGAGTAAGAATTATGTGACAACCAACCCCATGCACGGGGTCACTTGACAGTACGTATCGGCCACTATATATATAATTTAATTACTTGCAATTTTCTCATTTACAAAATGTTATGTTAAGATTTGTGCAACATTTATGAGCCCATAGTTTTCATTTGGTGCACCGGACCCCTTCTTTGTTCGGCTCACTGTCAACTAGTTAAGTGAATTCGAAGAAAACTGAAATAAAAAATTGCGTCAGGGTTAGTTGACATATATATGTTGTCAACCTGTCCCATGCGAGCTATGTCAACCAGCCACGTGATTTTTTTAACAAAAATAGCTGACCACTACTTTAAAATATAACTAAACAAAACACTATTTACACAATATCCAATTGTACAAAGCTAAATAAGTATATATTCAAAACATCATAGTACACGAAGGATTTAAATAAAAGATTATCCAAAGGTGTTGAAAGTAGGATGGTATAGCACTCCTGAAATTTACTTACAAGTGATAAAATACAATTTTTATACCGGATCGATAAACAACCTTATCGATCAGAAATTAATATGGGTAATTCGCAACCCAATAAAACTACAACCTTACACTTCAGCGGTTTTAGAAACTATTTGCATTTGTCAACCAACCCCACCTGCCAACCGCAACCCCGGTCTACCCAACTATATAATGACGCTGACATCGAAAAGTAATAGTTGTGAAACTGATGTCAACTCTGGTGGTTCACTCCTTTTCTGCTGGAGAATCTTCCTACTCTATCTAGTGATACTACTCACATCAATTCTCATTGTTGAGACAGAGCCCGATATTTTCCGAGCGGTAAGTTCCATTAAATACGTTATTTTTAAAATGGTCTCAGTCAACAGAAGTACAAACTGTCTCGATTTTCAGAAGAATCGAGTTCACTCCGCTATTGAATGCAATTGAAGTCTTGGGCAGTCGTGGCAACTCTATTTCGGCCTTCCGAATTATTCACTCGCACAATGATTATTATCGTCCTAGTTTTACTATTGACCGTCCCAATTTCACCAATGGACCACCAGCTGTCAATTGATGTGGAGAATTGGCAAGTCTTGAACCAGATTCTCGCCGATATCTTTACTAAAACTGGATTTAAAAATACAACGGTGTTAATATCAGACCATTCGGGGACCAGCAATATTATACTCGATGACATCATTAAGATCATCATGCATAATCACATACCCATTACCTGCCTGATACCGTTCCATATGTTACGGAGACTGGATAACTGCCGTATGAACTCCAACGCGCTATTGCTCTACCTTTACAAATCAAAGGACTTGTTGATCGCGAAAAAAGAGTTAAGAACCATAGCATACTTTCACCCTGGAGGGCTTCCGAAGGTGTTGCTCCTGGCGATCTTGGAGAACGAAGCGGCAGATTTCCACGAATTCCTGCAGAACTTATGGACTGACAAACTCTACATTCTCGATGTCTCGGTGTTGGAAGTGTCGAGAGTAAATGGGAGCCTCGTATTCTCCGTTCATCAGTATAATCCGTTCTCGGGGGAGTACACCCGCCAGCCTTACTCGGCCTCTCTCGATTGGTTGCCAAATAAACTGATCAATCTCCACGGATATCCAATCCACATTAAAACGTTGCCGGCATCCAGATACAGCACATTGACCACTATTACCCCAGGAAATACGGTGCCCAGCTACCAAAGCTATGACAACAGAACCCTCATCACTTTGAAAAGCATCATGAACTTCTCCGTGGTCTGGCATTCCTATAATAATTTCGGAGCACCCGGTGTATTGGACGAAGTCTACCACCAACTAAATTTCGCCTTTGATTCTGAGACAATTTTTAACAGGGTGCCTTTGAAACTTGAAGAGATGGTGCCTTCGAGCGAGAGCTTCGCCTTGGAGCGCTGGTGCCCTGTAATGCCAGTGTTGTATTCGAGAATTCATTTCGAGTACAATCGATTAGTTGGAATTGTTCTCTTCTTTCTAATCATTACGATTTTCTGGCTAGCCTCGACCATCTTGAGATTCGAGTCCGATGCATGGAGAATCCTCCACATATTCGGAATGATCATCTCCTACCCTCTGCCTAACTTCAACATAGCAGCTATTTCGGAAAGAATTTTGTTTTTATCGGTGTTTGTATTGTCCGTTGTATATTCCTCGGATTTCCACGCCGATCTCACAACGGTCAATATTGGCGCAGAAGAGGAAGTTCAAGTGGAAAACTTTCTCGATTTATTACGCTACAATTTGACACCGGTTTTTCCCTTCGAGTTCAGATGTGAGATCCGGGATAATGCTGAGGGAGATTTCAAGACATTAATGGAGAACGCTATCTTCTCATGGGATATGCTCGACTGCTTGGAGACTGTGGTCAGGCATGGGAATGTCTCTTGCTTCATACCATCCCGAATGTGGGGGGCTGGGATGAGCATGTACACCTCGAAGAGCAGGAAGATAATGCTTAATGAAAAGCTTTGCTATTTAGGGCCACCGAATGTCTACTACTTTCGGGAGCACAGTCCCTACCCAGAGCGTATAAGTGATATTCTACTGCGAGCTCAGCAAGCTGGATTGACGGAGAGATGGTCCTTGCCATCACCCGTGGAAATTGCGCAACAGAACTGGACGAGGACGAGGGACAATCGGGAGGAAGATGATAATAATTCTAACGGGATTGGAGCAAAGATCTTTATTGTCGCAGCCTACGGATATGTTATTTCGATCTTGGCTTTTCTCACTGAGCTCCTTCTACATCGTTTATCCATAGCTGTGCAAAATGTCGGAATAAGACGCTGGATGCTGCGTTTTGTTTTCAATATATTACCCTAGAAATAATTGTGAGTTGAATTAAGTTTGAAGTAGAAAGATACTATCTGGATTCGAATTCATATGTCTGCCGATCGAATAAATATTTTCCTTCCTGATTCTTCCCGAAATCATTTAATCCTGAGTGCAAATCCTCCGCAAAAGAGGAAACAGGATGGAGATCCTGGGCCCGCAAATTTATAGAAGAAATGTTAGAGAACCTCGAAATAGAGATAAACTTGCTTCACTACTTGGAAAAACTATTCCTGGCAACCCAGTAATATCAGTACTGGCACCTCAGTCGTGGCCAGTACTCACGTATACCTTAAAAAGATGTTTAAAAAGATGTAAAAAAAGATTTCTACCTATTTGAGAAAGATGACCAAACCGGAGCTTCCAAGGGTTGTCGACAGTATTACAATATGATATATAAGAAAATTTATTCAGTTTGTTACACTTATGCAAGAAATACGGGATACGAATTTAATAGGAGCGCCAATAACGGATAATTCCGGACAGCAAAAAGCCTTGTTACTAGCAGCTACCAAATGACTGTTAGTTTTCCGAGAATTGGCCTTGCTCACATCGTCTCGGCGATATTTTTATAAATAATTTGGAGGATATTTACGCGGCTACTTCGTACTGGCAACTATAATGAAAAGATTAAACGAACTTGCCTGTAAGTTAAGTTGTATCATAACTGTATTCCGCGCCTCTTCCACATATGATATGGTTAAAAGCTGGCTATGGAAGGGGAAAAACGTAATAAAAACACAAGACATTAATTGGACATAACAATAATAATTGTTAGTTAAATCAGTTTAGGTTAAGTCTTGCCGGGCTTAGAGGCCTTTATTCGATCAGGGAACTTAAATTCCATTAAATCTTGTTTAATCACAATCTTTCGTTTATCGATTAGAGACAAGATTTCCATCCTCTGGCTACTAACAAGTGCTGATAAGGTTATTAATTTTTTTTTACTTCTATAAACTTAATGAAGAATGGAAATGAAAGATTTTCATTGAGAAAATCCTGGAAAAAATACAAAACTACATTTTGATCTGAAGTGGAATCATACCTAGGCTCTGGAGGCCAGCTTTTTAGTGAAATGAGGGTTGGCAGAGGAATTGCCAACCCCGACCTCTCCCGTTTGGGGCAGGATGCCCAGGGCTACCTGTGGCCCTACATGAGTTCTTGTGGGAGCAAGATTCTTTATACAGAGTTCGAAAGAACGACGGTGTGGGTCAACCCAGATATATCTGATTGCGTGCACCCTTTCACGCGCCAATGCCAACTTCCCGTCACATGCTCCACTCAGACCAGAGAACTGCGGCTTCTATGTATTTGGAGGATCTCGAAAAAGTTCTCTATATATTTCCGGGCCCAGGATCTCCATCCCTTCCGTCTTTTGCGGTGGATATGCAATCAGGATTAAATCATTTCGAGAAAGACAAGGAAGCAGAATATTTATTCGGTCGGCAAACATACCAATTCAAATCAAGATGGCAATGTTTCATGATGCGAATTTACTTGCATCGAAATAACATATTCGAAGGCTACGACAAAAAACATGTTTGCTCCCATCCCTTTACAATTATTGTCATTTTCCTCCCAATTATCCCTCCTCCTCGTCCAGTTCCACCGCGCAATTTCCACGGGTCATGGCAACGACCATCTCCAACTTGCTGCGCGCGCAATACAATATCGCTTATATATACCCCGGGTACGGACTGTTCCGCTTCAAAGTAGTAGACATTCAGTGGCGCTAAATAGCAAAGCTTTTCATTCAGCATTATCTTCCTGCTCTTCGAGGCCCAGCCGTCCCCATTCCAGATGGTATGAAGCAAGAGACATTTCCATGCCTGACCACAGTCTCCAAGCAGTCGAGCATATCCCATGAGAAGATAGCATTCTCCACCAATTTCTTGAAATCTCCCTCAGCATCCTCCACGATGTCGTATTGGAACTCCTTGGGAAAGACCGGAGTCAAATTGTGGCGAAGTAAATCGAGAAAGTTTTCCACCCGAATTTCCTCTTCTGCGCCAATATTGATTGTTGTGAGATCGGCGTGGAAATCCGAGGAATATGCAACGGACATTACGAACACCGATACGAACAAGATCCTCTCCGAGATAGCTGCTATGTTGAAGTTGGGCAAAGAGTAGGAGACGATCATTCCGAAGATGTGAAGCATTCTCCATGTGTCGGACTTGACTCTTAATATAGTCGAGACGAGCCAGAAAATCGTGATGATTACGAGGAAGAGGACAATCCCAACTATTCGATGGTACTCGAAATTAATTCTCGAATACAACACTGGCATTAACGGGCACCAGCGTTCCAAGGTGAAGCTCTCGCTCGAAGGGAATCCGGACCCAAGTTCCAAAGGCACCCTGTGCAAAATTGTGTCAGCACCATCACCGAACCGAAATACGGTGTGGATGTCGTCCAATACACCGAATGATGCGAATGATCCGAAATGATAATTGGAATCCAAGACGACGGAGAAATTCATGATGCTTTTTAAAGTCATGAGGGTTTTGTTGTCATAGTTTTGGTCGTTGGGCACCATGCTTCCTGGGGCAATAGTGTTCAATGTGCTGTATCTGGATGCCGACAATGTTTTGATGTGGATCGGATATCCGTGGAGATTGATCAGCTTATTTGGGAACCAATCGACAGAGGGCGAGTAAGGCTGGCGGGTGTACTCCCCCGAGAACGGATTGTACTGATGAACGGTGAACGTGAGGCTCCCATTTACTCTCGACACTTCCAGCAACGTGACATCGTGCATGTACTTCTTCTCAGCCCATAAGTACTGCAAATCTTGGTGGAAATCAGCCTCTTCGTCCTCCGAGATCGCCAGGAGCAACACCTGCGGAAATCCCCTTTCCTCCTGAGAATATTATATTGGTTAGATGTTCTATTGCGGTCGACGGGTCCTTTAATTTGTGGAGGTAGAGCAAAAGCGTGTTGGAGCTCGCATTGCACTTCTTCAGGTTTGTCGAGAACAGATCGGACAACCACATGCAGTTAATGAGTATGTGATTATTCATGGTGATCTTAATGATGTCGTCGTGTATAATATTGTTCCTCCCCGAATCGTCTGATATTAACTCCGTTGTATCTTGGACTCCAGTTTTAGTAAAGATGTCGGCGAGAATCTTGTCCAAGACATGACGATTCTCCGCATCAGTGGACAACTGATGGTCCATTGGTGAAATTGGGACGGTCAATAGTAAAACTAGGACGATAATAATCATTGTGCGAGCGAATGATTCGGAAGGCCGAAATAGAGTTGCCGCGACTTCCCGAGACTTCAATTGTATCCAATAATACGGCAACCTCGATTCTTCCGAAGTTTGAGCGAGTCTTTGTTTCTTACCGCTCGGATGATATTAGTCTCTCTGTCTCTCTCTCTCTCTCTCTCTCTCTCTCTCTCTCTCTTAACAACGAGAATTGACCTCAGTAGTATCACTAGAGTAGGAGAATTCTCCAGCAGAGAACAAGTGAACCACCAGGGTTGGCGTTGGTTTAAAAACTATCGCTGTTCCGATGTCAACGCTATTTGTAGTTGTTCGTTCTTCGAATTTTTCTTACCTGCTCTACCGGATCAGGTGAATCCCTAAAGTCCTGCGCCAAGTTACATACTTGTAGTAGGGCGGAACAGCCTCCGAGGATGCTTACAATAGCGGCTCACGATCAATCCAAAAATGTGAACTTATTAATTTCAACAAAGTTGCAACTTAACGGATTATATAATATCTGACTGTTGTATTTCATTGTGTATTTTTCTCAATCCAATGAACCGAGAAAGAATAAATAATTCATGATTCAAAACTGTGTTCGAAAAAAACTTTTAAACCACACACCCTTCCAGTTTCCAATCAGTTGACTAATAAAAAGAGGGAAATATCTAACAAGTAAATAATTGTTGATATAAACAATTCTTTCCTTCAAAAAAATATGTACATCCACATATCCTATCAGTTTTCAATAAGTTGGCCCAAAAGAGAAAAATAAAGCTTTTAGCACCGGCTGATCCTGTTTTTGCAAGCTAACTGCAAAATTGTTAAATAACAGGCACAAATGGTGCATTAAACACAACAAAATATTGCCTCAAGCGCAAACAAGCTAGCAGTGGAGAATATCCTAAAACTAACGTTATATGCGAAAACAGATTTCGACAAACAAGGCACTGCAGCGGCTTTCTTAGACATCAGTTGTGCTGGTGTCGATGCCTTCGACAATGTATTACCGCAAATATTAAAACAACCAAACTAAGCGAAACAGCTTTATCGCCGAATGCCCCAAACTTTGCATATGTATGCATATATTATCACTCATAGTAGATAGAATTCTTACCTTTCAAGACCAAGAAGAAATCAGGAATCTGCTAACCTCTGGGAGGTATTCTTTCACTTATCCTCTTCAACGTTTACATCAAAGGATATACTAGTATATCTGCTAGCAGATTGGCAGCAGATTTGCAACAGGCTTAGCAGAATCTGTCGCCAGATTCATATCCATCTGTGTCCGCATTTCGCTTGTGTTCTGGCGACAGAGCCTGCTCCGCAGGGCTGGCAGCAGATTGGCTGCAGATTCGTGACAGGGCCTGCTGAGCAGAGTCTGGCAGCACAGAGGGCGCAGATTGTTAACAAAATCTGCGCCCAGTCTGCTGCCAGACTCTGCTCGGTTTCTGCGCCCGTTCTGCTGCCAGATGGCTCTGCAGACTCTGTCCGACTTCTGTCGCCAATCTGATTACCACACGTTAATTAATTAATTAACTTGCATCTCTAACTTTAAAACTTGGCATGTGCATACTTAATTACCAATCAAAAAATATTATTAGCATGACTACATTGATACAAATTTACACATGCCAAGTTTTAAAGTTAGAGAATGCAAGTTAATTAATTAATTAACGTGTGGCATCTTTGATTGAAAACTTGGCTTTCTATTGTGCGATATCTATTTCATTTTTGGACAACGTAGTTCAAGAAGATACCTTTTATGTGAGTTATTAAACTACTTGGCGCTTTTCTTTACATTTTAATGTACAACATCTAGTGATAAGTGTATTGGAAATCGGACGGTATGCTAGAGGTATCTTCAAACGGGAACAGCTTTCGTCGAGTAATGTTCAAAGTGGACGGCATACGGTGCTTTACCGCCCTCGCTGACCCAAACGGCTCCGTTTTCACCTTTCTGGATAAGGTCTACCATCGCGTGCGCCACTACCTCCGTCCTAATAATACAGAAAATCCGCTGTCAAGTATCTTACTGATGAAACTGAATTGGCACTAGGATTCCGAAAGACAGTGCTTACTTCTGGTTTGGCAACTGGCGCAGAATTGCATTTACTTTGTCGACATTAGCGAGTTCAAAGTACTTCTTGTCGAGGTTCTCCAACAGCGGAGTGATTGTGATACCAGGGCACATGACCAAAAAGCGAATACCAGTCATCTCACTGTATGCCTATGGGAAAAAATCGAAAGATGGGTGTACTGTTCACGCACATTATACAAGAAGCACTTTTGAATGGATTTTGAAGGAACTTTTGAGTAGACCGTGGTGTAAAATGTAGCAGACTTGCTTATCATGTTAATAATTACCTGAATAGACCGACTGAAGCCAATGACAGCGTGTTTGGTAGCTGTGTAGACAGGAATAGAACTGAGTGGGATCAACCCCAGGATGGAAGCAATGTTCACAATTGTACCACCATTGCCGCCCTTGTGTTTGCCCATATAATCCATGGCAATTAAAGTAGAGCGAATCAGGCTGGTCTGATCAAAAAGAATTTTTTCTTCACCGATTTGTTCTCGTAAGAAAGAGCAAAACGAAGACTGCGTCATTCCTACTCACGAGATTGAGATCGATGGTCTTCTGCATTTCCCGTTCGTTCACCATACCAGCATTGTTGATGAGGACGTCCAAGGTTCCCTGTGTCTCCAAAACTTTCTTAAATAGTTCTATAATAAAAAAGAAAAAAGTTTTATAAACGCATTTGAAAGCGATTTGATAAATAAATGTATGTGTCGCACCTTTCACTTCTTCTTCTTTGGTCATGTCACAGGCGAAGAAGACGGCTTTTCCTTTGCCGAACTCATTTTGCAGGGTTTCGGCACTTTCCCGGCCCGCAGATGTGCTCAAATCGACAATGACAATGCACTGCAAGTTCCCAGGAATTGTTATACTTGCATTTTAAAAACAAAACACTTTTATACGTATCATTTTTAAAATACTTAATAATTTTATTTTTGTTAATTTACCTTAGCACCACTTCGGAGCAGGAATTCGGCGTAATTATAACCGAGTCCTCTAGCGGCACCGGTGATCATGATATTCTTGCCCTGAATTTGGTCCATGGTCTAAAGCATACGTAACATATGGCTCTTATTCACTTCTCTTTCTCGCGACGTGTGTCACTTTTTCCACAAACGGGTTACTTACTTCTGCGTTTTGTGCGTCGGGGATGTGAGTGTTGGCGAAATCCTTGCGTTTCGAGCTACTTAGCCCAGGCACATTTACCTTATATAGTTACTTCACCTGATAATATTAAGTCTAACTTATCAGAGTTACGAAATCCTCAAGAGTTTTTATCCGGTGAATCGCAAATCAGATAAACGAAAACCCCGAGCGATTCGCTGGTAAATGTGTATACTGAGTTCTCGAGTGGCCGAATCCAAAATATTCCGGTGCCCGGTTTCGGATGCTGCTTCGCCGCGGCCAATGCGGCAAGTTGGCGAGCCGAGATATGAAAGAGAAGGGGTCAACACAAAGGTGAGTGTTTATATTGGTCATCCCGCTGTTTTTATCTGTCTTGGACTCGAGTCTATAATTTATCATTCGCTTTTATCGCTTTTTGCTACAATCTGTTAATCTCTCAGTTTGCATTCGCTCTCTTTGATTTTCAACCGTGTATGCATTTTATTCCGCCGAGTATTCGATGCCGAGCCTTATCGAAACGCTTCCGTGTCATTCAATGGTGCATTATGACTTTATGACTGCATTATGAACGCACATTTTGACAAAAACCAGAGTAAGCGCCACTTACACACGCACACCTGGTCACACTGATATACTACATATGCAGCAGTAAGCGTGCGTGAATTTTTCAACTTAATTGAATATGTTCTGAAATTTGATAAATCTAGCTAGACTGATCGAAAGAGTATGTCATAATACTCCAGTGCATATAATAGTTTCCGTTTAAAATATGCCGAAGGTTCATAAAACCTGATTCAAATACTGTCGCCAGTAACCACGTCACTGTCATGTAACCAAACTGACAGGTCGGTAAAATTTGAAAATTCGAATCAGGTTTTATGAACCTTGGGCATATTTTAAACGGAAACTATTATGTGCACTGGAGTATTATGACATGCTCTTTCGATCAATCTAGCTAGATTTATCAGATTTGACAACATATTCAATTAAGTTGAAAAATTCACGCAGGCTTGGTGTTGCATACGTAGTGTGTCGGTGTGACCAGGCATGCGTGTGTAAGTAGCGCCAAGGAAATTCATATCTCCGAATTGACTGGACCCATCCATACGATTCCTGGCTCATTGGATTCAGAAAAATAAATGATGAAATACAAAATTCATAAATAAATTCTCCGAGCTGTACCTGCTTCACAAATCAAGGTGAAAGTTTCGTATCGATCGAAATCCGCTACACTTCGGGATAATAGAGAGTCTCGGCTGTCGCGCGCCGTGGGTAGGGGACTACTACTTGGCGCGAGACTCTACCGAGTCTCCTGATACAAGATTTAACCTACCCAAATGAGTTGAAAATGGAAGGGTACAGTACTTCAAAAATGTACCAGTGCTAAAACACAATTTTCTTAAGCGGATTGGTAAACAATCTTGTCGAGTAGATATCAATTCCAAGAACGAACAACTATTTGCATGATTACTTGAGTGCAGTCTGTTAACGCAAATTATGTCGATAACTATTCTACTGTAAAAGTCAAAAGTGGAATCACATTCGGTAGAGAAGCTTGCCAATCTAGTTAATGGATTCCTCACTGTTCTTAGCACTTGGCAAGTGAACTTTTTCAATAATTGGTAGATAATTACCATGCGCTCCGAGAATCTCCATAAAATCTATACTTCATATATCCTAGAATGAATGGCTTTCCAAATAAATTGGTTTTGCCCAGTATACTATATAATAGCGTTGACATCGGAACAGTGATAGTTGTGAAACCAACGCGAACCCTGGTGGTTCACTCCTTCTCTGCTGAAAAATCCTTGTACTTTACCTAGTGATACTACTGAGACCAAGTCTCGTTATTGGGTGGGAAAGACTGGTATCATCGGAGCAGTAAGTCACATTAAATACGTCCCTCTTGAAACAATTTCCGTCAACTGAGGCACAACCAATCAACTTTCTCGATTTTCAGAAGAATCGCGATTGCCCTACTATTGAACACAATTGAAGTCTCGGGCAGTCGTGACAACTCTATTTCGCCCTTCCGAATCATTTGCTCGCACAATGATTATTATCCTCCTGGTTTTACTAATGACCGTCCCAATTTCACCAATGGACCATCAGTTGTCCACTGATGCGGAGAATTGGCAAGTCTTACACAAGATTCTCGCTGATATCTTTACTAAAACTGGATTCCAAAATACAACGGTGTTAATATCAGACGATTCGGGGACCAACAATATTATACTCGACGACATCGTTAAGATCATCATGCATAATCACATACCCATTACCTGCCTGATACCATTCTATGCGTTGTGGAGACTGGATAACTGCCGTATGAACTCCAACGCGCTATTGCTCTACCTTTACAAATCAAAGGACTTGTCGATCGCGAAAGAACAATTAAACAACATAGCATATCTTAGCCCTAAAGAGCTCCCGAAGATTGTGCTCTTGGCGATATTCGTAGATGGAAAGGCTGATTTCCATGAGTTCTTGCAGTACTTATGGGCTACTGAGAATAATTACGTGCTCGATGTCTCGGTGTTGGAGAAGTCGAGAATAAATGGGAGCCTCACGTTCACCGTTCATCAGTACAATCCGTTCTCGAGGGAGTACACCCGGCAGCCTTACTCGCCCTCTCTCGATTGGTTCCCAAATAAACTGCTCAATCTTCACGGATATCCGATCCACATCAAAACGATCCCGGGATCCAAATACAGCACATTGAACACTATTGCCCCAGGAAGCATGATGCCTACCTACCAAAGCTATGACAACAGAACCCTCATCACTTTGAAAAGCATCATGAACTTTTCCGTGGTCTGGCATTCCTATCATGAATTCGGAGCACCCGCTGTATTGGACGAAGTCTACCACCAACTATATTTCACCTATGATTCTGAGACAATTTTAAACAGGGTGCCTTTGAAACTTGGAGAGATGGTGCCTTCGAGCGAGAGCTTCGCCTTGGAGTCCTGGTGCCCTGTAATGCCAGTGTTGTACTCGAGAATTCATTTCGAGTACAATCGATTAGTTGGAATTGTTCTCTTCTTTCTAATCATTACGATTTTCTGGCTAGCCTCGACCATCTTGAGATTCGAGTCCGATGCATGGAGAATCCTCCACATCTTCGGAATGATCATCTCCTACCCTCTGCCTAACTTCAACATAGCAGCTATTTCGGAAAGAATTTTGTTTTTATCGGTGTTTGTATTGTCCGTTGTATATTCCTCGGATTTCCACGCCGATCTCACAACGGTCAATATTGGCGCAGAAGAGGAAATTCAAGTGGAAAACTTTCTCGATTTATTACGCTACAATTTGACACCGGTTTTTCCCTTCGAGTTCAGATGTGAGATCCGGGATAATGCTGAGGGAGATTTCAAGACATTAATGGAGAACGCTATCTTCTCATGGGATATGCTCGACTGCTTGGAGAGAGTGGTCAGGCATGGGAATGTCTCTTGCTTCATACCATCCCGAATGTGGGGGGCTGGGATGAGTATGTACACCTCGAAGAGCAGGAAGATAATGCTTAATGAAAAGCTTTGCTATTTAGGGCCACCGAATGTCTACTACTTTAAGCGGAGGAGTCCATACCCTGAGCGTGTAAGCGATATCCTACTGCGAGCGCAGCAAGCTGGATTGACGGAGAGATGGTCCTTGCCATCGCCGGCGGAAATTGCGAGGCAAAACTGGACGAGGACGAAGGATAATTGGGAGGAAGATGACAATCATTCTACCGGGATTGGAGCACAGATCTTTATTGTCGCAGTCTACGGATATGTTATTTCGATCTTGGCTTTTCTCACTGAGCTTCTTCTACATCGTTTATCCATAGCTGTGCAAAATATCGGAATAAGACGCTGGATGCTGCGTTTTGTTTTCAATATATTACCCTAGAAATAATTGTGAGTTGAATTAAGTTTGAAGTAGTAACGTAACATCTGGATTTGGATTCATATGTCTGCCGATCGAATAAATATTTTCCTTCCTGATTTTTCCCGAAATTATTTAATCCTGCGTGCAAATCCTCCGCAAAAGAGGGAACAGGATGGAGATCCTGGGCCCGCGAATTTGTAGAAGAAATGTTAGAGAACCTCGAAATAGAGGACGCAGTAGCCTGGTGGGTAAAAAAAAAACTTGTTTGACTACTAGGAAAAACTATTCCTGGCAACCCAGTAATATCAGTACCGGCACCTCAGTAGTGGCCAGTACTCACGTATACCTTAAAAAGATGTTTAAAAAGATGTAAAAAAAGATTTCTACCTATTTGAGAAAGATGACCAAACCGGAGCTTCCAAGGGTTGTCGACAGTATTACAATATGATATATAAGAAAATTTATTCAGTTTGTTACACTTATGCAAGAAATACGGGATACGAATTTAATACGAGCTCCAACGGAGAATTCTGGACAGCAAAAAGCCTTGCTACTAGCAGCTACCAAATGACTGTTAGTTTTCCGAGAATTGGCCTTGCTCACATCGTCTCGGCGATATTTTTATAAATAATTTGGAGGATATTTACGCGGCTACTTCGTACTGGCAACTATAATGAAAAGATTAAACGAGCTTGCTTGTAAGTTAAGTTGTATCATAACTGTATTCCGCGCCTCTTCCACATATGATATGGTTAAAAGTTGGCTATGGAAGGGAAAAAACGTAATAAAAACACAAGACATTAATTGAAGATAACAATAATAATTGTTAGTTAAATCAACTTAGGTTAAGTTTTGCCAGGCTTAGAGGCCTTTATTCGATCAGGAATCTTAATTTCCATTAAATTTTGTTTAATCACAATCTTTCGTCTATCGATTAAAGACAAGGTTTGAAATCATTTCAGGAAAGACAAGGAAGCAGAACATTTATTCGGTCGGCAAACATACCAATTCAAATCGAGATGGCAATGTTTCATGATGCGAATTTACTTGCATCGAAATAACATATTCGGAGGCTGCGACAAAAAACATGTTTGCTCCCATCCCTTTAGAATTATTGTCACTTTCCTCCCAATTATCCCTCCTCCTCGTCCAGTTCTACCGCGCAATTTCCACGGGTCATGGCAACGACCATCTCCAACTTGCTGCGCGCGCAGTAGGATATCGCTTATATATACCCGGGTACGGACTGTTCCGCTTCAAAGTAGTAGACATTCAGTGGCCCTAAGTAGCAAAGCTTTTCATTGAGCATTATCTTCCTGCTCTTCGAGGTGTACATGCTCATCCCAGCCGTCCCCATTCGAGATGGTATGAAGTAAGCAACGCTTCAATACCTGACCATTGTTTCCAAGCCGCCGAGCATATTTTTCAAGAAGCGAGCATTTTCCACCAATTCCTGGACATCTCCCTTAGCATGCTTCAGGATCTCGAATTTGAACTGTTCGGGAAATATCGGCGTCAAATTGTGGCGAAGTAAATCCAGAAAGTTTTCCACCCGAATTTCCTCTTCTGCGCCAATATTGATTGTTGTGAGATCGGCGTGGAAATCCGAGGAATATGCAACGGACATTACGAACACCGATACGAATAAGATCCTCTCCCAGTTAGCTGCTATGTTAAAATTGGGCAGCGAGTAGGAGATGATCATTCCGAAGATGTGAAGAATTCTCCATACGTCGGACTCGAATCTCAAGATAGCCGAGACGAGCCAGAAAATTGTGATGATTAGGAAGAAGAGAACAATCCCAATTATTCGATTGTAATGGGAACTAGTTCTCGAAGACAAGACTGGCATTACAGGGCACCAGCGCTCCAAGGTGAAGCTCTCGCTCGAAGGGAACTTGTACCCAAGTTCCAAAGGCACCCTGTTCAAAATCGTGTCAGCATCACCACTGAACCGCAATAAGATGTCGACTTCGTCCAATACATCGAATGATGCGAATGATCCGAATTGGTCATAGGAATGCCAGACCACGGAGAAGTTCATGATACTTTTCAAAGTGATGAGGGTTCTGTTGTCATAGCTTTGGTAGGTAGGCATCATGCTTCCTGGGGCAATAGTGTTCAATGTGCTGTATCTGGATGCCGACAATGTTTTGATGTGGATCGGATATCCGTGGAGATTGATCAGCTTATTTGGGAACCAATCGACAGAGGGCGAGTAAGGCTGGCGGGTGTACTCCCCCGAGAACGGATTGTACTGATGAACAATGAATACGAAACTCCCATTTACTCTCGACACTTCCAGCAACGTGACATCGTGCATGTACTTCTCAGCCCATAAGTACTGCAAGTCTTCGTGGAAATCAGCCTCTTCGTCCTCCGAGATCGCCAGGAGCAACACATGCGGAAATCCCCTTTCCTCCTGAGAATATTATATTGGTTAAGTGTTCTATTGCGGTCGACGGGTCCTTTAATTTGTGGAGGTAGAGCAAAAGCGTGTTGGAGCTCGCATTGCACTTCTTCAGGTTTGTCGAGAACAGATCGGACAACCACATGCAGTTAATGAGTATGTGATTATTCATGGTGATCTTAATGATGTCGTCGTGTATAATATTGTTCCTCCCCGAATCGTCTGATATTAACTCCGTTGTATCTTGGACTCCACTTTTAGTAAAGATGTCGGCGAGAATCTTGTCCAAGACATGTCGATTCTCCGCATCAATGGACAACTAATGGTCCATTGGTGAAATTGGGACGGTCAATAGTAAAACTAGGAGGATAATAATCATTGTGCGAGCGAATGATTCGGAAGGCCGAAATAGAGTTGCCGCGACTTCCCGAGACTTCAATTGTATCCAATAATACGGCAACCTCGATTCTTCCGAAGTTTGAGCGAGTCTTTGTTTCAGCCTCTATTGACGGCTTACCGCTCGGATGATATTAGTCTCGCTCTCTCTCTGTCTTAACAACGCGAATTGATCTCAGTAGTATCACTAGATAGAGTAGGAGGATTCTCCAGCAGAGAAGAAGTGAACCACCAGGGTTGGCGTTGGTTTAAAAACTATCACTGTTCCGATGTCAACGTTATTTGTAGTTGCTCGTTCTTCGAATTTTTGTTACCTGCTCTACCGAATCAGGTGAATCCCTAAAGTTCTGCGCCAAGTTACATACTAGTAGCGCGGAACAGTTGCCGAGGATGCTTACAATAGCGGTTCAGGATCGATCAAAAAATGTGAACTTCTTAATTTCAACAAAGTTGCAACTTAACGGATTATATAATATCTGACTTTTGTATTTCATTGTGTATTTTTCTCAATGCAATGTGCCGAGAAAGAATAAATAATTCATGATTCAAAACTGTGTTCGAAAAAAAAATTTAAACCACATACCCTTCAAGTTTCCAATCAGTTGACTAATAAAAAGAGAGAAATATCTACCAAGTAAATAATTCATTCCTAGAAAAAAGTGTGTACATTAAGTCTTTATTCAAACACTAACTCAAAAAAGATCTCACCTCACAAAAAAGTGTGCCGCATTCCCCAAATGCCCTACAAAAATTATAATTATCAAAAAAACCGCAACACTTGGCCCTTATTATATATATTATGTATTTATGAACTTGTAGGATCAAGCGCGGTCGCTGGACGAACACCGCAACAAAAGCGACATGCAGGCGCCGCGTCTGTAGGCGGCAGCGGGCGGCAGAGGCGTTATACGCAGAGTGCTAGCTCCGAGCCCGCGCTTGACGACGCGGTTGTTGATTTCGCTAGCAACGACTCTGTATAAATTCTAGGTATAGACGAGGTAAAACCATCGGCCAGCCTCTCGGATGGGTAACCGGAGCGTTGGTAGGAGAGTTCGGCGATTATACCTGAATGCCTATCAGCTTCTACGGGAGAGTACGGAGAGTTCCCGTGGACAGCCTCGATCAGGAGAGTACGGCGATCATACCCGGACGCCTGACCGAAGGAAGAGTATTGGAAGAGTATTCTTGGACGCCTGCTTGGTATGGAGAGTACAGCGAATACCTGAACGCCTATCAAGCGGGAGAGTACAGAATGACTCCTGGACGCCTGAAGTTAATGGGAGAGTACGGGGAGTTTCCGTGGGCGTCCTAGACCAGGAGAGTACGGTGATAAACACTCGGACGCCTGATCGGACGCCTAATCCCAATAAATCCTGTTCTAGCCCATATCCTGTGTTATACCTCATTGCTAATGGCTACAAACTTAACTTTTCTCTACCCACTGTAACGTATTAAATTTTGAGCCGAAATACATAAGATTGTATGTACGACCTATTCTATTAATTCAGTAGGATGGTAAAAGATGCGGGTTGTAAATACAATGGTTCGTCGTGATTGCGGTTTTTAAATAATGTCACTAAGTATGTATGGAAGGTGGTCACCACCGCTTCCCGAATCTGAGTGATTCTTCAATGATGGTTCTAGTTATTCGCTCAAGAAAGTAAACAACTACCATTCACTTTGTAAAACTGAAAAAATTATGTTTGAATTTGGCTAAGATGGGGAGCCGCAGTGGCAGCCCTTTCAAAAATTCTTGGTTAGGTTAGTTTAGATTAGGTTGTTAAACCATACCGCGTCCCTCTGTGGGGACACTGTACTGAATCGGTCGAATCCACGGTCTTTTCAGTACTCCCGTATGCAAAACTAGATGCGGGAAAGCAACTGTGTGCTGGAAGCCACCTATGAACGAATAAAGTAATCATCATCGAGATGTCAGCGTGTAATGCTGCAAAGCCGTTCGGCGGCCCATTACAGTGACAATAACAACAGAAAGGCAAATATGTATACTCGTGTTGCTACTGAATTGGTAATTATTGCTTAAAAGATCCATACGCTATACACACTCGACAATTTTAACTATTTGTAGTCAGCATCCATTTGCCAAATAAAGTGGTTTGTGAGTTGACACTTTTCACATTTCGTAAATTTCAATAAGGACAGAGGATCACAGGGCCAAGGACAATATGCTCTTTTATTAACTGAATGAAGCTTTGAATCTGTAGTGAAATCAAATTCAGCAGTGTCACATATCTAACCATCCATGGCACAGCTAATGCGTCTGTATAGGACGTAAACAAAGACAGTCATTGTTGTCCTCGCAGCGCGTCGCAGTGTCGCCTCTCGTCTCAGACACAATTTTGGGAAAATCTCCTGAACGAATGAACCGATCCGCTCGATTCTTGGCTCTTTTGATCCAGAAAAATAAACGATGATATACAAAATTCATAAATTAATCCTTGGAGGTGTAACTTGTTCATAAATATAAATGAACATTTTTTATCGATCGAAAACCGCTATACTTCGGAAAAAGTATCCTCAGCTGTCGCGCGCTAGTAGATACTGACTACTACTTGGCGAGGACTACCGACCACCCTCATCAATTTCTATATTTATTTACATCACCCTGAATGATAACACCGATCTAAATTAATGACACGTGAAAGTTCTGTACAGACTGTATAATACTGTCTATTCTCGGCCGGCGAACGGCCAGGAAGGAGAATATTTATTCGGTCGGCAGACATACCAATTCGAATCCAGATGGCATATATACTTCATACGCCAAACTTAGTTGCACTCGCAGTTATTTCTAGGGTAATATGTTGAAAACAAAGCGCAACATCCAGCGTCTTATTAAAAAATTTGGTACAGCTATGGATAACGATTGAACGATGTAGAACGAGTTCAGCGAGGAAAGCCAAGATCGAAATAACATACCCTAAGAATATCTTGTCTCACTAAAAAGTGCCGCATACCAGAAAATGCCTCACAAGAGTCTATTTCTGATTGACCAATAACATAATTGATATCATTGGAAATGGAAAGCCAAGTCTTTATTCAAACATTAACCCAAAAAAGATCTTGCCTCACAAAAAAGTGTGTCGCATTCCGCAAATGCCCCGCAAAAATTATAATTATCAAGGAAACCGCAATACTTGGCCCGCCCGGTTCTGGGTATTGTAGGAAGGACTCCCTTATGACAGTTCAAGTGGCCCTTCAAGTAACACGATTGGACATTATTAATCTTCAGATCCAAAGTTCAATTCCCAGTTGCATGAGTATGTTTTTCGTTTCTCGGAAGAAAGTACTGAATTTCAATAATACAATACTGCAGTATACTGGCAATATGAGTGTGCAGTATATCTTCCTATTATTAGTACTAAAAGTACTGTATATTACCAAGGTACTTTTCTCACTAGTGCGCCGAAATATTACTGGAAAAGTACTAAAGATTCTTAGTACTTTTCCAGTACTATATTTTTTAGTACTTCTCAGTAATATTTTTTCATTACTACGGTTCTTTGAATACTATGCGTTGTGCAATTTCGCTTATCTCCAGCCCAGATATTGATCAAATCGATCTTGCAAAGAGATTTTTTAAAGGTTAATCTAAATTAAAACCTCCAGGGCCTAGATATGATTCCACTTGAGATCTAAAAGTAGTTTTGTATTTTTACCAGCATTCTCCCAATGAAAATCATTCATTTGCATTCTTCAGTAAAAAACTAATAACCATATCAACACTTTTAGTGGCCCGAGGCTGCAAACCTTGCTCCAATCGATATACGAAAAATTACGATCAAATAGGAATTAATTAAAATTAAGATCCCTGATCGAATTCAGACCTTTAAACCTGGCAAGACTCAGCCTATACTGAGTCGAATGATCGGGGAGCTTTGTTTAATGGTCTGCTCGCTCTTACACGAATGGCCTATCGCTAATCGATGTGGCCTGTCCTTTCTGGTGACGACTATCTTTTCCAAAACATGCTATATCCTGCAACCGCATCCTTCACACAATCTGTCTCTCTCTCACTCACTGTCTTTACATGAATCTCCTACAATACTTGTATTTGTTACATATATACTTATATAGAACATATAAGCGTTGGAATTAATTTCATATAAAAGCTCTAATGTGACAAACTAAATAAATTTGATTATAAATCATATCCTGATACTGTCGACAACACTTGGAAGCGCCGATTTGATGATCCTCGTCAAATAAGTAGAACTGGACATAAAAAAATGTCGGTGGTTTTAGCGTAAGGCCATAGTTTCCTGTAACCAATTTTACTACTATCTTTCATAGAACTATAACTCCTGCGTAGTGTCAGACTTTTTATATGTAGGTTTAATTTTACCACTATTCTTCATAGAACTATAACTTCTGCATGATGTACGTACGTACGACATTTTATATATGTGGGTTTAACTACATTGACCTTCTCTGACTCCACGCATGAAGGTGAGACCGGGGTTCGTCGGCACACTATTCAATTAATAAATTTAAATTCACTTGTTATTAGGTTTACTTGAAATTTTAAAATGGGTGTAAGAAGTTGATACCGTCGACCAGCAATCCTCGAAGTTTCTAGTCTCAAATTTCAATATTGGGTCTTTGGGAAAACAATTAATCAAGTAAGAAGTGTGTGACAACAAACCTCATGCGCCTTTCAATGCGAAAATTCAAATTAAAAATTCTGTCAGATTTGGTTGACATATGCTGCCAACTTGTATCATGCGAATTGTGTCAACTAGCCACAACGTCATTTTTTTCACAAGAATGCCTGACCACTTCTTCAAAAGATAACTATAAACAAAACACTATTTACACAATATCCAATTCTACAAAGTAAACTAAATGCATATTCAGAACAGCACGGCACATAAGAGATTCAAATAAATGATAATACAAGATTTAACCTACCCAAATGAGTTGAAAATGGAAGGGTACAGTACTTCAAAAATGTACCAGTGCTAAAATACAATTTTCTTAAGCGGATTGGTAAACAATCTTGTCGATCAGATATTATAATGTGCAACACTCTTATCTACCCAACAAAATTCCACTGTTAACCTGTTTAGACCTCAGGCAATATTTTATTGTGTTCAATCCACCCTGTGTGCCTGTTATTTAATAATATTTTAGTTAGTTTGCAAAGACATCCCTCCCTTGACAGGGCTCAAAGATTTTTTTTTCTCTTTTTAATCAACTGATTGAAAACTGGAAGGGTATGCGGTTTAAAACTTTTTTTTCAAACAAATATTTTAATCAAGAATGATTTATTCTTTATTGGCTCATTGGATTGAGAAAAATACACAATGAAATACAAAAGTCGCAACTCAATCTGTTGAGCTGGAACTTTTTTCGAAATTAAAGTGACATTTTTGTATCGATCGAGAACTGCTACACTTCCGGGTAAACATCCTCGGCTGTTGCACCCTGGTACTAGTACTAGTACTTGGCGCAAGACTTTAGGGCTCCACCTGGTTGGGTAGAAAAGGTCTTAGCAGGTAACTGAAATTCCAAGAACGGGCAACAATTTGCATGATTACTTGAGTGCAGTCTGTTAACGCAAATTATGTCGATAACTATTCTACTCTAAAAGTCAAAACTGGAATCATATTCGGTAGAGAAGCTTGCCAATCTAGCTAATGGATTCCTCGCTGTTCTTAGCACTTGGCAAGTGAACTTTTTCAATAATTGGTAGAAAATTACCATGCGCTCCGAGAATCTCCATAAAATCTATACTTCATATATCCTAGAAAGAATGGCTTTCCAAATAAATTGGCTTTGCTGAATATGCTATATAATAGCGTTAACATCGAAACAGTGATAGTTGTGAAACCAATGCCAACCCTGATGGTTCACTCCTTCTCTGCTGAAGAATCCTCTTACTCTATCTAGTGATTGATGATCCTGAGCCCAAGTGTCGTCGTTGGGTGGGAAAGACTGTTATCATCCGAGCGGTATGTAATACGTCCCTCTTGAAACAATTTCCGTCAACTGAGACACAACCAATCAACTTTCTCGATTTTCAGAAGAATCGCGATTGCCCTACTATTGAACACAATTGAAGTCTCGGGCAGTCGTGACAACTATATTCCGCCCTTCCGAATCATTTGCTCGCACAATGATTATTATCCTCCTAGTTTTACTAATGACCACCCCAATTTCACCAATGGACCATCAGTTGTCCACTGATGCGGAGAATTGGCAAGTCTTGAACCAGATTCTCGCCGATATCTTTACTAAAACTGGATTTAAAAATGCAACGGTGTTAATATCAGACACTTCGGGGACCAGCAATATTATACTCGACGACATCATTAAGATCACCATGCGTAATCACATACCCATTACCTGCCTGATATCGTTCTATGCGTTGTGCATAGAAGTTTGTAATATGAAACATTTACGCCATCTGGATTTGAATTCGTATGTTTGCCGACCGAATAAATATTCTCCTTCCTGGTCTTCCCAGAAATCATTTAATCCTGTGTACAAATCCTTGGCAAAAGATAGGGAACAAGATGGAGATCCTATAGGCCCGCGAATTTATACAAAAAATGTTAGAGAATCTCAAAATAGAGGACGTAGTAACCTGGCTTATATTACGTACATACTAGCTTAACTTGCTTCGCTACAAAAAACTATTCCTGGCAACCTAGTAATATCAGTCCTCGCACCTCAGTAGAGGCCAGCCGTACTCGCGTATATGAGTATTGGTTCCTTTGAGCAGGATGGTGAGCCAGGTGAGCTCGAGCTTATTTCCGTTTTCACAAAAAAGGGACTAAATACGAACAATTATTCGTATATTATAATTATTCAATGGAACCAATACTCGCTACTCATGTACGCGAGTACTGCTGGCCACTACTGAGGTGCGACGACTGATATTACTAGGTTGCCAGGAATAGCTTTTCGTTGCCAGGAATAGTTAATTCGCTAAGGAATTAGGGCTGCCCGATGTCGAGGTCCACATCTATGTAGTATAGGTCTGAATTATTCTAATATTCGTATCCCGAGGAATTCCAAGTCAGGTAACAATAGATTTTCAGATAGACCACGAAAAATTAAATTGATTTTTATAAGATATAATTGCGGCGTTAAATAATCTAGTTTTGTTATGGTGTCATCTGATTAATCAGTATTTTTTTCTGATTCCAATAAACCTGAAAACGTTCAAATCAGTTGATTGTTTCAGGAAATACACAGTGCCGACGTTTTTCGTTCCTTTTAGTTAGAGATATTTAGTTTCTTCCTTTTTTACAAGAACACGTAGTACCTCGAATGTCATTTTCCTATTTTGATCGTTATATTAAATAACTTAATATTAAAGAAACATTTAACCAAACACCAAATGTTTCAAAAGTGTTCCTACGCGCATTGTAAAGAATCACATTCGGTAGACAAAGCTGCCAATCCAAGAGCACATATTGGCAAGCGCGCCAACCGTGGGAAACACGCAGTGGCAGTAGTTCCCGTAATCGCCGCTGGTGGCAGCACCCGCGGCGGTCGATTTAAACGAGCCTCGTGTCAATGAGAACGCGCCTTTACATTGTGAATCTTTAATAATATTAGAATTGCAATCGAAACATTGAAGGAATCGGAAGCAGATCTTTCATATCGACTTAGGTAACTTCATTAGAACTAAATACAACAACTACATTTTATAATTTCGACTGTCAGTGTCAGATACCCGATTATTCTGCTCTTCTGTGTGTTGGCCAGGTTAGGTCGCAGGCTCGCCGAGTGCATGGACGAGCAGTAAACAAAATCATGTTGTCCCGACAGTCGCGCGTGCTTCTCAGCCAGTTGTGTACGCGTTCGCTCTGGAATTGCCGAAGTTATGCGTCGGAGGCCGCCCAGTCAGGTAACGAATCTTTGTCATTAATTGGTATTCATTTTACGAACAAGTCTAGCGTAACTGATTTGCCTCGTTAGTCTCGGCAGAGAAGGACCCAGCCGAGTACTTCTTCAACCCGGAAGTCCAGGCCGCCCTGAAGAAACTCACGAGGATCAATCTCGAGCGTGTCTTTAGACACAGAAGGACTGGGGAGAAGTTGAGGAAGCCGACCTACAAGTTCATGACCGATGAACTGCTGAACAAGTACATGACTCGAGCGCAGGAAAAGGCTGTGAAACTACTGCAAATGCCTCCAGTTGTCAAGCCGCGCGAGGAGGTCTCCGAAATCTACTCCAAAGACTACGCCCTACAGGGCTTCGACCCAGCCAAATATGTCTTTACGGACATTACTTATGGCATAACGGATAAAAAGAGGCTCATTGCTGTGAGAGAACCTAGTGGCGTACTGCGTGCTGCCTCTTCCGACGAAAGACAACGCATGAACCAGGTTTACTTCCCAACACCATTCAGGGACATCGAAACACCAGTGATGTTCAACGACGAGCATTTATCCGTAATAATTTTACTTTCAGCCAAATACTTCTATTATAATTTCATGTTCTGTCATTGACTAGTATTTTTCCATTCATTGCTTCAGAGACTGTTAAAAGAGAAGCAGTACGAGTTCATCCTGGATCGAGCCTGCATCCAATTCGACCCAGACCATCCAGACTACCAGAGGATCGTTAAGAAGGTGTACACACATGTTAACAGCGAAATGGACTACGACAGCCTGCGCTCCACCAGGCATTTTGGCTGTCTCGTCTTCCACTTGCTCTGGGAGGAGACAATCGACGATTTACTATTAGATCTACTGAAGACCCAGGAGATCAACGAAGCAGTTCTCCTCCTCCAGTTGTACTACCAGTTCCATCCGACGCAGGATCTAATCGTGAACCGGTTGATCAACACCGGCGGACTCGAACTGATCGAGGCCTACGTTCACACGCACTCGATGAAGCCTCAAAAGTTGCGTCAGGCCCTCACCGATCACTACGCAGTCATGTCCAAGGAGAAGGAGTGAACTGACTAGATTTGTATTATATTCATGTAAATAAACGCCTGGTTACCAACGCCTGGCTTATTCTTCATTCAATTCTCTGAGGCGAAGAGACAATCGGACAGCGAGGGTTGATGATTATTATTCGATTATTTTATTATTACGTGGTAGTACTTACAAACATTTACAAATGTAACAATTCAATTCGATTTGGCGTACAGGCCCGTGTCAGAAAAACCATTGTACTAATAATTGATTAATTACTTAGGGAAAGAACTCAATGCATTCTCGACACACACCCCTTCCACCTCCAGTTTGCGCCTGCCTTCTTGAAACCCTCTGCCCTTCTCCTCCAATCGTCTCCGGTGACGGTCGATGGTGCGTTTTCCGTTCTCTCACGCCTCCCCTCCACTATTACTCCTATGGTATGGTACTGGATACCTATGTGTTTATGTATGCAATGCAATCCAATGACCCGCAGGGACACCCCGACCCCCCATTCCTCCCCCACAATTCTCTGCTTCCACCATACAAGTAAACTGGCTCTCTAAGGAGTCTCCCTGGCGCGTGGGAGACTCGTGCGGGTCGCTGGCGGTCGCGGGATATACGCGTAATAAATAATTATTCGTTAGAGACACAGTCGAGAGAGTCCGCTCGCGCGAACGAACCGAAGAGAGGACAGCGATGGCAATTGCTATGTACAGAGGCGATGACACATTCAGACACACAGCGCGGGGCTCGGCAGAAACTCCGGTAAGAATGTACAGGCTCTCCCATCGAAAAGAAGGGCTCCGGTGAGAAGTCGAAATCAGCGGGAAGAAGCGCTGGGATCTTACGTGTTATGAAACAGCGAACAGCGACTCGCAAATTTCACTCGGCCACTGCGACATCCTTTATATTCTTCGCATCTTTTTCTTAAGTCGCTAATGATTTTGGTTTAGTAAAAGAGTCCAGGCTTTCGAGACCAGAGTTAATAATAATTGATAAATAGCTTGTCATCTTCGAGTTGATGCGCTCTGGGCTTCTCCTTGGCCTGCTTCGATAAAACACAGTGGCCGGATTTGTGAGTCCCTGTGCATCCTTGTTTGGCGTCAACGAATCGTATAATTAAGAATCAAACACCCGTCGCCGGAAGATGGTCGGTGTACGCTCGTCCTCCTCCCTTGTAAAAGTAGTAAATATCGAGAGAGCCATTACGAGTTGGTTCGACTATACTCACGAATATTTCCCCTACCACCTCGTGCGCACTACGTCGCTAAACCCTCCGTTCTCCAGCGACAGGTGTTCGCACCGCGCGAGGAGCCCGAAAGATCGCAGTGAAACGGAAACCCGAGAAAAACTGGTGAATTCTCTATCGGCTATTAGGCCGCCCGAAGCGAAGTATGTATACTGTATTACGTTTATACGCGTATGTATATATAGTATGTATAGTGCTGTATACGTAGGTACGCATGGATACACGTATGCGTCGTCGAGCGAAAACTGAGACCCGCTGTGCCCTTCTTCCCCCCACTCTGGCCTGCTTTCAATGTCAGAGTCTCAGGCATTAGCCAATCGGAATAGCGACAGCTGACCCGAGGTCTCGAGCTTTCGTGGACAACCTATGGGAACTCCCAGACGCGAGGCATCTGAGAGCTGATTTGCGAGCTATGCGGGTACAGAGTACGATATCTCCTCGGTGAGAAAACCAAACGTTTTACGGCACACACACGCATAAACATACGTCATTTCTTCTCCACTCTCTCCATCCATGAAATCCGCCCTCTGCCCCCCCTAATTATGTATATGATGCGCGTGTGTGTGTGTTTCAATAGACAATAGTCTCGGGATTGGATTTAAAAAATTGGTCTATCGCGTTTACACCGTTTACAATATTCGTTGATCGACGTAATTCTGTGCCGTAGCTTGAGAGGTGTGCGATGATCAGCGTAGACGTGCCCTGATTTCCACGCGTGCTCCCCGAAGCTATCTCGAGTGCGTGGCGATTGTGGAACATTTGCTTGGCTGCTTGTTTCATCGGTTAACATTGAGCAATCGGTAATGGTTTGGTTTCTTGAATCCTTCGGCCCGGCGAGCAGTCGTCGCGGCCTGCAACGACATCATCTTCCTCGCAGAGGTCTCTCTCCCTGCTCTTCAAGGACACTCGAAACGGAAGTAAAGTCGTGTCGCGATGCATTTTGTGCGTATATGTATATGTACACATATGCAATGGTAAATGAGTACTCGGTACGCACAAGTAAAACCACCTTCCCCCTCCCTTCCAAGCCGAGGAACGGCCCGTAAACCAACTACTTGAGTGAATGAGATTATCGTGACGTTCGGCGCAAGAGGACGAGTGTCGTCGTCGCTCGATCGGACTTACTAGATTAACAAGTAGAGATTTGCATTGTTTCGTGGTATCTGCCCCCATCTATCTACCTAACTATCCACTTAAATGTAGATATTTATATATGTATACGCATGTATATATATATATATAGACTCATTTATTTATATATAAATTTCTTGTTCTTCGTAGGTAGAGTACGTATTTATATGTATTTATAAATAGAGGCGACGCGACCACCCGCTGGTATTCCCGAGGTATCGAGCTGCCGGGCTAATGAGTCCCGGCGAATCGTAGGAAAGGAGATGCGAGTCCAAGTGTCGCGCGCGACGGTGGATGAAGCTTTAGGAGATGCTGAGTGGTCGTCGTTCGCAGCTTGTCTTGGCTGAACGGGGCGGAAAAGGAGGGGAAAATCGTGTGGTTCGCACGCGTTTGGCACAGTAGCCGCTCGAGATATCGGCAGTTGTCTTGTCGAGTGATCTCGCTGGTGATCTCCAAGTGTGGTCTCCGATATCGTCGAAGAGAGAGGGAGAGATCGGCCAGTGTTCTTCCTTAAATACCTGCCAGTCGGCGATAAGCGCCGCAGCTGGCATTGGCTGTGTCTGCGTCTTCCTTCATTATGCGTCCAACTTATGCGTCTCGGGAGGATTCACCTTGTTACGATTATTAATACTATGGTTTATGATACTGATAGGTCAGTATTAGCGTTTACGCGTGATGCCCTACTCTCTACGCTGTATATCCTAGTCCCCGAGCGATCGTTGCTCCTCGAGGACTCTTCCTCGCGTGGTCGTCGTCCCCTACTCTCGATAGAAAATCCCGTGGACTAAGTGCGAGCTTGTGAGACGCTCAAGATGGCCCGACGGCAACGTTAACTCGCCAGGACGAACTCCGCGGCCATGTTGACGCTCGGGACTACCAGAGATCGGCTCTTCGGTCACAGAATATCCGTCTCGTAAATCTTGCTGGTGGTTGAGTTGGGGCCTGTCGCGGTCGCCGTTGTCGCCGTGGAAGTCGCGTTGTTCGTTTGCGCCGTCAAACCCATGGGAATACCGTTCGACTCGCAAGTAGTGTTGATGGTGTCGGCGTTTGGCAGCGATGTTCCCATTAATTTGATGTTACCCTGACCGTTCAGCTCTTCCGGCCGCGGTACTTGACCCTCATGGTTGCTATCTAGTGAGAGAGCTGGTTTGAGGCTCAAGCTGGTGAGGGATCCGGAGCTAGCGGCGCTCATGCCAAGGCCCATCTTGGCCAAGAGGTTGCTCTCGGAGCCCGTCTTCTTTAAGAGGTCTGGGGGAGCAGGTGGCACTGTCGTCAATCCCGCTGCGTTTCTCTGCAGCTGCTGGAGCCGAGCGTACTGCTCCTGCAGTGCCTTCTGCTTGCGTAGTAACTCCTGATGGCGTTGCTCCAGTTGTTCCTGTCGGTCTCTCTTGCTCTGCACGCCCTCCTGCGAGTTGACGCTTTCGCAAGAGCTCGAGTTGCTCGTGGAGAGGACTGCCGGGGGCTGAGGCCCGGTGGAATTGTGCGTGACAACTGGTGCTCCTGGCTCGCTGATGGGGACGATCGCCGTGGCGTCTGGCGGCAGTGCCATCGGTGGCTTTCCCTCCTTGCCGACGAGGCTTCCTCGAGCCGCAGGTCTGCGCAGGGTGGCATTGCCAGGCTGTAACTGGCAGGCATGGTTCCTGGGTGGCAGCTGGGGACTGGTGGGGCTTGCGAGCGGCGACCTGGAACTGGTACGCGGCGGGGGTGGCGGTGGGACTCTCCTCGCGGTTGCTAGTTGAAGCAATTCAGCGTTTCTCTCCGGCACAGGGGGCTTCTGACCCGGGACGAAGCCCTGCGGCAGTACTGGGAGGTTCGGCTGCTCCTGGAGCGAGACTTGGAGCCTGGCGATAGGCGGCGAGGTGTCGGTGTCCGAGCTCGACGGGTACGAGTGCAATCGACGCAGAGTGCCTGCACCCGGGGCACCAGGCAGACCTACCACCAACGCTGCTCCGCTCGACGAGTCTACGCTCCCCTTTCTCCCGATCTCCGAGATGCAAGGCGCCCGGCCACCACTCGTAGCCACGGGGCCCACGGCCGGTACATCCCTGCTTCCGTTTCTACCGATCTCCGAGAGCGAGGACTGATGGACGATGGTGCCGCCCTGGACCTGGCCAAGCTGAGAGCTCGGCCTGGAGAATGTCTGGAGCTCGTCTAACAGAGCGTCGAGTGCGTTCTCCGGACGCTGCTGATGGGCGGCGGATGACTCGTGAGGGTGGGGCCCTCCCCCGATGACGCTCGCTGACCCCACGACAGTGCGTTCCGCTGGCACAGGGGCAGCTGGCTGTTAGGCATGAGGAAAGTCACTAGATTAGTCCAAACACTCCCTCGAGCCCCCTTCTTCTTCTTCTTCTTCTTCTCGACTTCCCCCCCACCCCCCCGTCTCACTTCCGACGTAGCACTGGCAGAGCCGGGAAAGCCTACCGCTGCTACGTCTCCGGCGGAAGTGGCTCCAGTGTCTCGCAAAGGTTTCGCAGATTTGACGGAGGATCTTCGCCTGCACGCTCTCATGTATGATTTGCCTCGGAAGCCGAGCGTGTACGGAACGGAAGAGATGGGGAACCAGAGAGAGAGAGAGAGAGAGACAGAGAGAGAAATAGACAGACGTAGAGAGAAAGAGAGAATGAGAGCGAGAGCGAGAGAAAGAGAGACATGTGCAGAGCGTGTACGCAGAGCGACTAATTCCGGCAAATCCGAGAGACTCCTGTTTCTAGACTGCGGTGTACCGAGCGCTGCGTGAACTTTGTGCATCGGAGCTTGCATTCTGGGCTTGCCGATGTATGTACATATGCAGAGAGCAGCCTCTCGACTTAGTTGCATCAATACGTGCTCGATGATCTCTCTCGATGCACCGCGGTCAGTGAGCGATGATTGGTCCCGCGTGAGAACAAGTGTGCTCCTTACCTCCTATGCCATGCTTAAGTATCTAAAGTGATCGTATATATATGTATATATATATATATATGCGCATGCAAAGTGCTCGTGGAGATGATGATATGGTGGTGGTGGGAGAACGGAATTTGGTAGAAAAACTCAGGTGCGAGAGCCAAAACCAAAATGAGAACAAGAAAAACAAGGGCGTAATGGTGTTCTCCTCCTTCGTGGTGTTCATCAGTTTTTTTGGTCACTGCTGTTTGTTTTTGACGTGAAACAAAGGGGGGAGAGAGAGATAGAAAGAGAGAGAGAGTTAATGAGTCGAGTGAGCGCAGAAGAGAACTCAATCAAGTAAAGATACGTATTAATTCCGTTAGATAATTACCTGGCGATCGGTTATATTCGGTTTTGTGCGTGCGTTGTGCGTGTTACAAGTCAGTACTCGTTTGGGGCTCTTTTACATTTGGCATCGATTGCTGTCCGGTATTAGTCAACTTAAAAAAAAACAGAGAAACCAAAAATCAAAAATCCAAAATCAGATAACGCTGTTTTCTGCAAGGGCGTCTCGCTGATTGGCCGGCGCCGCGAGTGAGGGCCGAGGGGCGAACGTGGCGGCGCTCGGAGCAGCATGGGAAAGAAGACGCGCGTCTCTGCGGGACACTCAAGAAGGCGATCTTTTCGCTTCCGCAAACTTTCTCGACTTATCGATTGTTTTTTTTACAGTGCTCGATTCCGCTGTAACTCACGCTTGTCTGAAAACGAAAGGAAAGCAATATATTGCGTTCTTAATATAGAAGCCTCTACGAAAGCGCAGTGTCGAGTTGTGTGCCGAATTCCATCTTTTTGGGGTTACAAAAATGCGCCGAGTTACTCGAACCTTTCGCTAATCGGATGAGTCTAAGTGGCCTTTCGCACGGTTCTCCCATCGCCCTCTCAATCACTCCTCGAGCCTAACGCCTCACGACTTACGTCCTCGTCCAATTCTTCCCCTCAATTTCTTTCGTCGGTCCGCGCGTGCGAGAGTCAGACACGGCGAGCTTTCACGTTTCGTCGCTTTCGAAAAACTGAGACAACACGGACGGGGGCATGCACGCGAATGAAAGCGAAGTCGAAGGAGCGGCGAAACTTCGTGCGTGCGAGAATTCTAACCTCTAACAGAGTCCTACTATGTACACAAGTGCGGCGACTCACGAGAAATGCCCGCAAACTAACCCCAACCCTTTCACTAGTCCCCGTCCAATTGGATACTTAACCTCAACCCTCTCCGCCAATCGCAATCCAGTCCGAGGTCCCTCGTGAGTCACCGCAGCCAATCTACGTCTACTGAAGTATCCTCGAGTGTGTTACACAGACACAGGACATACACGTACGCAACGAACCAACACACACGCATGCGGCATGCTTGCACAGCGTTTTTCTGAGGTGGAAGGGGGCACTGGTAGCGGTGGGGGGCTTGGTGGGGGGTTGGATCAGAGTGGTGGGAGCATGCCGAAGTATAAAGTACAGAATAAAATCCAGTATGAAACCAAACAGAGAGGGGGTGGTGGTGGTAAATCGGCCAATTGGAAACGAGTACACAGAGGCGAAACCTTTCTTTTTCTTTGTCAGTCCAATCCTTATAGTAAGGCAGTTCAGTCGCGGACTCAGTCGGATGAACAAATGTACATAGTCGCATATATATATGTATACTTCTATATATATATGTGAGATACCAAGCCACACACATGTACCACTGCTCGATACAAGTATGCTTGGCGTAGAAAGAGAAAGATACAGAGAGAAAGAGAAAGAGTGAGAGAGAGAGAGAGAGAGAGAGTTAAAGACAAACAGGCAGAGAGAACAGGCAAAGAGGAAGGAAAAGAGAGAGAGAGAAATAGAGACAGAAAGAGAAATAGAGAAGGAGCGTGTGTACAATAACAATATTGCCGAGACACAGTCGATGACGTCACATGGTAAACAGTAGTACGACAGAGATGTGAGAGTGAGTGAGAGCGAGAGAGAGAAACAGAGAAAAAGGGGGAGAAGAGAGAGAGAGAGTGAATTATATATATTTATATATATTGAGAAAAATCGGGTGGCGCATCCAAGTTATGGAGAATCAGTGAGAGATGAAGTTGATGTTTCACGTATGAGACGAATGACGAGAGAGAGAAAGAGAGTTCAAGATGGCGTGGGAAGATGGCGAATGTGAGAGATGACGAGTTTACCCGCCGAGTCTGAGTCACGTGAATGACCGTGTCGAGTTTCGGATCCCTCTTGGGACACCCCTACAACCCAGGTTTCATGATTGCCAGAGCTCAAACACGTTCACTGGCTTTGAGACTTTTCTTACTTTTGCACTTCATAACCTAGAAAGTCTCGTGTCCAAAGAGCCCGGTGAACATGTTTCCCGGAAGCCTGCGTGTTTCGAGGCACAGCTCTCGTGCCTGAGAATTTCGTGGTAATTTTGCACCGAATCTCGGTTGTTGCTTCCTGCTTTCTCTGTTTTCTTTTTGCACAGGTTAGTTCGTCGCTCTCTCGCGAGAGGATCCGTTCGAGATCGACTCCCGGCGAGAACAGTACGATTCAATGTCGAATGAATCCTTATGGCTATGAGATGAGCGAAGGGAGACTGCAGTGTTTGTTTCTGTGTCTAATGCGGCGCACGCGGCTGGTTTACGCAGTTTTCTCGATGGTCAGAGTCTGAGATGGATGGTAGATGGGGGGCGCAAGGGCGTGGGGGGGGAATAGTGCGAGAATCGTAGCTAGAGTTTCACCTTACTATAAGAAGTGGATTGGATCGAGTGCGACCGATGAGAAAAGGTCGCAACTAGTTCTCTTTTCAGTCTTTTCTCGTTCAGCGTGCCGGGGCGCTCGATGCCCCGAGGTTGATCGGTTGCCTTGCACTCCCCTCCAAATCCTCCTTCGATCCTTCATTTCACGGGCGCGGCTCCCGTCGAGTATCTGAAGCGAGGTGCGAGGCAACCAATCGTAGGCTCATCACTACTTATGGTTCACGCGTGGAGTAAGCGACGGGCGTCCTTTTCCCGCACTGTGTCGAGAAACTCAGAAGGGAAAACCAGAGTTGAACGAAATCATAGAAATATATATATAGAGAGCTGTAGGTTCACTATACAGGAGGTCTGCGAGAAGGCCAAGAGCGCTAAAATCAAAGACGTATAGCACGTAGCGCAGCAGAACCTTAATGAAGGGTTGCGATTCTTGAAAGAACTCGAAATCATAAGTAGCCGGAGTTTCCTCTGTGTCTGTGTGTGCGTGGTGGTGTTCGTGTGTGTGTTTATATCTATATATGTATGTACGTCGCCGCACAACCCAACTGGGATCCAACGTGCCCACCAAATTTCCCGCCGCCAAACAACAACACAAACCAGACTCGAGTTGGCCAATTTCCCTTCCAATTGCTTTTGCGAAATCCCCGGGAAATAATTCTCTATCCAATTAGCATAATAGAACCAAGGCAACCAGCAATTCGGGACCGTTAGGGAACAAGGGGGAAGGCAGAGAGATAGAAAGAGAGAGACAGTGAAAAAGAGTAAGAGAGAAAGATAGAAAAGAGAATAAATGTCGTAGAGAAGCTGGCAAGTATCCAAAGACTCGGATGGAAACTAGTAATGTGGTGAGAACGAAAGTTCGTCTTGAGTATGAGAAAAGTAATAGGCGTGGTTGTCAAGTGGCTAGTCATAGGCGGGGGGCGTGTACCGAGAACGGGAGTAATCTCGTTGGGGATAAATGTTCTCGAAGGATTTCGCTCGGGGTGGTGGCGGTCTCGCTTTTCAGGAGCAATCGATTAATCCTCGAGGCTCTCGCGGAAGCCCAGCGAAATGCTTCGATGATGAATTCATGAGGGATGACAGATATATGTATCAACAGTATGACGATTTGTGCGGCAGACATCATACCGATAAAAAGAAATATACATATATATGTATATATATGTGAATATATATAGATATATATATAATATAGATGGAGCATGTGTGTAGATGTATGCGTGTATATATATAATATATATATAAAACAGTACAGAATAATAATGGTAATGATAATAAAAGGTAGTATAGTAGTATTAAGTATAGTAATAATGAGTAATAATTGATAAATATATGAATCAGTAAAGAATTACTCGTGACTGGTCTGTATGGCCTCCTTGAAGTTAGTACTCCACTTCCAGCCATACTAAAAAATTAATATTCACTTTTCACTAATCCGTTGCTTGCAACCTGCTCCTTATTTAGTTATAACTGCTAATTCTGGGGAGGAGAAGGGGGAGAAGGCACGATCGTAATAATCACTCCTCTTCGATTTCTTTGCTCTTTTCCTTTCATTCACTTGACTTCTTATCTCGGCTCAGCTTTCGTTCCAATCTCGCTTTGTCTGCGGGGAGACCAGCGTCTTTGATTTTTGGTATTCCCGAGTTCATTCGGTTGCTTTCATATCCACCGGCAGAGACAACAGATTGAGAGACAGAGCGAGAGCGAGAGTGAGAGAGTGAAAGAGTGAGAGAGAACTTGAGGAATTTCACAGAGAGAAAGAGACAGAGGCAGACAGAGTGAGATTCGGATTAATTCGGAGAAAGGGTGTGCGACTGGTCGCGACCACAGTGATCGATTATGTCCAATCAGTTGGGAGATGCCAGATTTGAGAGGGTGTGGCGCTAGTAGCGCCCGATGCTCCTCCCCAATGGCCCTGGCACTCGAAGCTCCCGTCGCACGCCACGGACAGCAGCGCCATACTGCTTCGTTCAAATCTGGCATCACTCGGGAGCTTTCTAGCGAGAGCCTGGATCAGACACCCGTCATTATTAATATTTCTCAATGCTTGAGGCTCCCGCTCGAAAAAAACTCCATCACCGCCGGGATGATCGCCGTGGCCATGCGAGCAGTGCGCGAGCAAGAAGCTCTCCGCGGAGCGTCGCGACGCGCGTTTTCCTTAAATCACAGCTAACACTCAGGTGGACCTGACAAAACGCAGTCGTCCCTTCAGTCATTCGGCCTGAGCCAGCCTGAACTCAAAAACCAAGGAGAACAGGGGAGAAAGTATACGAGAGAGAACCAGGCGCGATTCTCGCCGCTTCTCACGTTTTGTCAGATCGTCCGCTAAATGTAGAAAAAATATCTAGACTAGATATATCGGGACACAGCAAACATTCAAAATATTGGTTGTGGGGGTATCGGGGGGTGGGAGGGTCCATGTCGAAGAGAGACACAAGTTGCAGGGAAGTGGCGTCTCCTCCGCGGTGGCGCTGCGTCCTGTCCGAGAGAAAGAGCGGGGGGAGATTCAAATCCCGAATGGTAGACGATTGGAGAAAGGGCCGAGAGAGGGGAGGAGAAGACGAGCGTCCCTGCTCGCTTATTGGAAGAGCAGTCACACTCTGACGAGGGACTGGCTAGTAATCCTGACAACGATTCGTGTTTGGAGGTGTAGCAATCGATGAAAAGAGTCACTTGATGATCTAGCCAATGCGAGAGGAGGAGGTGTGAGACCCTCGAAATATCTCCGAGAACACTGTTTCACTACTGTTAGAACTAGAAACGCAGACAACTGAACAGCAGTCATCAGTATCGAAAGGCATGCTTCGTCATTGCAGTGAAGGCATTAGCTTCCTCCCATCTCGCCCAATACCATACCAATCAATAATCACAGCCAATGAAAATCATTGAATTCTCGCTAGTTGGGAAACTGGTGCCTTCACTTCCCAACGCAACCCAAGGAACCATCTCAACGTAAACAGAGTTTCCATAAACATGTAATTACAGGAGAGGAGACGAACTCTACGGACATCGACACGGAAGCGGACGCACTCACGCGCTCTGTATGTCGTTTCAGGTCGAACAACGTTTTGGCTTTGCTTACACGATTCAAGGATCTCAATGTACACCGCTCGCTCTATGTACAGCACGCTTATACGGATTATACAAGCGTATACGTGTACTCGCAACTCATTACGTATTTATACAGTATGTATATATGTCGTCGTGTGTACAGATATATATAAATTATGTATGTATATATATATATATGTATGTATATATATATAAGGTTCTATGTCACTCGTGGCATGCGCTTGTTAGCATAATGGGATTACGGGGTAAGCGGTAGTCGAATCGCACGGCCCGTAACGAAAATATTCGCACGCTTCTCCACCGTACATTTTAGTCACTCAGCTTTCAGCCGATCTCTCTCATCGACGCGTGTACTCGGTTCGAACGCGCGTGGGTGATTAAATCGCACGAGAATTGTGGGGTGAGGTTAACAGAGTCGCGGGGATATTTTCGTTAGCGCAGGGCTGCTGTTGTAAGTACGAGCATTGTCTCTGGACTACGCGAGTCTCAAGCGAGAAGAGAAGAGACAGAGAGAGAGAGAAAGAGAGAGAGAGAGAGAGAGAAATCTACCAAGCGTGGATTGGTGTGGTTCCGTCCGGCGTTTCGGTGAAAAAGCCGCGACCCAGTTTCGCCATCCGGTCTCCCTCGGAAAATACGCGCGACAAGCTGTGTACCGGGGAAACTGCTGTATTCGGCGGATATGTACTTGGTAGAACCGGTGAGAGCGTGCCTCGCTTTCCGGCGAGGCAATTAATCCTCGAGGTAAATGTCGTGTTGGCGTCTCTTAATCTGGACTTGGTATCTTGTGTCGGTGTTGTCCACATTCTCTCGAGAACTATCACTGCCTTACTATACTTCGAGCCCTACGAGGTCAATCCCTCGGAACCTGGTGGTACCAGATGGTCTCTGAACGAGATGTCTAGAACGCCTTGAGCGGGTTGGACCTGCTAGGCGCAGAGCTTTCGGGGAAACTCGGGGCGGGAAAGAGTGGACTCTAACGCGGTGAGGTCTGGAGACAAACGGAAGCAATGTCTTCCGAACGACGGGTATCATCGGACAGGCCTGATTCATTTATCCCCGAGGGGGCCGTGTCGCGCCATCTCGCGTTTATTCAACCCGCACCTCTTCTTCTTCTTTTTTCCTTCTTCCTTGCGGGGATCGGGGAAGTTCTCAGCAGGGCAGGTTGGATGGGAGACTTCGGAGACGGGAGCTTTCGGGAGAGTCGTAGTCATGCACTGGCAAATAGCGGATCGGAGAGAGCGGGGAGCAGGTGGATATTCTCGGGAGCTCTCGGGGTGGAAGTACGAGAAGAGAGAGGTAGAGAGAGAGAGATAGAAGGAGACAAATAAAGAGACAGTGAAAGAAAGATTAACCGTCTGAAGAGAATCCTAGGAAGAGAATCGTAGAAAGAGAGACTCAGAGAGATAGAGATTCAGACAGATTGAGAGAAGAGAGAGATAGAGAGGAGACGAAAGAAAGAGCGAGCGAGCGAGCGAGCGAACGAGCGAGCGGGGCTAATGAAGCGTTACCTTGGAATGTTGGGCAGATGTCGGCGTGATCGGCGGTGTCTCCTCGGATTCTACGCTCGCTGCGTTTGGTAATCGCTGCTCTTGCACCGACGCCAAGCTGCCGACATTGAAATCCCATTCAGAATTCACCCTTAAATCACGCCCAGCACAGCCCGGCGAATGCGAGCTCCGATGCGTGCCAAAGGAATTGCCGGGTACGGTTTTCGACCAGGCTTTAAATTCATCGCGAAACTTTCGACCCCGAGAAATGCATCAGGGAAAACTGGCTGGCGAGGAGCCGCCAAGTTGGCAGGCGCGCCCAATTCCGGAATGAACCGACCATCCGAGAGAAAAAGGGATTAAAGGGAGTGGAGCGACCTACCGTTTCAGCGTGACGAGAGTGCCGGTCAACTTTTTGCAACGTCTCAACGCAGACTCTAGTCGCTCGGGCTCTTCTTTCAGGAACTTCTCCTCGCGCACAACCTTCTCCATCTCCGAGCTCAAGAGACCTTTCATGCCCTCTTGCAGGCCCGGGAATCGCACCTTCAGATCAGCCACCGTTTTACTGCCAACACCAACATACGATTATTTCCCTGTTCCAAGTCATTGCTGCGCGATCCGCCAATGATTCTCGGTTCTCACCTCGATTTGCTTAGTATCAATGCCATGTTCTCGACATCCGACATGTTCACCCTGGTCTTGCGGTTGATGACATTGCCACGGAGTTCCTCCACCGTACTCTCGAGCTCGCTGTAATTTCCAGTAGCAATAGTTTGAGTCGATTAATTAGCTGAAGATCGACGAAACGTCTGATACTTACGTTAGATCGTTTTCCAGCCTCAGCATCTCCTGCTTGTAGAGGTCTTCCTCGCGGCTCAGTCGAACCTTCTCCGCGTCGCCGGCGGCCCAGGCGTCCCCTCCGGACAGTAACATTGCTCTGCAAGCGTAAATAATTGTTAATTAAACAAGCCGATACAGAAGAGACGACACTGAGAGGAATAAAAATGAGCATGAACCTAATAGTAATGAAAGTATCCCGGATGGTTTCCCGCACGGTGTGCGCCTGTGCCTGCGACATGCGCCTCAGGTTTCTCACTTCCTGCCTAAGGTCCTTCGCCTTCTTCTGCAGACCCCTCAACTGGTTGTACATCTCCGGGGTGAGCGCCAGGTCTCTGTACACGTACTGACCGGCCACCAACGCCGCAGGCTTCGGTGGCGGAGTCGGCTTGTGCCTGTCTCTCTCTGCAATAAGCGACAACAACTTCAGCAAGCACTTTTACGGTATAAATTGCTGGGCGTCTCTTCTCATGCGAAAACCTGCGTTGGTCCTTTTGAACGAGTCTGTACACTTCCAATCGCTAATACCGAAGTCGCCTTCAAGACCAGTTCTCTAACGAGGACCAAGTGGAGCAATGAAATTTGACGAACACCCAGATTCGTCTTAAGTGAGTCGTGTACAGCGGGCCAATTGACAGTCGGACAGCCGGCATCCGCCAATGGCAGGCTTTCGCACGATCAAAGAGAGCGCGACTACTGCGGGCTGGACAATCACTTAAGCGTCAGGACAGGCATACAATTTTATTGTCACCCTCGTCATTATCATCGCAGTACTTTCAATGACGAATGTGATTGGAAGGGGAAGTCGAAGCGGATGTTGCATTCTTTTTCTCAAGTGAATGATTGTACACAACACCATCTGGCCTAGCATCCGCTAGATGGCGAGGACGAGACAAGGAAAGTCCCTAGACAGGTCGGGGGAAGGCACACGTAACACTTGTTGTAACACAGAGGACTTTTCTATGAAATCTGGACTGGTTTCCTTTACCTTGGGAAGACATCCTCGGCAACGTGGAGGATTTGATCGCCGGTTTCGTTGGCTTTGTGTCCGCTAGTCACGGTAGGCAATGCGCACAATTGCAGAAGACGGTGTTAGTGATTATTGGGTTAGTTAATCCTACTTCCACGCTCGATCCAATTATATTTACACACTCCAACATTAGATACTCAATCTGCCAGAGTGCAAAAAATACTTTGAGTGCATTACCTGCGTGTTGTGGAGAGTGCTGCTTCGGGGAGTTCATGTCCGGTGGCTCGTCACTGAAGGACACTGACTTTTCAAAGGACACCGACTTGTCTGGAATACAGGACGATCAAAATGTATATCGTAGGAGTGGTGCAGTCGATATTAAGCAACGTGCCATTGTACAGGGTGATTCACTTTACTTGGAATCCGAAGTCACATGTATCGAATTCTGTCGATCGTTATAGATTACTTTGTATTATTATTATTTACATACTGCACGGAACTAGTCGGTCACAAGCCGGACGGTATTTTCGAAAATCCCGAAGTCATAATGATTCCAAGCCAAGTGAATGATCCTGCATAATACAGGATTTCCATGTTCGCATAAACATCCGCAGTGAGTGATTACTGTGCCGTGCATTAGAGAATCCTTTTGACTCGAGTTGAACTTAATCGACAGAGGGGGTGTCTCCAGTGTATCTCTCGCAACAAAGGACATTAGCAACCAAAGGAGACGGAGATGTAAAACTCATATCAACTATTCCAGAAGTGAATGACTGGTGAGAAAGGAAATGGTACTACAAATACGAGCTCTAGCAGGGCTTGCACTATGATACCCTTGAGAGTGGGAGAGGGCGCATTCGTGGAGAAAGTAACGGGGAGAAAGAGCGAGGAGACGCGTGCAGTGCAATGAGAAGAGGTCGTGGATTACTAAAGATTGAAATCGACGATAGTGGAGATTCGTATACGTAGTGGGCGCACCTTTGCCTAACTTTGGCGGTTTAACGTCAGTCCTTAAGTACGAGTCATCTGTAACGGCAGGTTGAGAGACACGTAAGTCTATCTCGAAGGGTCGCCAAGTATAGGTGTGAGCAACGTAAGAATGGTGATAGTATTACGCACAAGAATACTCATATATACATCACAGACATTTCTATGGCGTGAATGCACAGTGGCCGCGGCGGACAAACTGGTCCAACTACTTGACGGATTCATTTTTATTCATTTATAGGGAGAATCTCTGGTTCTACCGCGTCGCCAGTGTGCATGTACGCACACACGCACGCATCAATGTCAATAATGTAAGACCAATGGTAACAGTACACAGCGATTAACAGAGGAGAAGTAGAAGGTAGAAGAAGATGAAGAGACACACCTGGCAGTGAGGCTGAGCTGGAGCTAGAGTGTTTGTCGAACTCGTCCCCGGCGCCTGGTGTGTGCGTTAGTCGGAATAACAAAGCAGTTGTACAGCAGGGTTCCAGGAGATTTTCAACCGCGCACCACCCGTTAAACAATTAAACTTTTCGCTCGATAATTTTCCCCCAAAGACCTCAGATCGACCCAATTCTACCAAGAAAATCCCTATCGTTTCATTAAGGGATGGTGCGCGGCGCAGAATCATAGAACGTGCGACATATATGCCACCTACAGGGTGTTACATATATGATGGTTCTGATTTGTATCTTGTTCAGTTCTAATCGAGTGTAGATTCGTCATGAAATGTACACAAAGACGAATGAATCGTGTTTTTCTGGCTCTCCAGTGAATCGACTTTGAGCTTTGCGACTGACTAGAGCGCCATCTGCATCAGCTCTAAGGAACCAGCGATAGAAATCGCAGAGATTGAAATGAGATGGTAGACTCGTTCGCCCATTTGAGCCTCGCTAGCTTCTCGTCCAAGCTTTGCCTCGGCTTAGGAGCGAGCCAGCAGATGTCGCTGCGAGACTAGTGAAGAGTTGAGTGGAGAAGTATGTAGAAGTTGTATCGCACACTATAGGAATAACCAGTCGTGTCGTTCGGCTTTGAGACGTCGACATTTTAAAAAATCATCATCCACATCCTGGTTATGTCTATACTGTGTTGTATGAATGATGATTGGAGAGTGCGGCCGGCACTTACCTGCTGATCTGGCGTAAGGGTCGCGAGCTGCGGGAACCTGCAAGTAGTCCCTCGGCGATGGACTCGTGTGGGGTGCGTGGGTCAGCGCCTTCTGCACCAATCCCGTCAGGTTCGCCAATTGCCGCTCCATGTGCTCTACCCTAATCCTATCACAAAGGAACAATTATCAGTTGCTGAACATGAAAGATATTCTATCACACGCTAGCCAATAAGAAGCGACTATATAAGGTCTATGTGATTGGCTCAATCTCTCGTATTTAGATCTGGAACCACTTGGGTTGTACTCTTATCGGACTCTGATATCGCATTCTTCCCAGATGGAACAATTGATTGAGATTGGAGAGAGGAGCAAAGGGTGAATGGACCTGTAGAAGACTCGACTTGGTTCTGTCGTCATGCGCACACGATGCATATTGATCTGCACGCAATTGTCCTGGGGACACGAGAGTGAGGTCGGCGTGCAACTTAATCCTCAAGGATTCTCGGTGACAGTGACATCTACCTTCTCTCCCGTCGATACAGGACAAAAAGCGCTCGACGCATTCTCTCTAGCACTGCTAATCAACATGCTGCATTCCCGCCGAGGCTAACAGACGCACGGATCCATCTCCGCTCGTGCACACTCGATGCATTCCCCGTTGTACAGGCTGTTCCATTAATCCACTCCGCTTCTCTTATCCCAATTGTCACTTGACAATGCTAAACTCGAGTCCTCAGACGTTAAAGTCCTAAGTCAGACGTCCGAAGAAGTTGCAATTCTATATTTTAATTGGATTTTGTTAAAGTTTGTCGGCTTGACAATGTGGATTGCCATTAAATGGATCACCCTGTACAAAAATTACTGTGTCGCCAACCATGCGATACAAAGAAACGCAGCCCCATTGTGCGAGCCATCATTGCTGACTAGCCAGGATTCCCTTCGAATGCCCACTGACCGGCATTGTCTTCCGCGAGCTAGTCTCGAGGACATCCCCGACGACGCGCACACTGCGTTCACATGCCACGACGAGAACCTATTTCATGCACGCCACTCTGGGGATTTTAGTGGGACGAAACTCCCTAGACAGGTGAATGGGAGGTACTGATGCGAGTGAATGATGATCGATGATGAAAAGAAGTGTGGGGGGCATGCAAGGAAGGTTTTCATGATTACAAGCAAATGGCGCTCGTGCAGGGGCACCACCTATAACACTACTACATTCCCTAGGCAACAGAGATGGCCGATTCATTACTCTAACCTATAAAGAGTCGATTGAATTGTATGAAATAGAACTTAGTGCTGTCCAAGTCCAACATCATTCAATCGAAAGAATGAAACATATGATTGGATGAGAAGACTCTAGGGGCCGTATTCATAGTCAGTTATTATACCTAGGTCTTAAGTCGACCTAAACGCATGCTTAAGGAGGTCTTAAGCAAGGCCTTAGATATAAGAACTGACTATGAATACGGACCTAGGACAGCAATGAATGAAGTAAAAATCATCGGCCATATTTGTTACTAGATGGAGACTAGGGGGCGCCAGGCGAGTACGAGCGGCGACTAGAACAGACTAGAGGCAGGCGTGATAGTGGAAAGCAGTACCGAGTAGCATCGTAGCTCTGTCCACCGGGTGGCAAAGGCGGTGGCAGAGGGGGCGCTCCAGGCGGGAACGGGGAACGTGGGGGACCGGACGGCGGGCGGCCCGGCGGCTTCACGCCGTACAGACTGTACGATTCCTCCAACAACTCCGTATCGCTGCACCACCCACAACAGATATAGAGAACCGCGCTATCAGCCAGCCACGCAGAGCTCGGTTACGGTGTTGCCAGGTGCTCTCGCCACGTTTACGCGCGCGCGCGGGGGACAACAAGAGATTTACGGGAGGAAAAGCAATGCGAAAGAGCCTTGCGCCCTCTATTGACTTGTCAAGGGATTTCAATTGAAAGTGATCAGAGTGAAGCGTAGAAGGCAATGTTTTCATGATAGGAAAGAGAGACTGGTCGTCTTATGTGATTCCAGTGCGCAATGTCGTCGATCTCTTCCCTCTAGTAACACAGGTGGCGCTTGTTTCGAAGACCCCTGGCGGTCGCAAAGGCTACTAATCCCATTTGACCAGCGACCATTTTTGTTACTAGGCGAGATCAGAGCAGAGAGTGGATTGCGAGCGAGCGAGCGAAGGCGTGAAGGTGGAAATGGATCAATGAATCGAAGAGTCTGCGCGCTCCAAGCTGGAACCGGCCGCTTGTTACGGGAGACTGGTGACGCTGTCATTAACCCAAGAGCCTTTTGAACAATTAGGCTCGCTCGTTAGGGTAACCGGATTCTCGTGCCAGTTAGCAACGAGCCTGGCACAACTCTCGGGGCTCATTCGACCGTCTAACACGCCTTTCTGCCGCCAATGGATCTTTGCTCCTCTGGATCATTCAGGCGTCGCTTTAGTCTATCGCTTTCTCGCAGATGTCCCAGCTGATTCGAGAGGGATGTCAATTTCGAAAACAGGCAGTGGATTTGAAGAACTCAGCTTACCTGGCTTCCTCGTCGATGACTGGCGTGACTGTCCCCGAGTACTGGGCGTAGTACGGGTCCTCGTAGCTGCTGCCGGCACTGTACGGTCCAGGCGGGTATCTTCCGGTTCCGGAGCCAACACCTCCGCCTCGTTCCGGGCTGCTCATGTAACCGCTCTCGCCGTGCAATCGATCTGCGGGAGAGTCAATGTCATTAATCTCGCAAAAGGAATAACCGCCTGGAATATCGCAATTGCCGAGGAACACTCTATCCTGTTCCTGGTTAAGTTCTCGTCCCCGCAAACACACGACAATTAAATGGCAAATTCCCCGAGGGAAAAGTGTCCGGGCGCTCTTCCTCGGCTCGTTAGCATCTTAACTCGAGGGCTATCGATTGCCCAGTCGCCGATGATGGATTCCCGTTATTGCGGGGTGCGTGCAGCAGGCGCACGAATGTGTGTGAGTGAGATTACCCTGAGGCTACGGTGTTGTCTGGGTAGGAGTCGATTGTACTCGCGCGGGGGGGAGTTGTGTTGGTTCGATGCTGTTGGGAGTCGAAAGTGTGGAAGATGCGTTTTCATCGTGCCTGGGAGACATGGCAGTGTGGGGTTCGACGATAATGCGCTACTCTCGGATAGATTCTATCGCACAGCATACTATGGACAATAGGGTCGCTTGTCCCGCGAGACAAGCAATCTTATTGGTAGACAAACACAAATGAGAACAAATGTGTCGAAATCTTGGCTCCACTTCCTACAAGCCAATTCGGGTTTCCTAACAATTTTGATGACGTCCAATTGTTAACAGTCGTCCAACGACTCCGATCCAACTCGGATCTTAATTTCGGGTCTGATGGTCAAGTGAATTTCGAGAGAGATCTTCTCTGGATGCATCAATCGCCTCCAACAGGAACCTCGATTTCGTCAAATGGTGTAGTCTCCACCGAGGGTGGAAGCCCTTCAAGCTCGACCAGGCAATTAATTATCATCGATCATAATGCTCCCCACTCTCGTTTAATTCGATTTGAACCAATGACTCGATTCCACCGCAACAATTCTCCGAATCTGCAGGCATTGCTAGTAGATCTAGTAGGCCTGCAATCAAGCTGGTGTTAATTGAAGGACAGAATCGAGGAAAATGAAAGAGTCCTCTTAAATTCCCGGTTAGTAAAACGAGTAAATAAGAAATTGGGAGAAAAGCGTTAATCCACCGATGAGTTTCGGTGAGAAGAGAAAGAAATTTGTAGCACACAGTCGGGTCCAAGTGGGCGAGCAGATCGGATGCGAGCTTTCGTCGGGCGTTTGAGGATGCTACTGACCTGGTATACTATAGAGGGAGACCGAGCTGTCTCTAGAGAAGCGTGCCGAGCCCCCGAGGGTTCCAAGGGGACTCTTACCACACTGGTAGCTGCGAAGCGGCTTGGCCGGCGGCACTCCGCCACCACCTATCCAACCATCCAGAAAAACCAAACAGAAACACCAATCAGCCGCGCGTCAAGCCACCAATTACCAACACTGTCCCCTTTTCAACCCCCCACTCGCGAGCGGCCGACGACCACCCCGCTTTTCCCCTTCAGTCGGACGAATAAAGAGTTGAGTTAATGATGGGAGAATCGATTATTCGTGCGACTGAAAGAAATCGTCTTGGTGATCGGATATGTTGGAAGAACCAATCCCTTCACCCAGTTCTCCCTCGATCGAGAGAGAAACGGCTGGGACTTTGTCCCCGATTTTTGTACCCACCCTTTTCCAACGAGTCCCACCCCCCATTTTTTTTTCTCTCTATCTCTCTCAGTCTCTCTCTTTCGCTCTCTCATTCTCTTTGTCTCTCTGTGTCTGATGCAATCTACGGCGTTCGTGAGGAGCTCTTGAACTGAGGTGTGCTGGGGTGTGAATCGAGAATGCTCTGGAATGAGGGTGACACTGGCATACAGGCTGATTAACGACTCAAACTCAAGTTATCCATGGACGGACACGGCGCTGCGTTCACCGGGGAGTCCGATTGCGAGAGGGCCCTTGCGCAATCACCCCGGCGGCCGGCACTAATTCTTTAACGATAATGTGGAAATATTGTTTAATTAAAGCATTTCTCGCGATTTATGCTTCTCTCCAATCATTCTCCGGCCAGTCCACTTGGAACTGGCTGGAGTTGAGCAAGCCCATGCTTATCCGAGGTTTTAATCGACGCTCACGGCTAATGAACGTAATGGATTACTGGCTTGCGTGCGCCACGCGTCAGTGGTCGGGATAAGTTTTACAAATATTACAAACTTTCCTGATTATAGAAACTCCCGAGTGAGCGCAGCTGCAGTACAGTGGTTCGCAGAGTTGATATGCCCAAGTATCAAAGTGCTTATAGGGGAGTTCTATGGGGGTGAGAAATGACAAGCATGGATGTTAGACGAGAAAGCGTTAAAGGTGAACGCGACAAGTAGAGTCTATGACTAGTTCTTCGTAGTCTTTCCCTTCGGCCTTGTTGTTAGTAAGCTCGCACCTCGCCGCTCCGGGCGACTGCTTTACCTGGAGTGGTGAGAGTCTTGGGTTGGTTCGGGGTCGCGTTCGGCCCGCCAACCACCGACGACGCCGCCGGACTGTACGCACGCAGCAAAGGTCCGCCGCGTGGCAGAGTGCTGCTGCCTCCGACATAGTAGCCGCTGTTCGTTGTCGAGTTCTTCGCCGTCTGAAATTAAAACAAACCTATTAGTAAACAATTTATAATACAAATTTATAAAAATTTATAAAAGATGTATTCTGAAATTACTGAATTATCATAGATTTTTTTAATTTTTTTCTTAAAGTATGGTTCCGGACTGATAGGAAATGTGACTTGTCCTGTGTGAAAAAAGCCTGATTTCATAACACAACGAACTGCCCTGTCTCTAACGGCAGCTTTCTACTGGCCGGTTCAAGAGCATGGATTTCGAAAGCGCGCACTCCCATTATACTGACTTTCCACGTGGGTAAGCTGAGAGGACGTGACCATAAAGACCCCCACGTGGCCTCCGATATAGTTATTATTATCTAATCGGCATTGCGCGATCGCAATTTCGAATCTCCTTTATTCTCTCGCTAATGAGCTCGCTGGATTAATCAAGAGCAATACTTTGATGAGTTCGTTTAGTAGGAAGAGGTCGCGGGGGCTCGTCAATTTGGAAGCGGCCTGTAATATCCTGCGAAGTATGAAGTCACTATCCTCTCAACACTAATTAAGTTTCACTCGGCGGAGTTTTAACCTTGCACCTGGGCCTGATCCCATCATTCAAGCGCGCGGGCCCTCTTACTGCAACCGCGGTAAGAGCGTACAGGTTACGTTCTAAGATATCTAGGTTATGGATGACTGGTGGCGAATCGCAACCCATCAATTAGCAACTTCTTGCCCAATGGGATTCGCATTCACTGTCAAGGCGCGAGACAGGAGCATAGACTCTCCCCATCAATCCTCGCTCGCGCTTTTTCGCGCAAGGAATCGAAAGAGGAATTTCCGATCGACGAGTCGGGAATCAGTGCGGCGAGTGTAGGTTGGTACCTTAATGGTTAAAGGCGGGCAATTGGTGAGCGCCGGTTTAAGTGGGCCGCGATTAAGGTCTCGCGTGCCGCTCGGCACGGGTCCTCCCTCTCGACCACGCCAGTCACCATAAACACACCAACACCAATGCACCGGCGTCGCTGGACTCCTCCATTCGGCCGAGAGGTTTCGCTTAGTCGTTGTTTACCCACGCGCTCGGCCGCTCGCTCCACGCAATTTAGGCGTCGCCCTTCGCGCACTTCCCTCTGCTCCGCCATTAGGGTCCGGCCATTTGCCCGCGCGTTTCAAACTTGCTCACTCCGCGCCCTTTCGAGCAATGTCTCGGGTGTTTGCGGGCCGGTTTCAGTGGTTTTCTCCGAGGTTTTAACGGGATGGGGCTCAAGATGAAGGGAGCGACTGTTCTCGCCATGTTTCTCATGGTGGTGTCGAGTTCCATGGGGATATCGAGCCACGGCAGGCGGACCACTCCCATGCACCAGGTTCAACTTACTCAACGGGGTTACATTCAGGTGAGACCTGGTGAAAGTTCACGATTATTTGCCACAATGGAAATGCGATTCTGGTTATGACCTTTTGAAATTATATTTTTTGTTTTGTCTACGACGCTTATTTATAGCGGGGAGTTGATTGACCTCTCGGGACGAAGAGAGGCCAAGCTTTTGTAAGGCGGTTTGAGGCCTTGGGCGGAATCGTTAAACTCAGCACTCACGTACAACTGGTCTCGTTTGATATTCTTGCAGTTTCTCAGATGGGAGCTGCCCGTCCCGCAGATCAGGGAATTCACTTTCTGCCTTTGGGTACAATCGAACAACCTCACGTACCCTCATTCAATCTTCTCCTATTCCAGTAAGTATTATGAATACTCTTCTCTTTTATTATAAGTTCAACAAACTGTTTATTACCCTGAATTATAAATAAACAAATTCACCAGTCGAGTTTTCAAGTTGGAATTTCCTGGAAAGGAAGAAACAGGTTTGGAAAAGGGGGAAGTGGCGTGTCAAAGCATACTAGTTTCCTAGGACGGCGACTAACATTAGCCTTGATTCGGGCCCAATTAACCGAGCGTTTTACCATCCGATACCAACACTGATTGCACCACTCATTTTCCTATCCTCCCCTGTCGCGCCTTAAGGTCGCGCTCCGCGCAAACTTGACGTTAATTAATGCTTGCCATTAGCGGAAACCGATAAGTGCATGTCTAGTTTCCCTGTAGAAAGCGGCCGTCTCGAACCATTTTCAAATGAGGAGAAGCATTATTTGCATCGTCTGGAAATACTTGCAACCAAGTTACGGCTTTATACGTAATTCGACCGACTATAAAATGAGGAAATGTTATGTAACAATGTTACACTTGGTAGAAACCCTTTTTAATTGGGAAAAATCGTACTTTGCAGCTGTGGACATTTATAATAAAAAAAATAACGACTTTATACTCAATTCGACCGACTATAAAATGAGGGAATGTTATGTAACAATATAATACGCGTGAGAAACCCTTTTTAACCGACTTCAAAAAGGAGAAGGTTCTCAATTCATCTTGTATATATTTTGTTTCTTTTCTTCAATTGAGAAAAACCGCACTTTGACATTAATAATGCAAATAGCGATTTTATACTCAATTTAATCGACTACAAACCGACGACCCTCTTACATAATAATGTTACACTCGCCAGGAAAGTTGCAGACAAGTCCCGAGGTGGCGAGTATCGGCAGAAACCCGGCGGCCCGTTTGGAAGTGTAAAGCATTCGTTATGCAACCTGCATCGACAAAATGCGCGCCTTACACGGCGAGACGCGTGCGCGAGCGTCTGCTCCCGATTACTACCGAACGCTAGGGTGCTTTTTGCGCGGTTCTCGCGCGGCAAAGAAGGAAGTCTCGCGGACTCTGCTAAACGCTCGCAGTTGCCTATTTTCTGTGAGAAAGCTAATGCCGGGACTGACATGGTTTGCTTGAGTACAGAGGGTTTGAAACTCGGAAAAAGTGTAGGGAAGGATAATCACGTAGGAAGTCATTGGACTGGAAACCCTGAATTCCACTGGATTCTTATCACTGTGACTTTCTCCGATTTTTCTAATTGGAATTCAGAGATTTTCACGTCGGAAGCTGGATATTCCAGGATTCGAAGAAGTCGGATTTCAAGATCGAGGAAACTTGACCGTTGCATTTATGTAATGTTCACTCGGTTGAATGAATTGAATGAATGAACAGTCATTGATGCTCCACTTCTTCGATGTATTGCTAGTCTGCACTTGATTCCCTACCGAGCGATGCGTGACGTCCTTTGTTTCCCGAATCTACCGGGTGTCTTTTAACCAACCCAAACGAGACCTGTATTAAAAATATTCTCCATTTTACAGAAGACGAACGGGAGAGGTTGATTCGAGCGTGGATCTCCTCGCACGGGAGAAGCGTCCACCTGGAGATCGGCGGGAAGACAGTGTTCGAGGCGAGGACCAACATCCAGGAAGAGCGTTGGTACCACATCTGCCAGAGCTGGGAGAACAGACACGGCCGTTACGCACTCTGGATCGACGGTCGAGTCAAGGTTCAAGGACACTCTCTGGAGGTCAGTTGACACCAGACGGAACACTCGCTTGACCGTGACATTCCTCGGCCGGCGAAAGGATCCTGTCTATTTCCTGAACCGGACCCCTCGAGATAGCTAATCGCTAATCGACTTATCTTTCAATCCACCGCGTGTACAAGCTCGCCGCTTATTGCTATTGCAAAAGGCACAAATCGAGGCGCATCTTAGAGCATCAGTCACGAAGGAAAGTGCGCCTAGTGAAAGTCCCGTGCCAATCTCGACTGCTGGTCGAACTGATTCAGGACTCGAATGATTTATACGTTCGCGCGTATTCGAATTAATCGCTGCGATTAATTAATCAGAAGCGAGCGACTTACTTAATCCAATTTCGATTTCACCATTTGGTAACTCGATTATAGTCATCCAGAGGGTTCAAACTTTCCTTTTCCGCACTTGTGTTCCAGACGGTCGAGCACGTGGTGCCGAGGTCCGGCGACGTAGTCCTCGGCCAGGAGTACACGGACTTCGACAAAGGCCTCGAGGAAGGAATCGAGGGCTCGGTTCTCGGCTTCAACCTCCTCCTGGCGTCCGCCTTCGGACCACTAACCGACGACTACCAACAATTCACTCAACATCGTCCAACATCTTACGCAAATCTACCATTCGACGCGCGAATTCCCGCGAAAATCATGCGAGGGGATTCTTTAATTAGTTTTCCAGTTTCGCGGAGAAAACGAGCGGCGAGGACGAGACGCTTGACAATCGACCAATGGGAGTCGGTGAGGGTCTCGAATGAGACTGGAACCGAAAGAGGTGTATTTCGAGTGCAGGACGAGCTTGATGTTTTAAGAGACGTTCGAGAGAGTCCGCTGGGACTACAATTGGTTAAGTTGTCTTATGTTCGATGCGAGATCGGCAGGGGAAGTCCTTTCATCGGAGGACACCTCATGTTGATATCCTGGACGAGGACTCCCGTGCGAGTCTTTGGCGGGGCGATTATTAAAAACGCCAAAAGCACCTGCGGCAACTTCTAACTCTGTAATTAGTCCAGTAATAATTAAGTAATTTAGTCATCGATCCAGTGATTCCCACGTGCCAATCTCTCATTTCACACTTCCACGGTTCGTTCTACTCAAACACCTTCTCTTCAACCTATATTTACATCTTATCCATACACCTAAGTATCAACCAAAACCACATAAGACTCGAATTTTGTATCAAACCAAATCAACTCGCTCTCTGTCGCAAGAGCAACCGGCTTCTCACACTCGGGAGGAGCCAAGTTCAAAGTGACTTTCGAATGAGCGCCGCCGCGGGGCGTCCGCTCCCAAACCATTGCAAATGACCACCTGTTATGTGAGTGCGGTGTCACTCGATTGCGTAACCGGCACATGTCGCCCGGAGGGCCGGGCCGTTAATGGTCCCGCGCAGAAAAGTCCGCGTTGCCCAACTAGAAAGGGACTCCTATCAATCGAGGGAAGCGAGCGCGGCCGATCCGTCTTAATTGCGGCCAATTAGTCTCCCTGAGCTAATAATTAGAGCGGCGTCCGCGGATATGATTTGCGAGTGGGGGATGTGTCCGGTGCAGGAGGTGGCGTTCGATAAGTCGATTTCGATAGGAGGAGGATCGAATTAAGAATCGTCGCACGATTGACACGGTGTTAGAATTCCAGCCATTGGCGGCGCGGAAGGAGAGCGCGCGTGAATGGAATCCTTTTCCGAGAGATCCTGGTTTCTAAGCTGCCACTTTTCCTATGGCGACGCTCTAATTCTTTCTAATGCTAATCGACGTCTTCTCACGACTGCTTTGCTATTCCGGGCGTATTGCCCGGTCTCCGACCGATCGAATCTCTCGCTCGTTTCTCACTCGAGTTAGATCGGAAGAAACGTGCGCGCGGGGGATTTCTCCTGGGAGAGCTTTTTGCGCGCGACTTGCCGATCGCAGGCGTCGAAAAAGCGGATACGTGCGCCCTGGCTTTCGGTGGCGATTAGTCAAATGCCGATGCCGCAATGGATTGCGTGTGCTTTTACGTAATTAAAGTGGCCAGTTTCGAGCGATGACGATGGGAAGTCTGTATGTGTGTGGCTGTGTGGCTGTGTGTGTGTGTTCGGGTAATAAAGCTTTGTGTTTGTCATTAACGACTTTGTTATTTCGGCTTGGGAGTACACGACTCCTCTTGCCTTGGAAATCCCGAGCTCTCCGATAGCTGACACCAGGCGCAGTTCTCCCTCGAGTCGTCTTTCTACAATTACACGGCGCATCGACTTTCCTCGCGCGTCCTCTCGCTCCGCAGACTTACTTCCGCGCGGTCAGAGTAGCCTGGAATTTGCCAAGGGAATTCTCCCTCTGATTCTCGCGTAATTATTAAGTAATTTGTCCTCAAAGAACTTGGAGTATTAGAGATTTTATAATTAAAGAAATTAAAAATTAAAAATTGTATTATTAAATTAAAAGATAATTTTTACGTGTGAGCCAACATGCAAATAGCAGTAAAATCGAGCCCCTTTCGCCCATCAAACTCGGAAAGGACCAAGCACACGCGGCGCAATTGCGCAATAGCCGCCGCGGTCCCACCGGAAGTCACTTGTAAGAAGAAAGTGTTCGCAGCAGGAAATAAAGGAAGCTGGCGGCGCCGAACGCCGGGGAAACCCAACATTCGCCAAGTCCCAAGAAAAAATCGACACATTTCTCTTTTCCTGCCTTTCCCTTGGAATGTTTCCACAGACATATTTCGCACAATGCTCGAGCTTCGTCTTGCCACTTTATTCCGAATGCGTCGGAGAACTGATTGGTCGAGGGCGTTAAAGTGAACGGGAGTTTAAGAATTGGAGGGTGAAAGTGCGCCGGGTCAGAGTTCAAGAAGATCGATTTGGCTGGATCGGTTCCAGCGGAATGTCTGATCTGGAGCCATGAGAAAGACGGTCGCGCGCTTCGTTTCCGTTTTCTCCTCATTATCGTCTCGGGCCTGGTAATCAGCTCTAGCGAACGAGCGTCGAACACGTTTTACCGAATGATCTCGACAGGTAACTGGCGCTTGTGTAATCCAATCATTGCTGTCATCAAGGCAGACTCAACTGGAACTGTTCAATTGCGCTGACACAAATAATTGGATTGCAATTGAGCAATTTTTTGAAATGTATCAAGTATTTATATTATTTGATTTGAAATTCAATGGATTTATATTGACCGAGTTCTGGGCTTGTTTTAAAGAATTTCAAACAATTGGACCCAAATTGACTCGTTTTGTAAAAAATTATTGAAGGCTTGAAATTTAAAGGATTTATTTTGACCAAGGTCTGGGCCCGTTTTAAAAAATTTCGAACAATTGGACCCAATTTGACTTGTTTTGCAAAAACAATATTTGAGGCTTGAGATTGAAAGGATTTATTTTGACCAAGTTCAAAGAATGGGGCCCAATTTTACTTGTTTCGTTAAAAAAATTTGATGCTTGAAATTGAAAGAATTTATTATGAGCAAGTTCTGGGCCCGTTTTAAAGAATTTCAAAGAATGGGGCCCAATTTTACTTGTTTCGTAAAAAAAATTTGATACTTGAAATTGAAAGGATTTATTTTGATCAAGTTCTGGGCCCGTTTTAAAGAATTTCGAAAAATCGGGCCCAATTTGACTTGTTTTGTAAAAAAATTATTTGGGGCATGAAATTGAAAGGCTTTATTTTGACCAAATTCTGGGCCCGTTTTAAAGTGGTGGCAGTGAGTGACAGGGCCAGTTCCTGTTAATGCGGACTACGTCAAGCGGCACCGGCTACTTGATCGAAGAACCCGTAGAAAGGAGGAACTTTCGGTGTCCTCGAGTGAGGCCCTGGGCCCGAAATGACCCGTGCGAACGGACACTCGAAATTTCGCAATCCCCCTGTATCTCGACCACCCACAACCGGATCCTGCTCGACTTTCTACGTTAGACATTCGCACAGACTTATCCATCCATCGACTTATCACTCCATTAATTTGCAAGGCTCTCAGAACTTTTTCGCAAATTCAGCACAGAAAGAGATTAATTTTCAAATCTGTCACGTTTCAAAAAAATCAACCAGAAAAAAGGGGGACGATTTCACCAACGTCGACATTCGCGCGTTATGTGCTCCGATTTTTTGCCGCCGGGTGAAAATTGATTTAAATATCGGCAGCAAAAAAAGGTCGGACGGTTTGCATAACAAGTCGTCCCATTTAATCAGCTGGCGACCACCAGCTCTCGGGCGACAAAAGGGGAACAAAAGCCGGAGTGATTAAGCCTTACTGATGCAAGCGCGAACCCACCCGAAAACCGCCTCAAGGATTGCGAGTGCGTGTCCTTCGGCCGTTTTCGATGTTACGCAATATCGCTGCTCCTTTAATTCTCCCTGTATGTACAACAACCACATTCCCACGTACGACGAGAAGAAAGCATATCGAGCCAACGATTCTTACTGTCTAATTGGCGGGTTTAGTCAACTCGATTCGTTGCCAATCGATCCGGCGGAAAAAGCGTGCGAAAGCCGACGACTATAGGCAGGTATTACGCGAAGCCTGTAAAAAGGCGGGTACCGTTGACTCGCAACAATATCCAGGCCCGTCTTGCTCTTGCGTCGCGTATACTGACGAGAGGACAGTGCAATGCTCGGCGAAGCAAACGAGGCGAGTTTTACATACTCGCTAAACCGCATCAGACCGCTAATCCGATGGGGAAAGAGCATATTTGTTGTCGCCGCGGAAATAATCGAGTTACATAAACAACTCGCTCAGACCTCTACAGCGCCTCTTTTATCTCCCGCTATAAATCATTTATTATTACCTAATAAATATATTTATACGCAATATTGTTTCTTTCATCTTCCTTTGTAAATCACTTATTATTACCTGAAAAATATATTTATACGCAAACAAGTCCCAATTCTTCACTAGAATCCCAAATAAATTTATTCCAATTTAATATAATATAAATATTTTGATTGAAAGGTGAATCAACGTGTACCAACTCAAAGTCCCACGATCACCAACAAATCCATAAAAATACCAAACATTTCAATATTCCATATCTCAGTATTTGATTAGTTTGAACCAGATCCGAAAGTCAGCTGGGAAATGTCATATTTGAGTGAGCCTATAGGCGCGTGCACGCACGGGGAGTAACGGATTCACAGAAGTGCGTCGGGACTTCTCTCTGGCCGGTGGACGTATTCGCTTTCATATTCCATTATGTAAATCGAGTTCCGGACTCCGATACACGTACGCGCGGTGTGTCCCAGTAGTCACTTCCACGCGGCGCCAGCCAGGAATACTTGGACCAATTGCCCACTAAACCCTATAATAATAAACATCCTCCAGTAAACAAACCGACAGGAAAAAGAGAGTTATGGGACTCGTTCGAGTCGAACGTGCGATTACTCGATCCAATTGCCTACTAAACTATTATTCAACTCGAATTGGATTAGAGTAAATGAGCGAGGATTACTCGACTAGAAAAGTGCGTCTGACCGCCGCGTTCCACTACTACTCCGCTCGGACAAAGCCGAGATAAAAGGGGAGCGTGGACAGCGAGGCAGTTCCGAGAAGTGGGAATCGGCCGAGTGCCGAAGCTACGGAAAGGAGACTGCGAGCGAGCGAGAGGGAAAGGTATCTCGACTGGAACGAGAGAGAGGAGAGAAGGCGAGGGAAAGAGTGGGCCGAGCTGCACAGGGTTTCTTACGCAGTTTACGAGGCTCACTGCTCGCTGAAAGAGCGGCCAGTTACCTTTCTGTTTCGAGCGCGTCAACATCACTCTTCTACCCCTCACTCACTTTCGTTGGCTACTTCTGCTCTCCTCCCTGCTCGGCCGATCGACCATTCCCCGGTGAGTACCAAACACTCTCCACTTCCCTTTTATTCGAGATCCGCGGAGAATTTCTCGCCTGCAACCAATTCCTCGAATTTACAGGACTCGATTCAGTCCTTTGATAAAATCCACAATAAACTCTCAGAAATCTCTAAGAAATTGCTCGCGGAGGACAATGACTGGTGGCGGCGAAAAAGCGTGGCAGTGACAGTGAACGTCGTGGCGCGGTAATCGCTGGTAGATCGCAACTATCGCGACTCTAATCGCACGGTGCGACCAAGGCCAGCGGCGTTGCTTACGAGCTCGATCGAGCAGCCTCCAATGCTAATCGCTCCACTGCCAATCTCCTAATGACACCTTAACATTGGAAAAATGCCGAGTAGAACCTGCAATCCTGCTCAGCCACTTTTCACTCGCCAGTTCACTGATCGATTCGCTTCTGCACGTGATACTTCTCTCGGGAATTATTATCATTCCCGCGTGGAAAGTTGCGAAATGTCATATTAAAATACCATTATCGAAGCAATTAATTTCGCTTAATTTAATAGAGAAAATCGCCTAATAACAAGGTGAGTGCGAGTGTCACTTAAACTGATAGACATCAGCTGGCCACCGAACCGGGCAAAGTTTCACGCGGAAAAGAGGAAGCGAAATGGTAAATTCGAAGCGATTCTTATGTTTGTACCAGTTTGCCCCGATTGCGTAAGAATAATTGAGAATTGTTGGGCGGATTTGTGTGCGCTGAATCGAGAGTTGTAAATTACTTGAGTCATTAGGCGGAATATGTGATGGAGGGGGCTGAGAGTCGAGTGGAAATGAGGCTTTTTGCGCTCGCATTACACTGGTAAGCCGAGAAGATTAGGCGCGGATGAATTGTTACGTGAAATGACCAACCGGTATGGAAAGGTATGGGCCATTGTTCCTCAAAAGGAGTCCCAGGGCGGATTTTAAATCATGTGGGAAATATGAATGTCTGATATCCATGGGATTCTGCAGGGCGAACCAGAAGTGGAATTAAATCATTGATTTATCACTTTAATTATCATATTTTCACATATTTCCTAGTCAAATTCTATTCTATGGGAATCGACTGAACCAGTTGAGAGTACTTTCCCAGGATTCTGAGATTTCAACCGGATTCAACTCAATTCATTGATTTGTCAATTACTTATATCTTCAAGAGAAATCGGCTCAACATTTGTACGACAATTTCCAGCGGTTTCCTGCTTGTTAATTGATTCGACGATTTGGAGAAATAGCGAGCGGAATGCGCGGGGCTCGTGTGGCAATCGAAGGAGGAGAGGCAATCGCCGACTGGATTCCTCTTTAATTCCACCTAACACACGCAAAACCTAACCCGGACGAGTATCTTACGTAACCTCAAATTGAAGAAACGTAGCCTGCTCGTTCCGTTCGCGCGAACTCGCCGGAAGCGGGGGCTTGTTGATCGGCTTTCGACATTTCTTCACTGGAAAGTCGAGATTTACGGAGATTGGCGAAAAGACCCTCGAATTTTGAAAGGAGCTGTAGAAACGAGCTGCTATACATGTGAACATTCTGATTGCAGGTTAAACGGGACTGAAAGTAAAATGACGGTGTTTCTGCCGTTTTGTTTGGCGATCGTCTTGGCGACGGTTCAAGGGATTTCGACGCCGTGGCGACCCGTTCTACCGGTTCACACAAGCACGAGTATCCTCCACCATGAGGCGACCATCCTCGGAAGTGCACCGGCCCAATCTCTATTCGAGATCGAAGGTCCGTCGCTTTTGGCGCAGCAACACCAGCAGCAGGACGCCTGCGCGCTCCACAAGGTCTCGATGAATCAACAACTCTACTTCGAGGTGAGCAAAACTCGAAAAACCCAAAAATCGAGGACCCGCCACTTTTGAGTCGACCTGTACCAGTGAAATGCGCCCGAGCGAAATGCACTTCCTCCATTTGCATTCTTCCTGGCATTGAGACGCTCGCATTTCTCGGCGCTGATTGGCCGGGCTGATTAGCCCCTTCATTCCGCGAAATTGGCTCGCTCTAATTCGACATGATTGCGATATGAGCCCGACAGGCTCGCGCGAGCATTGAAAGAGCCTATAGGAATCGAGCGGCGTCGGGACAAGTCGAGTTTTTCTAGCGCTCTGATTAATAAACAGTAAAAGTATTCTGATTTGTGCGCGGATTGGAAATAGCGGTGGCGCACGGCCGTCATTGGCTCGAGAGCGTTGCTCTCAATTTGTCGTTATTTATGGGGGAATGCATTATCGGCGCTCGCCGCTAACACGCTTGATAAACACATCGGCCCGCCACAACCACCATAGCTGTTCCTTTCTCCGGCAGGCATATTACTTTTACTTTCGAATCTCGGCCCACACGCACGCACACACTCGCGCCCGCCAACACATCGGACAACTTCTCGCCGCTGGATTGACCGTTTCCTTTCCATTTTCCACCGATTGTCATTCATTATAATACGCTTTGTTTGGTTAGCCGGTTTTAAATAATAAATTTATAAATATATAAATTTGTGGGAGATTGATACTTGGAACAACCTGTAGATGCGTTCCGGGGGAGCGACGCTGGATGATTAATTACGTCGCTTGTTCCGGGGATTCGATTCAGAGAGCATTATTCTCTTCTCATACTGTCGAGGAGTCATCGGGGATAATAGCCGGCAGGTGGATTTCCATTATGCCCCGAAATGGGAATCGCACTTTTGTTCGAGTGTCTCACCAGTTCGATTCAATTGTTCAACTGCAAGTGCGACTTTTTTTTTACTCGATTGACAAGTCTGCGATGATTCATGTCGAGTCACTCTGTCAGCCGAGTCGCGATACCTAACCTAGAAGGAAGGAGCGCGGGCTCGCTTTAATCTCCGAGGCATTAACTCCTCGGAGAACGGATCGGAGCAATCGTTAATTTCGGACTTCCTGCTCTCGTCCCCCACCACTCGGCTTCCGTCCACTCACCGAGCGCGAAACCTGTCTTCTTTCACTCATCAACGCTAGAAAGCGGCAATCAGGGCGGCTGGCCCGAAACCGACCACATGGCAAACATAACTTCGATTCGATTCAACAATAAAAAAAAAATGATTATCTAGAAAATCTTGTTTGAAATCTTGGTCGATTTCTATGAATTGTGAACTGGCTGGATGTAGGTTAGGTTTGCCGGCAAGCCGAACTAGTCCGCGTTACCAAAAGCCGCTTTATTACACTGTCTCCGAGGCAAATCCCCTTATGCGCGAACACACGCCCTGCAAACAAGACCAGTCGGCAGGATTCGATCGGAAAAAAGCCTAATAGAGTGCGGGAAACCAGTCAGAATGTCATTATGAGCGCCGGCCCTAATTGGAACCTGCCACCAGATGGAACCCGCGCACTTTTCCATAAGCAGAATGACGCAATACCAGTCTAACACTGAAAACAGTGGTGAACTCACTTGTAATCGATTAAGTAAACGCGATCTTAATTAAGTGGGAATTAATAGTCTATGTAATTCTCTGGGATTAACGAGTCGTCTTAAGGAGCCTCTAAATCAATTAGTTAGACACCTCGGCTAATTGGATTGAGACGAGATTTCAATCGGTTCTGTCTTCTTGTTGACTAACCACTCTCCATTAAAAACAACACTCTTTCTCTTTTTGCAACAGTACATTCATTACAAGCACGACATGCCGGACATGAAGGAGTTCACCCTGTGCGCCTGGACGAAATTCCACAACCACACCAACGACCATCCGATCTTCTCCTACGCAGGTAAGAATATTTTTGGAATTCTCAAAAAGAAAAAATGTCTTTCGAAATCGAAAGTCCCTTGCATGCGGTCATTTCCATATTCGGAGTGCGCGTGGATCGGAGGTTATGTTGATCCGGTTCGCGTACGCGGGTTACTCCGCATACCATATGGGAAGGTAATCTGACAGCGAAACCGCTGCAACTTTTTCCCTCCGGGCTTACGTGATTCCCGCCATAAGACACTAACCTCCACGTAATCCGCGCGCTTTCCAGGGATCCAGCGGCTCAATGACTTTTCCCGCCAAATCCGCCGGGCAATTAATTAGCCGCAATTAGCGATTGAGTGGAAAGGGTTCTCTCGGAAAATAGAGGCAATTTGAAATCTTGGTTTCCAGTGGGCGACCAGCCTAGAGGGATCCTGGCCTGGGTGGCGAACACCGCGAGGAGCTCGTACTACATGATGAACCTCGACGGACATAACCTCTACCGGCTCAACTACCCGCTGCGACTGAACAAGTGGTATCACTCGTGCCAGAGCTGGAACGGGCACACCGGCGAGTGGCAGATCTGGGTCAACGACGAGCGCGTAGGTCGTGGATTCAACAACAGGGTAAGCGAGACTCCTCTCTTCCCAGTGGAAAAGCTTCCTCTGCAAGCTCCGCGAGTTCAGCAAGCGCGCTTAAAGCCCTTACACTTTCCAACCAACTCTGCTCTTTAACACGCCTTCGCAACTCCCTCTCAAAGGAGCTCTCAATCCCATCTAAGTAGAATTTCCAACATTTCATTTCTTATTTCTCGCAAAATCCACCTTTCGCCCTGTTATTAATGATCGCCGGATATAAAAATCGACCAGTTCACCTATTACCCGTGGAAACGTCTGAACGAAATCTCTGGATTAAAGGGGAAAGAGAGAAATACAGCTCGTCCTTGCGGCGAGGATTTTTTTAATGACCCCAGATTTTTAATGACTGCGACGGTGAACGAGTGCGTTCCATTGAAATCGAGATATATTCCATACACGCTTGCCAGCGGAGAGTAGAGGAAGAAAGAGAGAAAAACGGGGGAGTGGGAGGAAAGCAGGTCACATTTTTGCGCTTGCATATTTAACGCGGCCCAGGCCAGACATGACTTTTTCAAGGGACCCGGTGGAAAAGTCCACTCTCAAAGCTTTATCCACTTTTGACGGGCGCGAAACTCTTGATGCGAACTTTCCTCCCGCCATTGTGCCCGCAGCAATATTCTTAATGTCTTTCTTCCCTTTTCTCGGCTTTCTTTGCGCCGCAAACACCGCCACCTTCTAATCTCCCATCCACTGTATTAGAGGCGAGGGAGGCGCCGTCGCCAGTTTCAATCTCAATTTCTGCCCATTTTTAATTGGAATTCCCTCATTTCTTTTTTAATACCTCGCTCGGCAATCGAGCGCGCTCCGAGTGCGGGCGTTCCACTCTAGTTTGCCCGCAATGCGTGCGTGCGCGCGGCTGCTTTCGACATCCTCGGTAAATGGTGCGCTGCGCTCTGTCCTTGATGTCCTCGGGAAGAATTGCTGCGGCGCGATCAGCGCTTAATGAGCCGTGCCCGAAGACGATTAACACTGCGGCGAATCGCTCGGCGCGTTTGCGCCACCTCTGCCTCGACGACATCGGCTTAACTAATTATTCAATAGATCTGACTGGAACGCTCGTTAGAGACGCTTTCAGAAGGTTTTTAAGGGATTCGTTGTTCCTGGAACAATAAGAATATTTTCGAGAATTCTCAAGAAATTAATAATTCCAAGCCGAGTGAATCATCCTGTAGGTTCTATGGAGTGTATCGCGTTTTCCCCGTTCTTGAAAGTCACTGTACCGTAACAGCGCCTGCGGAACGCCGCGGTAGAAAGTGATCTTCATACGCGCCCGCAAATGGAACGTATTGCGCTCCAGTTCAACAAAGCCCCCAGCGACGCTCAACCAACATTAACAACATTATTACATCAGAGAGCAAAGTTCCTCGCGCCGGAAAGAAAAAGTCCGATAATCCTCGTAGAGGACTGGAATCGATTTAGAAAAGCGGCTTCTTCCCGAGTCCGTCGCCGGTTCCATTAAGTCTCAGCCTCGCAATCTCCTCGCGTCCCATGCTTTCGGTCGGCGCAGTCCGCTCCCCGGCCGCGAGAGAGAGATAAATGAAGAGCGGGCGCGGATAATTGCCGCAGTGTGCGGCTCCACTCTCGCGCAATCTCCGAGGTATATCTCGGACGCTGTCTCACCGGATCGCGTTTTACTTTCAGCTGGTTGGACATGTGATCAAGGGCGGCGGCATCGCCATCACCGGCCAGGAGCAGAGGCAGCTCGGCGGCGGATTCCTCGAGGGCGAGGGAGCACCTCCAGGTAATAAATGATCCTCGTGATTATTAGATATTTTTTAAAAAATATAATTTTAGTTGTTTAAAAAATAATTTGTTTTAATCGCACGAAATTCGTTTCTTTTAAGGCTCTGGCGGATTTTTGGGAGAAGTTACGATGTTGCAACTCTATGGAGTGGCTTTGACTGCTGGCAAAGCTCACAGGGACCATAAACATCATCACGCTCATCATTACGAGCATGACACGGCCAATAATATCCCTAGAAGTACGACTCGCGCTCCTGTTACAGGACCTCCTCTAATGGCTAATCCTTTCCTGACCGGTGGCCAAATAAATACTCAGGTACCCGTGAAAACCAAATGCTATTATTGAACTCTAATCGAAAGATAAGATGATCATTCGATTATTTCGAATTATAGGTGAAAATCAATCCGGGAGCGCCTCTGCAGGTTATCCAGGACGGAATTACCCTGCGCCACCCGTCGATTGTTCCACGAGACCCCCCACCACAGCCCCTCCCACCAGTGAATCCTGAAAGCATACCGACTAGCTTCCCCCTCCAAGCCGCCCAGTACTTCGGCAGCCTGGCCCAATACCCGACCGCCAATGGCCTCAACCTCGCCGACGGACCCTATCGCAACCTCTTCAAGCGGGAGAAGAATCTTTCCAAGAGACGAGTCAATGATCAAGAGGGCCAAGTCGATCTCGAGAAAACTGTCCAAAAGCGAGAATTGGAAGCTTCCGACTCCAAAGTGAGCAAAGACCCTGCTGATTAACCCTCAATTTGTCCTATTTTTCGCTAATTTATCTTGTTTTAATTTCAAGGTAACATTCATCGAGCCGGAGGAGAAGAAAGTGGAGAAACGCGAGAGCGAGAAGAAGAAGCGAGGTCTGATCGACCTGGGTGACGGACTAATAGTCGACGACGGCTACAGCATCCCCCAGGGCCTCGACAACGATTACTTCTCAGGCCTAGCCAGTTTCGGCCTCCAACAACCCAAATACCAGAACAAGGACGAGAAGGAGGAGCGGGAGCCCGCGGAGGCCGAAGTCAAAATGGTGATGGACATCTGCGACGGGTGTGCCGACGACCCCTTCGAGAGGGCCCTGATCATGGGCTGGAGAAGCGTCCCCAAGAAACTCTACTCCGGCGCCCTCTACCTGCCCGCCGCGCAAACTTGCAAGGCTTTCTGAGCCCGATCCGCCCCTTCCAAACGGTGAGCGATCTTTGCATACTCGCGCAAAGATCGACTCGAGCCTGAGTCAACGTTGCCTTCGATAATCTACGATAAGATCTCTTCCATGTGCCGTGGAGGTTTCTCCGATCGTTAACAAACTGACCCCTCGCGAGTAGAGTGCCCGGGAAAGAGTGACCAGATGACCTTCCACCGGGGTAGTTACCAGAAATCGCCAAGTATCCGGGAGCTTCGTGGCTAAAGAGTATTTATTTTTGATAATAACTAGATTACTAGATCATAAGTCCGAGGAAGACGGCGGAGCAAACTCCACAAGTCGCCCGAGTCCCTTCCAAGAGGGTGAAATCCGTGCTAAGAGTCGGCGAATCGAATCCGCGAGATCCGCGGGGATCGCATTAGGAAAGCAGTATTATATAGAGGGCGTTACGAGTAATCGACGTAAGTGTAACCACTCTCGCGAGGCTGCTCGCTCTCCTCGTCGACGAGGATCGATCGTCGCGCCTCGAGAGGCCGTCGATTACGCCGGGAGAAGAAGAGCAGGCGAAGAGGGAGTGTTCGAGTGCTTAGTCGTAATCCCCTGTACGAGTGTGATGTGCGACGAGAAATATATTTTTAAGGTTCTTTGTTACGACCTTGCACCCGATTACCTCGAATCCCTCGTCGGCGTTCCTTCTACCCTCCCGCGCCGGGGCTTCAACGTCTATGTCCCTTAATGAAGTAGACGCATATGCAGGCCTGAGAGGAAGGCGGCTCTCACTTACCTTGCTCTTGTGGATGTGCTGATGGTGGTACTCGCTGTCGAACTCGGGCTCGCTGAAGTAGCTCTGGTCCTCCCAGTGGGGCGGTAGTCCTACGGGGACGCCTTGAGGACCCGGCATACCCGTCACCCCGTCGCTGCTCTCGAACAGTCTCAGCACACTGCGATCCCTGATGTCTCGAAGATGAGACCTGAACCCACGAAAAACAGCCAATTAAAGCTAAAGTACGAACCCTGCTTCTTGCACCAGGAAACTATCTCTAGATCGGCAGGTCTCTCTAAATAAATTCCCTAGGAAGCAGGCTAGGAGCGGGATGGAACTCTTATTACCTGAGGTCCTCCAGCTCGTAGAACATGTTCTTGTTGCTGTCGTGGATGTAGACTTTGACGTGTGGACTGTCGAGGTATTCCATGGTGAGTTGCTTGGGGAAGCTGCGGACGAAGAGAGCCTTGACGGTGTCGATGCTCGTGATCTCGTTCGGCAGGAGCGCCCTCTTCGTCTCGTTCCTGTACTGCAGGAACACCAGGCCTGGGGAGTCGACAACAGAAATGCATTGTTTTGTCAGGGATATCCATTCATCACCGTAAAGAACGACTGATGACAATAGTATAGACTGTACGGGTTAGGGAAGTTACGGGCGGAAGCTGTGTACGGGATCGTGTGTTAATTAGGGATCGTAAGTTACCTAGTGGTCGCTCCAGAGTCTTGCTAGGTGTCCGGACGACGGGGAGGCTGCTCCTTTGCTTGCCGCCCCGCCGGAATCCGGTGCTGGAGGTCTCCACCTCGGACATGATGCCCGGGTCGTCATCGAAGAGCATCGCCGAAGGGGGCGGGTAGCCCCGCGGCAGAGGCGACTGAAAACCGAGAGGATCACTGTCAATCAACCTTCTTCCCAAAGTCGAGAACGACCCCTTGGGATTCGATAATTAATCGGCCAATAACACAGGCACACTGAGAATCGAAAGCATGCACATTTACAGGTCACCGTGTACATAAACCGGGCAAAAAGGGGGTCGACCAAGAGGACTAAAGGGAGAAAAAGAAACGTTACCTTTCTCTGGCGAGACTTGGTCCCCATCTGTGAGTCAGCGGCAGCCCAGGTCACACACGGGAACGAACACACGAGGAAGAAAAACCAGTTAGATGTGTGGGTATGCATCGAGCAGAGAATTGGAGATTAAAGTGAGGGGGGGGGGGGGGAGATCAATTGTAAAAGGGCCTCGAGAAAGGTGGTGATAAAAGCAAATAGCAAGGCAAGAGTTCAAACATTCAAAAAAGTTGCGACGCAGAGGGAGCCACGGTGGAAAGGCTTGTGTGCTATAAAAAGGAGTCTGACATATAAAACATTAATAAAACCGTGGACGCACAGCTCTCGAGAATTCCAGCAACTCTACATTTTTCCCCGAGAGGAAAACGCGGGGGACACACACGTGCAAGAAGAGGGCAACGGTTCTTTTCAGGGTGCGCGTGATTGCAGGCTGTTTTAACGCGCTCTCTGCCAGAGTAGCTGGAGTGGAGGCGCCCTCTCCCTCGAGTGGCTGAAGTAGTCTCCCCAGCTCCCTCTCCCGGCCATTTAGCGCGCTCGAGACGCCCTCGGGCGGCCGATTCAACGATTAATCCAATTCCCCTCGAACACGCCGCCTTGAATCATCGAGACTGACGTTTTCGCCGTCTCGGCCCTTTTGTGCGCCGACACGTAACGGCCCACTCGCCGCCCAACTGATCAACCCTTCCGCGAGGAGAACAAATAACCGGCCGAGACAACGCCGCCGAGCCGACTAACCCCCTAACAGCATTCCCGTGGAAACGCGCGCGCTGATTTTCCCGGGGAAATTCCTCTAATGCCAGGCCGCCGTCGATTCGGCTCCGGTGGATGGGAGCGTCGAAAGAGGCCAGCCAATATTAATAGCGGCAGGTCCAGGGGAATCGGGGGGAGGAGCGGGGCGAGGGGGCGGTGCATCAATTTCGGCAGGGAAGATGAGTGAAACGCGGCGCTGACGCAACGGTATATCTCGGGCGCGCAGCTTCGATCATCTCGCTGGACCATCGCTCTACACCAATAGTAGCCCGCCATACAACGACTTATCTCGCCCAGTAGATCGGCCCTGACATGACAGCATTCTGACCTCGATTCCAGGCCGAATTGCTCGCGTTGTTCGAGGTATATTGAAAATAATTAGAGATATTGAAATTGTATATAAAGCAGATGATTAATTGTTAGGGGTTTTTTCGGGTCCGAGCCGCATAAGTTGATGCTGCGTCGACGGGTATTGGGACCGCACACGTGGATTCGTGGCGCAGCATCCAATAAGGAGATAACAAAGACCTGGGGAGAAAGAGAGGCGAGGAGAAGGAGGAGGCGCGGAGGAGGTAGGCTGTAGGTGGATGCTACTTAATTAAGCGCTTCCCTTCGTTAAGGCCGGTTCTTGACCGGAGAATATCCGGTAAAGGCATCCGGCCGGATCAAAGACGCCACTTACACGGCGTTATCCACTGATTTGTACTCGGCCGCCCTGCAAATCCGTTGCTTTCCCTAATTATTGGAATACTCGAGCGTCGATCAAAGCGATGCTTGATTATCAAGCAGACTGCGCGCCTATGCACTAGGTGATAACGATTTCGGGGCTCGGACGTGTTTTCTCGAGAGCTGTGCTGAGAGAGAATGGAAACGGGAAATCGAAAAAATTTGAAATTGAAGAAATTGTGTTATTTTGATGTTAAATGCTTAGCATTAAATTTCGAAGTTGATACAGAGAGAGGGTCATGTCCCTAACTTAGTGTAGTCAAAGGATTAAGATTGGACCCTGACCCAATCAAAAGTATTCGAAACGAACTCAGGCCAATCGAAAGTGTCGGGCCCTAAACTGGCCCAATCCAAAGTACTAAGTCCGAATCTGACCCAATTGAAGTATTACGTTTGGCTCAATCCAAAGTATTGAGTCCGAACTTGACCTAATTGAAGTACTAGGTTTGGACTCTGGCCCAATTCAAAGTATTGGGACCGAACTTGACCCAATAGAAGTATTAGGTTTGGACTCTGGCCCAATCCAAAGCATTGGGCCCGAGCCTGACCCAATAAAACTTGTAGCAACGGCCGAGATAATGGCGCGAGTGAGTGAGTGAGTGAGTATTTACATGTTGCGGTAGTCAAGATTCACCTCGAGATCCATGGTGGTGTGTCTAGCGGGCGGCGTGCCGTACTGTCCGTGGGGCGGCGGCAAGTGATGCGGGTGGAGAGGGTGGAGGGGTTGAGTGGCGTTGAACTGTTGATGATGGAGGGATGGTTGATGATCGCCGCCGAGGGTGTGCCGGCGTGGCTCGTCCCTCGAGCGACCGCCGCCTCCGCCGGAGGTGCCTCTGCCGCCCGAGCCACCTCCGCCACCTCCACCACCGAGTACTCCTCCGCCACCTCCCCCGGCGACGCCCACCCCACCCACCCCGCCACGCACGCAACCCCCACCTCCTCGCCGACCTCCCACCAGCTCGTTCGCCCCGGGATCAACCTCCCCCCGACCCGATCCACCTGTAACAAACAGAGCCAATCACATTAATATCTTATTTCCACAATCGCCTCCTTTCATATTCATAATCAGCCCACGCGAAATATCTACTTCGAGCGTCCAATTTCGTTTGTACAATGTAACAAGTTGTCTCGAGCCTCTCTCACTCATTAACCCATCCAGGTTAATCGAGTTACGCAAGCGGCTCGCGTGCCAACGGGCGTAACAACAAGCAGCGACCTATTTGGCAGCAAAGTCCTCCGGCCGACAACTCCGCCGGGAATAACACTGGCAATGAGTGCGAGCAGGTTGCCGGAAATAGTTGGCGCGCGCACGTGCGTGGCGCGCCGCTCGGCTTTGAGGTTAGGTTCCCTCGGGCTCGAGAACAGCGGGAAGACCAAGGCGCGCGGGAGAGCGTGCGGTTATGGTGGCTCGCGAGGCTCGCGGAATCCGAGGCTCGTCGTTAATTGGTGGACAACTGGCCAACCGGGCTCGAGCTTGCGACCTAGTTTCGGGCCCACCCAATTATTCGTCGCTCGCCCGCTGAAATTCGAGCGTGGGAATTATTTTTACAGAGTTCTTTTTTTTTGCGATGGATTTGAGAAGGGATTCTTGGTGCGGCGTAATCGTGCACTTCCTTCCGGCGGGATTGATAAGCGGGTGTTTGACGAGGACTAATATTAGAACTCTGCTCGTCACACCTTATCTCCCCGGCGGCTTTGGGCAAGTTCGATTATCGAAGCCGCTGGAAGCGGCCGAGAAAAATCCAATCGGGGTGCAGATGACAAGCCTCTCGCATTGATTCGCCGCGGTTTTCTCCATTCCCGCGAATCCACTCGCCGAGTGGGACACAGTGAGAGGTTACTCAATAGCGGCAGTGTTCGCCGGCTCCGAAGCCGATAAGTCCGCGTTTCTCCACAATGAGCCTGCTGTGGTTCCGTGTCTCGGATTCTCGATTTCGACAGGGCCGTATTCCCTTTCAGCCGGTTCCACCGTCGAGCGCCGCCCGCCCGTAGTTATAAATATGACCGGACAACGCCGCCCGGCCTCTCCGCCACGAAAATAGAAATTCCCACGCAGAACTCTATAACCCGTCGCCACCAACCTTTCTCCGCAAAAATTGTCAACTTGACACGGTCAGCGATGAAGCGCGACGCGCAAAACCAGAAAAAAGAGTCCTCCCCTCGAAAGCACACACACACGGCGTCCGCGAAAATATGGCGAAAAATAAAAGTTGGCGCGAGAGAGTGAAAAAAAAAGAAAGAAAATCGAGGCCTCTGCCACTTGCAGGCTCTAGGAGAGCGAGGCGTGGCGGTGGCGGAGGTGTCACTGCCGCCCGATCTCGCCAGATACACACACACACCCGAGAGAGAGCGCGTTTATTTCCAGAGTAGAGCCAGCCGAGACGCAGACACCGGCGGCGGGGCGGGGAGGGGGGAGGATATCCAGAGGAAGAGAAAGAGAGGAGAGCCAGTCTCGGAGAAATCTAATCTAACGTTTGGAAATTCGATAATCCGGCTCTCCACGCTGCCAGATAAGACCCCCCCCCCCCCCTAGACCCATGTAACTCTGCTGCATACCTGCATTCAAGACGGGCGCACGCTTTAGAGCGCAGTTCGTACGCAGTTAAATGAATGGGTCTATATTTAGTGCGACGCGCACTCGTCTCGCGTGCGGGATCCGAGCTTGTAAGATTACAAGTGAAAATAAGCGTGAAACTCGCGAGTTAACCGGCTTCCGCACTATCGCCCTTTAAAACGTGATTCCCCATCGATCGATGGCCTCCCAGACTGCGCTCTGCCAAGGGAGATTACCGTGGAGGGTCGGTAGCGGAGGAAAAAGGACTGGGAAAAGTCGATTCCCCCCCTTTTCCTCCATTTCCGACTGTTTTCCCGCTTCGAATCCAGCCCCGCTGGGACTCCTCTCCCGTCCGCCGAAATACAATGCAAATTGAAAGATTCTCACTATTCGACGAGTGTTTTATTCTTGAAAAAGAGTTTAATGATTGAGTAGAATGTAGATGATGGGAGGTTATGGGCGCGGGGAAGGATGGATCGATCGACGCTAGGAAAGGAGGCTGACATAGCTCTCCGTGGGAGCCAATGACTGGCAGGCGACGCGTCTTAATTAACTGTAATTGTTCCTAGCCAAGCGGGAGAATACGAGAGCGCTTGTTGCAGTTGGAGCGAGGAGAGTGACCTCTGCCGCGAGGACTCAACCCTTTCAAAGCTGCCAGGCCTAATTGCAATTATGGCCGAATCGAGATTCGAGGAAGACTGCATTACCAAATCCATAAAATAATCAAGCTGATCAAATCTGACTTTATAATTCACCCCCGAATTTCATTAAAATCACAATAATAAACCGATTTTCATTTACTCTCCCCCAAGTATATTTAAATCAAGATTCCCGCGGCTGAATGAAAACCTTTTTGCGACGCATTAAATTAAAAACAAGGTGCGGTAAGAGGTTGAGGCAACTTCCCAGACCCAACCCTAACCTTTCTCCCTTTAACGCGTGGACAGCGTCCCACTCACCATGCTCGCCATTGTCCGCGCAATTAAGAAATTCCTCCTCATTTGTACGAGCAGTTTCGGCGAAACAATAGCCGCGAATAAACAGAACGCTCGCTTTATGGGGGGCGGCCCCCGTCGGGATAAAGAAGCGGGCGAGAAGGGTGGTGTGAGTGGATTGTATAAAGCGACGGGAGAGAATCCGAGGCCAGATGGAGAGCGACAGGGGAAGAGACCATCGTGTTCGTTGCTCCTCGCACCAATTAAACCACGCGTCATCCCAGCGAATCATATCAACTGGGACACAGTTTTGCCGGGCGTTGTAAGAGAAGCGTTTTGCTAAGAGAAATGAAGAATACTCTGGAACCGAGCTGGTTCGCTCGGTGGGAAAGGAGAGAGAGAGAGAGAGAACGTGACTGGATGGTCAACAAGTAAGCTCGTCGATGACGTACGCGAAAAAGAGTGTGGAGTGGGCTTTAGGGTGCGTGCGTGGGCCGAGCTTTATCGTCCGCAGGGATACTCGTGAGATGGTATCGCACATGCTGGTAGCTCGGAGAAAACCCTCCGCCGACCCTCTCTCCCCATCTCGGCTTTCGCCTCCACTCAATGCAAACCGCCGGCGAACATAACCTCCGAGGCGGCGGCCAACCTCTCGGCCCCGTTTCAATTGGAGGAGCGCGCGAGGCCCGCGCCAATCCTCGCAACGAATCTATGCTTCCTCCGAGCAGTGGCTTTGAAAGCTCGGTTGGCTTTTGGAATCGGCTGAATCGGACGCTCGGGGAATAATGCGGCGGTGCCTCCTGCGGCCGGAAAAGGAAACAAGGCGAGAGCGAGGTGAAGGGCTTCCCTTGCGAGGGCAACAACGAGCTCAAGTCGGCGGGGCGAGGGGTGCGCGAGAAAGGGAGAATGGCAGAGGTTCAAGTAGAAAAGCGCTCGGCGCGAAAGCGACACTCGAGAAAAATCTAGTAACAAAGTTGAGGATACTCCCGCTTGGCGGCTCCCGTTAAACATACATGTTATGTTGAAACGGGCTAATAAAGCTGATGCTCGCCGCAGAGTTTCTCCCCTCTCGCCCTCTCGGAGAATCGCGAAGAAAGGCGCGTCCCCGCGGGGGGGAAATGTGAGGCAACATTTTCCACGAGGGAAGCTCGAGCGTTTCTTGGCAGAAATCCCGAAAGTTTTGCCTTAGAAAATCCCTCGAATACCGGCGAGTTCTGCGCCACGAAAAATTCATCCTTTCTTCCTACTCCCAGCGCGACCCAACCTATCCATTAATTCGCCGCGATCTAATCATTTCGACCTTCCTCATTCTTCCCGAGACTCTCGCCGCTCATTCGCCCAAACATTATTCATTTCGCGTAAAATTGAATTCGTGCCAGTCCAATCACTAACTCAAAGTTAAAACACTGCCTTTGAATCGCATTGTTCATAAACTCGGAGGATCCGACTCACATGTAACCAGAGACGAGTCTCCCGAAAGCCGGTTGTGTGCATGTGGGATCCGCGACGCCCACGTAGATATCCTTGGCAATCGCTCGTCCGAGTGTACCCTCGGGGGTTGTCTCGGGCGAGCCTCGCAGGGCGAATCCCCGTGGCCGGCTCCTCGCGCTCAACAAACCAGGTTCTACGTTACTTACATCTCTAGCGTTCTCGAGTTACTGGGAAGAAGGAAGCTCTCTCCCGGCCGATGGGACTCGAGGCGGCGGCTCTGTTAATCCGGCGCTCCTGCTGTCAAAAGGTGCACACGAAGGGTGGTACGCGTCCGAGGCACTGTCTAGGCGAGGACGAGAGAAACCGAGCGCCCGAGCGAGAGAAAGGGAGAGAGATAGAGAGAGGCAGTGTGGCGAAGCGCACGCAGGCCGACTGGCGAGGAGATCTAACTGGCGCGCACGAGAGAGGAGAACCGACGACGGCGACGGCGCCCGCTTGCCAACTTGCGCTCGGATCCTCGGATAGGAAAAAAGAGGAGGCCAGCCGAGCGCGAGCAGTGAACCACCGCCGTGTGCCGGTGCCGCCACCTCCCACCCTCTTACTCTACTACTCGGCCCCTCTCGCTCCTTACTACTCGCCTCCCTCTCCCGCCGACTGGCAACCGCCCGACACCCACAATCCACCTCTCCCGCTCGCGCCACCACGCCACTACTCGATCGCTCTCGCTCGCTCCGCTCGCCGGCACACACCGTAATCAATATTAGTTCGAGCAGCCGGCGGCGAGAGGCGCTGCTGACGCGGCAGCGCGCACGTTGTTGAATACACCGAGAGTGCACGTTGTCTGCCTGGCTCTGCCGGCTTCTTGGCGTCCCGATCGCACTGATATTCGATGCACGCCGACCTCCTATATACTGGGTGCCTAGGAAGCTTCGTGTATTACTTCCTCTCGAGCGGTGTTAGCTCCATTCTTACGAGAAAATCGAATGAGCCTCCCCCTTTACAGGGTCGATCAATTTTCTATTATTGATTGTGAGCTGGAATGATATTTTCGAAATGGGCGAGAGCTCGGGGATTCAGGGCGAGGAACGATTCTATAGTTGCTTGCGGGGATTCGATTTATAAATTTTAAATCGAATCCGACGGCACTCTGAAGACCTGGCGCGGGATTGAATTCGATTCCAAGGATCCGAGAATATCCGGTGAACGCGAAGCTCGCAGTTTTGCAAATATTTGGATTATCAACATTGAGAAAGCCGGGGGTGTAGTGTCGGATTTAGCTGGAATGTTGCCGATTGCATTCGGGAGGGGATTGTGGCAGAGAGCGGCGCCAATCGCATTCCGAGGAGAGCCCGATACGACTGTGTGTGTGTGTGTACGCCTTTGTCACGCCAAGGATATATCCCATTGGGCGGCTGTCGGGCGCTTCGATGGAAAAGGGGACGAGAGGGCTTTGCACCTCGAGAGCCATTCCACTTCCGATTCTCATTCCGGCATCTATTGCCGGCGGTCGCGGGCCGCCCGTGAAAAATGCAAACGCGATCGATATCCCATGAATGACATCAACCTTTAAAACCTCCTTTGCCTCCGAACGACGCCGCCAGCCGGCGCTCCCGTCTCTCAAGACGGCAAGATCGAACCGCCACCGCCATCTCTCGAATCGCCACTCTAACCAGGATTTACCCTCAATTATCCTTTGAGTACACTTTGCCGTGGAAAGTTTCTTCTTTCAAACTGTTAAAATTGCCAAAGTAACGAGGAGAAAGGCTGCTAATAAAGTTTTACTTGGGAAGAAAGCTGAAGGGATTCGCTGGTAACATTCGCGGTCGGTCAAGTTGCGATCTGCATCTACCAGTTATAGATCGCGCAATTGGCTCTGCCAACTCCAAGTGGGGTGGAGTCTGGTGTGAATTTCATCCGACGAGGGGCGACCGCCTTGAAACTCAATCCAGGAAACCCGACTTCATTCCTCAGGATAAGCCGAGCTTATAATCCTCCGATTTAATGACGCGACGATTCCCCTCGGCCAAACTTAATTAATCAACAAAGTTCAACCCTTTAACTGCTCCCATCGTCTACTGGCGATTGGGGGAAACTGGACTTGTTTCTGAACACCGTGTACATGGTGGAAATTCCATAGAAGATGACTCACCGGTATCGTTGGATTGCCGACCCTTGCCATCCGGATTCCACTCTTCCTCTGCAACAAGAAAGGGAGAATCTCCATTAGCATCCAACAGGAGCAACTTTCGCCGAACATCACACCTGCCAGCCGATTTCCACAGTACAACCGAAACTCATCCCCAACTCTTATACAACTCCGCTCTCGCACTATTTACCAGTCGACTCCCGGACTACTAATTAGCCCGGAGGAATCGTCGGGCAAATTGGCCGAAATATAGGTTAGGTACATCGAGTAACAAGTTGAAACTGAAGCATCCAATTACAGCGGGAACGAAGGCAAGTTGGCGGGCTCGCGCGCACCCCGGAAAACTACTGTTTCCCGCTGAAATGCGTTAACACTCGCCAATTGGCACACCTTCGGACGCTTGTTTAATCGGATGAAACGCCGGGGAACGCAATACTCGCCGCCTAAGAAGGAAGGATTAATAAATCCAGACATCCGCCCGAGGGGTTTCGCGCGCTTCTAGAATTGTATAGGGTCACTCAGGAACGGTGAGTCGGGTTCTCGATGACGCACCCTGTCGACTCGAGTCCCAGAGTTTTGTTACCTGAGGTTTCGGAATCCGATCCCGGTGTAGGGCTCGCGTCCACACTGTGTCTCGAACCCTGGCAACACTCACTGCACTTACTGCACATTGTCCTCGCACTCGACTTGGATAAACTGACACTAAGAGGGGCGCCCTCTCTCGACGAGGCTCATGTCGCGCCCTCTCGCCGCCTATTGCGACACCTTCACCATTGCAGTGTCCTATTGGTTGTTATGCTTTTTCCACTGGGGGTACAAGGTTATATACAGGTTTATTCAAGTAACTCGAGTTGAGTTATTGGATTTGAGGTTAAGTGTATACAGGTTGATTCAAGTGACGACTATCTTATTTAGTACTCCAGTTGAGTAATTGGATTTGAGGCTAGGCGAATACAGGTTGATTCAAGTAACTCCAGTTGAGTAACTGGATTTGAGGTTAATCGAATACTGGCTGAGTCAAGTGACGATTTCCACATTTAGTACTCCAGTTGAGTAATTGGATTTGAGGTTAGGCGAATACAGGTTGATTCAAGTAACTCCAGTTGAGTAACTGGATTTGAGGTTAATCGGATACTGGCTGAGTCAAGTGCCGATTTCCACATTTAGTACTCCAGTTGAGTAATTGGATTTGAGGTTAGGCGAATACAGGTTGATTCAAGTAATTCCAGTTGGGTAATTGGATTTGAGGCTAGGCAAATACAGGTTGATTCAAGCAACTCCAGTTAGTTAATTGGATTTGAGGTTTGGTAAATACAGGTTGATTCAAGTAATTCCAATTCAGTAACAGCATTTGAGATTAGGCAAATACAGGTTGATTCAAGTGACGATTGCCTCACGTAATACTGAAAGTGAATTATCCGCGATTCTATCGAACAACGAACAGGAGCACATGTCGAGCAAGATTTGAGGTTAGGCTCGGGTTCACACGGGAGGATCGAGGCGGCAGCCACCGCAGAGCGCGGATGATCGCGTTACGCTTGAAAATAATCCGATACCTTCTGGAAATAATTCCCGGCGGCCTGTCACCGTACACCGGGCCGCGCCGCGCTCGCCGTAAACTACGTACACTGATAAGGCGAGTTGTCCTCCGCATCGATGAACAATTGTGCCAAGGGTATCTCGGCGCGCGAGGGATGCGGTCGCTTTGGCGCGAGAGATCGGTTATCGATTCTTCCCGTGCGCCGGAAGCCGGCCGTTTCTAGAATTACGCGCCGCCACTGTCACCGCTAATGATCTCCGCCTGCGTCAATCAGCCGATCATTTCCCGTCGAGAATTCGCTCTTTCGGAATCACCATACAGAGGCCTTTTCTCAGAAATGTGTGCTCTGGTATAATTCACCTGGCAAATTATTGCGTAATCACGGACATTAGTCGAGAGGGAAGCATGGAATAATGACGCGGCGCTAATCGGCCGATTATGAACGCGCGTTAAATCCTGAGAGAAACGACGCGATTACTTCGATTTCGATTTAGTCGTCAGTTGGCACGTGCGCGGCGCACCGAGCCTCCACTTCACACTCGTTTCAGCGCTAATGAAATGTGTAGCAGCGCGCCGCTTCAAATGGACCTGATAAACGCGGGGGGCAGTGGGCACACGCTCATCATTAGGCCGCTGTTCCTCGCGCAGCCGAGCATTCACGCGCGAGCCGCCGCGCGACCCACTTCCTCGAGCACGTGTCATTAAAGTAAGGAAAAGGGCTCGGCGGCAGGTAAACCGGCCGAATGCATTCGTTCCTTCGATAATCCAAGGTGAAACTCTCCCCCCCTTTCCTTAAGTCGAAGTCAGTTATTCATTAGTCAACTGGACCGGGACGGAAGAGCGTAAAAGCGGCCGCGCAGAGAGGAAGGAGCGAGCGCACTCGAGGCCGGCGCGAACAGGACTGACCGACCCATGCGAAAGGAGCTCGGTAAAATGTACAGGGTGATTCACTTGCTTTTGAATCGGCAATGATGGATATAGGCCGTTTAAAATGTAAAATAATAATAATAATAATAATAATTATTATTATTATTATTATTTTCGTATTTATAAAATAAGATTAAATAAGTTTAATAAGAAAATAAGATTAATAATCTTATATTATTATTATTATAATTAGAAATAATTATATTATTATTATTACTATACGGTGTTGTGTAATTTGAATATAAAGGAGCCTTTACCGAGTCTTTCCCACGCACTAATAATTATTTGTAATATCAAACTGTATCAATAATGGAAATAATTGAAACTCGAGTGTGAAGGGGATGTTTAAAGGCAAGTGAATCACCCTGTACACTTCCCATAGTGGCCTCCCCAACCTTTCTTCCTCCTCTTCCTTCCCTTTCGCCTTTAACTATCTACCACCGGCCCACTCTTTTACACTCCAAGATTTACAGGCTTCCGCTCGCCGATTTCCTTCCTCCATTAGCTCCGAGTAATTCCTGGACTTGTGTCGAGAGCACGTGTACGAGCGTGGAATTTTATGCACACATGTGCGGTGGATCAAATATGAATGCAGGGCAGTTTCCTCCCCCCGAATTGGAGCTCGGCCTCTACGCATACTGAATTCATAATGGCGCTCATGGATGTGTGTGTATGCGGGAAATTGCTCTCCATAATTTATTGTCCCGACACGACGCCCTAATAACGCGCGAGCCCTTGTTTATCGGGTCAGGTGAGATCGAGGGAGAGCTGCCTTGTCTCCAGAAATGGCGAGTTTCTCTTGAAAGAGTGACAATGAATGTTCGTCAGCTCGGTTGACTTTGTAGCGAAGAATATTTCGTGGTGCTCCCCGGATATTTGGTCGGAATACAAAATTAATAATAAATCGAGTTAAAAATGGAATTAATAATCTATTTAAAAACGAGATTTGCCCGCGTTTAATGTTGCCGGATGCATTTTATGGGGATAAATGCGTGCCGACTTCTTCCTACAATTACTCCCTGCGGCTGCCGCCGTCCTTCCCACTCTTCTCTTTTTTTAGTGGAAGCGAGCGCGTCTCGTTTTTCTAGCTCCGAGCGGGTCAGATGAGACGCGGAAGGTTCGGCCCTGGGAAAGGGGGAGGAACGTACGTGCGTTGGGAAGAGGCGCAGGTTTTATTTGCTGGGGACAAGCACCTTCTCTCTCTCTCCCTCCCTCCCTCTCGGATAAACTCTGGCTTTGAAAGGCGAGACGGTCGGACGCTGATGGGATTCACGGCGATGTTCTTTAACGCGCAGTTAACATTTGGCGCGGAGCGTCGAGTGCGATCGGGTATCGTGTGCAGAGCTCTCGAGATGCCTCGTCGTAAATCGGGCGGCGTCCCGGTTAGTCGATAGGCCGCCCGGGGGCGGCGCCACCGGCGGAGAGGTTAATTAGCGGGGGCCGAACGAAATTGCCAAGGATCTGGGCCATAAGGCACACGCCCACCTCGAAGAATCGCCCGGCGGGAAAGAGGCTGAAACGAGTGTACTTGGTTATGATCGATCGCTCGCTTTCTTCGCGATTGCTCGAGAAACGAAAGAGTCCAAAATCTCGCGGACTCAAACTTTCTAGGGATTTGCCGGCGGTTTGTTTGTCGGCGCGCCATAACGAGGCCCATTACTGTCGCTGTTAATCACCCCGGCATAAATTACAATCGCGCCACGGCTTCCTGGAAAATGGCCCCAGAGCCGGGGAAGGGGGTTAATCGATTCGCGGACGTTAATCGCATCGGACGCACCCGCTAATTACCGACTGCCCACCCTCCCGGAAGGCTCGAAAATTCCCCAAGTGGCTGCGCCTCGAAATGACCACCTTCACCAACGGCCACCGACACCGTTTCCCGCTCGGGAGATTATCTACAAGTTCATTCAAGTTTAGCGCGGGAGGTTCATTCGGGCGAGTTGTAAAGTTCGTAGAGAATTCTTGTGAATCGAGAGACTTTTCTTTTAGCAGGCTGTTAGGGAAAAAGTGTCTAATTAAAGAGGCGAGGGTTAAAGCGGAGTTGTGTGCGGAAAGGAGTCGAGTCGGCCTGGAGTTGCTTTGTCGAGACTGGTCGACAGAGGGCGCTGCCGCGCTCGGTAGAAAGAGGAAAGAGCAAAGGGAAAAGGAGACCACTCTGTCTGGCTGGTACGGGGCAGGTCGTTCTTTTTCTCTTTGTCTTGGCGACGCGTCGCTCGGCACTCGACGCGGCCCTACGAGTAGTTTACGAGAGATCATTAACGTTGTTGAATGCGCGCGGAGGAGCCATCGGACGCATCTCCACCTCTACAGGCTCTTCCGACTTAAATATTTCACTCGCGACGTCCCCGACAAAGACGAGCCTCCTCTCCAAAACATCACACAACAACGAATCCCACCAGCAACAACATTCGCCCAATCCCATTAAAGTCCAACTGGACTAGTTTCCCGGGGAGAACTCGAGAACTATCACCGAGTTCGGGACTCGGTTCGAGCAACCACTCGCGACCTACATGCAAGGCCGATCTGATTGTATCGTCCGCACACAATCCTCGAAAACTTAATGCAATTTCCGAGACTATGACCTCCCCACTCCTTTATTAAGCCGCCTCTCTCGGCATGGCCCGCCGCCAACTTCATACCAGCTTTTCCTTGTTACCGCCGGGAGTTCCCGCCTGATTTCCCTAACCTCACTCTCGCCCCTCTCCTCCAATCATTGGCAGTTAGAATGTCGGCGCGTCCACTTTTACCAGGAATTCTGTAGGAAGTGGAGATTCGCGGGGGAGACTGTTAACTGACCTAGAATCGGGCTCGCTGCGCACTTGACCCGAGGGGAATCTAGACTGGGGTTGCCGGTGCGTGTGTGTGTGTGTGTATTGTACAAGATGATTCACTTGACTTGGAATAATCAGTTAATGAGTTTTTTCGGAATTTTTTAGAAAATCTTCCCTGCGACTCATTTAGGGACTCTGGGTAAGTAATTCCGTGTTAGATTTTAGTTTTAGGGCTAAAACTATGGAAAAGTGTTGAAATCGGGAAAGTTTGAAAAATGGCGAAAACACGAAAAAATAAAAAGGGAAATTGATATTTCCTGATATTTCTCCCGTTTTAGCCTAAAAGCTAAGATTCTGGAAGAAATGAGTGCCCCAAAGGGGATATTCTACTTAGTAATACACTGCAATAATCTACATATGATTCATCACAACCTACAAATATGATTAGTGATTCAAAGCCAAGTGAATCACTTCCACCCCACCTCCCAAAACGATCATAAATTCCAATTTACGTAATACAAACTCCACAAGGCCCAAAAACACCGGGGCTTCAACCCACCAACGTAAACGTTGGAAACTAGCAAGTCGGAAGTTTTCCCCCCCGGAAACATTACGCAAACTAAATCCGGAATCGGCAAACAAATAATTCCAGTGAAATTCCGGCCTATATTTACAGAGGACTGTGTGTACACACGCGTGTATATTTAGACGACAGGCACGCTCGGTCGTCCACTCCTTTCTACCCCAGAAACTAGCGACTGCGGGGGGGAGGGGTGGGGAGGTGGTGCGAAGTCTAGAAATAGAGGCGGGAAAGTGCGGCCGCTGGGCGGCGCTATTGTCGCGCCATCTTTGTCCTTGACCTGTGGAAAGCGCAGTAGGGCGTTCACGCGTTCACGCTCTAAAAGCTGCCTACCCCGATGATTCTTCTCCTCTCACGCGCGCTTCTATTGCGTCGACGGTGGCGCCCCCATTATTCGAGCGTGTAAAGCCTGTATTATTGGATCGACTCTGCCCGGCGAACAATGCCCAATGTTAACTCGAAACGCTATGACAAAGGTGCGCCTGACAGGCAGATTTTTGCCGCCGTTTTTTTCTCTCTCTCTCTGGGCGTTGCAGGAAAGAATTAGCGGAGGGTTGCAAAATTCAGGGGTAAATATTGGCGGACAGATAACGCTTTATACTAGATGACCTAGTTCGCCGGGGTGAGGCGGATGCAACAACCGAGCGTGTCTCACTCGGCCTCTCAAAGCGCCGGATAACAATTCCATTTTCAGCTTGCGCGAGCTGCAAAAAGCAGAGGGAATCTCGTATGGCGGAGGCCGTCGCGCCGGTTTAAAGGGAGAGTTTACTCTTACCGGGGAATAAGCTCTCTCCTCGAGAATATGCCGCCGGGCACAATTCAATCTGGCCCATCTCCTTCGGCCCTGGTTAATTCAGTCTTTAGTTCTGCTTTTAGGTTGCTCTTGGGAAAATGTGAGGTTAGAATGGCTGCTTGATAGAAGAAGATCCGAGCGGGGCTGATTCGATCAGAGTTTTCTAGGGGGATGAAAAGCGAGATGAAAAGAAAGGTTTATCCCGGACAGGTTGGAAAGTGGTGTCCCAGGAGGTCTGAATGCTGTTCCATCGGTTCAAACGACGGCGCACACCTTGGAGGATTCTAGCCGAGGACCCGGAGGTGCTGACCCGAAACTTACTCGCCCTATGAATACCGGGCGAGCTGGGAAATTGGTGAGACAATGTGCCCTTTCTCTGCAGTGTTCACCTCGCAACTGGTCGCCCCGGCAATTCTGCCGAGTCTTGTAAATTCCGAGTTGAGCAACGAGCGGGTCCATTGTCCCCCAACTATTACGTCCCGAGGAAAGGAGAACAGTCCGAGAGAGCGAGTTGGGCCAACTTGGTTTGGCCATTTGGCTCGCGTCGCCCGAAGAAGCGAGCGGACCAATCGAAGGAGTTCGATGACGGCAACGTCGCGGGGAAGGCCGGCGCTGGCATTGGTCAGTCATTAAAGCCTGAGTGCGCGCAGCGTCACCTTGGGCCGTCGAGGGGCGAGATCGTGAGGCTGCAAAATCTTGCAGCCTCACGGATTCGAAGCCACTGTCATTATGTGGTTGACCTGACGCGTAATTGAGGCAGTTGACCTAATTATACCTATAATTCGCTAACGAGACCCCCCGTCGTCCAATTGTCAGGCGAGCCCCGGCTAATTATACTATTTGCCAACCTCCAACAACCGGATCGACTTTTAATTAATCCCGTCAAAAGAAACTCTCTTCGTCACTGTTTTACCAAGTGTTTAATCAACCTCGAATATTCCATTGAAATTTATCGAACGTACGAAAGAGGCTTTACAAGCCAGAGCTCGCGTTTCCGTATTGGCCGCCCGGTTATTACGGCCCACGTAAACCGAGCGGCGCGTATTGCATAGGCTTTTAGGTTAGGCCACTAAAAGCACTCGACGCCGGCAAGTACGTGTAGAATTCATAGGGGTCGTAAGTCACGCGTGAACCACTTTCGGCAAATTGAACAGTCGCGAGCAAGAACGCGTCTAAACTTCTTTCGCTTCCCTGGCACGTGGAATTCGCCCACTTATAACATTCCTGTTGGGATCTACGCACCCGAGTGCAATTTAGACGAATTTTTAATCGATTTTTTTTAAGGGAACGGTCGAGTCTAGGATTTTGCGAGTAGTTTCGAGTGATTGTTGGAAAGGAGTGGAATTGGATGTGAGAGGTAAATGACTCTGTTCTAATGAGGATGGAGAGCGAGGGGAACCGGAGGAATCGAAGCCGATTAAGCCAAGGAAATAGCAGGACAGTGCTCGCTGGCACGTATAATCGAATCTACGGCGAATCACGCACGCTCTCGTACAGGTCTCTCCAAGTCCCACGCCCTAAAAGCTCTCGCAACAGCGTAAATCATTAAATTACTGCATTAAATCAATTTCCCCCCGACAGAAGGGAATTAAATTTTAAGTAACGCACGCGTGAGCTAATGAAATTGTTTTCCCCGATAATAAAGCGAGTATCGGACACAACGGCGGCTAATCAGATTATCGCGAAACCAATTGATCATATCCGGCGAGCGTCGCGTGTAATTCCAGCGAGACCTCTCGAGTGCGAGCGGATTCGAGATCCGTCGCGGAAGTGGGTCGAAGCGACTCAGCGATTCCATCCGAGGATTCCGGATGCGTGCGATCGCCGTCATCCTTTCTCGCCGCTTACGATACACTTCCTCCTCTAGTCGTTCACCTTTCCCAGTAGCAATTGCAATGAAATATTCAATCCGCCGGTGAATAAATCGCGAGAGGATCCTCGTGGGAATCAACCTGCTTGGCACTAGCGGTCGCCGAAATGGGTCAAAGTCATTTTGACCCTTTCACCTCGGCGAACTCATGCGACATCCGGTGTGGGTCCGGCAGTCGAGCGCTTCGAGTATCTACAACTCTCGACGCACTCTTCCGCGAGGCGCGCAGAGAAGAGAAGTTGCCGGCGGGACGAGTACAACTGCGCGGTGTCGAGTGTGATTCCCGGAAGCGGGACAAAGGGCGCGTCACTGATTGGCCGAGTGGGTCCGGAAATTCGAGGCGAATCAGCGAGGGACGTCGAGCAGGCACCGCCGCGGCCGACTCGGCGTCCGCATGCACACTGACAGCAAGCCGCCCCGGCACTTTCCACCATGGTCCTTCCTTCTTCTCTTTCCCTTCTCCCTTCTACCTCGCGCGCGCTCTCCTCCTCCGCGCCTCTTCCTCCTCTCGAGTTTCCTCCTGTGCGCGCGGCGCTCCTGCTCCAACGCATCTACGCGTCTCTCTCTCTCCCTCCGCTCCTCTCCACCCGCCGAGGGAACATGCATGTCTCGCGCGCCCCCCGCGCCTTTCTCGACACAGCGCATCAACAGTTTGACCGGCGAGCAGACGCGGAATCGGGCGAATTAAGCTCCGGGCGGCCGCCTCTGCTCGACAAGCCGCTTGATTAACTGGGAATCTGCGAGTGATCGAATGTATCGCGGAAGGATAAAGTTGATGGGAGTTGGAGGTTGTTTGGTTTTCGAGGGTTAATGAGACACGTCGCATAATGCCTGCTTTACTCTCGCTCCTCTCGCCGAGCGCTGCGGCATTAACGAACCGTTTAATTGCGTGCGCGGCTTTGTTACTCCTCGCGCTCCGCGGAGCTCATTAACGCCCTTTGCCCGCCTGGTTTTCGGCCCCGCTTTTCACACCCTCTCGGCCAATCACACGCGTTTCTTACTCGCGTGTCCTTGTAATTGGCGGTAACCGGCCGCGAATCGCGATCCTACTGTTTTGGTCGAGTACGTCTACAGGCTCGTTCAAAATAAACGTCGCCGCTTTGAATGATGATTGTAAATGAGAACGCAGTTTAGTGTGACAGGAATTAAAATATTTATTTTATTAAATATTAAATATTTTTATTATTAAAATATCAGGAGACTCGGTAGATTGATGAATGTTGTAACTAATTACGGCATTAAATTAATCTTATCATGGTGTCATTTGACTCAATATTTATTTCTGATTCCAATGAGTCTCATAACATTTAAATCAGTTGATGGTTTTAAGAAATATACAGTTCCCAAGTTTTCGTTCTTGTTCAACTAATTACTTTGACCGGAAAACTGTTTCGAATTTTCAGAATTCGAGACACACTGTTTTTGGAACAAACTGTACAGACTAACTGAACCGTGCGACATATATCGCAGGCTAGTTTCGACTGGTGCGACTCCCGCCAGTTCTACTTGAGAGCGCTCGCCACTAACTTCAGGTGGCTTCATTGTCCCCAGCGTTCTGCCGCGTCCGCATGTTTACCCTGCACGACTCGGATTATCCCCGAATGCAGTGGAATCGTCCCTGCGCTCCAACTACCCCTGAAACGCTGACGCAATTGTTCGCTCTCTCTACAGGACGCTTCAGAGCAAGTTGTTTCGAAAGTAAAAAATCTTACGCGAATAATTGCAATGGTGAAGTGTAGTTTGGGGAGGAAACACTACGCGGAGCGGACGAGCAATTGCCATTGGTCGGGGAATTCCCCCCTCGCAGGGGAGTTGCGGTGGATGTGTTCGGGCGAGTGTAGCGCGAGGAGTGATGGGGGTCAAAGGACTGAAAAGTAGCGGCTCCCTCTTCTGGCAGGCGACCAACCTTACCGAGCTCCGATAGTCGAGACCTCCCACACTCCAATTGCAAAAGAGAGTCGATGGAAGCTAAAGCGATGTGAACTTCGCCCTCCTGGAATCGAGTCAAAAGACCCCCCACCCCCCCTCGCAATATCATCGCACCCAACTTCACTCGTCAGCCGATTGTTACGCTTTCGAGGTTAATCGCGGATACTTTTCGCTGAGTTGTAAAGGAAATCGGATTATCACTCACCGACCTCGCTATAGAATGACTCGTGTGGAATGAATGACATACCTGAAACAGAGCAAAAAAGGCAGAAGGTGAGTATGATATTTCAGTGAATTTCACTTATTTTTTTTAACAATTTTATGACTTTCAGAAACGAAGTTCAAAAGAGTTACAGCTGGGATCAACGCAGTGGTAACCCGGCGAGCGTGCGACAGGCTCGTTAGCAATGCGAGCTGTGATCCCATGATTTAATGAACCAGTCGCCTTTCCATAAAGGCGCAGCCGGTGGCGCCCTCCACCAAACACAGATGTGCTCGGGGGGCGAGGGAAAGGGGGATGGTTTTTAAAAATTAACTTTGAGAGGGAGGCGAGAGCGACCTTTCCACCGGAGAGCTCAAACGCCCCCGTGGAAAAGTGAGGTTAGCTCGCTCGCGCAACAGTGTTAATTGGCTCTAAACGATTCCGCCCACGGCTTTTGCGGTGGCGGCGGGGGCGCTTAATCAGGATGGCCTTCCCACCTTGCACAATTTCCCCCAAGAAAAACAGAGCGGGAAAACAGGAGACACCGCGGAATTTCCCCGTCATTTTATTGGAGGTTAGGAGCCCCACTGGAATTACAATGGGAATACTCGCATGTATAATTCGATTTAATGCATGCAGGCTATGGAAATAGTGGCCGGTGGAGTAGAGAGCAAACTGGGATGGAAGCGACGGAGGGACCGGGGAGGGCGCGATCGACAATGTACATCTCTCGACGAGGCAGCTCTTCCCGGCGAAACGTGCGGCTGCAAGGTGCCTGTTTCTCTCGAGGAATCGATAACAGTGATACTCTCTCGCAGCCGGTTCTATCTAGCGACAAGAATGCGCGAGAAATATTGAAAGGCCGTGGCGTACTTGAGAAATACGAGAGGCGCGCGCGGTACATAACCTCGAAAGGCGTGTGCCCCGCCGCTGCGGTAAGTGCTGCGACACTTCTCCGCCTCGCCAGAAGTCTCCCGGGTGTCGCGTAAGTCTCCGATGAAATTCATAAGTCAGCATTCAGGAGTGCGGACGATTGTAAAAGCTTGCTTATAGGGAGTTCGCCCTGCTGATGCTAATGGGAGCACGTATTACTCGATAATTCCGAGCCGGAGATCTATAAGGTACTTCGCCAAGATAAATGCCGATGCTGACGGAGCGAATTAGGGCCCGCGAGGTGCGCATGCACTTCCAAGTACTTCCGAATCCACTCGGAAACTTAATCACTTGCGCTTCCCAAGATAATTAATCAAATGCCAGAATTCAACAATTCCCTAAAGAACATCTCAACACTTGTTTACTCTCTTCATTAATCGTCGCTTCTACCCATGGGAATTCAAGTAGAGGATGATTCACTTCGCTTCCAATTATTACGAGTGTTTGCTGATTTCCTTCAAAGTTTTCCAAAGTATCGTCCCTACCACACAATTATGGACTCTGATCGATTAATTTCATGTAGAATTTTAGTTATGGAGCTAAAACTATGGGAAAATGGCAAAATCGGGCGAGTTGAAAAATAGTCGAAAAATGCAAACATTTTTCATTTTACGAAGGTTCTCCGATTCGTCCGAACGCTCGACATCTCTTTAATTTGGGCCTAAAAACTAAAATTCTGGAAAGAATCAGTGACTCAAAAGGAATATTCCGGTTAGTAAATAATAATGATAGAGAATAATCTATAATTCTTGATCGCGACCAAGATATTTGACTAGTGATACCGAGTCAATTGAATCAGCCTGCATAACCCGAGCGTTTACACAGGCGGAAGAAGTAGTCTGGGGCATAAATTCCGAGGAATAAGTTGCTGTAAGGTCAGAGGCTGAGTCTAAATGCAAGGGCGAAGGAAGGAAGGAAGCGAGTAACTAAGGCGGAAGAGAGCGGATAGGTAAGGAGGGAAATTCGCGAGAACAGGGGCTAAGGGTGTAACCGGGTCGATAAACCGGGGTGGGTGCGGTCCTTGCCTCATCTCCGTTGCCCCACTGGGCGACCCCGACCTCGCTCTGACCTCTTCGCCTGTCCCCACCAATCTCAATTCCCCACCATATTGACCCCTTCTCCTCCTAGTTCATCCCCACTCCCGCGAGCTCTCCTACTCCCTCCAGTCGCCTTTTGCCCCCACCACCTTCCTTTCTTCCCCTTCCACGCTCCAATCGCCCCACTCAGAGCCTGCGTTCCCCCACTCTCTTTCCCCCTCGGCTCGCGAGCGTTGACACATCGACGACCACGACCTGCATCACTCGCGACCGCCACCCCTGAATAGGTCGTGGCGACCTGACCCGACCTTACTCGAGCCACCCTCCGGAATTCGGATTGGCGCTTTAATTACGTATGCATTGCATGATGCATCGGTTTATTGGTGTTTATAGCACGTACCAGAGCTATTGTGCTGGGGCATGTTATTGCTCTCTGACTGGCTTTCAGGATCAGCATTCGAGGGACTTGGTAGTCAGTTTGATGCCCCTTTCCTACAAGTTTGGTGTGTGGCGCCAAGGGTGGATATTATATACAAGCTTAGAAGGTACACATGCCGGTTGACACAAGCACACTCATTAAGAGCGCTCGCCACTTAAGGGAAATGAAGCTTCCACCTGTAGACTTGGGAAAGAAGGTCAGAGAGGAGGTCTAACTAGATCAATCATCCTACTAGAGATGTAATCAGTCAAGCATCCTCGCCAATATCGAAGCTTCCGTTCATTAACACGCCGGATGAGTAGTTCGCAGCGCCATCGGCGGTGGCCGAATGATATTAGCGTCCCGCAGATTTATGGCTGGTTCGCAATTGCTTTAAGATCGACCAATCGCGTGATTAAGTGACACGGGAGGCTGCGGCGCGTGTAGTCTGAATGGGGCTTAAACCAGACTCACATAACCTTCTCCCGCAGAGTGCTGGGGAATCGAGCCCGGCTATTCAGGCTAGCTAGGGACTTTCTGGGCACGTAACGCCCGCAAAGAAGCGGCCGCGAGCATCGGAAACAGCCGGAAGTGCAAGTGGCTGGGAAGGAAAGAGGCAGTTGAAGGGTGGAGAGCCAATAAGAAAGCGGGAAAGCACAAGTATAAAGGCTAGTCAGCCGGATCGCTTTTCTTCTGCCAGTTGCGCTCGTTTACCCGGGCTAACCTAACTTTCTACTGACTAGCTCTCTGACCCCGTTTCACCATTTCCCCTAGGAATTCACCAGTGGAGACTCGTCCCTTTGCTCTCCCAGTGGTACTTTATGGTTTGCTCCACCCTCCCTCCCCCTATCATTAGTTTACAATGGCTTCTTGGGACTTTGCTCGGCCAAAGCTCGAGGGAATACACCCAAGCCCACTTTCCCATGGTCAGGATAATCAACTTACTTCCCAATGATCCAATTTGCCAATTATTTCTCATTCAAAATCAACTACTTGCTGATTTATCAATACTTCCGTATACTCCGCGCAAGTGGAGATTTGCGATCTCAACGGCGACACACATTCGAAAAAAAGGGGGGGGGGCGGTAAATGGAAGTGGCGCAGCCGATAATGCCTTTGAAATCCGGCTAACAATCGGCCGACGCTTTTTCTCATCTACCTGCCGCCGCGCAAAGCAACTCTCCAAGCGTTTCCGCTTAATTCTCGCCAAATGGATTCGCGCGCGCGCGCTCGCCGATTTATTCCTCTTTGTTCCAGAGGACGTGCCAGCGATACGAGCGCCGCACGCGCCGCAATCATTTGTCGCCGCTGTCCGCCGGACGTTTCTTACAATTTCCACTCCTTTACCGCCTGGTTTCCCAGCCCGGAAATATGCGACGAATTTATTCGCGTTTGAGTGTAAGCCCGGCTTATTCCTCGCGGTTGATCGTTCGGGACAAAGCGATCGCGATTGGCGAATCCGACAGGTTAAGTGTCTGTCTGGCGGTGTACACGGCCGGCTTTAGGTTAGTTTGTTCGAGCGGGCTAATCCCCGAAGGGGGGCAGCACAAACGGGTGATCCGGTGGATGAACGGGATTCCCTGAATTCGTAATCCACTGCCTTAACAAGCTCCACATATTCCAGTAGAGACAACGACTACCTTCAGCGTTTGCCTAACTAAACACCCGACCGCCTCGAATCATCTGGTTTTAGGGTAACTCTATTGACTTGTCTAAATAAACTTAATTATTGTCTTCTTCAGTGATTCATAGCCTGGGCTTACCGTCCAACGACACGCAATGCCTCCAGACGAACATCCGCATCTTCCCTGCCCGGCAAACTGGAGCACGACGAGATTCTTATCCCAGAATCCTCGCTCGGCCGGTACAGCCTCTTCCAAATCCACTGGGCTTCATCGTACTTGCCCCACCTCGCACTAGCAATTCCTCCTTCCACTTGGGATATTATCGATCGAAATCAATTCTCGAAATCGAAATCAATAAATTTCATATTACTTGAAATTATTGAGTAAGTTCGCTGAGAAAGTGTTGCAGCCGACACTTTGTTGGAATTGGAGACTCGCACTCTGAGGGATCTCGTTGAAACGCTGCGGTTGATTGTAGAGAACTTGTTACAGCTGAGTGGGATCTTCTCTTTCTCTCGGTCGAGTGGGCCGAGCGCGGAGCGCGCGATTCAAAGGTCAGAGTTGGAGCTTAACGGTATACGGGGCACTTGAGATCGCAGCCGTGTCGATAGCTCGCAATCAGGCCTCGAGGATTGGCTCGGTGACCTTCTTTCCGGACATCGCCACCGACTCGACGCCCATCCACCACCTGTCACGCCGGATTTCGCCGGCTCGGCTACCCCCGACACCTGCGACGGCTGCGACTCCTTTCTTCTAGGATCAACATCCGATTCACTTCGACTCCCAATCAAAAGCAGGACCCAATTTCATTCGTCCAACTTGATTAAAATCACTAAAATATCCAACTTTCTCCGACTCGATTAAAAAATCACCGAAATATCCAATCAATTAAATTGTCCAACTCGATAATTACTTAATCACGTCGCACAACAACAGCACAGGTTTCATCCGTTTAACTTGATCTTTGATTCAACGAGAGGCTTGACGGAGGCACTGGGGTCAGCTGGGGGGCGGAGGGGGCTGTTACGTGGTTGATTCCGGTGTAAGACTGTTCTCCGGAAGGCAGTGGATGCGACGATGCGAGTGGTAGCCGCGGAGCCGATGCCAGCGGGGCCTGCGAGATAAGAGTCTGCCCCTTCTCTCGGCCTTTCTCTCTCCTCTCGGTGAGTGCGACTGGCCGACGGAGCGAGAGAGAGAGAGAAAGGGTGAGAGAGAGCTGGTGGGGCGACGGACTCGGCGAACCTGCGCAGGCGTCGACCTCCACCTTCGCAGGGTGGACGCGAGCTCCCCCGAGGGAGCCTTCCCTGCCACCACCCGCAGGTGAGACAGCCCCATTTCGCATCCCCCTGACCTCATTTCCAGCCTCCCGATCTACCACAACTCCCACGCTCAAACAAACAATTGGTAAATATCGCCGGATCATTCGCTGATTTCGGGCTTTTTGGCCGGAAACTCATTTGGGTTTGGCAAACCTGCTCTTTTCCTGTAATACCTGCGGTGTTTGTCGGTGGGCGGCTCATTTGTTTACCGACTCGGAAGAAGGAGATTTGAATCTTCTTTAGGGGTGGAAATCCACTTGTGCTCGGAATGGAGTTAGAGGTCATTATTGGTAAGGACTGATTCACTTTGGCTTGTTTTTCTCCGCCGCTTTCTTCTTAATCCTATTGGAGAGGGAATAAGTCCTTCCTAAGTGGGACTTTGTCAGGCGACTCTCGTTAGTAGTAATGGGCGTCACGACGTCTTCTTCCGATGGGTGGGTCAAGGCAGTCTATATTTATCATCAGCAACGTCTTCCTTATAAACCTTTCTCTCTCTATTCCAACAATTCCAGCTTAAAACCGACGATATTCCCCAAGATCGACGCAAACTGCGCGTCTGACCAATCATCGACTCATACTACTTACTGCACTACTTCAGCTTCCCACTCAGACTCCCGAGCTCCAAACAACCTCAAACCCTCTCCAACACTCGCAGACGACACTTTGGTGGCGAAACATGACTCGCAAGTGGCATTTTGAAAGTTGGCCTCGCCAATCCCGGAGACATGGCTCGAGTAACAGTTGGCTGGCGGAGCATCAATCTCTTTTATGCCGGGCAATGCGATGCACTTTGGCGAGGAAAGGCCGGCTTTAACGAGAGGGCGTTAGTCGCATTGAGAAAGTTGGGGCCGAAGGCGCGCTCCCGGCCGGGCCCGGCTGAATGAGAAAAGTTTAGGAAAGGCCGCGCTGCTGTCCCGGCCGCCTTCTCAATGCTAACTATGAATTAGTGTCGGGTTAGGAAAATAGCGGCATTCACAGCTCGCCGCTCGGCGCATTCTATTAAAGTCGACAGGATCTCGTCGCTGTCGAGTCCGCTCGGACTTTTAATTAATCGAGTCGAGACCTGACCGCGCTCGCTCCCTCGCGCCACCTCGAGTTTCCTTGAGTGTCGAGACTCTAATGAACGCCGGCTTGCGCGGCTCCAGCTTCTTTTTTTTCCACCGCGGGAAATGCGCGTTTAATCAGTTTGTTAAAGCTTTGATCAACATTATTTATTAATTACTTCGGATTCATAAGAATCTTGTCAAATGAAAGCTTTCGATGCAAATAAATTAATTAATTAAAAGTATCGCTCGCAAATTGGATTTAACTCTCCCAGTTTTCGAAGCTGTGAAAATCGACGTTAAAGTTTCGCGCGGTTTAAATTTGTCTTTTTTTCCGGGGGAAATTCGTTTTATTTACTGGTTCGCGATCGCTCGCAAAGGGATTAACGCGGGCCAAGTGCGAGGGATTGGTGGGCCGGTATTTGGAGAAGTGTATGCGGGTCGTCAACTCGAAAATCAGAGGTCGCAACGAGTTTTCTAGCGAGCGCCGGAGTGCCGGGACGAGGGGTGGCAACTGGGCGCGATTCGTGGATAAAAGAAAATAGAACGTCGTATAAGCGAACATCAAAAGCTCGTTTGTCCGTCGGGCGCGCATCCCTTTCCAGTCACCGGCACAAACAGGCGAATCGAACGGAACAGCTCTACAGGCCCATTCAAAACTCGACAACTCACCAATAAAAACCATCAAATATTACGATTTAATGAAACATTGCTATAATTATTAATTTGTTATTAGCAAATTAATAACACGAATTAACGTTGCTACAGGTATTCATTTATTGTTAACAAATTAATAACACAAATTAACGTTGCCACAGGTATTAACTTATTGTTAACAAATTAATAACACAAATTAACGTTGCTACAAGTACTAACTGTTGTGATACTTCTGTTACAACATGTGCAGTGGCTGATTGAAACAAACGACTACAGCGAAAACATTTCACTTAAACAAATGAAATAAAATGTTTTGTCTAAAGTAAAAAATAATTGTCAATTAAAATCAAGTAGAATAGATGTCTGAACGAGCCTGTAGCGCGTAGGCAGTGGCGGTCGATGGAATTTTGCGGTTCCCCGCGGAACTAAATTGAGCCTGGGTACGCGGAGGGGGCGAAAGGAGCCGCCAACCGAGCGCGGCTCCATTCCAGTTAAACTGGAGCGACAAACTTTTCCATACTACCCCGAACCTGACAGCTTCCAGCTCTTCCGCCAGATGCACCGGTGCCTCTCAAGCTTCTCTCCCCACCAATAAATCCACCTTTCCCCACTGTGCACCAGTCGCCAAACTGTGTTTCCGCGATCGTCCAATAACTCTTTCCACGGGCGAATTACATTCCGCGGCGGTGGATTTGAAGGACTAATGGAAAAGGAAGCAACTCCGGGTAACAAAGCCTTTGGGGAGCGGCGATGTTTAATAATGTCAGATGACAAGCCTGTACCGCTGGAAGCCAATTTCGTGAATCTTATTCCTTGGTAATTAAAGCCTCGAGCAACGTTGGGAGGGCGGTGGGGAAAGTATTGTCCGTTATTAAACGACTCCGGGAGTGGACACATTCTACCACTAATAACCCATCGGACTGGGGCGCGGTCCTTTATGGAACAGAGATATCGTTTACAAAAACGAAACCGCCTCCGCTCAAATCCATCCGAGTGTAATTAGAGTGGCGGGTTATTAATTGGCCGCGGGGCGGCGCTGCGGTCGCCGAGAATTGGGTCAGTCGGCGATAAATCGGCCTTGCGAATAGAACTTTTGGGGAATAATTTTGAAAAAAATAAACGTAACATGATTTTGTTTTGTTTTTTTAGCGAAAGCCACTAATCCAATAAAGGATTAATCAGTCTTGATTCAGTTATAATAATAAGAACCAAAAATATATATCAAAATATACAGAATCATAACATTAGTATAATAAACTATAGGGTATAACTAACGGATAACATTATAGAGATAACCTCTGGACATAAATTGTGCGAACGAAAACGTAATATGATTGAACCGTTTGGGATTGTCGGAGGACTACAAGTTGGCAGTGAGCGCCCTCTTACCTTCTCTGCCGAACTTGCGCTTCTTCTTGCCGCCGCCGGCGCCTAGGGAGGCGCCCTTCGCGGAGCCCTTGTCCTTGCTCTTCCAGCGTGTGAGCATCTTTCTCAAGCGCTTCAACGCCTCGAAGGTGGCGTAGTCATTGGCGTGGCAGTGCTCGCGATCCTCGCGGGCGTCATTGGCCGAGGAATGGCGAGCGGGGGGTCGCCCGTTCACCAGCCGCTTCGCCGAGGCCGTGCCGCACCTGATCGCCTCCTCGTGCTCTACCGACCTCTCCTGCGACGAGCGCTTCGAGAGGACGAACCCCCGGCGGCCTCTCCACGAGGCGGGCGCGACGAGCTCCTCCTCATCGCTCGACAACCACTGCTAGGCCCTCAAACGCCCTCTATCTAACAACACCCAACAACAACCTCCTTTCGGACCACACGACTCGCATAACAATCACCCACCCCTCCCTCTACTTCCTACAACTTTCAGCCAGTCGAGGAATCGAGTTCTCAGAACTTGGTACGTGGACTTCAAAGATCCTGGCTTGCAGGTAGTTTCAGGGATCTAAGCAATCGAGTTCTTAGCTACAGGCTTTCGAGGACTTTGAGTTTCAGGGATCTAAGGAGCAGAGTTCTCGGGACCCAAGTACCTCAAAGTTCCAGACTTTGAAGGACTTTTAATATAATTTCCAGAGTTTTAAGGAATCGAGTTCTAAGAACTCGATCCACGCACTCGAAAGCTCCAGGGATTTAAGCAACCGATCCACATACTTTAAAGTTCCAGGATTTCAAGGACCTCTAATACAATCTCCAAACACTTAAAAACACCGAATTCTAAGAACCCGATCCTCAACCGTAAAAGTTCCAGGGGTGCAAGGACATCTAAGCCAATCTCCAAGGATTCAAAACACCGAATTCTAAGAACCCGATCCTCATCCGTAAAAGTTCGAGGTGTGCAAGGACGTCTAGTACAGAGTGCAAGGGCCAAGGATCAACCTACAAGTTCTAAGAACCCTGGGACCAATCGCAATAGAGTTGAAGGTTGTGCGGGTCTCTCCTACCAAGTCTAGGGACCTAGATGGCGCATCGTAGTCCTAAGGACCTAGGTGCCATCGGCCTCGTCAAAGAGCTCCGATTACCTACCATGAGCAGCGGCTGCTTCGGACTCTCATGGCCGAGGGTAAGCTGCGCTACGAACAGGTCGAGACTCTCGCTAACTATTCTCTCTCGCGATTCTGTCCCTCTGGTGCGCTTACGGTGCAGGGGGGGAGGTGTGCGTGGAGCAGTGCGAAGGGTGCGCTTTTTCGGCGGTGAGGGTGCAGTCGTCCCGTCCAAGGGTCAGTGCTGGAGCGTGCACGAATATGCGGGGAGGGTGCGGGGGGGTGAATCGGAGCACTGGGTCAGAGGAGCTAGACTGATCCTCGAAGCGAGCGGCGGGCGGGAGTCGATTGTTCAAACAATGACGCGGAAGAAGAAAGAGAAGAGAAGTAGGGAGAAGAAGACGATGAGAAGAAAAAAGATAAAGAAGATGACCAAATGGGCTCTGCTCATCGTGGCTAACGGAATCGCGGTGAGTCACCTCATGGACGAGTGGAGGTTCGAGGGCCTGTTTGCAAACAGGCTGGAATATCGGGGCCCGACGAGAGTCAGGTGGGGCGACGCGCGATCGGCGACGACTCCGCTCGGAGGGCGGCGAAAGGTCAGGATCGATCGGCACTCGACGGGGCTTCACTGGGAGCAGAGGTTAAAGACTAGGCGGCTCTCGCACTTTGCACTTGGATTCTGCGCCAGAGGACGCGCCCGCGCCCGGCTAATGAACCGAGACCGCTCGCCGGCCAGCAGCACGCTCTTTCCCGATAGCTTCATCGACCTCGATTGACTCTCGACGACGGTGCTCGGGGGATTCTCGGGGGGATTCCAATGAATTAGAGCGAACCTGGTGAGCCGGTGAGGTCGAGACTCATTTCCAGCAGGTCTCGGGAGCGGGGACCAACCACTGCACGACACTCGACTCCACAGTGGAAGCGACAGGTTGACGAACCCGCCGGACAATTGGCTCCTCGCGACCGACTGTCCCAGTGCGAAAGGGAACCCTTTGATTATCAAGTCGTCGGGCGGCAAGCTCGAGAGAGAGTGAGAGAGAGAGAGTGGGTGGAGAGAACAAGAGTGAAAGAGAGCGGAGGCACTGCCGCGGCAGGAGCAGCGCACTACCTACACGTTGATTCACAGGCTGCGCCAGGAGCGGTAGGAGCAGCGGCACAACCACCACCACCACCACAGCCACCACCACCACCACCACCACTAACACCGCCACCATCCAGCATCCACGGAGCCGTAGGATCCTCCACTTTTGCCGCACCGCACACTTCCGGCCAGCAGTATCCCTCGCGCTCCAACTTCCAGCCGGACTCTCGGGGAGATGTGCTCTCCTCGAGGAGAGGCGAGAGTGCGTCTTTGGTCGGCTCTCGGCGGACGCGGAGCTTGTGCTCGGGTCGCCCGGAGGGAAGCCGGCGCGCGCGGAGACACACACACCGCTCGCGTCGCAGAGGCCAACCGGCGAGCTCTCTCTCTCTCGAGGATGTGTGCCGGCGGTGCGCGGCGGCGTGTGCGGCTTCTCCCGGAGAGAGGGACCCTCCGCCGCCCAGATTTCGCCGCGCCACCTGCCCCCTGACGTCACGGGACCAGCCACCCCCCTCGGATCGATCCCGACACTGGCTCTCTCCCGAATCGAGACCGCCGCGCGCGCGCCCGCCCGTCCGATGAGAATACAGCGCAGAGCACTCCCGGACACTCCCACGCCGCTCCGAGGAGCCGAGCCGGATTCCAGACCTCTCGGATGCCACGGTGGATCGGCGATATGGGGATTGCGGCCATTGCGGCTTTTATGCCCTTTAAGTGCAAGGGTTTTTAATCGGTCTCTTCTTCTTCGGCTCTGTTTTCTTTTCATTCGTATGGTTAGTTGAGAATGGAATGGAATAGAGTTGAGTCGACAGTTTTCGAAAGATTTGTCCAAACTGAATCGACCTGTATGATTTAATACAGATATTTAGTCAATATTTTCCTTGGTCTGGATTTTGTTTAATTGATGTAGTAATTAAGGGTTTATTGTAACGATTTATCGAAACTGAGTCGACTTGTATGATTTATTGCAGATTTTTAGTCAGTATTTACTTGGTTTGGATTTTATAATTGTGTAATTAAGAATTTAATGTAACGATGTATCGAAAATAAGTCGACCTGTATGATTTATTGCAAACTTTTAGTCAGTATTTTCTTGGTCTGGATTTTTTAATTGAGTAATTAAGAATTTAATGTAACGATTTATCGAAACTGAGTCGACCTGTATGATTTAATGCAGATTTTTAGTCAGTATTTTCTTGGTCTGAATTTCTTTAAATTGATGTAGTAATTAAGGATTTAATATGACGATTTATTGAAACTGAGTCGACCTGTATGATTTATTGCAAACTTTTAGTCAGTATTTTCTTGGTCTGGATTTTTTAATTGAGTAATTAAGAATTTAATGTAACGATGTATCGAAACTGAGTCGACCTGTATGATTCAATGCAGATTTTTATTCTATTTTTATTCCAATCGATATTCTAAAAGTAAAATACTAATTAAAGATTGAATGTATAACAAAGTTGAATTCTGTCGAGAGAAATTCAAGTTCCCAAGTCCTCAAAGGATGTGGTGAAACTAGGTCGAGCCTGGTCGATCGGCTTCCGATTGAAGCGACGCACTGCGTAATACGAGAGATGTCGTCCTTTACAAAGAGCCACAACTCGAGAAGTTTTTCCGCTTTCCCGAATAACTCGTGCAACGAAAGTACTCTCTAAAAAGGAGTCATCGACCAATGTAAACACTGGCGGGGCGGGCGAGCTCCCTTATTGGCCGGGCTCTAATGCAATCGCCTCCTCGCCGTGGGACGAATGCACCGGCACGATTCCGGGGCCCAAATATTGGCGATTCGAATCTGCATTCTAGTCGGCCGGGCGAATGAAACGGCTAATCTCCATGGATATTGAACGCTTCCTCGCTATTCATCAGACGCTCATTGTCTGCCGGGCGATTCGAAACTCCCGCCCCTCCAATCCTAGACAATTGGATCTCACACGTTTTCCTCCGAGCGCCAAGGAAACGCTAAGTCGCGTCTCGATTGACCGATTGTCACTGGGTTTCAAACGGCCGTCGACGCATCCTGGCGGCGACTCCGCCAACTGCCGTCAAACCTGAATGTTTAATGTCGCCCGGCCTTTGATTTCGCACGGCAGAGTGAAAGGGCCGGCTTTGAGCGGAGGCCAAAGCACCGGTGAATATGTAATACTTTCATCCCCCGTCTTCAGCGTTCAACGGGCACGTGTGTCTACAAGCCGATTCAAAAATGGTGGCACCATTTTCAATCTCTATTCCAAAAATTCAAACACGAAAATCCAACAAAAGACAGAAAACTATTTTAATCCACTCGAAAATGTTTATTAATTATCGCTCAATTATTGAATCACCCTGTAGACCCACCCCCTCCATCTCCCCAACATCGCAATTTCCCAGCTGCATTCATCTACTCCGTGGAAGCCACAATGTTGCAACGTCGGGCGCGCGAGTTTAATATTACACCTCCTAACCTCAACGGAAAACAAGCCGGGCAATTAATATCTCGAGCGACCGATCGCCCTTCAATCGCGCGCTATCGCCGCTCAAATCGAACCGATTGAAACTGGCAAACGGCGAGAGATCCGAGGTCTTTTTCATTAATTCCAAAGAGCGAGTGGTCTAACGAGGGAATGAAAGAAAGCGCGCGAGAGTGTCGGGGAATGTCGGAGGGAAAAGTCGAGGACAATGGGAGGTTAGGGCTAACGAGTTAAGCGGGAGGAAAGTATGCGAGAGAAGTGGCAAGGAGGAGACGGTGGGGGGAGGCTGGTGGTACTCGAGCCTCGTCTTACGCGCGTCTGGCTTATTCAACTGCGCAAGGTCAACGTCCTCGCTCGAGTCACCAATCGTGACTAGACACTCACTTGCCACCAATCCTACGCCGGAGAATCCCAGTCACTACGTGACGTAACCTAGTCGCCGGCGAGTAATCGCTTCCAGCCACTTGCCGGTAAGCCGAGCCTCAATTCGATCCCTCCGACACTTCCGCTCGATTCCACGCAAATCATCAACCAATCCTTAACTCCACTAAATAAACAGTGACAAATATATCATTGAAAACACAAAGGCCTCGACTCACCGTGTTTCTGTCGTTGGATCCTCTCGACTCCAATTTCACTCCTGCACTGCTGAGCGGCAACCGGCCGGAGCTTTCCATCGGCGTTCCAGGTCGGGTCACAAGGACTATTCCTAACAGCGGGCACAAGAGTCCTCGCGGTCGGTTCCCTCGGCAAAGGCGGCAAAGGCCTGTTAGCGTCGTATTCCGGGTCGACACTGGTCACTTGGTTCCGGGGACTCACAACCGGACACGTCACAGGATTCCCGTAAAGGCACTCTTGGTTCACGTCGCGTCTCTCACAATTCGAGAACACCGAATCCGTGTCCGAAGTACTATCCTCACTGCGATGCCGACGAGTCGGTGGTTCCGGCGCGGTTCCGCGTTTAGTGGGCCACTTGGCGGTCGCGAGGTCCTGCCCCGTCGTACCAGCCTGGTTCGAGAAACTGACCCTTTTGGGCCCAGTAGTCCCGTACTCGATGACATCGGTGCCCACGAGGCTGCCTCTCTTAAAAATCGGCGCGGGAGTCGTTTTCCCATCGACCTCCAGCAGTTCCTCCTCGTAAATCGACGGTGTGTCCTGTTTGCGTATTGGCGCCGATGGATTGCCAGCCTCTGGAATCGATTTCACGGGCCCAGGATAAGGAGGGGCCTCTGGTCGAGAGGGGAAATGGGGCGATGCGCTTTTGGACCTAGGCGCGTCCTGTCTGGCGAGGTCCAAGTGCTTGACAGGATTGCGCAGGGCCTGTTGGGGCCTGACGATGAGGACCGGCTGGTTCTGACCCTTTTGGCTCTGCATCAACGGCGGTTTCCCAGTGGGATTGAGCTTGGGTCGCTGTAGCTTGCTCTCCAAGTGACACCTTTCCGCGTATATCGAGGGGTCCTGGATCATAGGCTTCCTGGCGAGAGGATGTCGCGCTATGTTACTTGGGACCGGCTGCATCCTAGGATCCTTCGGGCGGGGTTCACCATAGGAACCACCCTCTTCCATCGTATTCTGCTCGTAGATTCGCCTCTGCTGTTCCTCATCGAGCTTCTTCAATTGCTGCCAGTAAACTGCCTCGCGAACTTCGGGCAGATCGATTTTCGGTGGCGGTGGCACTTGCTTGGGGCTCGTCGTCATCGGACTGGAGGACTTCCGGTGGGCCTCCAGGGCCTTTTGCTGCCAGTAGAAAGCTTCCAGGTGTTGTCTGGTCTGCTTTTTCGAAGGCGATAGTGGTCCGCTCGCTGGGACGTACTGCGGAGCGTAGATTGGCTCTGATACCCGTTGAACGTACAGTGGTTCCTCCGGTCCGCGAAGCCTTGGGCCCTGACGCACTGTTTCCTGATTGGACATAACTTTCTCTCGATTTACAATCAGAAGCTGCGTCTCGGGCTTCACTTCCGGGGACTTGGCGCGACGAAGTTGATTCTGCTGAGATTGTACTTGGTTGTTGATCACGGTAAGCGGAGACCTGCCGGTCTTCCCAGGACTTCTATTTCCCTCGTTGGACTTGGCTTCGCGTTTCTCCAGGCTCTTGGTCGGCGAAGACGCCTGACCCTGGACCCAAGCAACCCTCTCCTCTTCCCGTCGCTGTGCTTCGGACTTGACGGGAACCGGGGACGCGACTTCCCTTCGAGGAGGGACCTGGTGCTTCCGGTGGCCGTAGATTGGCTCGGGTCTAGGGAGTTGCGTGGGCGCTGGCGTCGGAGAAGTCAGACTTCTTAATGGCTCGTTACTAGGTGGTTCAACAGGTGCTTGAACCGGCGGACGTTGAGGAATATTGGTCATCGGCACCGGCGACTCCAAGCCCCGATTCCTAACTTGCTCCAACGACCTCGGAACTCTATCGTACATTGCTTCCCTCTTCGGCGAAGCGATGAGAATCTGATCATTCGGCTGGGACTTCCTCGAAGAACTGCGACCGGTCGACGAGGAGGAGGAAGTCGAGAGCGTTCGCCCTTGACTCTTCGAAGGCGACAGACCACAACTATTCCTTTCACCTTCCGCCGAGGAGTCCCTCTTTCGATCTTGCCTCTCCATACTCTTGTTCCTTTCATCCCCGCTTCCCTGCCGATTGGAGGACTTGGACCCAACACTGCGCGCCGGCGAAATACTCTGATTCAATACCTCTCGCTTACCCGGCGAGCCGGTCATCGACTTGGGCGTCGAATGATAAATCTCTCGCGCGGGCGACGGCGCCGTTTGATCCAGCACCCGATCCTCTCGACGTATCGGCGACCTTGGACCCTGATTCTCGTAGATCCCTTCTTTCCGAGGCTCCTCGAAGCTCTGCTCGTTCGGGGAGGTCCCGCACCCGGGTGAATTCAAGTAGTACTCTCCGCTCTTTGAGCTCGAGGGCGAGAGCTCGCTCTTCTGACTCGAGTTCGGCGTGCAACTCGAATCCGCGTAGTCCCCGGACTTCTGACTCGACCCGGAGGAAGCGTACTTTGGGGATCGACCTACCAAAGGCGCGCGTTGATTCTGCTTCACTATCGGCTGCCTTGTGATCTTCACGTGAGCCGAGACGGACTTCAGCATCAGAGAAGACTCCAGGTTGGCTGCTGTGCTGTTTTCGTAAAGAATCGGCTGCCTTGAGTCAACATACTGTTGTCTGTAATCCACTTCGTCAGTGGGTTCCTGCTCCTCCAGGTACATCTCATAATTAGCTAGTTCTATCCTGGAATGTGGAATCGCCGGAAGTGGTCTGTCCACGGGATGAATGGCCCTGGGCCTCACGAGGTACCTCTCGCCCGGCGGGGCCGAGATCCTCCCGGAAGCCGCGTGGTTCCGCTGGAAGAAGAAGGTCCGCATGCAAGGATTCTGCTCCTGGAGACTGTGTTTGCGCTCTAGTTGTCCGCCTCGTCTTCCTCCCAATTCCTCGAGCTTCTGTCGCTGCTCGTACTTTCTTATATCAGGGGAAATGCCCAGCTGGAGGCTCCGCTCGTTCCACCTGTCTTCCGGAGCGATGGAACTTAAGCTCGAGTCCACCGTGTACGATCTTCCTCCTCTCGCGTGCTCGTGTAGCAAACTCTGACTGTCCTGCTCGAGGAAGTGGTCCGGAGTGCTGGTTATGAGCCCTTGATCCGGGAAGAGTTCCCTTTTGATCTCATCCAGTCTCTCCTCGATGATCGAGCCATTCAAACTGTTGTCCAGTTTCACGTTCCTCTTGATGTCCTCGTTCAGATTCAGAGTATCCGGCGAGCGCGTGTAATTGCCATTCTGTTGGTACCTAGCGAAGTGACGCTCTTCGTGCTTCTTCTTGCTCTCCTTCTGCTCCTTCTTCTTGTAGTCCTTGCGCGAGTCCTTCGGCGAGAAGAAGCCCGGCAGTAGCCTACGTAGACCCAGCTTCTTCTTCTGCTTCTCCTCTTTCTTGACGCGCGACGAGCCCGCCTCCATGGTGAACTCTTTTATCAGACTCGCGTAGCCGTCGCGTCGCGAACGATCGCTGATGATGTAGGTCGAGTGGTCAGGTACCTTGGCGCTGGGTTGACAGGAACTATTGGTATCGCACTTGGGCTCGGCTGACTTCTCGGGGAGTTGCTTGGGCTGCGACTCTTCCTGGGGATCGAGAGCGATCGCCGGGACGTCCTCCTCGGAAGTAGGATCGACGATGTCTTCGTCGACCGCTTTAATCCGCTCTTCCAAACACGAGTCCGAATCAACAGTATTGACAGTGCTCTCCTCGAGGATCTCCTGAGAAGTTCCTCTTCCAATGACGTCCAACGACGTCCCACTCGCTTCGAGCTCCTCCTTCTTCTTCCGGGCGAATTGCGGGCCCTCGCAGAGGACGCTCTCCCTCGACGACGCGCTGCTGCCCAGTTCCTCGACGTAGGAGGACTTGGAGGACTCTGAAGAAGCCCGCTCGAACCGACCCTCCAAGAATTCCCCGGACCACCTCTTCTCCACCTCGCAGACCTTGCGGCTGTAGGCTCGCTGCGGCTCTTTAGTCCCCGGCTCCGATCGATCATCGACCCTCTCGCCCGACCAGCTGTAATCCAGGTCAGTCTCCAAGAACCTCTTCTCCTCGATCTTCAACTGCTTCGCCAGGTTATGCTTCTGCAGGAACTCCTTGTCGAACTCGGGCTGCAGCCGGGGCGAGGCGTCGATACTCGGCGCGAGCTTCAGGATCCAACTTCCCCTCAGACCCGGGAGCTCCTCCTTGTAACTTTGAGCGGTGCTCGCGTTGATTTTCGTCGTCAGGTTCTTCTGGAGGTCCTCGATCGTCGTCTGACTCTGCTCGAGACGATCCTGGATTAGTTTCGTGTTCTCCGGGTCCTCAGTATCGAGTTCGACCTCGACTTTACTGCTTTCCGGAGTATTATTGCTTGTTGGATCTGCAGCTTGTTCTTGAGGGGGATCTTGGGTAGTTTCTTGTTTCGAGTCCTGGGTCAGTGCTCGAGGAGGCTTGGCATCGTCCTCGCTCGCCAATTGGGTGTCTTCAGTGTAAGAAGCTTTCTTGGAGGAAGTGGAGGGCAGTGATCCAAGATGCGGTTCGAGTGGCGGTTTCTCTTGGAGGCTGCCGGGTGGCGGCGGACTCTTGGCGTTTAGACTTGCAGATCGCGGGCCGATGAGGATGCTCCCGATGGAAGGGCTCTTCGTTAACTTGATGGGCTTGATTCGGTTATCGACGCTGCTCCTCCGCTCCTTCCAGATCGGGAGCCGCGAGTTTCCCCCGGCGTTCAGAGCATTCTCTTTAAGGGCGCCGTTCGACCTCGAAAGGAGCACCTCCTCCGGGACGGAGAAGCGGAAAGTGGCGTTGCTCGCCGGTGAATTCTTCGGGCGACGGAGTAGGGGCCTTCGCGGCTCCGACTTCACCGATAACTTGCGGGAAGTCTCGTTTTTCGTGAGGAGGACCTCGCGAGAGCCATTCGAGGACTCCAACACGATCTTCTCGACGGTGACCTTGTCCACCGAAAGCACACGCACCTTTGGCGAGTCCTTGGAGTCGACTGGGCTGGCATCTGCCTTCTGGGGCGGACTCTTCGGCTCCTCAGGGAGCTCGTCCTCCGCTGCTTCCATCGTCGGCCACCGGCGAACTCCACTTCAAGGACGCCTGGAGATAAACAATTGATTCGTTAATATTCATTAAATTATTACACTTATTAACTCCTTCGCATTGTATGACATATATGGGTGGAAAAAAATCGTAACACTTATATGTATGTATGTATGTGGGCGTCTTAAATAAAACATGTTTTTACTCTACCGATTTCATTATTCCTGACTCTAGGAATATAAAACTTGTGTAAATGAAGATAAATTAATTTAATATATCATTTATATCAAATATTTATGAAAATATTTTGTATTTATCTTTTCTTGTTATTTTTTGTGTGAGCAACATGTATCTTTTCATTTATTTCTATTCTATTCTATTTATGGTTATGTATGTTATGTAAATAGTTGAATTTCAACTTTCGTTGAAATCCAAGTACTTTTTCAAAATTTCAACCACCATATTAAATATCAAAAATCTATTTCTATATTCAGATTCAGCGAACTTAAAAACGTCAATCCAGAATTCATCAAACAAATGTAAAAAACTTATTTTCCGACCCAAAAATGCCACGAAAACATAATTTTTTCCACACTGCGAAGGGGTTAATGAAAAAGATATTAAACAGAGAGTTTCCAGGTGTCGAGAGTGGAACTACGAGGTACAACTGGATAAATACTATGCAGGCGCCAGGATAATGTCTCTCGCGGTCGACGAATCGGTGTCGCCTTACTTTCATCGCGAGGGAACTATCCCGCTTTATTCATCCGGCCGATGCCGCCTCCCTCGTTCGCGCCGTCGATTTCATCTCCGGCGGGCAAAAGTACCAGAATGCAATTGCAATCCATCGAGAGTGGCGGACGCGCGTGAGACGCGTCCAGCACTCCCGACTTATTTCGGGCGATATTTCGCCGAAGCAAACAGGACGCGATTTTTATTTCAGCCGCCCGAAACCCAGATGTTCGTCAAACCGGGAGAGTCGGCGTTTTGTACAGGCTGGTTCAAAGTGGGTGAAGTGGCGTTCGAGGGTTGATCGGGGGTGGAGGTGTTCTCGGTAGCGGATTACGTGGTGCCGCGACAGATTGATTTACGTAATGATGGGAGATATTCTTACGAATGGACATATCGCCAGTCGTAAGGCAACACCGGTTGGTATTAATTACAGTAGCGACCGGCGGGTTACGTCAACTTTAACGACCGCCGCCTCTTGATTCTTCTTTCTGTCTATTTACTAGGTTTATTGATAGTTTTCGGAGATTCGTTAATATGTTTATTTCTCTCGCGAACTTAACATTTATTTCAAGCCAAAAATAGTTAAAATTTATTAAGAATCGCAATTTTTAATCATTTATGCTAATTAATACAAATCTGCTACCCTACGATTATTATAAAAATATCGATTAAGGCAATTTTCAGGTAAATTCTCATTTTTGCGATTCAATTTCATCTAAACCATAAAGAAAATTAATTAAAGCTATAAATGATGATCTCGATAATATCGCGCTGGAACGTGGTCGACAACTGGATCACTTTACCCTGCGCCACTCGGCCCTTGCCGACTGACGGTTCGAGCATTTCGGCCTTTTCCCAGTCCTCGGGAACTGCTACCATCTGACATCTTCTCAGGTATTCGTCTGCCTCGTCCGAGGCAGATAAACATTGCTTAGCGACTGGTCGTCGGTCAACGCAGTGCTAAATCAGCGGACTTCTCATCGCCCGGCAATTACCCGAGATTTATATTATCGCGTGGGTCGAGGGAGAGCGTCTTGCGAGCGTGCTGGGATCATTCTCGGCCCGTATCGTCATCGGCCCTGATGCGCCGCTGAGTCAATTGGAGTCAACGGGCAGCCGATACGTGATGAGTTCCAGGATCACTTCGTATCAACTTCGTATACTTCTATCAGATTTACATGAAATTAAGTTTTACGTTCGTTTTATAAAATAAGTATCTACAAAATTTTTTAGAAAAATACATTTCTTGTTTTATTTTCAATGTTGTAATTTCTATAGAATTTTATGTAGGAAATGATGAAGAGAATGTTTGGAAGATCAATCGAAAATCAATAACTTTAAGAGAAATAATTGCGAGCGTCTTTTTAATTCGTTATTAATAGTTTAAATATGTATGTTGAATGATGGTTTAATTAACGCGAATTAATGGCTAATTGGATTAACCAACGAGGCTTAATATTAAGCGTATTAACAAGGCGATTAGGAGGCAATCATTACCAATCGAGACGATTAAAACCCTAGCATGGCGGCGGCGCCACTTCCGCCTTCTTCAATCCGTGGGCGGCGGACGTCTGGAGACGATAAACATCCTCCGCAGGATACACACGTGAGTACGCGCACTCCTGCACACTTGAAATCCTTCACTCCACACTCGAGAGCACTGTCCCAACTATTTTGGTTACGGGAAACCGACTAGAATTTCAAGACAAATATTTATACCTTCGGAATCTGTTTCTAATTATTAAGAATCTGTTTCTGCTAAACAATTGATTTGGAATCGTAGGATTTCACGTGAGGAGCACAAGTAAATTGATGGATTATCAAGCGAACTTTGAAATTTGGAGAAACACTGCACTGCAATCCAATTGTCTCCCAGACACTGCACAACACTTTGCCAATTGAGTACACAGAAGAGAAGAATCAAATTATTTTTGAGTCCAGTTTCCTGCTAATTCTTCGAAGCCAGTCTTTAATCACTTCTTGCCATTACGAAAGCTTGAAATAAAAGTCGCGAGACCTCCAACGAGGGAACATTCGAGAAGTCACACCCGTCGACTTCGCGGAGAAGAATGGCGCGAGCGAAGCAGAGGGGAAGAAGAGCCACCTCAGCCAAGTAGCAGAGGAAGAAGAAGTAGAAAAAGAAGAAGAATGGTGCGAGACACGGAGTCGGCGATGCCTCTGTGCTGACTGACTGACTGACAAGCTCGCGTAATCCAGCTAAGGTCAGTGGGAGTGAGATTGGTGGGGCCTGCCGGCCAATGAGCGCGAGTGAGAGAGAACCAACCGAGAGAGTATAATTGCGCGAGGGAGACTCGACGGGGACCAGTCGCGCTGCGACTCCGGCGGGGATTCGGGCCTCACTGCTACCACTACTACGACCCTGGACCGTCATTACTCCAATTATCAGCCTGCTCCACGCGTCTCCGAGGATCGGCGGCAAATATTCCACTTTAACTCGGTTCGTCGGTGATTATAGCCCAATTAACATCTTTTTTTGCCACTTTTCGTTCATTACATTGGGCAGATTTGGACATATGGACCACTGATTTCATACGTGATCTTAGTTTTAGAGTTAGAACTATTGAAAAATGTTGAAGTCGAACGAGTGGGAAAAATATCGAAAAATGGATATGTAACAATTTTTGATTTTTCGAAAGTTTCCCGATTCGTCCGAATACTCCTTATTTTTTTAGTTTGTGCCTAGAAACTAAGATTCCAACAAAACCAATGGTTCAGAGACCTTGACTGTGTTGCACCAATGAGATTTTGACAATTTTAACAAGAAAATCGTTCGTACGACATAATTATGGACTCTTACCGACTAATTCTGTGTTAAATTACACTTGTGGAGCTCAAACTATGGAAAAATGTTGAAATCGGACGAGTTGAGAAGATATCAAAAAATTGAAACAATGTCAATTTTCCAAAGCTTCTCAAACTTGCCATAATGCTCGACATTTCTTCAGTTCAACCCAAGAAACTAAAATCGACCAGAGAATTAATCGGCCAGAAGCCAAGCACCTTTCCCAGATTCCCAACACACCTGCACCCCAATAACCCTGGCGACTCTCCCAAGCTCATCCAAGAGCAGAGAATTCGCATTGAGCGGCAAGTCACGCGCGAATCCGCGAGAGAGTCCGACGAGCCGGCGAGGAGACGCGCGTGGGAACGTCGAGGATTCGACGCTGAAGTGCGTACCGGCGGGTTCGACTTCTCTCGACAAACTACGACTGCTGCGTGAACTACGCTGATAACGGACAGGTAGGACTGTTTGCACATGACACATCGCCGTATCGGCGATGGCCCAGTGGCGCTCAATCGGTCCATGTGTTTAATAATCATATTTTCTCCTTCATTTCAATATTAATCATATTAATATTTTTTCTCCCTGAGAAAAAATATGAATATTATTTTTGATTATACTAAGTTTAATACATAAACCCTTTTCTTTGCAAGAGCCTGTACAAGTGTGTGTCGAGCAGTGCACCAAAGACACACAGATTTCGGTGTTATCCGCGGGTAGAATCGCAGATAACAGCTGCTGCCCCTCGAGAGCAGTCTAGTACCTCAAGTATTTCGAGACACGTGGCCGCATCGTCGCTCGAGGGCCACTCGAGCCTGCGCTTTTAAAGCGGCCTGTACGCCCCAGGCATATAATAACAGCGGTAATACTCGCTCGCAATGGGACTGCAAGGTGAACCAGTGCTTGTGCAATCGATCCGACGAAGGTAATCTCGCCTATCGATACCTCGAGATATTACCTCGGCCGAGCGGTGAAAGCCCCCCAAACTCCCTTTAACCTCCACTTTCTTATGGCGTTTCTATCTTATCTCACGCGGTCGGACAGTCGCTGAAATTTTCCACATTTCAATTATCAAGAAATCGACCCGGTTTAGGCGAGTCCCGCATTTTTGAAACTACCCGTAAACTTAGAATTGCGTCAATTTAATGATCCCATTATTCAATCTAATTCAATTAGGTTTACTCAGTTTTAATTTGTTAATCTTACCAAACTAAAACTGAGTAAATCTCAATTCGATTCATAAATATGAATCGAATAGAATTTGATTAAATTTTACTCTCACCTTGCATTGTAAGAATTTACCGTAAAAATGTTAAAAGTTTACAGTAAGAATTAACTATAATTAAATTAAACGTTTCAATCTAATTCAATTTAAATGTACTCAATTTTAGTTTGTTAATCTTGACAAACTAAAACTGAGTAAATCTAAATTAATCTTGACAATCTAAAACAGAATGAATCTAAATTGAATTAGATCGAAAAGTTTAATTTAAGTTTAGTTAATTCTTACGGTAAATTTAACATTTTTACAGTAAATTCTTACAGTGCAAGGTTAGAGTAAAATTTCATCAAACTCTATTCGGTTCATATTTAGTTCATTTGAGTTTGAAATATTTAATTTAATTCTAATTAATTTTCGCGGTCAACTATCGTACTGTAAATGATGAATAAATCGGCGATCGAATTCCGAGATGGTTCCGCGACGACGGCAATGAACGTCGCGTCGTGCAAGATCCGCTGACTAATCAAGCAATCGATCCCCGATAAACTCGCCGATCGCCAGGAAGCGTCTTTGTTGACTCTTAATCTTAATCGGCCGCGGAGATAACCGGGGGGATGGGGGGAGCTTAAGCCTGACTCATCCGCAGTGCAAGATGGAATGATCGACGCCTGGGGAATTCGCTCGAGTTTTGCTGTGGTACGCGTGTCAGGTCCCGAGTGATTGTTGGGAGCGGAGGGAGGGTGGGTCGGGATGACCTGGAATGCGGCGCAGTCTTGAGACCTCTTGGAGGATTCCTTTGTCCATGGGACACCTTCTTCCCAGGCCGACCATCTGCCGCTCGGATTCTTTCCTGGAAGCGGCGATTTTCCGCTAGGACCACCTTTCGACCAGGCCCCTTCGTCCTCTCGAGACTCTCCAGCGCCGATTTCCGGCTTTCAACGTTTCAACGCACCGAATACGCCCACTCGCTTTCTCATAATGCATTGCAGGCTGATGAATAAATGAAAATCTGTGCGCACAGCAGAGCCTATTAAATAGATTGAATTTAGAATCGAGTTGGCTGCAATTCCAAACCCACCGAAAATCCACTGAATAAACAAATCGATTACCCAATAAAAGATTAGATAAACAAAATCCGTCACTTTACACTCGGCAGCCAATAAACCAAATCCAACGTAGAATCGAGCGAATAGACTGAATCAGACTCAACTCCAACCTAGACTACGTAAACAGAGTTAATTCCACACCAGCCGGCCAGCCAGCCTCAAATCACAGAGTAAACAAATCGCATCTCGTCACGATGACAAGAGTTGTTGCACGTGCGAGGCGCGTGTCTCCGCACTTGGGCAAAAGGTGCTGGAGACACGTAGTGAGCGGGGTATCGGTACCGAGAGGGATCGGGGAGAAGCCCGAAATAATTCGGTTCCCCCGAAGGAAATCGGGGGAACGAGGCGACGCCGGGCGCGCGTCCCCTTGGCCTCCGTCTGGACCGAAATAGAGGCGGACGCGCCGTTTACAATAGCGGGCGCCCATTCACCAGCGGCGAGCTCCGCTCGGAAGCCGCCAGGAAGAGGAACGCGCCGAGCACCTTGGCAGGAACCATTAGAGGGAGAGAGGATGATGGCAAGAAGCAATTGCAGTGTCAAGGACTGAGATTCGTGAAAGCTGCGATCGAGTTCTCTGCTCAAAGTACTAATTTTTATTCGCGATTTTATTGCGATTTTTATTCCTATTAATTTCCGATATTGTTCTTATTAGTATTCTTCGATTTATGGTTTTGTACTGAAAATCGCGAAGTTCAGTAATTTCAGTACGAAACCATAAATCGAAGAATACTAATAAGAATAATATCGAAAATTGATAGCAATAAAAATCGCAATAAATCTGAATCGAACCGACTAAATAATTAAGACTATTGCGAGTTATACTTTATGGTTTTGTATTGAAATTCGCGAAGTTCAGTAATTTGAGTACAAAACCATAAATCGAAGAATACTAATAATTCTTATTAGTATTATTAGTATTAGTATAACACTTATTAGTATTCTTCAATTTATGGTTTTGTACTGAAATTACTGAACTTCGCGAATTTGAGTACAAAACCATAAACCGAAGAATACTAATAAGAATAATGTCGGAAATTAATAAGAATAAAAATCGCAATAAATCTGAATCAAACTGACTAAATAATTAAGACTAGCGCGAGTCATCAATCTCGGGCGCGAGGGGAGCAAGCGAAAGTGGTTGGCAAGGGTCAGCAGGGTCCGCAGTACAAAAAGTGTATCAACCAGGGAGAAACTGGTCGCGCGCCGATACCCGAGGACCAGTTCCCTCGAGCAGCGGCGCGCACGCCCGCTCGAAAAACTCTGCTCCCATTTATCCACTGACGCAGTTACGCGCAACTTTCCAGGTAACACGGGCCGCGCGAGCCAGGAACGCTGCTCTTTGCACGTGGAAACAAAGGAGGCAACCGATAGGCGAGCGTGCCCGCCGAGAGAACTCGCGAGGAGACCGAGACACTCGATACAACCAGCAATTGCAGCCAACGGGAGCGGGAGAAAGACAGAAACGCGCGCGATAAGTCCGCGCACGATGAATAGAACGTGACAGCCTGTGTCCGAATTCCGCGGCGATTACCGCGTACTTTTGCGCTCTCGATAAATCCAACTGTAATGTTTGATCTAGTTTGCGGTTGGAGTTGGTTGGATTCGATTTGAAACTCTGCCAGGTCGAAGCCAATGGAATTGATAGAATTGTTGGGATTGCGCTGCGAAATTGTAAAACGATAATTCAAATGAATTTTAGCCCCTTTTGCGATTGTAATTACTCGCATTCGATTCGAGCCAACGGAATTGTTGGAATTGTTGGAATTGCGCAGCAAAATTATTAAACAATTTTAATTCAAATGCGTTTTAATCTCTTTGGCGATTCTAGTTACTCGCATTCGATTCGAAGCTCAACCAAATCAAAGCCAACAGAATTATTAATTCAAATAAATATTGAATTCAAATAAATTCAAAACCATTTCGCGATTCTAGTTCCTCGAAGACGACTACAAATAAAACAACTAAATTCATAACAACCTTCCCCCGAGTTCGCACCTGGCGAAGATGAATCAGCCTGTACTTCCCGAGGCCGACAAAAGCCAAAGCGAACAAAACACCCTTCTTACAGCCAGGTACAAATTCCCGGTTATTACCGGCGGGCCATCCCATAGAATCCTAGGCGAGGGTAAGCCATCGTCGCTCGGACACTCGAGCGTAAAGTGTAAGGACTGCAAGGGCAAGTACCTACGCAGGTCCGCAGTGAGAGGCTTCGCAAAGGCTCTCGAACGACGGGATTTGCGCCAGCAGGTATGCGTATTGAGAAAGGGGACCGAGAGGGAGTGGGAATTCGTCCGGAAACCCAATAGCCGTGACGAGGAGGAGGCGAGATAACAACGCGCCATTCAACCTCGCACAAACTCAAACTCCCCCGGTGGACCGGCCACTCGCTTCTTACTTACAATCGCGCGACTCCCAACTTCCAAAACTGTTTCACTCCTCCCGAGCGAGTTCCAAACAAAGAGAGTCTAGTGTGCGCCGAGAAGCCGGCTTGAGATAGTTTAAATATTTGCACGGCGATAGGACGCCGTAAAAATCTCGGCTATAACGCGCGCTTTATGTAACCCGGGCAATTACGCACAACAGAGTTATTCAACCTGCGCAATTCGCAGTGAGAATCGGCGAATGGTCGGGACTCGGGAGAAATCTGTAGTTAGGAAGGTGAGCGCGCAAAAAGGGGATACGCCGGCAACAGGTTCGAACGGAGACGGAGACTCACCATCGTGTCGAAGCGAGGGACCCCCAGCATCCTGTGTATCCAAGCCACGGGTTAATCGCGTCTATCACAGACACAAAGCACGTATATCACCAGCGGGGCGAGGGGCCGCGAGAAGACGGCGAACAAGACACGCGGACTGTTGCCGGCGACAGCGGAGTCGCTCGCGGCGACGGCGGCTACGGCGGCGATGCAACAAGTGAGGAGAGACGCGCGTCCGAGATTCACGAGCTTCGGGTAGTGCGTGGTCCTGCCGCCGTCGGCGCCACGGCACGTGTCCTCCCAAATACCGCGCGGCTAGTCTTCCCGCCAAGTTCAAACCTAGTGGAAGCTAGGAATAATTGCTCTGAATTGTAAATCTTGATTATCCATGTAAGAATAGGCGAGATTGTTTGAACTTGGAGGGAAATCGATTTTAATACGTCGAATTGGAGTTGGGGATTCGAGTAAAGCGGATTCTAGTTCTAGTCGCCGGCAGCGACGTGAGCGGTAGATTCGAGAGGTCCTTTCTACCTTCGGAATGACGTCTTCATGGTAAACGCGAAAGCAACGGGAGTGCGTTTGTCCTGCAGGGGCCTGCGCACTCCGCCGAGAGATGGCTGTGCTAATGGTTTCGACGGGAGGCTGCCGAAGGACCTTGCGGCCCGAGGGAAAAAATCAGAGTCCCGTGCAAACTGGAACCTAAGGGGGACGTCACACCATGCGCGTTTGTCCCCTTGAACGGCCTACTGTGCCAGGAGCCTAAAGGTTCGCTTCAATCCTGGCATTTACACAATGCCAAAGGAAAGTAACAGGCAGCATTACAAAGCTAGATCGATCGAACTAACTGTTTTAAAGAGTACAAGATCGACAGAAAGCGGGAACGTTCCTATTTCCAGGCTCCATTGTGCCACATATGTCTCGAGAGTCGGAGAGGAGAGGAGAGCGAGCCGCACCCCGAACTTAGCCGCGGGCCCTCGATCAAGGTGGCTCTCAGCGGCATTCGTCGAGAAATGCCAAAAACTTTCATTTCGAGCAGCTAACCCGTCTCCCCTGGCGCGCGCCCGCCCGCCCGCCCGACTAATGTGAAACGAGCCGGCGCCACACTCTCTACGCTCGCCGCTCGCCGCTAAAACCGATTGAAAGTGAAAAAGCCCAATCGTCTACCGGGTGCCGCCGATACACCAGACCTCGGCCGCCCGCTCCTTTTTCTCTCATTTATCCAACAGGATCAACAAAAGCCCCGCCGATTTATTAACACGCCGGGGTTTCCTCGGCGACCTTGCCACCAAAGCAATAACTCACTTTCTTTGCAATCAAGCGAGCAGCGAGTGGAAATAAATCAGGCATATGGCTCGACGGTAATTTCAAGATGGTCTTATACTCGGCTCTCCCGCTGGCGGACGGGACTTTGTGTACACGTATCTCGTTGCGGGTTGCGTCCTTGCGAGCGCGGCGACAACTCGCCGGGAAAAAGTATACGCGGGGGTGCGGAGGTGCGCGCGGATTTGGCCGAGCGAGAGAAGTCGATTTGTGCGTGAAGAACCTTAATAAACGCGGAGAGCAGGAGAGCGCGCCGCGGAGAGGACGGCGGAGCTGGCTGGGTTCGGCGCGTGTGTTGGTGGGCTGGATGTTTGTTGGTTGTTGGCGAAGTGAGAGTGGCATATATATAGGGAGAAGGGGAAACTGGACCCAGCACTCGGTAGTACAGAGCCACCGCGATTCCAGTGGTTCGCTGCTTTCCTCTCTCGTATTCCATTCCTCGGCGGCTTCGCGTCCGCGCCAGCACACAGCTCAACTAGTTCGAGTGCGCAAAAGGACGCCGATCTCCAGGACCAGGCCAACTCCGTTTTCTCTCCGACCGTGCGATTCTACACTTAGGCAGCCATGAAGTTAGCGCTGTTCACGTGAGTACTTGCCGGCCAATCGGCTGCCCGAGGAGTGCGCGGCGTTGCCGGCTTTACCTTTCAGCTGACCACTGGCGCACGTCCGTGCCAACACCAATCCTTCGGTTTCAGTGTCGATTCAGTGCCAGTTCAATAGCCCAATTAATCGCACATTAATTACAATTCATAATCAATTAATTCCATTTCATTTCTCCGCCGACTAATTCCTCCCGCGGCTCAAAAACCCTCTAATCATTAACGAGAGACCTGAACTAATCAATCCACCCCCTCTCGTCTGCGAAACGCAGAGTTACGGATCGCGTTCGGTAATCCATCGGCGCAGCGAGCCGATTTTCTTAGCAAATGTATTGATAACGTAACCAGTGAGGGGGAAGAGTTATGCAAACCGCTGGAGAGTCGCCGCTTTCCTGGTCCTGACCAGGAAACTGATTAGAAATCCGATCGAGCCGACCTGAAATTTCATCGAGCCATGCGTCTCCCGAGCACCTGTCAGGCCGTTTAACGAAATCCGCCGTAATTAACTACACCCAAGCTCGCGGTGGCGGAGCTCGAATTGACCAGAGGCGAGTCGCGTAGATCGGACTCTACTTTCAAACGACGGGGCATGTAATCAATGTCCTGGCAAGTGGCAGGCCGAGGTTGGAGTCGCGAAGGGAAGTAGCGCGGGACACGGGGGGCGCTGGTGGTGGGATTATTGTCTATGAGGGTATGCAGGAGTGTCGTACAGTGTGTTGGAGCGGAGAGGACGGCTGGGCTGGCTGCCGGCGTGCATTACACGATCACCCAGAGAAAGTGAGTTTCGTACTTATGTATGTCCCGTGAATGTCACGGGTCAAAAAGCAGCTGCCGCGCGCGCACGCGGATCTACCGGCGAGTCAGCAATCTCCACCGAACCCACCATTGTACACGCGTATCTAACCGTTCGATCCTGGAAATAAGAAACCGAGCTCGACGAGCCTTTGGAAATGCTCTCGGCCGATTAGATTAATCCTCGTGTTAATTCGCCAGGGTCTATTAACACGAGGGCGACGTAATCCGTTGACGTTGATTCGCTTTCGACACGAGGATGACAGTGCAATATCGGATACTTTAACCTTTCGATGCTCGGGGATTTGAAACGGTTCCCGACGCTTTTCAACGTCGCCGGAGAAATTTCGAGGTTAACCGCTCGCGTTAAAGGTCTCCGCTTGCATTCCGATACGCCGCCGCCTCCCGCTCATTGTCCCTCCGTTACGCGAGCACTCGCCGTTACAACATAATTGCCTGCTGTAAACGATAATCGCCGGCGAGGATACGCGCGAGTCGATGGACTCTCAAGGTTGTGGGTTTTTCGGGATAATTGAGATTGATCGATAATCGATACAACTCGGGATAAGTAAGTTTCCTTGAAGAGTAGGATCTCGTGGATTTCGTGCGACTGAAGGCTTTCTTCCATAATCTTTTTCAGTTACAAGGCCTAAAAGTGTCATAAAATCGAAGCTCTAAGGCCCAAGGGTCGGAGACTCGAAGATCTAAGACCCAATAGGGTCATAGAATCGAAGGTTCAAAATTTAAAGGTTATAGAATTCAAGTTCCAAGGCCCAAAAGTATCATAGAATCAAACTTCCAAGGCCCAAAAGTTTCAGAGACTCCAACCAAGTTCCAAGGCCCAAAAATGTCATAGAATCGAAGTTCTAAGAAACTAATTAAACGCCCCAAATTATCTCTTACCCAGAAGCCCTAATAATGAATGTAACTCGCCACCGAGTATTCCAATTTGCTATTGTTGTTAATAGTCAGGTTAGGTCCAAGAGTAACTCGAGCGCGATAACCTTTCGCCGGCTCGTCGTCGACTCGGCGATTACTCGGTTCAGTGGCATCCAGGAGGAAAAGTCTTTCCTGCATAGCTGCCAGGCATCCTCTATGTACACATGCGCTCTACCTTTCACTGTCCTCGACTCATCCCATCCTCGTTTGTCTCGAACGCAAACGCTCGCCGAGGACTACAGGTCCGCTCAAAGTCTCTGACCCGTCGACTGTCTTTCCACAGATTACTAGCGATTTGCCTAGTGGCAGGCGGCAGATCGGCCGAGGAGGAATACGACTACGAGGAAGAGGAGCCAGTCGCACCTGTAACCCCAGCACCGGCCAAGCCAGCGGCCAGCAGATTGGGCGGATTACTCTCGTCGAGGGGCAGAGTCCCCGTCGGAAGGAAACCACCAGCGACGGTAACGAAATCATTTTGCCTCCTCTAAGTACTCGCCCTGGGAGAGAATGCAAGTGTTGATTTGGCCGGATAGGCGCAGTCGACGACGGCGAAGCCCGTCGAGCAGCCCGTCGAGGAGGAAGCGGCGGACGAGGAGATAATCGAGGAGAATCCGGAACAGGAAGAAGCTCCGGCGACGACTACCGAGGCTTCGAAAAAAATCGGCGGTGGCGTCAGACCGTTCAGGTATTGCCTCTCCTGCACTCGCGCCCGCGCTCTCCTACGCCCCCCAGGATATTACATCTTTCGAGAAACTTTTACTTTCACGCGCCACGTCTCGCCCGACAGGATTCGCGCCCACTGCGAAATCTTGTCGCGCGCAGTTAATGACGCTTGTTAGTGGTGGCGCATGTGGGGAGGAGTCGCTCGACTTGTTTTTTGAATACAATTGTTAATGAGGTTTCTGTTTACAAACAGATCGAACCAGGATCTCCTGGCAGCTTTAAAGAGAAGGAGGGCCCAGGTCGGACCCACCAGCCACACGAAGGAGAGCGCAACGCACCCCGCGACGGAGTCGACAACACCCAAATCCAAGTATTATTAATTATTTTGATTATCCATAATTAAAGTATCCGAAGGAATTCGACGTGAATGTATTATCTCCCGTCGACAGAAGCACGACGAGCAATCGCAACAAGAACGCGGCGACCAGCGAAGCAAGATCGTCAGGGCGCAGCAGGTTCGGCGCAACCAGAGGCAAAGTAGCAGTCCAGGAGGAAGTGGAGGAGACCCAGCGCGAGGAGGTGCAAGTGAAGCCGAAAGGCTATCGCAGAGGCTGAGCAGGAGAATCGCGCGTAGAATGAAATGAGGACGTGCTCTCTTCCCGACCCCTTAATCACATTGTACATTTTCCAAGGCGTCCAATAGTGAATTCCTCGATTTGTAAACCCTGGAGTTGTCGGTTGCGCCATGTCCTTCGATATATCAGCGGTCGGCCCGAGGCTCGATCGATCTCCAAAGTTGTGCGACTTCGCATAGAGATCGAGAGGGCCACTTTAAACTCGCATTGACAGTATATCGAATAAAACATTCAACCAGATCGAGATGGGAAAGCGATTCGTCATTCTTATCAATCCCTTTCTCCTCACTCGCCCACGTACTTGTAAGATGTAGTGTAAGTGGTGGCGACTCGCGCCTCGATGACTCACCCTGTAGATGGTGGTTTTCTTTGGGAAGTCACGCCTGATATACAACTAGTACGTGACCAACCTCGCAAAGCGACACTCGACGCGTGACTCGAACTCGCGATTGAATCATTCGATCCTGCGGCTCGCCAGATGCTTCGCTGCACTTGGACTTCCTCTAACAAGCATTTCCCAGTCAAAATACGAACAAAACACCCTTTTTACTACCAAGCATCTTTCCACGTCTTTGTCGCGCGGGCGTTTTATTATTAACCAAAGCAAAGCTACCGGCGGCGAGTATCGCGTTGGAATGTAAAAGACGCGTCGCTCGCTCATCTTTAAAACATCCACGACAAGAAAAGCGTGCGACACATGTAGTACCTCGGTCGCGCCGCTCCCGAAACTTCGAAACTTTCCTCGCGAGCAAGCGCATTGTCCTACTTGGCCGGCGGCGTCGCTGCTGATAAATAATTCAATCTCGAGATCGACCGGTTTCACTGGGCTGCACTGCGCGATTTGGCGTCGCGTAAAGCGACACCCGAAAAAGCGCGAACCTGCTGGAGGCGTGGGGATTAGCATTTGGCTGCGTCGAAAGGCCTGTCCTGCGAAATCAATAATAATTCGAGTGCAATCGGCAGGATCGCCGACCTACCGAGCCTTTTGCGCAGAGACGCACACGTGGATCTTGGTGAACTTTAAAGTTCACGTGGGGAAGCGCTCGAGTACGGAACCTCTTTCTAATTTCACTCAATGAACAATCGACTGACGCAATAAAAGCAATTTTTTAAAATTGAATATTAATTTTTTAAAATTAAATATATAATTAATTAATCAACAAAGTTATAAGTAGACTGCAGATTTTTATGCAAATATCCATTCTTATTTTTACATTTCGCATTTGAATCTACTTGGTTGTATAAAGATATGAGGATTGGAAGGATTGGTATTTTGACCAATTTTAATTTTAAATACGAATTTTATTAAATTTCTTAGATTTCCCAGGAGTCGAATTGGCCTGATTTGCATAAATATTCGCAGTCGAGTCGTAATCGTGCGGAGAATTCCAGGAATTTCATGTGGGTGGCCAATACTACCGTCACACGTCACACCCAAATCCAACTAGGATGAATCGGCGATTTGCTCTCCGGGTAAATCGAGGGCGCGAACAATGTCCTGGTAAGATCAGACTATCTCAGCCTTGGCGCTGGAGAATGCTGGAGGCATTGTTGTCTAGTGCGGGAATGTAACACGTAAGGTGTTAACAGGGAACCAGACAAAAATGGAGACACCGTAGTCACCGGTCATCCTTGATCGCCGGGGCGACATTCCAATCGAGAATTTCCCGTTTCTCTCCACCAGGCCTCTCCTTAATCCCACCCAGCGCGCTGCCATTGTCTTCTTTATCCAGATTTTCACCTTTTCTGCTTTCGCTCGTCCAAGATTCGACCAACTGTAAGTAAGATTTATTGTAATATTGAAATAAGCTTGTTATTTATCGGGTGTTAATTAGAAATTAGAAATTAGAGGCTCGGGGATTTTGGAAGAGCCTGTACAGCCTCGAAGGCGACTTTATGATTTACTTCGGCGGTTAGCGTCTTAACGGCGCTGGTTTTCCGCAAACAACCACTGTCAGTACAGTTCTATAAGTATGGGAGAAGTGCACCGCCTCTGACATTTATAACTCGACTTTGCCGTATTCGGCTTGAGAAAGGACTGGCAATTAGCATAATTACTTTACGTCGCCGCGGACACTCTTCCCCGATGCTACCTTCGACGACCGGTTTCATTCTTTCCTGCTCTTTTTATCTATTTAATGTCTAAATGTCTGTTTCAAGTGGGATTGTTGGAAATAACTCCGATTTCTTTTAGGGATTCTCAATGGGATTCTTTGTTTTTGGCCGATTCCGAGGGTCAACCTCTTCCAACTTCCACGCTGACCTTTCGTTAATCCCTGGAAGAGCAGTGCGCGCACGAAATCATGAAATGACGCGTTGTTGCGTTAATCGTTGGGTAAATGTCTCCCCCGGGCCTTTCTTCCTCCGAAGCCGCTTTCTCAATGCATTAACGTACCCGAATCCTCCGATATGTGACTTTCGATCCACCGCCGCCAGATCTGACTCATCTAACTAATAAGCCAATCCTCTTAGAGGATTTAGCTCGGACCTTTTACGCCTCTTCTCTCTTATTTTTCAAAGGTACAATTATTTCTCAATTATTATTTCCCAATTATTATATCCCAATTATTATTTTCCAAATATTATTTCCCAATTATTATTTTCCAAATATTATTTCTCAATTATTATTTTCCAAATATTATTTCTCAATTATTATTCCCCAATTATTATTTTTCAATTATTATTCCCCAAATATTATTTCCCAATTATGATTTTCCAAATATTGCAGTGCGCAGAGTCACGTTTATCCAAGGAATTCGCGGGAGAGAAAGAAGAGGAATAAACTGTCGGCGCGTTGCACCGTCGCCAGCCTATAGTTCTGCAATCCGAGGGGTAATAGTGCGCGACATAATTTCCGCGCAATGCCTTCCTTGTTTCGCAATCGGTCGTCATTTGCGCCGTGTCATCATAGCGTAAGTGGCGGACCCCCCGCGCGGGCCATTCTAATTACTGGGATCCTCATGGGATTGCATATTCTAATTAAAAGGAAGCAATAAACTGGGAGAAGCATGAAGGAGTATATCCCGGGACATCCTCACTTGCCTAAGAGCGGACGCGCGAGTCTAAAGCCAATTCGATGACGTCACCGGCAAACGAGACTGAAACTGGTCCAGGCTAATCGGGAGATTGGTTTACAGTGATCGAGCGGAGGTAACTGATGCTGACTATGCGAGAGGAAGAATAAGTGTTAAAATAAGTGTGAGACTTTCTCCGGCGCGCGCGCGCGCTCGTATCCTCATTCGCTTTCCCTGATACTGAAACCACCGGTAGACGCCTGTCGAAGGACCAACCAAGGACATCGCCAACCCGGATAGACACATCGCCTCCATGCATAATCTATCGATTCTCCAATCTCTACTTGCACCGATCGACGTACATATAACCAGATATCCCCTGCAGCAAGAACAGACAAAAGTTATATTTTATAAAATTATTATTATATATATTTTTTTTATAAAATAATAAGGATATAATAATTTTTAGTTTAAATAGTTGGAAGTCGATGAATTCAGGATTCGTCTTGGCAATTGCTTGATTCCGCAGGAAAGAAAGGGCGGATTTTGATTGAAAGAGATTGGAAGGGGCGGCCAGGGGTAGAGGCATGCGCTCGCCGGCATTGGGAAGGTTAAGGTCAGCCTGTTGGAGGTGCAAGCGTAACTAAATGTAGAGCTTCGTCGCGATCCTCGAGAACTGGGTCAAGTTGATATCCGGTTCGGGGAGGCCGGAATCTTTCACTGCCCTCGAAAGGGCATACATCGCCAAATCGAATGCCGCGAGAGCAATCGACCAACCGGCAACGCCGCGGCGTTAATCGGAAAATGAGGTTCGACCAGGGCCAGCGGGTTCGAGGGGTGTCCGGGCCGAGGGTCCCCTTGAGATTCCAGGAGTCGAAAAAGCAGAAAACCCGCCGGGAACGAACCACCGAAAATAGTGACGCGCCAGTGAAAGAAGAGAGAAAGAGCCGCGAGCCTCAACGAAAAACAAGCAGAAGAAGAAGAAGAAGAAGAAGAGCGGGGGAGGGGAAAAAATCTGCGGACCGGTTGGCCAAGGGAGCCGCGAGCCGATCGACGTGGTATGTAAGTGGGAGGCACTTTCCATGAAATTCCTGAAGTCCCCGACAGGTTTCATCATCGCTGGCACCACACGAAATCGAGAACGACCGATTATTATTATTGTAAGTGGACTGGCCAGCTTTGTGCACTTAGCGCGCCACCAGGGAATCCCCGAGTGATCGGACGAGTGACACGAGCCTCCGATAAAAAGGACAGGTCGCCTGAAGAAAGAAGGATTTTCATCCAAAGGGATTAAAGATTCAATCACCAAACGTAGAAGCGATAATCACTTTTCCTTCTTAAACGATCTGTCGCCGACAAAAATCTATTACACATAGCTCGTCATGGGAAAAGGCCAGTGCGTTATGGTTGTGGCTAAGTGAAATCTCGGGGCATTGCAAAACACATCCTCTGGCGACGTAAGGTCGTATACACGCGTATACAGAGACGGTGGGTCGGCGATGGGCGGAGGTGGGGGCCCACTATACAGGCAGTCGGTCCCCGTTCAATGTTAAGGACAACCGAGAACCGGAATCTAACAAGAGTAAGAGCGCGCCGCTAAAGGCGGATTTAGACGAGCGACACTCATCGGGATTTCCAGCCGACGCGAACGATCCGCCATCAGGCCCATTTTGGCAACAATGCCGAATCTATTTACATTTCCGCCGGCGTGGATGAAACTCCGCGCGCGAAATAGATCACGTATGGAGCGGCGGACTCTAGCGCGCAACAGGTGCCAATGGGCAGCTTTCCAATCGGCGATTTCCGTTTCAATTTCAATCGATTCCGCTCCTTTCCTTTTTTTCCAGGCCCGCGCTCTTTCCTTTTTCGAGCGAAGCGCGAAAGGCGCCGCCTTTTCGGTCCTCGTCATTCAGTCGTCGCGCGGGGCCCATGCGCTCTCGGAATAATTCCGAGGGGCCCGAGTCCCACACGTAGACACTGCACGGGGACCAATGGGATGTTTCACTTGGCCAAGTCGGAATAGCTTGTATGCCTGCGTACTATCCATATACATGTGTGTAAATGCGCAGCCAAGGCCGCCGAACAATTGTCGAAGCTAGCCACGTACAAGCGGACGCGCAGTTCGTTGCTAGAATTCGAGTAGAAACGGGGCCCGTTTCCCAAACTCCGGGATACAGAGTGTCTCAATAAACCGCGTCCAAGCTTCATTTTAGGTACAATTGTGAGTATAACAATTCGTCTTGGTAACTCGAGTAATGTTATACATAAACGGGGCCTTATCGAAAGGTCATTGACCCACCTCCGTTGCAAATTTTGTAAGTGCAACGGTCCCGCTACGTACGCGATGAATGGCTGGCCATATTTAGCCCGTGATTGGTAGGCGCAGGGCCCGTGAATCGAAGAAGGCCGATGCGCCGGATATAGTGGGCGCCACGCGGAATGGTAATGGGCCTCGCCAGGCTAATTCAGGCCCCGACGATGCACGCATACTTTATATCGAACGGTGTAATTAGTCGCGTGCCTATTCCTGATTTGGGCCTCTTTGCAGTAGAGTTCTCCGGCGATCGTTGGGCCAGTCGACTTGAACCGAATTTTTTCTAGGATTGTCAAATGCAAGATTCGCTGAGTAAAATTAATGACAAGCGAATGTTTGTAGGTTGCAGGTGACGTAATTCTGCGACTATGAAAGTCAAAGCGGGCAGACGTGTTAAGGAAAATCGTGCACTTTCGTCGTCGGGAGCCGAGAGAGCCAAATCTGTCACAACAGCGCCACTTGCTGCCTCTCGCAATCCTCTTTTCACTTTATCGCATTCCCACCATCAATGACAAAGTCAACCGGGCCCTTGCTGGGCCCAACCTTCCTCCGTTATCAGCTGATCCGATCGCAGCTCCCGACTCGGAGCTAATTCGACCAACAAAAGAGTCATCAGTAGAATAGGCAAGGGAGACAGAGGTCCGCTTTCGTATTGTCATGGTTGGGAATTGGACGATGCCGATTAATCTCGAGTGGGGTGAAATTGGACCGGTGGGAAAAGCCTCTCGTCCAATCTAGTGCAGGGGAACAGGATGCGACTATGTTGTTCTACGAAAGATGCCTCACGATCGCGTCCTCCCAGACGAGAACTCTCTCCTCACGATTGCGCCGATTTTTAAAAACACTTTCCCGGAAAGTTCTCGCCCGGGAATCGACAATTGGCCAACTGATCTGATTAGCTACATGCGATGGTTTAATAATGACAAGTGGGGAATGATTTTGGGAAGGCGAGGCCTTAGAAAAGGCCTCGATGCTCCATAGAGTGAGTTGGGCCAGCTAGTGGGCCCAGAGAGCGAGGTTCGTAGTACTGCTCGAATTCACCGAGACGCTGTCCAGTTGGGCCTGGTGGGGTTGATCGGGTGCCCGTGGTGGGTGGTGGTATAAGTAGAGGCCTGTTCTCCGCGGCGATCTCATACCCTCACCACGTCCTTCGGGCCCACCTTCTCTAGCGGCGCGCACTGTTCACTTTTACTTCGCGGGGCCTGTTCCTTTTTTCCTCTTCCTTTCGTTTCTTCTCTCCCTCTCCTCACCCCATCCCGGCCCAGTCTCTCTTCCTCTCTCTCTCCCCCGCTGTCTCTCCCCTCCCCGCTGCCCCGCCAAGCCTCCTCTTTCTTTCGCGGTGAGGCCCAGGGAGAGTCGCAGACGGTGTTCGCGGAACGGCAACGATGCTCGCGAGTGTCCGGTGACGATATACCCGATATACTTCACCGACGAACGTAGCCGGCTTTTAGAACCCAGCCAGTGGTAGTTTGGGGCCTGGCCTGCCGCTGCTACCATCCACCAGCACAGTCGTACTGGGACTCCCCACTGGCCCTTACTACACGGAGAGGAAACTACTGTGTGCAGTGCAGACATGTGGCTCAAAACTCTCCTCCTGTGAGTAGTTGGCTTTCTTTCGTCGAACAGTGAATCTTTGGGCCCTTCCGATTGATCCCTCGGATTCGCCAGTTGTAATTTGGGCCTGTTACACTCTGTATATGTCTCTTGTGTTTATCACTATTGACTATTTGTTGATAGTACTCTCGAGGCTCGGTTTAATAGTGATAAGTGGAATAATTGCTAGCCAAAATTGATTTTATAAGGCCCAAATCGAGAATAGTACTGAATGTGTGTGGTTCCACGTACGCCTACGCTGCAATATGGACTAGAAGGATTGGTACGCGTGGCAAATGTCACCGGAACTCGCACTGGTCATTCGAGATCTATCGGAATCAATAATAATAATTCCATTTTGGGACTTATTTCCTGGAATAGCTCTCGATTGGATAGTTGACAGAAAGGCGTGTCTCCAACCTTTTGCAAATTAGAAAGGCTTTCGCTTCTTAACATGTTTTTTTGACTTTCCTATCAGCGCGGATGTAGAATCGGGGACCTTTCTCTACCGACTTGCCCCACTAATTAGGCCAGCCTGTCCCTCCAGTCCCATTCACGATCGTAAAACAGAATCAATTGATAATTAATCATCAGAATTTGAAACGTATCGAGCGGAGTGTCCAGTAGCTAAACGACTTAACGCCGCCAGCCGACTTAATGACCTGGTGCATGAAACTTTCATGTTATAACTGCGGCCATTCGTTACTGGCTTATCTACGATCGTCCGGCATAATGCTGGCTTTAATCGGCTCTCGGATATCGATCTTTCCCACTCGATCATACTAATCCAAACTAACTCCAAGTCAACGCACCAAGTAATTAGTAAAACGTCACGAATGAATAATCGCCCTCTCGCGGGATAAGTCAAGGTCGCCCGTGAAAATTGGCCGGCGGGGATCAGTCGGCGAGGTTTCGGGGGCCTGATTCGCCCGGACAATCGTCGAGATGACAATCACGGCTCTCAGACAGGATGAAAGTGAGTGGCGCCATGCGGCGGACGGCCGAGATGGAAATAATGGCAGGGAAAGGAGCGCTCACCGCAGCGGAGAGGGCGACGCGTGCTCTTTAAAATTTACTGCCGCCGCTTGCGGGATCTCTACATGTGTACACGTACACACATGCGACGTACGGTTATCCTAGATCGGGCATCTGCGCCGGAGAAACCACTCGTTGTCGATCATAGTGTGGAAATTAGCCCAGTCTGTCGTGCGCGCGGAGTTTCTTCTGGACCGCTAATGATACTGGGATCTACAGGATGCTTCAATTGGCTTGAAGTGATTATGACTGTTTACGGTTTTTACAATTTTCCAAAATGTCATTCGTACATCACAATTACGGCTTGTGGCCAACTAATTTCCGTAGAATCCTAGTTTTAGGGCTAAAACTATGAATAAATGTTGAAATGGGCCGTTTTGGAAAAATGTCGAAAAATCCAAAAAATAGAAAATTAAAATTTGTTGGTTTTTCGAAGGTTCCCCAACTTGCCCGAATGCTTGATATTTCTTTAGTTTGAGCCTATAAACCAAGTTCCGGAAGATATCAGTGACCCAAAAAGTAGTAACAAAATAATAGAGAATAATCTATAATTATTCATCGGAATCTATATTTATGACTAGTAATTTCAAGCCAAGTGAATCACCCTGTATATTGCAGAAACCTAACCTCCTAGACTAGTACAAAGTATAATCAATAATGAATGAACTTAATCAGAACGTGTAAGAAACTAAGATGTTTGCACCTGCTCGAGTAACACCGGGCGATTTCGCCCGATTGTATTACGGGAAAAAGTTTGTCGACTGACACTTCGTAGGCTTTCGCGGTAATGTTATGGGACTTACGTAATGGCGGAGTAGTCTTGCAGTGTCTATCCCTAATGTACAGTTGCTTTCAAGAATCATCGACGTATAATTATTACTCTCACAATCGCCCCTTTACCTTTGACAATCGAATATTATTACATCAAATATATCTTTCTACAATAGATTAACAGTTATCTTAATATTTTCTGGTGGTCGCGATCGGAGAACTTTGAGAGCAACTGTATAGACAAGCTGGAGTCGGACTCTCGAGTGAACCAGCTTTCTCCATATGGTATATCGCAATGAATTCTTGCCTCGCCACCGCGCACCGGATCTCCCCTGTAATTAATCCCTTTCGTTCGCCCCCCTAATTAACTCTTCCGGCCACGGGTTTCCGTCGGTGCGTTCGATACCTAAGTCTGTTTTCCCCAGTTGACGCGACGGTCGGGTATTAGAAGGTGTTTAGAGTTGTTGCTTGATATGCTGCGTGTGTGCTTGTCCGAAAGGTTGATTGGGAAAAGTGTGGAAGGATTGGTCGCCGGAGGTTTCTGGGAAAGAGCCCGGGGTTTGGTGCAACCTTGAGCCAAAGGAGGACGAGGTCGCGCCGCCACCCGGAGCCCAGACGGCCTTGACTTCTTCCTCCAATTAAAATCATTATAACGAAATTCACTCGAATTTCGCTGATCGTGAAAGTGCGGCCTCGGCTTCTTACGTGAACCGGAGCGGCTTGCGCAGGCTTTCAAATTCAGTCGTGCTCTAACGCTGCTTACTTGCTCCTCGAAGAGTCCTAGTTTTAATCCGGAAATCTTTCAATTATAACAAATTAGATACTTTTTGGGAAAATTTGACGAATCAAAAAACCGAACCAATGTTACTTCAACATTTTAAGGTTAGAAACTAAAATTGAAAGAAAAACCCTAAAACCGTCTTTAAACGATACTTCCACGTTTCCTCGCCAGTTCCAATTGAACTCAAGAGTCCGCGTGATAACGGGCGGAGAATAATCGAGCGGAGAGTCGGATGCAGCCTCGAGAGCCGAACCGATCCGAGACACGCGCGGGACCAACACACACCGGTCAGACGTGAACTTTCACTATCCCTCGCATTAGCCATGCGCATTCCTCCGACCTATGCATTCGCTCCCCACATAGAGACAATCGGGCATATCACTAACCTCCACGTTTCCCCTACGTTTTCCTCTCTCCCAATCGGCCCCCAAAGCAAATTACTCGCGTTTCTCGAATCGCACGCGGATCAGTAGAGTTTGGCTGATTTTAGTTAATGCCTCTGGAGCCTCAGAGCGATTGCGTGTTCCGCGAAAGCGGTTGGCATTCATAACCTTAACTCGCTCTGACATTATTCGCTACTGGCAGTCGCGCGCCTTTTAAAGGACACATTCCTTGAAGGTTAACTGACAAAGGAATGCTGCCTGGTATTGCGGCGAGAGAGAACCACGCTCGTCGCGTCTCCGAGTGTTAAACGGCTTTGTTGGCGGGAGCCAGCTCGCCTTTCTTTGCTAACGAAACTGATCTTATTTCCGCCGGCGCTTTTCTAATTAATGATGTAATGGGTGTTGCGAGCCGCGTGAAATTACAAGGCAGCGCTCCGGCTTTCTTATAACTTATTCATGGGGCAGTTGCGAGTGTTGCGGCACGAGTTACACCCTCGCGGCTTTGATTTCCTTCTTTCAATCATCGGAATCGTGTGCCCAGCCGAGTGAAACGTGTCTCTCTTTTCTTGGTTACAGGCTCACGTGCTTGCTGGCATGCACGCTCGCCGAGGATGCCGGAAAGAAGCCGCGCGCTGCGGTCACTGTCGAAGGTATTGTTGTTTTCATTCATCTCTATAACTCATCTTCGCACAGTTATTAATTGGAACCTCGGTTCTCTAGAGTTCGTGACGTCGCATAAATTACCAGAAAACGTACCGAGACCAGCGGACGACGATGTCGAAGACGAAGCAGACGCCGAGAAGAGCACGACATCGAAGCACGCGAAGAAAGTAATCCCGAGATTCGAGAGTCTCGAGAAGAAAGCGAGTGCTCTCGAGCCAATTCGTCGATTGGACTCGTTCGAGGAGGATGACGAGAAATCGTCGTCGAAGCGGCAAGTCCGAGTCGAGCTGGAGAACTTCGGCGACACTGGGGTCCTTCAGGAGGAAGGCGTCAGGAGGTCCGATGGCCACAGGTCCAGAGTGCAGGGCCAGAAGGAGGCAGTCATCCCCGGAGTCCATGTTAGGTAATCAACTTGTCGCAAGTAGCGTTTTCGGTTACTTGATCGAGGAATTCGATTCCAGTGCCGAGTATCCGACGACGATGATGCCAGTTCTAACCACTCCCCGTGAAGCACGTGGATTCGACTTTGTACCCGTGAATATCATCCGCGAGGACAGCAAGGATGCCTACACTTCCTTTTCCGACCGAAACTTCGGCGATTTGGGCGACGTGAGTTTGGTACCCGCCGGGACGAATTCACGAATCCAGGTAATTAATTGTTAGATTTAATTATCTAATTAATCTAGTCAGATTTAATTAATTAATTAATTAATTAATTAATTGTCAGATTTAAATAAATTTAACTTAATTTTAATTCGCGGTATCTGACGAATTGCAGGTAAAGAAAGGTCCGAACGGCAAAGATTACGAGTACGAATACGTTTATTACTATTATGACGAGGAGGACGAGAGTAAGGCTGGCGTCGCCGGCTCCTCAGTCACCAACTCCTACGACCTTCCTGGTCGAGGGACCGCGGCGACGAGGCGATCGGGCACCGCCAACAGCAATAGGAGCAAGTACTCCTCGGTCGAGAGATCGACCGTCGAACCAGCCAGCAATGAAGTGATTCCTAACAGAAATGGAAATCGGGGAAGACAATTGGTTGAGAATGAGGAGGTGTCGGAGGAAAGGCTTCCAGCTAATACCAGATTCCCACCGAGGTATGGTTCTTACTTTCCATTATTAGAATGAAGATGGTTCGGCGGATATGTTTATAACTCGGTTTAATTCAATGTAGATCTCGCTCGAATCACAATACTGGGACAACCGAACCATCCAGGGCCCGAGGAAGCCGGCCCAGGCCCGGTTTGGACTTAGTCGACTCCAGCAGCTTCCGCACGCATCAGGAAGGACCGGAGTTCCCACAGGTGTTGCCGAAGGGACCAGTCAGGTTCCTCGGAGTCACTCCCAATGAGGATACCGAGGAGAAGGCAGTCGTGAGGACGCGTGGTCGCCCCCAGAGGATCCAGGAACCTGCTCCTGTTGAGGAGGAAGTCGACGATGCCCCGACACCCACCACCAGACGGCGTCCAAGCAGCACCGCGGCTCCAGAGGTAAGAATATCGAGAATTCTATTGAAATGCCAGTTGTTATTTACTGTAACGATTTCCAGGAGGAAGTCGAACTGAGCCGAGGTCAGCCGGTGAGGCCAGAAGTTGAGCAAGAGGAGGAAACCGTGGACGAGGAGTCCAAGGAGAAGTCGGTTGAGAAACAAGACGAATCCTCGGAGTCGTCATCGGCGGCTCTTTCAAGCACCGTCGCCGCCACCACTGAGAGTGTAACCACCGAATATCCATCAGCCATGGACAAGGTCGCTCTCGACCTCTACGCTTTCCTCCAGCAAGGTCAGAACAACCTCGTCGACTCGTCGAGCAGCGAGACCAGCGAATCGGTCGAAGTCACTACTATCTCCGATGACGAAGCTACCACCGATTTCATTACCACTACGGAAGCACCTGCGACTACTGTCACCACCGAATCGACCACTCCTACCACCACGACAACGACAACTACTCCGGAACCGACTACAACCACCACCACCACTACTACTGAGGCTCCGACCACTACTACTCAGGCGCCAGCGGGTAGAGGAAAATTCAGGCGACCCGGAAGTCCTGGAGGATCCGTCTCGAGGAACCGGTAAGTTGAATTGTTGCTTTGAAGTGGTTAAAGATATGAGGCCTGTCTTGCTCGTACTTGGCCCGAGACAAGACTTTATATTACCAGCACATATTAGTAGACAAGACCTTGATAAATTGGAAGAGAAGAATTAATTAATTGTCTTATAAACACAGGTTCAAGTCGAACGGAGGTGGAAGCACCAGCACAACCGAGGCACCGGAACCAACGCAAAGGACCCGCGGCAGATTCGGTTCCAACGGATCGAACGGCTTCAAGAGACCTCGCCCGGGTCACAAGCAACCCGTCGAGGAAGACGCGGTGCAGAAGGAGAGCTCGAGCTCGGTGAACGCCGAGAAACCAACAGCCGGACGGGGAAGGTTCCGTGGAACCGTGGGGACGAGGAGTCCAGCCTCCTCGACGACGCCGACGCCGTCGAACGGTGGCCAATCGTCCAACGGACCACCGGCCATCTCCAGGCCGTCCTTTAATAAGTTGAACCTTAACCGAAGGAGAGGAAGACCGACCACTGTCGCACCGACCACCAGCGAAGAGAGCCAGGAGTCCTCGAGTCAACAGGCCGAGCAACCTCAAGCGACGAAAGAGACGACTCAAGAGACAGTTACAGCGGCGCCGAAGCCCAATGTTAGGTCCAGGTTGCCTGGACCTGTTGTCAGGCCGATTATCAGACCTGGTGGCAGAGTGAACCTCAGGCAGAACAGGCCGGGACAGACTACTACTACCACGACTCTGGCACCGGAGAGCTCCGAAGCGGCGCTCGAAGAGCCCGCAGGCGAAGGCACCGAGGAGGAAACTCACGAGGTGAGCTCGCACATTGCATGATACCTTATTAACCACGACAATACTCGTAATCTCGAGGAAGACGGTCCGCCGTTGGAGAGATTTATGTGAAGGCTAGTACGTAACAGTAAAGAGTTAGGTGTGCAGACTGAATGAACCCGTCTTCCTTCTCCCGACTCTCACTTTCACTGGATGGCCTTTCGAAATGTCATCGGCCCCTGGCTAGACCTTAAAAATCCGCCTCGAGCCAAGTTTAACTTGACGCCCTAATGTCATCTGGCTTGAGCGCGTCTCTTTCGTAACGAGCGACAGATCGAGGCGAAAAAGGTGAGGTAATTTTTCGATAATCATTCCAGGCACCCGCGGAGACGAGTGCGCCGCCGACGCGCGCCACCACGGCGAATCCCCTCAACAAATTGCGCAACCGGAACCGGCTGCAAGTGCATCCAAAGACGACGACGAGGTCTCCGGTGTCGCTGGCGCCGCGACGCTCGCCGCTGCTGCCGCGCCGCAAGGTGACCGAGGCGCCGATCCCCCAGACCAGCCAGGAGGAGGTCGTCTCCGAGGAGGAGACGTCGTCGTCGAGCGAGAGCGAGTCCACCGAGCCGACGTCCGCCGAGACCAGCACGGCCGCCAGCACGAAGCACGAGGAGACGCGAGGCCTCGGAGGACTCCTCGCCTCGCCGAGGCGCAGGCTGACCGCCAGACGCCCCGGCCAGATTATCTCGCGGGAGTAGACCTCGCCGAGCTCTCAGACCCCGCAAGTGCTGATAGAGCACGCCTTAATCGTGGATCGAGATGGTAAACGTGATATGAGTAGCGAATAAGTCCGATTCCTCAATCCTCCCATTCAGTACCGTTCATAGTCATCGTTTACCGGAGACGACATTTACCTCGTCCACCACTGACGAGCGCCTGAGTGTGAGATCAAGAGATCAAGCGAGAGAGAGAGAGAGAGAGAGAGAGAGATTCTGATAAGTAAAGCTTGAGCGACCTGTGAGACTTAAGCTCGAGCCACACCGTTTCCGATTAATATCATCAGTACCAGTCGAAGGGTAGTAAATTTCCCACTGGATCCTTATGAAACCGTATTCACTACTTTTGATTCTTCCTATTCGCGCTTCCACATCGCCCCCGGCCGGAGATGCACTTCTCGCCCGGGCCATTTCCCTCGTAGAAACAGCGGCACAGCGTCGTGTAATGACACTTGTAATTACTATCTCTCAGAATACACTGTAAATATTGCAATTAAATATATACGTATGTGGAAATAAAGTCCTTTGAATTTCTCCCGTCTCACTATTCCCAATAAATCTATTTATTAAGAATATCTAGGGCTTTACCCACAAGAAAATAAATCGAAGAAAGATTCACTTGATTCTCGACTAATGGGATTCAGAGAAATTAATGATGAAATACAAAAATCCTCGGAACTGTAACCTTTTTAGAAATCAAAGTGAAAGTTTAGTATACCGATACCCTGATTCAGGATAACAATTGGTCGATAATAAAGAAACCAACGTTCCCCGCTTTACCGAGGGGCGGTAAATCGGTGTCGGTAAGTAGTTGCGGTGTCGGCCGCGGCGAGCGCTGGCGGCGCGGCAAGGTGATCCACAAATAGACGGAAAAGCGAGGAAAGATGGTGAAAGAAGGGACGGGCCTCGGTAGCGGCGGGTTTTGACGGTGCCAATGTCTAAATCGGCGGTGAACGATCGGCGCGGGTGGGTTCACTATGTGAGTGAGGATCGCGCGCGGTCCTGCTGGCAATAAGTCGGGCTGGTGTCAGTCGGATCTTCGCCGGAGGCAGAGCCGGAGGAGAGGAGAGCCGAGCTTCCCTGGCGGAGTAGGAGAGCGCACGACGAAGGTGAGCAGACGCGCGCGCGGGCGAGCGAGAGAGAGGGAGAGAGAGGCGGACAGCGCGAGAGAGGAGGAGAGAATGACTATGGCCTTTGTTTATGGAGATCAGCTGGTGGCTCTCGAGAGCCACGGGAGGCCAACCACGCACGCTTCGTCCTCGACATTCAGCCGATCGCGCTTCCCCTCGGCCTTTAATCCTCCGGAGGTGTCGGACCCCGCTGCCCCTCGCTATTTTCGTCCCGCGAATTAAGGTCGAAAAAGTCCCACCTCCTTAGAGGCCAGTATCAGCACGCGGCGCGCGCATGAGTGCGTATTGTCCTCGGGCGGCAAACAGCTGGGCGACCCTCGCCTCTTCAAAACAAGCTGTATCGCACGATTAACTCTCGTCGCCCCACGTACTGGCAGCGGCCTCCGCCGATTGCACCAGCTCTCCGCACTTCTTGCCGATTTCTCGCTAAACCCTCCGATCGCCGCTCCCGCTGCCAGGCTCAATAACGCCAGATTTCGCGGGGAATAACACTAATGCGCCGAGAGCAGTGCAATAAACCTGCGATAAGAGAAAGAGGGGAATAAGCGCGCAATCGTGATTGCCAGCACGTCTAGATTTCGCGGGACAATGGTGGCTGATGACTAACACCGATCGCTGCCCGATTGGGAAAGCCACGCGATGCAATCCTCCCCGATAACTCGTAGTAAATAGAGAGCCCCAGAGGATCGTCAACACTGTGGACATTGTCGAGAAACTGGCTGGACAAAGCGTGTGCGATGGCTTTTTGTTGTTTCGCTAGAATCAACTATCTCCCGATAGCGAGAATGAGCTCGGGAGAACTGTGAACTTGATTTAGTCCGACGATCCATTCCTGCATTGGAGGATCATCGATCGGCGATCGATCGCAATTGAAAAGTTCAAGTTTCGAGACGAAGCGCCTCCTTCGAGATTTCTAGTGTTTTCTGAAAAATGACCTCGAGAATTAAGAGCCTCGTCTCTTATTTTCCACGGTTTTGCAGAAATTACGAGAGGCTCGACGAGGAAAGTGGGAATCCCGTGGCTGACGAAAGTGTCAACCTCCTTTACATGCTGGTGTTACTGTGAAGGTGCAACAGCAACATATTACTAGACTAATAGCTTTGGTAGTGTTGTTCGTCCCTTAACATGATGACTGGCTTGCATTCTAGATGCTTGCGGGCCAATCGTCCACCGGTAGTTAATTAATATTCATGACATGAAAGAATGAAACGAGAGACTATCATTACCTGCGTAGAGCCAAACCGAAGAGCACAAACGGTAATCCTCGACATAAGCAGATACACTACACTCCCTAACAGTAAACAAGCATTTCGCACAATCTTGGCAGAAGCTTGAGCTGAAAGGAAAGCGAATGTCCGTGCACCTACAACTGCCAATGTTTCTCCAACGATCAAGTCTGAGATTATTCCATGGTGCTCCTAGTGCATGCGAGTGGTAGAGATACAACTAGTTTGGATAAAGATTGGCAGGGAAATTGATATCATTGATATTTTGTTCTTTATGCATGAATCTTTGTCATTGATGTTAATTAATTTGCACGGACTCATTACCAGTGGAGATACTCAATTGGAAGTGTATTTGTAGATGACAACCGTACTGGATGGCAGCTACCAGCGGATGGGTCCGTACGCGGGGGAGGAGGAGGAGGGCGAGGACGACGACGAGCACGAGGAGACGCCGCAGGAGTCGGGCGTGATGATCCACGTGGTCCCGGAGGGCAGCAAGGCCCGCTGGAACCACATCGAGGACCTCGACTCCTTCTTCACGCGGATGTACCATTACCACCAGAAGCACGGCTTCGCCTGCATGATGCTGCAGGAGGTCTTCGAGCTAGGCCAATTCATTTTCGTAGTCACGTTCTCGACCTTCCTCTTTCACTGCGTCGATTACTCCGTATTGTTTAAGTATGTCGGCAACCTCCTCTTTCTATCTCACAAGTACAATTTGTATTAATCGTGAGTCTCGTCGATTCCCCAGGGATAAAGTAACGAACAGTACCTCGCACAAAACCTCGATAGCGGACGCGATCCTCACGACCGGCGAGTGCACGGCATCAATGGGTGTGGCGACCTGGGTCTGCATCCTAGTGGCGGCGATCTTCTGGATCCTGCGGGCGGTGAAGGTCCTCTACCACCTCGCCCAGTTCTGGGACATCAAGATCTTCTTCAACACCGCCCTCAAGATCGACGACAGCGACCTCGACAATCTCACCTGGCACGAGGTGCAGAAGCGCGTCCGGGAGGTCCAGAAGGAGCAGGAGATGTGCATACACAAGCGGGAGCTCACCGAGCTCGACATCTACCATAGGATATTAAGATTTAAGAATTACATGGTCGCCATGATCAACAAGTCGCTGCTACCTGTGCGTCTCAAAGTCCCCGTTATTGGGGACGTTATATTCATGACACACGGATTAAAGTACAATATGGAATTGCTCCTCTTTTGTAAGTCGATTCTACTTGCATCTCATGCGCTCCTGCCTCAATTCTCACACTGATAATTCGACTTTTGTGTTCAGGGGGTCCTTGGTCGCCGTTTAAGAACAACTGGCACCTCAAAGAGGATTACAAGAAGCTGAACAAGAGGCAAGAGCTGGCGCGCTCGCTCTCGAAGCACATTCTTTGGGTGGGGGTCGCCAATTTCTTCCTATGTCCTCTGATTTTACTCTGGCAGATTCTTTACTCATTTTTTAATTACGGAGAGGTAGGTAACAGGTGTATGGTAATTCGGGAAAAGTAACTAACGAGGACTATTGATGCTCTCGTTCCAGATAATAAAACGACAACCAGGTACCCTGGGCACAAGGATGTGGTCGCTGTACGGGCGGCTCTACCTCCGCCACTTCAACGAGCTGGACCACGAGCTGAACGCGCGTCTAAATCGCGCCTACAATCCGGCGTCCAAGTACATGAGCATCTTCACCTCGCCGATAATGACAGTGATCGCGAAGAACGTCGCGTTCGTCGCGGGCAGTGTGCTCGCGGTCCTACTGATACTGACTGTCTACGACGAGGACGTCCTCACGGTGGAGCACGTGCTCACGACGATAACAATACTAGGAGCAATGGTCGCGGGCGCGAGAGCGTTCATCCCCGACGAGAACCTGGTCTGGTGTCCGGAGGGTCTGCTGACGGCGGTGCTCGCCCACACGCACTACAGGCCGGACAGTTGGCGCGGCCACGCTCACACGCAGACAACGCGCGCTCAAGTGGCTCAACTCTTCCAGTACAGGGCGGTCCACCTGCTGGAAGAGCTGCTGTCGCCGCTTCTCACGCCGTTCATCCTCTGCTTCCACATGAGGCAGCGGGCGCTCGATATCGTCGACTTTTACCGCAACTTCACCGTCGAAGTCACCGGCGTCGGCGATGTCTGCAGCTTTGCTCAGATGGACGTGAGGAGACATGGCCATCCCATGTGGCAGACAGTGCCGCTGAGCCCCGACGAGGACCGCAGCGACGGATACGACAATCAGTACGGCGTCGACCCGGAGAAGCTACAGGTCCCGCCCTTGTCCAACCAGAATACTCAAGCCGAGGACGGGAAGACTGAGTTGTCCCTTATTCACTTCACCCTCACGAATCCCGAGTGGAAGCCGCCGAGCCATGCGGAGAACTTCGTGACTGCCTTGAGGGAGAGAGCGAGAAGGGAAGTGACTGGCGTTCCTGGAGATCTCAACCCTCTGCTCACGAGTCTGAACAGTCTCTCTGGACTGGGACCAGGTGTAAGTGTTCGTTTGGATATGAAACATGAAGAATTGGTAAATTATTAACAACAAATTCTTCTTTCCAGTACAATGATATTGTCTCCAACATACTACGAAGCACAATGATGAATCAAGTGAGCATCCCGAGCACCAGCAACATGTTCACCAACCAAGTTGGTACGTCCGGTGCTACGATGGTGATGGACGGTTCTCAGAGCATGCGAGGGGACGCGCAAGCTGTGAGGAGAGGCCTGAGCAAGGCGGAGGGTCCGATGCACAACGAAAAGGGATTCCTCTACGGACTGCAGCAAGGAAGCTCGAACCAGTCGCTGGGTGCGTCTGTCTTCGGCTCCGGCCACGAGTTCTCCTCGGAGCTGACGGTGCCCGTGGAGTTGACTGCCGCCGACATGTCTCTATCTACATTGTACCTGCACGAACTTCATCACAGACAAGTGAGTTGGCCCAGACACGTATTTTCGTCTATCCGGCGATGTTGACTAAAGCGATTTCTGCACGTTTCATTAATAGGTAAGAAGAAGGGGCTACCAGGAGACGGCCACGCGAAGTATCTGGCAGCGGAGTCCGGTCCAGGAGCTCGCCAACCTCCCCGACGTAAGGCAGGAGCGAGCGCCTCTGCTTTTGCACCAGGACTCCTCCATAAGGAAGAACCGTGACCCATAATGCCCCTCGCAAATCAATTATTTTTCACAGATCAACTCGCAAGGGAGTCGATGGAAAAGGAATAAATTCTCTTTTTATCCGTTTTACCAGCACGAGTTTCTGCTTCTTTTATAACGCAAGAGGTCTCTCTTTATCGTCGTCTGTAAATACCGGTTGTTTCACGAGCGTTTAATTAAAAGTCCTGCGATTAATTAAGAATCAACTGAAAGTCCTAATGTACCCCGGGCCCGAACGATTCTGTTAGTTTCTTCACAGAATCGTTGGAGCAGGCTGTACGCTGAAGATCCGTTTGATTAAGCCCCGAGGGCACTCGGGGACGCCTATCTTCGCGCGAACGGACCTAATCTCACTTGTCGATTGTACGCGTAAGTTCCCCCATGCAGGATAGTCTAGTGTTAGCTTAACAAGAGCGGATCGCGACGGAGGACACGAAGCTTTCACCTCCCAGCTAACTCAATCGTACTCAACAATCAGTCTACGATTACGGAGGAAGGATCTTTCGGCAGGTTTCTTTTCTATCTCTAAGTTAAGGGTATAAGCTGCTTCAAAATGAGAGCGAGAGATTCAACTTTTGGAGCAGCCTATACGGGATGTTTACATTTCTTTTTGCTACTATAAGCGTACAGATCCGTGTAAGATCCACTTAGCACAGGAGAACTATCGCGCGCGCGCGGACTAAGCTCTAGATAGTTTTCGAATGCCACAATTCTCTAGTCACGCGAAATTAGCCGGCGAGCGCCGCGTTAGCATTCGAGTGGATCGTTCGCGCCCTCTTTTCCCAGCCGAGCGATCCTCCCCCATCGAGGCAAATTAGACCCAACTCCACCCTGCGCTGCCGCTGGAGAAAGGATGCGCCGGGGCCTTTTCTGCCCCCCCGGGACTCTCTCCATATCTCACGCGTGCAAACAGGCCTTGCAATACCTTCGTTCAAAGGCTTGTGCTTGCGCCCGACATTCGTCAGATCCGACGCCACGCGATCGTCGATCCTTAATGACAGCGAACTACGACTTATTCGAGTTTAATATATATATATAAATAAATACAATTATAAAGATAATTTTAATGATCCTTCGAGACGAGAAACACACGACACACGTGTGCGTGTTAATGACGCGAGAACTATGGAGGCGTTTTTTGCTAGAGAGAAATCTTATATCGACGTCATTTCTTTAACGAGGACAAAGTATATGTATACATATGCATGTATATGTGAATAAGGGTTGTCTGTAATTAATACTAGGGCGAATAAATACGTTTCGTAATAAAGACTTCTATCTTTATCAGCCTACTAAAAATGTTTCACTATTCCTGGATACTCAACATGAGTAGAATATTGGCGAAGTCCCAGATATCCGAGGACTGTATGCCGACGAGGTTCATCAGCCGGACGGCTAAGTTGCGGGATTCTTCCTCGTCTATACAGAGGCAGAAACTCCCGCAGAGGACGACGCCCGCCGCCAGGAAGAGGTGGTTGGCCTCGAGAGCCCTCATCTTCCTCCTGCTCAATCTCTTCCGGGTCGTCCGCTCGCTTATCAACGACTTTAGGTGAAGATACAGTTTCTCCCGCTGTAATCGAACATTCAATCGATTAGATAGACTCGGTCGTCTGTTTGCTTCTAGTATTATCCACCTGCAAGTAAGCCGAGTCCAGCAGACTCAGACAGATGTCCCGCATATCCGGGGATTCCTTCAGCTCCATCGCCGCCAAGAGAATCTCGAGGCAGTGATAGGGCGTGTATCGCGGCATCCTGAAGTTGACCACTTTGTAGACATTAAACTCCGAGGAAGAGATGGAATCCTTGCTGTAGTCGACTTTGTCGTTCAACAAGCGCAGACCGTCTTGAATCTGTGGAACATTCACTTCATTTTCTCCTTTCTAGCGAAGTACATCATTACAGAGGAAATGCGTACACTGAGGACATCGAGATTCATTGCATTCGAGTCCATTTTACTGGCCAATTGCAGGCAGGACATCAAGTAGAGCTTGGCGTTGTCGACGATTTCGCAGCAGGTGTTCTTCCAGCTCGACTCCGAGCAGTGGGGGCCCAGGGTTTTGTAGACCTTCCAGAAGTGATTGCACAGGTACGTGTCGAAGAGGTGGACCGCCATGTACTTGACTTCGACCGCCAGGTTGAAGTGCTCGGAGAGTTTGAAGATGACGCTAATTACTTCCGTCGGAACCGCTGCGGGAAATAGTTGAAGATTAGTGTTTGGTGATTTTCAAACGGCTCCTGATCATAGATGGCAGTCTCACCAACAAACGGCATGTAAAATTCATCCCCCGCCTTGACGAGTCTCTCCTGGCTCTTGACGGCTTCTTGAAAGTCCTCTACCAAGTCCTGCACCATCGGGTCTGCGCAAAGTGTACGGCGAACTTGCATAAATCATCCTCCAACACTCGACGAGTCATGTCGCTTAGAATGTTCTGGACTTGAGTGAAACCCGCCGGCTGTGGTTAAATTCTGGCGAATTCGATGAAGGCTGAAAGGTGTTTGTTTATGTTGGGTGAGTGTTTACCAATGTAAGACGAGTCCAAGTTCATTCTGCTGATATTAACGCTGGCACGGGTCCACCCAGGCTAGTGTCTCGCAGTTTCCTTCCTCGAATTCAAACCTTTCTTCTTGTTACCCCCCGATTTTCGCGTCCCGACGATTCTCGCTCCCAATTGGACGGCGAAATAACACGCCGCGCCCTCTTCGATACAACTTTGACGATTTTTTTAATACAATGTAAGAAACAGGCACATCGAAGAATCGAGAACTGCAAACTAACGGATTTTATTGAGTCTTCTTGGCAAATGTACATAAATTCGTCTATACATTAAGGTTTGATTGCTTAACTATGCTCGATTAACATTTTCACTCAACGTGCATCGTCTCCGTTTCCCTCCGGGAGTCCGTTACGAGCAGAGGCTCGTAAGTCCACTTGGGGAAGACGCGTTTGTACAAGTTCATCATAATTGTATCCTGGGACCTCAGCTGCCCGTTGAATACACACTTCATGTGTCCGTGCGTGCCTGTTTTAAGCAAACGACAGAATAAACACAAGTTGGGACTTGGAATCAGCCTAATGGAAGTCGAATCTTACCCAGAGGTTCTTTGATGTGTCCTCTGCGACCGTATTTCGTTCTGAGTTGCACGGGTTTGAACCAATTGATGTCTTCGCGATGGAATAACATGAATCTGATCACTGCCGATCGCTTGTTCACTTTGTAAGGGTGGCCGCTGAGTACCGCGCGCTTTATTACCAATCTGTCTGGATTCGCTGAGAGTACACTGCCGGTTGCTGCCAATTCCTGTCCCAATGAAGATTGAAATTAATGTTCCACATTCCACGTATGGTAAAATGTACGAATATAAAACTTACCAAGCTGCCATTTGACTTTTCGAGATAACATAAGACTGGACAGGGTGGGAATACGATTGGCGCGTACATGCTGGCGACTATCGTGCTGTCTGGCTGGAAATATCGCTCGTACTGGAAGAAATTAATGTTTAAACAAGATTGAAACGTTAGGGGAGTATTATTAATATTGCGAGGGCGAGTACCTTGTGTTTCATTCCATTTGTATGTTGACTGAATACAGGACAAGCGGTAAATCTCCTGAATCCGCACTGGAAGACCAGCCTTTCTTTCGATTTAATTGGGTCGGTGTGTTGATTGGTGTTCTTTAACACAACGTTCAACACCGACATTCTCTGTTCATTTGGTAGTAACCCGAATACTATCAATGGTCGGTTCTCCAATGCGGAGAATGCTGTGAAGAGTTCCCTTCGTACATTCTTCACGTGGATTGTGATATACCAGCCAGGCTGTTGGTTAAACATTGAAATTAATAATGAAACAAATTAATGAATTTCCTGTAAAAGATAAACTCACTAAAGCACCGTCGACTTCTTGGCACTCGTTGAATATACGTTTACGCGTCCTCTCGAAGTTCTCGAACTGGAATATCCTCGCGTAGTCGAGTGGAAGATTCTCCTTCGGATCCCATGGGCTCGTCCTGAATGATTCGAGTCCGCGATATTTCTGGAATCTGAGCTTGGCCAGCATATCCTGTGGCGTGTCTACTTCGTCGGGGAACTGTGCGTCCAGTTTCGCCTCCTTCAACTTCTGCATTGCACGCTTCTCCTCGTCCATGTCGACGTCCTGGTCGTATCGTTGCTCGTCCGGTGGTGCTTCCGATACTGTCACTGTTTCAAACTCCTCATCATCCTGCTCTGCCTCTTCTTCACTGTCGTCTTGACTCTTCGCTTCCTCCATGGACATCTTGTCTTCTTCGTTGTCCGAGTATCCACTCACATCCTCTGGAAGAGTATCATCCTTGCTTATCTTTCTTTCATTAATCAGGTTTAACGAGGATTAGTCTTAATTACCTCCATCTTCGTCGGGAATCCAGGCAGCCTGGTACTCGGAGGTTCCCTTGGGCACGAGCTTCACGATCTTCTTCTTGTGGGCGGCTGCCGCTTCCGCCAACTCCTCTTCGGTCGGCCAGGTCTGTTCGGCGTCCATAGGGTCGGGTGTGTTCTCAGTCTGCAGAGATTCCTGCTTGCTGGGATCCGCCGTTTGAAGAACTCGCACTATTCCTTCCTCCTCCATCGCGTCGCTGGTAGATTGTTTCTTCTGTCGTGTCTCCATGGGGAACGGATCCTCCGGAGCGTCGATTTGGGACATCTGGAAGTCGCCTAGTCCTGGGATGTGGACGAGACCGTTCACGGAAAGAGGAACATCGCGGAGATAACCAGAAACCTTTAGAGTCCCCAGCTCCGTTGAATCCTAAATATCAAATCATTTTCATTCTCGAATTATTATAACAAAACGATTCTTATACATTTCATAAACGTTCACTTACCGGATTGCATGCAAATTTAACTTCCTCAGCCAACAAATGCGCTCTTCTATTTCTATAAGAGACAGGCTTCTGTTTTTGTGAGCCAGCCTTGCGCAAAATATTCAAACAATCAGCAGGTTTGTCCAGTTGCAACACCTTCTCTTCTGGCAACCACTTTGATATTGTTTCTTGCACATGTTGCTTGTGATCCTGCCTTTTCTACAATGCAACATCCAATATAAACACTACATAACATTTACTTTGAGCCTCCAAGTCTTACTCACCTTAACATGGAGACAATCTATATTAGTAACAGCAACAACAGTTGTGGCCAGGCCTTGTCCCAGGCACGGAACAATAATTTCCCTGCCCCAATCATCGATAATATCGTTTCTCGGGGTATTATCCACCTTATTAGCAGCTGAAGTCACGAATAAAACTGTTGTTGCCACTTTAGCTGCGTCCAGAGTGGCGAAGAGATTTCCCACTGGCGGAATAATAATTGAGAAGCGCTGCTTGAACCTTGGCAAACTTTTACAGAGAAATTCCAGTTAGTTTAATGTTTATTGGATAGTTTTATTTATAATTTTCTTTATATTATTTTCTTGATTTATGAAGAAGAAGTAATTGCTCACCTAATATGTGTGGCTCCGCAAGAACTACTTGCGACAATAGCGGACTCATCGGCGCTCGTCAGGGACTCAAGAACATTCTGCAAATCGAGATCCTCTTGCAGCGGAATCATGCAAATGAGAATCGGAGCCGCGTGCGAGCCGCCCAAATTCCTCTTCTGGGCGAGGACTTCTTCCCTTTTATTCTTCCTGATCTGGGAAGACTGGTGTCTTCGCGCATCTCTGCCGAGCTCCTTTTTGATTCGTCTCGACAATGCTTTCACTCCCGCTTTGCCTTTGGAATTTTATTAGATTGCGATAAAACTGAAATTGAGGGATTGAAGAGTTGCGTTGATTCTTCACTTCTTCTTCCGTACCTTTAACCTCGCTGCAGATCGAGCCTTTGCTCCGATGTCGGCCGGTCTTGTGCTGCTTGTTCGTCTGTTTCAGTGAACCAGGACGATGCACTTCCTGCTTGCTTACACCCATCCTGATTTAATCGAAACTCAGAAGAACTGCAGGACTTAAAACATGTTTAAGCGATCAACATCGCTAAAAGCACGTGTGGAAATCTGAGTTTGCGTGTCTGACAGGCCGTGCATGTTCACAACAACACGTCGGTATCGGAGGAATCTGCATCTTTTCCCTCCGTTTTCAAGTTTTATTTTCGACAAGTTGGTAGACAGGGCGCAGGCACATGGCTGCGCCGAAGTAAATAATCGTTCAGGATTATTTTAGGTTATAACTCACGTGTTCGACTTCAAAAGTTATGCTTTCGTGGAAAGAAGAGAATTATTGACAAAATAATTTCTTCTCAGTTTAACCTTTGGTTACTTGACTTCCTGAATAAACGTGAGTAAGATTTGAAGACCTATTCTTCGTATTCGATTTCTTCTTTCCTTATTGTTGAAGAATCATTTGTTTACAGAGGTGCTAGGTGAATTAGAGTATTCAGTGATAGAAAATATCGTAGTAGCAATAATCGCGAGATGGGTAGAAGGGCGAAGTTCGACGAGAATGCGACGCCCACTGGGAAGGGACGCAAAGCAAAGAAGCAGGGAGATCCAGTGTTCCCTGCGGGAGTTAAAGGTGAGCATGCTTGTTTTATTTATTCTTTCTTAATTCTTCTTGAAGTTGTGACAATTTCTGTCATGAATTTCCTTCAGAGAGGGACCCGTCAACATTAAGTCACAGGCAGAAGGTCAGAGCGAAGAAGAGGCTGCTGAAGAGTCAGGCGGTGAAGGAAAAGGCACAGAAATTGAAGAAACAAAAGGTTGCAGAGATCGTCGATGACACTGTTCAACCAGTGGTGAAAGGCATACTCAAAGCGAACAAACAGAACAAGAAGAGTATTCAGAAGGAAAAGGGGAAGCCTAAGTTAAATGGGAAAGCGAAATCTACCGCTGAAGAAGTAAGCTTCAGTGATGACGAAGAGCCAGTTAGTAAGAAAGTGGTTCAGAACTCAAAGAAGAAGGCAGGAAAGAAGGACAAGGCCAAGATCACAAAATCAAAGAAACAAGTAGTTGAAGAAGACAGTGAAATGGAGTTGAGTGAAGAAGAGGAAGAGGAGATAGTGCAAACTAAAAAGAAGAAAAAGAAACAAGAGAAAAAGTTAGTCTTATTCAAAAATGAAGAGGAGGACGAGCTAGATGATGGAAGCGATGAAGAAGAGGTTCAAACTCAGAAAAATAAGAAACAGGGAAAAAAGAAGCTCCCAGAGAAGACTATGGACCTTGACAGTGACGCCGGGGACACCAGTGACGAAGGCGAAGATAGCGATTCAGACAATGAAGAATTAGGCGAAGAGGAAGAAGATGATGAAGACATGTTGCCCATAGAAAAGGCAAACAAGAAGCTCAAAAAGAAGCAAGAGCTAGAAGAGTAAGTATTGTCGAACTCTAAATAGCATTGTTGCGTTATTAAAACATATTCCTCCTCAGTAAATTAGCGGAGGAAGAAATGGCCGACATGTCGTCGCAACAATGCGTATTCACGTTCCCGACCGAAGAAGAAGCAGCGAACTTTTCCAACTTGAAGGATATACAGCAGCGCATAAAGGACGTCGTGATGGTTCTCTCCGACTTCAAACGGTGGCGAGATCCTGATAGGTAATTTCCGTTTACTATCGAGCATTTCATATTCACAGTGATATTTCATGTTCTTGTTACTTTCAGGATGCGTTCGGATTACACAGAGCTGCTCAAAACAGATCTATGCACGTACTACAGTTACAACGACTTTCTCATGGAGAAGTTGATGCAAATGTTCCCGCTGGATGAATTAATAGAGTTCCTGGAAGCCAGTGAAGTCCACAGGCCGCTCACCATTCGAACAAATACTCTTAAAACGCGCCGGCGAGATTTAGCGGAGGTAATTTCTAAAATCCAACACCCACATTAAGTAAAAAGTGTTCTTAATCACGATTCATTCTGTTCCAGGCATTAATCAACAGAGGAGTGAACTTAGATCCAATCGGCAAATGGACAAAGGTCGGTTTGGTAGTGTACTCCTCCCAAGTTCCGATGGGTGCGACCCCGGAATACTTGGCCGGACATTACATGATCCAAGGCGCCTCGAGTTTCCTGCCGGTGATGGCACTCGAGCCGAAAGAGAACGAACGAGTACTGGACATGTGCGCAGCTCCAGGCGGCAAGTCCTCGCACATCGCCGCGCTCATGAAGAACACGGGCGTGCTGGTGTCGAACGACGCGAACGAAGACAGGATAAAGGCGGTTGTCGGCAACTTCCACAGGCTGGGCATCGTCAACTCGGTCATCACGACGTACGACGGACGGAAATTGCCCACGGTGATCAAAGCTTTCGATCGCGTCCTCCTGGACGCGCCGTGCACCGGCACAGGTGTCGTCTCCAAGGATCCGAGTGTGAAGACGAGCAAAGACGAAGTGGACATTCAGCGCTGCTGTACTCTTCAGCGACAGCTTCTACTGGCGGCGATCGACTGCGTGAACGCGCGCTCGGACTCCGGGGGGATAATCGTCTACTCGACCTGCTCGATTCTACCCGAAGAGAACGAGTGGGTGATCGACTACGCACTGAAGAAACGCGACGTCAAGCTCGTCCCGACTGGCTTGGAGTTCGGCAGCGACGGTTTCACCAATTACAGGCACCACAGGTTCCACCCGTCTCTCAAGTTGACAAAGCGCTTCTATCCACACGTACACAACATGGACGGCTTCTTCGTGGCGAAGTTGAAGAAGTTTTCCAACATCATTCCGAAAAAAAAGACCGACGAGCCCGAGGAGGAGACCTCCGATTGACTCGGCTAAGCTATCACTAGAATTGAGGTAAACAGACGACACACATCGTATTCCATCAGGCTTGCATTAGTGTAACACAAGATTTATAAACTGTACAGAATATGTATTTTACATGATATTTTATGTATAAATTATACGGACCGCCGAGATTGCATCGAGCGGCCGTGACACTGTTTGTACATAGTGTGATTGAGGAACACTCACTGTCCGCCAGTAAACCGACCTTACACAAGTGAAACAGTATAAATAATCAGTCCGACCACTGTTCCTTTATCACAGCTAGTGGAAGAAAATACTTTTCAATTGTTTCTCGCAAAGCCTCTTCACCTCATCTGAAAGAACGGAGCACAGCAATAAATCATATTTATACAAATCACGTCCCTTTAAATCGAGACACACCTTCGATTTCAATTATACTCGCACTCTTCTGTTGTATCACCACGAAGAACTCCCTCAAATTCGACAATTTGCCTATCACCCAGTAGTCGCTCATCGTTTTAATGATTATCTCACCAGCTTCCTTTAATCTGCACAGAATTCGAATAATTATAATCAATCGTGAAACTTTGTGGAAATTATTTCTCGTACTAACTTGTTAGTGTCATTGTGAATGTCGGAGATGATCCTCAAGACTTCCGGCGTCGTAAGAACATTGGAGCATCTGCGGTTGTCCAAATGTATGGTGCTCTTGTACGCGAGGTTGAGCTTGTTGAAGTAGAGGTACTTGATGCAGGTCTCCGGCGTCGATATCACGTGCTTCGCGCATTGGTCCGCGACAGCACTCACCAGAGTAGTCAACTGCGGACCCAGGAAGCTGTCGAGGCTTTTGAAGAAATCTATAAGGAGGGTAGTCTTGCTGTCGACGAAGAGGCAAATCGTCGCGCTGAGCGCTCGGTAGACCACCAAGTACAGGGAGACGGGCTTCGTTGAATAGTTGATGAAAACCTTTGGTGATTTGCCGATTAAACTGGGCTCGTTTATGCTCGACGGGCCGGTGACGAATCTAAAGTATTTTAGTTATATTAAAGGTGTTCTTATCTTTTTTCCTGCGGAGAAACTTACTTTCCGTAATGCGTGGTGGTAAAGGGGGACGGCGAATTCCTCGGCATCGAACCACCATGCAATTCTTTTTCAAGATGAGCTGGCAGCAATGTACTGACTAGATAATTGTAGACTACTTGCATATCTTCGGGCTCCAATCCACTCCTATTGTGAATTCGCGAGTTATTAAAGAATAAAAGATAATGACTCTGGAATTGTGAGATTGACAGGGTCTCACCAGACAACTTGATCATTGTACAGAAACGCAGTATGTTTTACTTGAGAGAACATCGCCTCCACCAGGTTCATGAAGCACTGAACCCTCAGGAATGTAATTTTATCCAAGGGAAGGAATTGCAAGCCTTGAAAGACGTCGAGAATATCACTGTTGTTCAGTTTCAGTGACAATAAATACTGAAACACGTATGATTTATTACACAACTATAAATAAGTCCTAGTCAAAGACTAGTCGAGTAACTCACTCTCGAGTAGAAATGCTCCAACTTGTGTTTCAACAGAGTCACTGAGCCACAGTCGGCGTCATTAATGATGGTTTCAAACGAACCCATGAACAATCGAAACATGACATAAGCCTGTTTCAGTATCGACTGGCAAACGTTGCTCGATATTTCATCGTGCTGGTATTCCATGTACTTATTTCCGTCCTTTTCCTTGCAGATGTATGGAATACCAACAATCTGCAGGAAGAGACTTCCTATTGAATTGATTAGTCACGATTTACAGAAACCCTCATATTCTTACCATCACCATCCAAAAGTTGGGCTCGGGCTGGTAATATATCTGGCGCGTCTTATGTGTATGACAGTAATCGCAGGTCTGTCCAGGATTAAAGGACCTGCAACGCCAAGCATTAATCATCCACACTACTCTCCATATCCCGTACAAGCACAATACTAACTCTGCAAACTTGATAATCGCCTCGCTAAGTCCGATGTTCTTTATCTGCATCTCCAACTCCCTTTCAGGATAATAATAAAGAATCTTCTTCTCCTCCTGCGATTCAAATTGGATTTCAATAAATCAAACCTCCTAATCTCTGACAGTCGTGTTTACTCGCCTCGCCTTCCTTCCTCGCGTACGTCCCATTGAAAATATAAAAATGCTCCAAAGTCGCTTCCGTCTTCGACGTCATTGTTCCTAAACTGAAATCCCCCTTGATTCGTAATAAAACTCTTCTTCGACTCAGCAGTGTTGTCGCCGCATCCTAACCCGACAGACACAAACACATAACCTAAGTGATGAGTTTGACACTTAGGTTATAGTTCGACTTCCCGCCGCCAGCGGCGCTGCGGTCGCCATTACGTATTTCTCGGATAAACAAGCCAATTACCGCGCGACTGAAATAAATAAATCGGATAAATAAATCTAATAAACAGACTCTCATTTTAATAGAAATAACTTTTCTTTATTGATCAACAGGTGTACGAATATCATTTCGATCGGATATGATTGTCGAGTGCGATGTTACAGGATTTAAAGTGGAAATAGTTGCGCGGGGCGACCGGCGGCGGCGACGGCGAGTGTCGGGCGCAGAGATCGCGGAGATGTCGGCTGGCGGCTGCCAGTCCGTGGGCAAGTGTTGGCCACTGGCGAGGAGCATGTAAATAAACTGTTGATTAGTAGCCTCCGTGGAGAGAGTGCGTGGGTGCGAGATGAGTGCCGCGAGCGTGGAGTCCAACATGTGCGTAGCGTAGCCCGCGAGCCGCCACTCCGCAAGATCCAAAGGTAGTAGGACACAGTAGATCTGGGAATCGAGGACACGCCGCAGCAGCGGAGAGCGAGCGGATCCGCCGAAGGGCGCAAGTGTCACGAGACACACTCGCCTCTGCCAATCTTCTGCTCTAGTCAACCATCGGTTTCTAGCAATCGGCGCTTTTCATTGGCAAGGGGACCTTCGGGTCCACCAGGAGGCCGAGTGCCAGGTGTCCTGTCACTCTGACGTTTCGAGCGCAAGGTGCCAGGGTGGCCGGCACTCGCGCCAGCACTGCGCCGCTCGGAGCTCAGGCACACGTCGCCTCCGAGTGGTGTGCGTGTGCGAGCGTTTAATGCGGCATTTGGGGTGCATCAATTAAGATTAGAAGTGTTGAGGAAAATTCCGCCGGTCGTTCCTTGGGTGTTCTTATCTCGGTGCCCTCGGTGTCGAGGCCGATGTGCTGGATGCTTTCTTCGCTGCGTGGCGGCTCCTCGCCGAGAGCGACACCGCGTCACTGGGCTTCTTCTCCTCGTTTTACAGATGAATCTGCCGATTTACGGGGTGCTGGGGGCTGCCGGGACCCTCCTCGTCTACCTCGTCGGCATCGGCGCCCTCGTCAAGCTCTCGATATGCCTGTTGGCATTGATTTTAGGGTATAATTCTCTTTCGTTAACTAGTTTCGCGCCGTTTCCATTCTTCTCTGATAAGTCCCGCTACCTCTCTCTCTCTCGATTTTCAGGACCCTGACCTGCGTGTACAGGACATACTCGCCGGGGCTCGACAGGCTCGTGCGATCGGAGCAGCAGGACTTAACGAAGAAGACTGAGAAGTTCCGGCAGGTAACGTAATACTCACTTGAGCCCGACGGAGGATTATCGTCGGGAGTTCTCGACGAGTCTGTTTTTCCCATCGGTGGTATTTATCTCCTCGTAGTACATCCTCGAGCTGTCCCGGGAGAAGATGACCTTTACCTTGGATAGACGGATCACCGGTAGCCGCGTGATCGACGAATCCCTGCAAGTACATACCGAATTTCAGACAAACACTGACCGACACGAAATCAGTACACTTTGCTAGACGAGTATAGGTGGGAAAGGAGCGGCCGGCTTTCTAACGTGCGATTTGTTTGTCCGGCAGGAGATATTGGATTTCGTTATCAGGGATTATATCGAGCCTTGGTACACGATCATCACCGGGGACCAGGAGTTCATCTACTCGGTGCGGGACACCGCGCAGAAGATCGCCATTAACATAGCCAATCGGTGGGAATCTATGCCTTCGACAATTCCCAATTAAAGCACAGAGTTTTATTGAGAACTATATGAATTCCAGGGTGAAAGGGGTCGACTGGATCCCATACTTAACGACTCGTCTGGTGGACGATGCGGCGTCGCACGTGCGACTGTACCGGCAGGCGCGCGCCAGGGTGAAGCAGCTGCGAGCAGCGAAACTGCAGAAGGGCAGTGCGAGCTCGAGTACGTCGGGCGGTACGCCGAAGAAGACGCCGACGCATCGCCGGAATAAGAGCGAGACCGATGTGTCCTGGTACTCCCAGTCGAAGTTCTACATTCCAAACCTGGGTTGTCTGACCGAGCCGCTCGATGCCCCCGAGGAGAAGGAGGATGACTCTCTCGAAAAGATCTTCTTCGACCTCGAAGTCCAGATGGAGAACAATCTCATCAGCCGCGATCTGGTCTGCACGAACAGCAACCAGGAGCTCGAGTTTCTCGGCGAGATCTCGGAGATCCTGCTCTATCTCGTCCTACCAAAGGGAGACTTCGACTGTCTCACTGTCAGATTTATACTGAGGGAGCTGCTAGTTAATGTTATTATTAGGCCCCTCCTCGACTTATTCTCGGACCCTGATTACATTAATCAGGCGTGTATATGGCTGGTAATCAGGAGTTTAATAGCAATTTTCCTTAAAGCTTCGCTGACGAACCGGTTAAATCAGGTGGAATTGATTTCCAGTGCACCAAGGAGGGTGGTCTACCGAGCGACGTCTTCCTCACGGTGATTAGGATAACCGATAGCGTAGACGAGCTAGTCTCGACGAGGAACATCATCGCCAAGGAGATCCAGCATCTGCGCTCGAAGGACTCGGGCGGCGAGGATGACTTGTCGGTGAAGCAGCAACTTAATAGTCTTCTTTACGTGAAGAAGATCCTGGAGAGCAGGATAATCGGGATGCAGGAGGGTCTGGACAGCGAGAGCGACGGAATGGGTGCTCAGCAGGACTGGAACCGGCTCCTCATACCCGGGCAGAAGCTCGTCAACTTGCCGCTGGACGAGCTGCTCAAGAACAACATTGCTCTCAGCTATTTTATCGATTACATGACCTCCATCAATGCGGAAGCTTACTTATTCTTTTATCTCAACATATACGGCTGGCGCGTCTCCGCCGAGCAGCAGATCTCCGACATAGAACTGCAGAAGATCCACGCCGCCCAGTCCTCTAGCTTGATAGCCTCCAAACGGAAGAACACCGACCTCGAGAATCTCAAGGAAGCGGCATTGAAGATCCACCAACAATACCTCAGCGACAAGGCGTCACCGAAGCTCCAATTGGAAGACTCGCTGGTGAAAGGCCTTTCGACTAAAATGAAGTCCGAGCCAGTCAGGGAGACTTGGTTCGACGACTTGCGAGCCTCCTGCTACGAGAAACTTCAGAACGAAGACCGCTTTTTGCCAGGGTTCAAGCGTTCGCCGGCTTACCCAAAGTTACTTGCCGAGCTGGACCTGTTGAAGGAGCCTGCGTCGGAGGAGGACTCGAAATCTCTCGACAGCATTAGCATCTCGAGTACCAACAATGAACTGGAGCCTCTCGATGAATTATCCGAGACTCTGAAAGTGGAGGACTCTAATGCGACTAATTTAAACGATAGCAAGCCTCGTTCCAACTCGGTCTCGAGTCTCGGAAGTATGATGGAGAGTTGCGAAGACAAAACCTTTGAGGAGCCTAGCTCGGAACTGTCGGCAAAGCTCGGCAAGGGTATGAGGAAAGCCTCGAGCATAGACTGCGACCAGATGAGCGAGGGCAAGGACCTCTCCTTCTACTTAGAGACGAACAGCGAACAATACGTGAAGCTGGACGAGAGTGGCTACGATCAGAACGCCATAAAGAAGCTGCAGCAGGGTCGCTTCGAGATCACTGCCAAGATCATCGAGACTGGGATCGTGAGCGACCGCGGTAAGACCTACGGCATCTACGCGGTCGCCGTGACCAAGAGCTACGACTCCGGCTACCAGGAGAAGTGGCACATTTACAGGAGATACTCGGACTTCTACGATCTCCATCAGAAGATCAAGGAGAAGTACTACGACCTCGCGAAATTGCCTTTCCCGGCGAAGAAAGCCTTTCATAATATGGAAAGGACTGTCCTGGAAAGGCGAATGTTCATGCTCAACGCTTGGCTCTACCAACTGACCAAACCCAACGTCGTTGAGGGCCACATGGGCCTGCAGAACTTGCTACTCACGTTCTTGGAGCAGGGAGATTACGATAAAGGTGTTACTGGCGGCCAAATCTCTAGGACAGTAAGTAGACACCTTTTAGGATGCTTTGTCGTAGAATTAATTAATGAAAACTCATTTTCCACGATTGTAGATAGATACTTTAATGAATCCCTTGAAAACCTCGATGAAGTCCGTGACGCAAGCGGTGAAAACTATGCCGGACAATATGCTCAACACCGTGGACGGTGTGATGGACAACATAAGCAAGTTATTCGGGAATCCGAAGAAGCCGAGTGTGTTCTATGAGAACACGAAAGTTGGCGCAGGCTTGGATACTGAAGTACGTGTCCCTTAATATAACCCTTAATGTAATATAATTCTGAAATTATAATCGACTTTTTGCTTGCAGACCGATGATAATATACCTCTGAGGATAATGTTACTCCTAATGGACGAGATATTCGACTTGAAAGTGCGCAACCAATGGCTCAGGCGGAGGATCGTCACACTTCTCAGGCAGATCATTCGAACGATGTTCGGCGACATAGTGAATCGTAGGATAGTGGAATACGTGTCTTTTTTAACGAGTCCGGCGCGAGTCGCTGGCTACTTGAAGCTGTTCAAGTAAGTTCAAGCTCTGCAAAGTGAATAGTAAGCTTAGATCCATGCTATTCAATGATCCATCTCTGTTGTAGGCATAGTTTCTGGCCGAACGGAGTGAAAGCAGAGAAGAAAGCGGCTCGAGACCCGGATATGAAGAACAGAACAAGAGTGGCAGCGAAGGTCGCCCTTCTCTCCTGCCTGTCGGACGAACTAAAACATATCATAGGAAGCGAGACGACCAGGCGAGGTCTCCTCCGGGTGTTCGAGCTCTTCCAGCGGCCGGTACTCAACCGAAGACTACTCTACGTCCTCCTCGAGGGCATAGTGGAAACCCTCTTTCCCCAGAACAATCTCGTGGAAATCCTAAGGAAACTGTACTCCGTCTCGCCGCGGGTGAAAAGTCGAGCGAAGCCAAAGTCTTGATGGAAGTGAGAGGTCTAGGTCACTTGTGTACTCGGGAACCGGTAGAACAGTATCTCTCTCACACACACTCTCCCTCTCTCTCGGTGTTCTTATAGTTAGGCGACTCTACGAATCTCCGTTCAGATAGAGTGCGGCTGGCGATGATGCCAGGGCGAAGTTTACTCGTAGCTCCCTGGGCATCGCCGCCTATCTGGGACCTCTATTCCACTGGGAACAAAAAGGGTACAGCGATCCAGTTAAGAGTTAAGTGATCCAGTGGCCAAACGCGCGGACGGGGGCGATTCCTCCCCCTTTCCCTCGAGCGGATTCTCACGGTAGACTTAAGGGAAAGCGATCTTATTGTGATCTTACCTCCTAGGGGTTGTTCAGCGACACATTCCAAAAGTTGCATTTTTTCTCCGATGTGTACTTTCTCCCTCTCTCTTTCTCTACATACACAGATATACTTTTACGCGTAAGACAATTGTTGGGCGGAGGTGTCGCACGTATGCAATTCGCGATCGCCGATGTTTCCGGAAGAACTGGGGAAGTCGAGGCCTGATATTACTAGAATTACCACTTTCAACTCTACGAGCGCCAAAATTTTATAGACTCTACACTCCCCGAGCACTCGACTCTGCGCGTTATCTCCATAAACACGGGCCGGCCAATCGGAGATCAGGATTGGCGTCATAGGTGTACCACTTCCGCGCGATAGCATATGCGATCGTGAAACACGATTCTGGCAACTATAACTTATCCCTCGAGATCGATCGGTCGATCGATCGGCCAGGGCTAATTAATCTCGTGCCATTCGCGATCCCGAACACACTCGCCTCTCACTGTATTTATTTATTCTCATGGAGCCTCCTTCTCCGCCTCATCGCGGCGGTGTCCTTGGGCGAGGCCACGAAATGATATTAATTAACTTAAATGGGGCGGTTCGTTGTAAATTGTTGTAAATGTCGTGTGCGCCTGTATATATATATATATATCAGTTGTTTACTATTGTGTTGATGCGCCATATCTATCGGGTTTACCTACTAAAAGGAATTATTTATACCAAAGCCTATCTTACTGCTTCCCCGCATTATCCTCCCGCAATAAATAACAGCACTTTCCCAGTGGCACTGAATCCCTCGGTGGAGCACTGAACACTGAGGAAATCGATCACGATAACTTACTTATCTCGCTATTGGTAACGCGATAAGTGGGGCTCAGGCTGCCCCGGCGCTCGAGAGCGCGACTCAAAGGCAACAGAACTAATTAAGCAAAGGTTGAAATGAGTGCGAGTTGTCGAGCAATGATCGCCGATCAAAGACTTCCACGGAGCGAGCGAGAAGTTAATTACCCGGCACGAGGCTTCGGCAATAAAGAAGCTGACGGGGGGGGGATGCAAAGAAAGGAGCGGGCAAAGACAAAGAAAGTTTATTACCGGCCTCCGCCGAGGGGAAAGGAGAACGGTGCTTCGGAGATTAGGGGTTGGCCCATTAGAAAGAAAGAGGGGTGCGCACTATCGCAGTGACGTAATGTGCCTGGGGAGCCACCCTCCCCGAACTACTTGCTATTACCACTGGCTTCCGAAAAGTGGTATTATAAACTTGTTCCCTGGAACTTGACTTTCAACTCCAATTCTGCTACTCCTTATCATCGATCATAGCTAATTCATAATTATTGGCATTTCAGTGCATGTCTGGGGGCGTTTTCTTATTATCGAAGGAATACAAAGCGCAGCCGGAGAGTTGAGCAGGTCCCGGCGCAGCATCCCTACAGCACTGTGGGTCGAAGGGAGAGAGCTGGAACCACAAGAGGATCTCCGTGCGTGCAGGGCTAGCCTTTGAGGAAAGGGGGCTCCGCAACAACGGTCCCGGTAGGGGTGAGGGTGTTCGCAGAAACTCCGGCGGAGATTCGCCCGCACGAGGGAAGGAGAGGGAAGCATTGTGCCCGAGAAGAATCGGGTGTGTTGCAGAAGGGGTTCCTCGCAGGCTGTGCCACGCGGGGCGGGCTGGGGGAGGGGGAGAAAGGGGGTCATGGCGCGTAAACTACTGGAGTACGCACGCCACGCGGAGAGGAGACACGAGGAGAGGAGCGTTCCGGCGGTGGCGGGAACGAAAGAGAAAATCGATATGCATGATTCACCGCCGGGCGAAAATCGCCGGGGCGATTGGAGTGAGGGGTGGCGATCGCGCCGCCGGAGAAGACAGGGGGAGAGGGCCCTTGGAGGGAGAGGTCCCGCCGCCGAGGAATCCAGGCGCAAGGGAGACAGAGGTATATGGGAACCCTGCGAAGGGGGACTCGATTCTCCAGAGTAGGGGCAAGCGCGAAAGGGAGCCAGAGAGAGAGCTCCACTTCGACATTGGCGCCCTCGGAGGGGGCAGGAAGGGCTGGAGCCCCCCAGATCTCTCTCGATACCAACTCCTGCAAAATAAACGATTTAATTCTCTAAAATTACTTGTTCGCTACTTTCACCTCCCTTCGACCTCCACTCGCCACTAATCCTGTCCTCGATAGTAGAAAAGTCCTCTTTTTCTTCTAGGAAATCGGCGAAGATCGTAGAAGCGTTTGATCTCTCGCTTCCGGTGGACGGCGCGCGGCGAGTCCTCGGGAGCGGAAAGTCTCGGGTGCGCCAATGCACTGCTCCCTCGAGCTCCCCTTCGTCGCGGAGCACTCGTGGGGGGACGAGAGAATGGCGAGGGAGCGAGAGGGATGGAGCGGCCGGGCTCGCGAGGGGAGCGAGAGAGGAGGAATTTACGTGCGATCGCCGGGCACACGCGTAATTCTATACAAGCGTTTTCTCTCTCGGGGCGGGGGGGCGGGCGGGGGGAGGGGAATGCGATGCTACCCCCTCGGTCACTCGATCAGTCGTGTCCGGAGGCCCACGCCGGAATGGAAAGTACACGCGCCCCTACCGTCGCCCGCCGCTTCTTCGCCGGCTCCTTCACCCTCTCGAGGCCCTTGGACCTTCAGTCGGCTACCTGGGAGTCCACCCGCAACTCCTCCACCCCCTCGGCACCTGGCCCCAGTCGATTCATAAGTGGAAAATCGCCGGCTTCGAGCCCAGTGTGTACCCTTAGACTCGGCGACGCACTCGTTTCCCTTACGCGCGTCGTTTGCCAAGTGGAACTCGCCTGGGATTACTCTGTGCGGAGACCTGGAAACGGAGGAATATAATTAGCTGTGCTTCCTGGAGGACGATCGACCAGCAGCTCCAGTCGAGGGTGGCTGACGCCGCCGTTCTCCGAGGGTAAGAACCGCTCACGTAAGATTCCCAAGTGGAAGGGGCCCAAGTGCGTCCTGGTATCGCTTCGAGGAAAGGAATTGCATGTCGGCGAGATTAATTGACCAGGGTACGAACGTGACCCGCGAGCGTCGTCCGCAGACATGGAATCACCTTGGCGCGGCTCTCGAATTTTCGCCCCAGCGGAAAAATGCTGCGTGATACTCTCGCTCACCTAGTTCCACTACCAGTCGGCTAGAAACTATATCCAACGGCGAAACTTCCCGGCGAGCCCGGTAAATCCCGGTGCTCCGTCCTGACCCCGCTGGGGTGCTCGGTGACTTCAACGCGAGGGTTGGACGCTCGCCACCCCTGATCTCATCTATTTACCAACCTGAAAAATCAAACCTCGTCAAATCGAATCTCCAAATTGCCCGATGGAAATATATAAATTCTCTCAACTTCGCCAGATTAATAAAACCTCCCTTAAAATTAAATTACATATTCAAAAAGGGTACCCTGTCGATTTTAAAGAAAGCATCGGAACGAGACCGGTGACACGAGTCGGCTGCCGGTGTAACGCAAGAGAGAATAAAACGAGGGAGAAAAAAAGGGGGGGCGAGTGGGACAGAGGGTCTGAAGCCGGGGGGGAGGCAGCAGCAGTCGGAGGAGGCTGAGGAAAGAAAAGGCGATGCCGTGGCTGCGGTCAGCTGGCTCTGGTTCCGAAACAAGATACGCCTGGGACGTTAAAATAAACAAACAGTAAATGTCGCGCTCGACACTAGGAGAGAGAGATATCTCCGCTCTATGTATTGAACAGGTATATGCGTGTAAGGTGTGGGCAACACCTCTAGGTAGCCACGTACGCCTAGAAGAGACGATCGAGCGTGTCCTGGTGTCGACGGATCGGCTCGAGCGATGAGTTCGATTCGCACCTTCGACGGGAACGCACCCGTCACTCCTGAGAACCTCCTGCCGTCCTCCGATCGTCGAGTTCTTCCGTCGTCCAAACAGGGGAATTAATTGGACGCCGTCAGGATTCCTCCATGTTTCGTAAGTCATTTAGCTGATATTCAATCGTCGATCCAATTGTATTGCAATTGGCCGATGCTGGGATTGGTGTTCCTGTAAAAGTAGATCTGAGTGTGTCAGTGAGAATTGGCTTGGAATAATTGTCATTATTTAGTGAGTTTTTTAGTATTTTCGAAAATATCTTCCGTACAACACAATTATGGCTTGGGTCCCACTAATTTTCTATTAGATATTAATTTTAGGGCTAAAACTGTGGAAAACTGTTGAACTAAAAAAATCGAAAAAATTGGAAATCTTAAAAAATTCAATTTTTCGAAGATTCACGTATTCGTCCAAATTTTTCACATTCCTCCAGTTTGAGCCTAGAAACTAAGATTCGCAAAGAAATCAGTGGGCCAAAGTGGATATTTCAACTAGTAACCTAATAATAACCTATACACGTGACTAGCAATTCGAAGCCAAGTGAATCACCCTGTTACGCAAGCCAGTTGACAGGAAGGGTGGCTTCCGGGCGACGCTTTCCTGCTCAATTAAAGGTATACTCCGCTAATACACGCGAGGGACACCTGCCCCCGGGAAATAGCGAGCATCTGCCCGATCTACTGGCCCACTTACAGCTGCCCCCCAACTTTTCCCTATTTCCACCGCTTCCAACTGCAGTTCTCCACTGGCCCAACTGTTCTAAACTCTAAAACAGTCGCTCTGCGCTGCGTGGCTGGAAATACGCAGATTGCGAATCGTCGGGGGAGCATTTCCATTGGAGAAGAGTCCCCCCTCCCCTCTCCGGCTTTCGGCGCGGCGACGCGCGGCGCAGAGGGCGATCTTTTGAGCGGAGCATAATGGGAGCGCGGAAACGCGATTGTTTCCTCGGGCAATCCGAGAAAGGCGGGCACTCGGCCGTAATATTGCGTGCTTTTTCGCATAAAAGGTGGCTCTCGTCCACCCGTTTAAAGAGGCCACCTGGAGACGACAATGCGCGATGGTGTCAGTTTTCTTGAAGATCTCCCCTCTCCTAACCTCCCACCAGCGAAACCCCCCCGTCCCCCGCTTCTTCGCAAGGAAATACGTCTATTTTATTCTTCAACCCCCCCCCCCCCCCCCCCTGCTCCCTCTTGTCTTCACTCTTTCTCTTTCCAGTGTCGCCAAGGTCGTTGCACTCTGCACCCTGGAAGCTCACTTCCTGGAGAAGCCCCTCGCCAGGAAACCCCTCTCCATCCTGGCCAGTTTCCGCACGTGGAATTAAAAGTAAATGCAGAGCTTCGTTCATTGGTTGACGATACATTAATTAATTTATTAATTAATTAATTTCTTAATTGATTTGTGAGGGTGTGCAATTGAAATTTGTTGTTCTCGGGGGATGATGGAGTCATCAGGAGTGGTAGTAGCTCGAGGGGGGCAGGCGATGATCTCTGGTAGCCGAGGTGGTCGTCGCAATTTGCACCTAGTCGCCCGGACTCCTCCCCCCCCTCTCTCTCGCTCTCTCGGCACCTGGGGAACGAGCGGCCGCCGATATCTAGTATCCCGCTCACATTATTACGCTCGAGGGCCTCCGTAAGGGGAACCAGGAGGTCCAGAGAGACGTCTTGCTCTCCGGACACACACAGAGAGAGGCGCGAGGACGCGGAGGGAGCGAGAGCCGGCGGCCAATTGGAGGGAGAGGCAGAGACTCCTGAGGACGTACGGGAACGAAACGGCGGGGTAGAGGTGTAGGCTTACTTTGGACTCGGGTGTGGGATTACCGTACTTATATTCAAGTCTAATATTAAGTTACCATTTTGCTTTACGGCAAGTGAACAGGCCTGCCTGCATATAGGAAGCCATCCGAGCGCTCCTTGGGACAGTCTGGCCTCTCCGTCTGGGCCCACCTACGGCTGCCACGAGGGCCTCCTGCCTCCAGAGATCCGCCGACGTTCTTCCGCGCACCGCACTACCAACTCGAAATTCTAAGTCTCCGGTACTCCTGGAGGAGAGCGCGAGCCTTCGCGTCCAACTCGGGAAACAGTGACTCTATCTCGGGATTCAAGCAGATTTCCAGGAGTTTCGAGTCAGTTGGGCTTTGCCGGGCTTGTCAGAGGATCCCACGGGAAATGGGAGTTTTTGCAGTTTCCGTTGCGGTTTACCTTGGTGCGAATTCGGGAAGCAGTGCGGCCGGATGTTCCTCCGCGGGTTTCTGGACAGTGGACGAGGGTGGCTGGCGGCGGGGCGCTGCTTAGCCATCGCTCCTGTCGGCCACCACCGGCTTGCGCAATTGGGATCACGTTTCTCCCCCGGTCGGGTGGTGGTTTCGGTGAAATTGGGTAAGACACGCTTTCGCAAATCGACTGCTGGATCGATATCGAGCCAAGTGCCCCCTTTCGCAATTCCCCTCTCACTCGGATTGGGACACCAGTGCTAGGATCCACTGGGAAGACGAGAAAAGTGGGATGTCAGCCATAAGAAGGCAGAGGTACTGACTTCTGTGCGTGCTGGGGTTTAAGCAGGACTTCCTAGCACCATTTGAAATCAGTACTACTCTTCTTAGCGCTCTACAGACATTCCCTCTACCCTCGCAGGATTCGCCGCAGGATAAGACTCGGGGAGGCTTCGTCGATGAAGAAATGAGACTACTGAGTGAAGTTGCACCTTTTTATATGCTCTTCTTTCCGATACAGGCCTATACATTAGTCTAATTGTGCGCTATCAGTACCTTCGCAGTTTCCTTACACGTAGAGTCTCGACGTTCTTAAGGTAGAGTGAATATAATTACAATATACAGAGGACAACGCTAGAGCTAATCAAGTAATCCTTACATAGACGATCCGTTTACACTCTCGCTTCGTACTCGATGCCTTCCTCCCTACCGCGAGCGGCGGCCCCGGCCGCCGCACACCCAGTGACTCATAGTGCCGATTTCTTTTCGCGGTTCACCACGTAACTGTACATCTCGCTACGTAAACAGCGACCGACAGCGGTGGTGGTCGGCTGGGAGAAAGGGAGGGAGGAGAGAAGGTAAGCGGACGCGAGACTTATTTAGCGAGGAAGTATGGAAAGATCCGTAATAAATAAGGTCCTAACAGTGATTAGAGTGACTGCGGCTCGCGCGACTTTTTCTCGAGAGTATGCGTTTCTATTTACAGAGATGGGGGGCGCCCGTCGCCCGAGGATTCGCCCGGGACACCCGCACTCGCCCCGGAGGCTCGCAACGACATAACTTCTAGCACTAGAGAGACGAACGATATTCGTTGTAGAGTGTGAGGTGTCGATCGATGCCGGAAGCTGCGGGACAAGTGTCCAAGTGGTGTCTGCGAGGATGACGCAATCCGGGAGACTTAAGTGGAGTCCTTGCTGCGCCCGTTCGCTTGGAGCCTCGTCCAGGTCTCGCCGAGTGCCTTGGCGAAGTGGTCGTCGACTGTGGACAACGATCGTCATCATAGGTATCGTCAGTTGCGCCGCTCCACTTTGAAAGTTGGAAAAGCTCGAGAATGAAAGCGGTGCTTTCCGGGGGGCTGGGGGGAAAGCACGGGCAGAGTGAAAGGACTGTCGCCAGGATACTTTACCACTGAGACCGGCCTCCTTGTCGCTGCTGTTCGCGTTGAAGACCGCCGCGTACTCCTCCAGTCCGAGGGACCGCTTGAAGTGCTCGTCGATCGCCGGGTCCGTCACGCCGCCGGTCGTCCTGATCCCCGTCCTGGGGCCGCCGGAGGACGCCGAGGGCGTCGACGTCGGTGTCGGCGCCACGGCCGTGTCCTCGATTGTAGTTCCTGCCAACATCAAACCCAATTCTCTTTACTCCTCCACAAGCATCCAAACGGACCCACCCAACAAATGCGAGATTCGTGTGTCCAGGGAAAGTGTCGGAGGAATTCCAGGCGGCGGAGCAGGCCCAGGGATTAACCGTATTATTGGCATTGAAAGTGGTCCACGCAGATGCGCGTATCCCGCGAGGGCTGCTGCTGCATTGTACCGGGGGGCACCCTGTGCATTGCCCGGACACAATGGCGAGGACCCCTCGGCGCAAGAACAACGCGGGCCCTAACGAATCGCCGGTGAGTGCACTCGCGCGCTGCACACTGCACCCCCCTCCCCCCTCCCCCCCGACCTACCCCCATCGACCTATGTTAATGTCCGTGGGTTTACTACCCCTGAAAGAGCTTTCGCTGTGCCATTTGTCAAGGCAGCGTCATCTGTTACGGCGTCGGAGGCCGCGGGACAATTTGGACGAGGTTTAAGGGGGCGGATGTGAATCTGGAAATGAAGGCCGATAGGGATGTGTGTACGGAGAACAGTCTCAAGGCGAGTGGGACTCGTACCGGGCTGCGGTGTTGTGGGTACGATGACACTGGGCCTACTGTGGTGATGGTGGACCCTCGTCGCCGACATGTCCAGGGCCTCGCTTTGAATAGGGTCCCTCCTGCGCTCCTTGCGCCACGCGCTGCTCGGCTTCCGGTGCAAGTTCGTTGCCTTCGGCCTCTCTTCTACAAGCAGAACACCAGGGCTCATCTCTCGCTAACTAATTATCATTAACTATCTCCACCCCCCCTCGACCTATCCTCCCCCCTTTGATTGGTTCTACTGTGCAGGAAGCTGTGGAGAACTTGCGAGGGTCCAGCTTTCTCGCCAGTTTTTATTTATTTAAAATTTAAGTGTTTGGGTGAACTTTGAATGAATGGGCAACCCTTGAGCGGGGGCAGGTGAGGAGGCAGAAGACTGGAGCGAGAGGAGAGAAGGTGGCTTGGTGGTGGAAACTCGTTCGGTTCCCAGGATGGGGCAGGAAGTGCCTAATAGCCGTGAGAGGATCATCAGGAAGACGGTCAAACTGGTTTCCAGGCGAAGGATGAGCCTCGAACCTGAGAAAGATGAATGGACCGAAGCCGAGCTACGCAATCGACTACTCCTCCTCGCCGAACCTTCTCTCCTAATCAAGCCCTTGGAAGACTCAAGGTCGACCAGAATTCACCGATTAAAATCTCTAATTTTTCTTCCATTCAATTAGTGAAACGAGCAATCGACCAATTCCACTGGGCCGTCGACTGATCCTGTACCTGGGGACTTGTGAGCCGACGTGAGCCACGGTTGCCACAGGCACCGTCCCCTCGCCGAGACCTCCATGGGCCAGGTCGCATCAATTATCAGAAAGCCACTTGCGGAACCGAATTCACTAAAACACGCCACTCCAGCGAACCACCGAACACGAGCATTCCGCCTGCCGTTCAAACCACCGGCTTTTCCCGCCCAAGGCCTCGAGGACGCTAAACCTCGCGAGAGAGATGGAGAGCTCGCAGGATCTTTCTCTCGGGTAGAGTAGTCGATTCGCCGTGGGCCGCGGGAGGAAGCCTTTTGCGAGGAACGCGACGCGAGAGCTGGTTCTCTGTTCAAGTGTGAACGGCGGCGATTTGAAAAGGGATCTCTCGGCGACGAGGAGGTGGATTCGTGAATGCCCCTCTTACGACTGTCTTAAGATTCATTCATTCATCCGGCTCGATCTCGCATCCTCTCCCCCCTCCACTCCGCCTCCTTCCACACATGCATTCGCGTATCCTCGCTGGCGAGGACTCGCGCGCCTCTTCCCCTCGAGGCCACTTGGACCAGCCAGCGCACGTGTCCTCTCGGTGCACACGTGTGGCTCTCGAATTTTGCGAAAACCTGTAGGAGAAATTCCTCTTTTTAAAAGATACAATCAACCGATTCTCAAAGAAGCTAAAGTGTCGGCCTCTGGATAAGTCCGGACAGATTTCTTTCCAATTCCTGCACCTTCCGCGGTGTTCCCTCGCATTGGCGGACAATCGAGAGGATCGCGTCGCCCGACGGAAGAGGTTGCCAGCGCCATCGGACCGCGAGCGCGGCAACTAGCCGCGCTATTCGGAACAGGTTCGAGGGCCGACATTCCATCACAACAAACTGCCGCGACACCATCCTTCCAGGTTCCCAACGCGCGCCTCCTATCCCCCCACACACGTCCAGCAAGAACTATCTCATTACAGGGAGGAATTCCGCTGTAACACGCGCGCCCGAGCATCGGCTCCGTTGGCAAAGAGTCGGCCGCGAATGAGTCAAGAGTCTGAGGGAAAGCACATGCAACTCTGCGTGATATGAATTAATCTAGCCGGGGACGCTCGGTAAGAATCGGAGCGAGCTTACGGGGGATCTGTGTCGAGGTATGCATTAATACGATCATTCCAGGCACACGCGATAACGACTGCGCGTCGCTGCTTAGAATTAATACGCGAGTATTTTTTCTGGGCAGAAGCCTCGGCTGGGACTCGTGGGAGATTGCGCGGCGATTATCGTGGCGGAGCTGGCGCAGATAAGGAAAGAGTGCTCGAAATGGCGAGCGGGTGAAAGTGGCGCCCAGGTCGTAATTGGAGATCGAAGAAAGTGAATTGGAAATCCGAGCTCGACTAATATCTGTTTGTCATTAACGCAGGCAGCGCGGAGGAATTGGGCGGATAATCTGCGAGGCCGGGATGGTGGGATCCTCGCATCGACAGAGACATTGGTACTAGAAGCGCGCGCCGGCAGGCCTCGGAGGAGCGAGGGAATCTAAAATAAACGCACACAGCCGCGCGGTGCACAATGTTATCTGGGCGTTCGACGTGAAATCGGCATGCGGTTGGAATGCGGGAGAGCCCACCAAACTGGAGCACAGCGCCCGCCGCCTCTGTCGGCGAGGGAGAATCTCGCGGAAATAGCTGTCAATTAGGACGACACACTTCCCCCTTCGGCGTCGCGGCTTCCTTCAAAGGAGCCTAGACATTCCAGAAGACACTTCATTCACGGCCCACTCGGCTAGTAAAATCCGCTAGAGGTCTGACATCGAAGGAATTCGCTCTCGGATCGATTCGCAGAGACTCGGCGAATAAAGATCTCTCGAATGCGAGGAATCCCTGGAATCCGCGGCTCTTGATGATTGACCCTGTAAGTGGCGCTTCGAATCCGATATCGACGCGCGTTTCCATCGACCAACTACGTAGTAGCCGCACATCCCACTCAAGGCGAATCGCACGCCGAAACCCCATGGCCAAGCGCCCATTCCCCATAAAGACGTGACTGGTCCCGAGTGTACTCCGTGGCGAGAACTCCCCCCCAGGAAAGGTGTCGAGTTCCAGGCTCGCAGGGTAAGGATAGGGGTAGTAAAGTGTAACGAAACACCATGGGGGCGAAGGAGACTACTCCGAAGAAAAGTAGAGGGGGGGCCCACTAAAATTACAGGCTAAAGGGAGCAGAGTGTGTCTGGAGAGTGGTGGCTGTCAACTGACCTTGCACCATGGTGGCTGCCCTGGAAAGGACGTCCAAGGCGCTCTCGACCGCTGACATATCCTGCCCAATCTTGCCGTCCAATCCTGCGGCTCCGTTCGCGCTGGGTAAACAAAGCCTTGCGCGGGGCCTTACGCAAGCCTGGTCACGTGGAGGGCCAGCACTGCCTCGGTCACCCTGACAAATTGAAGCGGTTGATAGCACAGTAGGAAAGAGAGCCGATAAGCACACACACACACACACACAGAGGAACCGCGCGCGCGGCCGCCTCTAACACCAGGTGTGTTCTAAGGGTGGCTCCCCGACGATAAGTCGGCGTTAGGCGCCCTCGCAGCTAGAGATAAACACGCGCGAAGGTGGCGAGGACGGTGCGCGCGTGCTACGGTGGCCAGAACGTCGTCGGGTTAACTGTTTGGGGGCCTGAGCGCGGGGCCCGGAGCCAGCACAAATAAAGTAAAACGGGGATTAAAAAACGTGACATTGTCTGTGGAATGCGGACCCCTCACCAGAACGGCCACCCCCCACCCCACCCCACCTCCCTCGGCCGCCCTGTATCCCGAGTGGGCCTCAAACCCTCCCCACTCCCGCGACGGCCGTGCTCTCCTTCACGGGCCCCAACACACGCCAATCGACACGTACACGCACGTCGCCACACGTATTTACGTACATCTGTCCGCCCCACTCCACCCACTATCCCAGTAGTGTACAGTCAGGGCTTTGTCGACTCTCCCGAGGATTCCACCGACACTTGCACACACTCCTATCATTGTATGGGACTTTCTAATATTCTGCGATTCTGCTCTGGATCTTTTCATCTCTTCCCCGGGCGCAATCTTGTTATTCAGGGTGCTTTTATTTGAATACCTCAGAGTTGAAGTGGAACTCCCGGGGTTTATGATTGATATGAAATTTTAAATGGAATTGCGATGGGAAGAACAAACTCGGCGATCGATTTGAAAATTGCATCGCGGCACGGTCTTTTACAGATTCCGCGGCGGAACAGCTGATTGCCGGGGAGTAGTTACAACACTAGGCACGTGTGGAATTCGGCTGGGACTAAACTCTCTCCTCCGGGCTCCCTCGTCTCGCGCGGCCAGGAACAAAGGATCAAATGTCTCTTGACAGTTTTATCTAGAGTCTACGGGCGATATGGACTAGGCGCTGGTGGCTCTGTGAAGTAGGAGGATGCCAGTTGGAAACTCGGAACACATGTTCGCTCGGCGGACAGCTGCGGGGTGTTCCGCTTAGGGGATGTTGAGACACGCGCTACTTGCTGCGCCTTTCTTAGTAGACTCCTTCTTGGGAATTAGAGACGTTACGATCTACCGGGGAATTCAGCTGCGCTGTAATTGGTCTGTAAAGCCTGTAAAACGGAGAAGACGATCGGATTTGCTCGGAGTGGAGAATATTCAATTCGGAGGCAGAACGAGCCGCATAATTCCCGAGAGAGTCATGTCGCTGGCACGCCAATCATTCTCTCCTTTCCGAGTTTCCTGCTGAATAGTCGCATATCTCCGGGCGCGCGCCTCTATGTAGTCCAGTGTGCTTTTATGAATCATGCGACACACGTGCGCATATTCCTTAAAAGCGAGCCGAGCGGCCGCGGAGGACACACGACGATCCTCCTCGTCTTTATCAGCGGCCGAGACAAATTGTCACTCTGACAATTAAATCAGCCCCGCGACGAACGCGCGGCAGCGTAATAAATTCGATCCGGCGTTAAATCATTAGGAGTCAAGCGCCCGGGAATTCCGTCTCTATCCAAATGGAAAATAGCAATTCCGACGCATAACGCTGTCTATCGGCTCGCAGGATGAATTCCGCAGGAGAGTAGAAGGATCGGGCAGGGCTCCCGCGGGAGGGACACCGTGTCCCGCAGGACACCGTCGATGTATATATGCGTGTGCAAGTGTAGTATGTGTCGGAGCGCGTTCATGTCCGCGGGAATCAATATAGGAATGCGGCGTAGCGTAAAAAAACGGGGGAAGGCACGCATTCCTCCAGGCCTCGAATCGAGCGGCCGCTCTCACGTCCTCCTCCTCTCATTCTCTCTTTCTCGCACTCTCGCTGCAAGACGGACAAACAGACGTACGTTCAGCACAGATAGTCGTCCTCTCCGCTAATCTACTCACCGTCACTCGCTCTTTCTCTCTCTCTCCCTCGAATTATTCTCTCGCCGCTAATCCGCCCTCGTTGTCTCTCTCCTCCGCTCCCAGTTTACGTATCTCTCTCTCGCTCTGTCTTTCTCTCTCGCCGTCTCCCTCGGGAGGAAAATCGGGAGCACTCGTCACGGCTTGACACGGCGATGACACTCGCGTGGATGGCACTGGGACGCACGGGCGCGTTCTACGCCGGCGGCACTCGCTGCGACTGGCGGTGCGCGCGTGTTTTCATTGAAAAGCTCGGGGAAAATCTAATGTGTGGTATGCGCGCGCGACCGCCGCCACCGCCGCTCTTTGACACACGCCAGACAGAGAGGGACCCTACACACACCCGGCCCTCGCCTCTGCCCCGGATCCCCCCGCCTCAGCCCCGCGGAGGCCCACCCCACCGCCGCCAGACATTACACTGGAATGCCTGGCATCTCGGCGAAGCCCGGCGGCATCTGCTGGCAAAACTTCTAGTGGCCGCGCTCTATACGCCACTTTCTGCGCGACAGCACGCACTGTACTACTCTTCCATCTACTTGTACTTGGTCGGCTTTTATCGCTTGGCATACGCTGGCATATACCAGACACCACTGCGCTACGGGATGGTCGGGGTTCGAGGGAAGCTTTCGCTGTAAAGAAAAAGGAGACAGGAGAGCTTACACGTCTAGTTGTTGGAGGAGAGTTGAGTCGGGCGCACAAGTTATTATAAAAAGTCATTTATATTAATGTGTATATATATATGTTTCGCCGTGGATTAATATCTCCACCACACTCTGAGACACGCGTCAACTCGTGCGATGTCAGTCCCACGGTAAAAAAGACGACTACCAATGCTGAATAGCTAATTAGTTAATAAAAGAAATGCGACGGGAGAGTTACTTTATGCCTTGTCATCCGCGGAATGCTTTGGCGAGCGACCTTTCGGCAGTGCTGCACTCGGAGCACCTCGATTCCAAAGTGCAGCGGCGATAAAATGAAGACTGACGTCTCCAGAGGCACAGCTTCACGTCATGAAGTTCGCTTGGTCGTCGTCCTCGCCCGAGGAGTCCATGGCATAGCAGAGCTGAAAGGGGTTTTATGAATTAAGTCACGAAAGTCTGCCTCTTCTCGCTAGACTCTACATACTTCGTCCAAGTCTGGCCGCTTGAGCAGCTCCTCCAAGCCGGACAGCTTTTCCAAGTAACTGGGAGAGTTGCAGGCGTCCAGAATGAAATTGAACCCTCGAGCTCTGTACTCCTTGATTAGGGGCGCGGAGCAGGCGGAGCACGAGGGGAATCTGTGAGTGACGGTCAATTGGGTCTCGTAGTTCCAGAGGTAGCCTCGTATCGTGTGCGGAACTCCGCCGAGGAGGCCGCACAATGCGCTATTTCGACTGACATCTCTGTTGTTGCCCATCAAAGCTGCCGCCTCGATCCTACCATCAAACATAAATCTTCAGTCTCCACTCGAGAAAGAACATCCAGAAAGCACTGAACGATCCATTAAAAACGTACCCGCGAGGATGCTGCATAAGAGCAACCAATAATTCGACAGCCAAACCTGCTGCGATTTGCGAGAGTCCTGGTCTACTAACTGTGCACTGCTGGTCCAGGGTTCTATCAGTCTGCGACTGGAAATTAAAGAATTTTAGACAAATCTATCGATTTATGCGAATTCAAGGGTCCGGGAGACACCTACGTTTCCTGGCTGTGTAACGTCATTGCAGAAGTAACAACCGAGGTCGGCCCCGCAAGGGTTCTGCATGCTGAGGTCGGGCGAGGGAGGACTGGAGCTGTCCCTGGTCCCGTGTCTTTGTACTGTGAAGCTGTCAAAGCCGAGAGCTGCGTTGATCGCTATTTTATTCATAGCTGCGCATAGGAGAGTCGGCAGCCATCTGGCTTCCCTGGAGTCCAGCAGGAGGAATACCACGTCGTTTTCGCTTATGAGTTGCTCGAGCTGCTTCACTGAATCCTCCGTGGACTTCAGCATGCTTTGCCCGACAACGTGGCCGGGCATCGGAATATGTAGTACTACGCCTTGAGCATTCTATTGAGAAAGGACATTTAAAGCTTCTCTATCGGACGAATTGCGTCTCAAACTACTTACAAGGCTGGGTCTGATATTGAGTATCGCGTCTCTGGCAGCATGAGCTTTTAGTTTATGTTCCACCGCGTCCTGGTGGCTGTACAGACTCTGACGAACAGTGTTACTGTGGGAGACATTTGAACCATCGACGAAAGTGATGTTGTTCACTCCCCAACCCAGGAGAACCCTCGCTACGGAACAGCCTAGGGTTCCCGCGCCGAGTAGCAGGCATTTCAAATTGCTGACTTTCTCTAATTCCAACTCTGGCACTAATCTCCACTTCATCAGCTTCAGGTTGAGATTGATTGCTCTGTCTGATAATCTGACAAGAAAAATGTGGATTAAAATTGATGTTCTGAGGGATTGTAGGAAGATTGACTTACTTCGCTGGGTCCATGCTGCTCGATAAGTCGGCAATATTCGGCCCCATTTTCCCGTTGCTGTTGCTCTCCCAACCGACCAGTCTGCTGTTGAATATGTTCTCCCTCACTGACTCGTAGTCCTGATACTCTTGTGTTCGAAGAGTAAAAATTATACTGTTCTGTGCTTTGCTGCCTCTTACTGATATAATATTCATGGTTCCTTTGAAACTGTACTCTGGACAGTGCCAGTAGAGGAGGCAGAGGAGATTCCTGAGGGGCCAGCCTGGTTCTGGACTGACACAGGGATCGTAGAATGCGAAGTAAACAGTTGTCTTTGAATTCTTATTGTTCTTAACCAGATTTATGCCTGACTTCAAACTGCCGACACTCAATTCTGTGCTAGAGGAGACCACCGTGAAGAAGTTCCTCGATTCGCAGTCAAGTCCAACAAAACCATTGTGAAATCCTTCCAGCTGACCAGCTAGGAACTCTTCCTTCAGTAACTTTGGAGGTTTCGAGTTGTACGCTTTTGGCAGATCAAAAGGAGTCGGATGAGCAGCCCAGTAATGAAACCTGTATCTTTTCAAGTCCGAGTACGACAGCATCAAGAACATAGAGAGCTTCCAGGGTTCTTTTATAGCCGAGCCGTCCTTAATGCCTTCTATAAAACTCCTCCCCATTGAATCGATGAACTTCTCAGGCTCCATTTCACGAAAGCTTTCGAAAGTGTTTGTGTTCATCATGAATCCCTGGCAGGCGATGCCCGATTGATGCGAGGAGGTCTGAATATCTCTGAAATCCGACTGAATGAGAGAAGCTTGTGTGGTGTCCGAGCAAAAGCCGATGGATCGACTTACTCATTGAAAGAAGTGCAATCGAGCACCAAAGGATTGTCGTTGCCCTCATTGATGGACTGGAGACTGTAACTAGCCCACAGGTGGATCTTCGCCTTCTCATCGAGCTTGTACTTGTCGATTTTGAGCTCGGCAAACTTAGCCCAAAAGGTCTGGTCCGTGGTGGACCTCAGTTTGGAAAATTTCAGATAGTCCGTCATTGTGTACCTGGAAAGCAGAACCACTCGATGACGAGGCTAAAAACAATGAAAAGTGCGGATGATAAGGAAAAACCTGCAAAGCTCCCAGCTGTTATCGGACAAAGGATCTCGCTCGAAATCGCAGACAATGGCATTCGCAAAACGAACGCGCGATTAACAAGTGTTCAATGAACTCGAATCATCCTCAGAATCGGACTAATGAACTGCTAAATTAAATCATCGTTTATCGGCTAATCGAATGAAATCCCGAGTGTAACACGCACGTAGCATGACGGGATTGTTGACAGTGCGCGATACGCAATAACAATGCACCTTCCCGGCGAAGTTCCTTCACCCACCGAGGGAAGTGTTGCTCGAGCGTCGTGATCGACACCCTGGGAGGCGACTGACTCCCGCGGACTCTCCTCCTCGATCCGGATCACCTTGAACGCAGGTGGGACTGGATTCAATCCGGGAAAAGGTGATCCGCAGCTGGAAAGCAGAGAGATTTCCTAATGCAACTCCTGTTTACATGCATACATGCGCGTATCGGAATACGAGGGACGCAAAGTGTATACTTTGTAAGTGAAGTGAACGCTATTTAAACGCTTTATGTTGACCAGCTGTCGCACGTGCTGCTCTTTAATTAGTTTTTCCGTCGCATTGGTAGATAAGCCTGACATATGATCCGCGCATTATCCTCGCCGCGCGATATCTACCCTAGCTCGTAGAATTCGATCTGGAGAGGCGTGTAAATGACGACTGAGTGCACGGTGATTGCACCGGACAAACATATATCTTCTCGAAAAATTTCCTCCTATTTCAGTGCGAATCATCCGCATTTCTGTCCCTAGAAGAAAGTTCGAGTGTTACTTTTTAATTGTTGCAGGTTCAAAGACAATAAGTCAGTAGCGTACGAATGAAAGCAGGCGGCAAAAGACTAGATTGGCGCGTTCCGTTCTAAAGCGCAAGTAATACTTGTGCTCTAATTCGCTTTTGCGTAAAGCGTGAGGCAACGGCTATGCTTCGCTGCACTTGGCAGTGAAGGAACAATACTCTCCGGAAGTTCGAGCTCTGGCGATGATTTATCGGGAACTTATCGAACTGTCCACATCGCCCACGTGTACTTGGCCATTCAAGTGTCTAACCACGTCTAACTATACTTCGAATACTAGATCGTGGAGAATATGAATCAGTCTGTACATAAAAAGGCGGGAATATAAAAGTAAAATTCGAAAATCGAAATAAATTATGAATAAAAGTAATAATTCATTCGCACTTTTATATACAAAAGTAAAAATTCATTCACACTTTTATATGCAAAAGTAAAATTCATTCATACTTTTATATATAAAGGTAAATATTAAAAATCATTGACACTTTTCCATATAAAATTAACATTCATAACCTCGAAAATAAATGATTCGTATGTTGATTTTCGAAATGATTGGTATTGGATGGAAATTATTGGGATATTGAGTAGTAAAATAAAGAATAAGAGAGAGGGGGTGGAGGCGGGGCACCAGGGCGCAGTGTGGCCAGGCCTGGCGCAGGGACGTCACGAAGCCAATATGGCTGGAAGAGGTCGGCTCTCCGCATTGTAAGGTGGCGAGGAAACGGGAAGGCGCCTGCTGGTACGAGCGGGCCTCACCTGGGGGGCTGACTTCGGGCGCTGAATAATGTCGGACTACCTGAGGTCCGCCCTGGGTTACCTGAACGGCGGCGCGGCCAGCAACGAGTACGTCGGCCAGCTCCTCGAGATCAACAATGTGAAGCTACGCGTGACAAGACTACTCGCCGAGGGTGAGTCGTCGCCGTCGTCCTCGCCTCCTCGCGCTCACCCCCGTTCCAACTTCCCCGTGGACGGCCCCCTCGCTTCCGCGCTCGGCTCCCGCATCGCCGGAATCCCCGCGCGATTATTCGCACTTTGCCGATCAATGGCGCGGGGAGCCGATTCTCGAGATGACAAGTCTCGCCGAGGATTGGGAAATCGGCGTTTATTCCTGCACGCCCCTTTGACATGTGTCAAATGTCTGTTTTGACATTTGCTCGCTCGGCTATGCGGGACGATGCGCACACTTGGCTCGTCGTCCGCCTTCGCCGCAACCTTCTCTCGAGGCCTTGAATCGAGACTCGAGGAATCTCCACTTCGCTGCGCCCCCCGCGATCTCTTCCTGGCGATTTTTTGCCCAGTGCCAGAGTCGATCGCGCTCGATTGGCAATCGACGGGGCAGGGGGCCGCCGATTCGCGGATTCCACGGGGTTCGATTTCGAGGCGATTTTCAGTGATTGTTGAGAGATTTTCTATGCGGCGATCGAGACTCTGGAGGATTGTTTGTTCTATTGTTTAAATAATTGGTCAACAGGTGGCTGGGCCCTGGTCTTCGCCGTGGAGGATGTCAATACGGGGAAGGAGTATGCTCTCAAGGTAGACAATATCAAAGCTAAACAGGAATTGCTGTAACAGAACTTTGTCTAACAAGTTACTCTTTCCAGAGACTCATAGCAGTGGACGAAGACTCAAACAGAACAATAATCCAGGAGATAGAAACCTTGAAGAGGCTAGCAGGCCACCCGAATGTCATCCAGTATCTATACGCCCAGCGCTTGGATAGACCAGATGGCAAAGGCTATGAATATTTACTGGTTACGGAGCTGTGCCCCGGTGGCACAGTGGCAGACATTCTAAGAAACATCTCTGGCGCTTCACTAAGCCTGATCCAAGTCTGCAAGGTGGCTTATCAAGCGACCAAAGCAGTCCACCACATGCACAATCAGCAGCCAGAGCCTATTGTCCACCGAGACATCAAGCTCGAGAACTTCCTGATTGGCAGTGATGGTTTGGTCAAGCTATGCGACTTTGGCAGTGCCACCATGCAGCAGATACTTCCGAATCCATCCTGGAATGCGCAGAAACGCGCGGCTCTGGAAGATCAAATGGCCAAGTACACTACTCCAATGTACAGGGCTCCTGAGATGATGGATACCTGGAATAACGAGCCTATCGGACCTCCTGTTGACTGCTGGGCACTGGGATGCATCATCTACACACTGGTTGCCTTGAGACACCCCTTTCCCGAAGGTAAAAGATTGCATATTGACGAACTAAGTTTTTGAGATTGTTTTATTTTCGAATTACTAGAAATGCCAAGGGGTAGATTTAGTATTGAGTTAACAGAGCGTTAAGTTACCGCGTGGTTGGTCTCAGGATAGTTCTGTTCGGTAGGTAACAAGCTAGCGATCGTGAACGGCAAGTACTCGCCGCTGCCTCCGAATCCCCGGCTCGCCTGCCTGAACGACATAGTGAAGGGATGCCTGGAGGTGTCGCCAGTGCGCCGATTCACCACGTCCGTGATCCTCGAGCGCCTAGCAGCGATCGCCGAGTCGAACAACTTCGACCTGCGAGAACCGGCGAAGATCGAAGTGACGATGAAGCCGCCGCCGCCTCCGAGACCGAACCCACCGCCACCTACTGCGCCAGCGCCGCCTCCTAGGCCGACGGCCCCAGCGAGTATGCCACCACCGCGGCCGGCTCCTGTCCAAGGTTCCATGGCGAAAGTGCCGGTGGCTCAACCGAGCGGCCTATTCAGTTCGATAAAGGGTGGCGCGGGCAGCATTCTGCGCAACCTGAAGGACACCTCGAGCAAAGTGATGCACTCGGTGCAGCAGAGCATGGCTCGCACGGAGCTCGACGCCAGTTACTTGACCTCGCGCATTCTGATTATGCCGTACCCGGCGGACGGGATAGAGTCCGCCTACCGGGCGAACCACGTAGAGGATGTGAGGGCTTTCCTGCAGGCCAGGCACCCGCCGCCAGCCCGGCTCCAGCTCTACAATCTCTCGCGGGGGCGGCCGAACGTCACGAGATTACCCGGCAGACACATCGACTGCTCCTTCGCCTACGCCTCCGCCGATTCCAACGCCCCGCTACTCTCCGCCCTCTATCAAATCTGCCAGGACATTTACCGCTACTTGAACGCCGACTTCAATCACGTCGTTGTACTCTATTGTACGGTGAGTCTAGTCACTGCTCTTCCTCTAGTTTGTTCCTCTGGGGATTTCCTCCTCTATTTTCATGCTTCACATCGCAGGACGGCTGCCGAGCGAGTGCGACGATCGCCTGCACTCTCCTAATCTACGCGGGCGCACTCAACACGCCCGCCGAGGCGATCGCCCTGTTCAATGCCAGGCGCGGCCAACCGCCGCAATTGGAGCCGTCGGAATTGCGCAGTATTAATTACATGAGTCTGCTGAGTGCCGGGCAACATCCGCACACGAAGCCCCTCGCCCTTCGCTCTCTGCTGCTTCAACCGGTCCCGCTGTTTACGCGGGCGAAGGATGGATGTCGGCCGTACATCGAGATCTATAGCAACGGCGCCCTCGTCTTCTCGACCAAGAGGCCGGAATACGAGGAGATGAAGCTCTTCGGCATCATGGAGGGCAAGGTCAACCTCGCACTCGGCAACGCGACTGTCCGCGGCGACGTCACCGTCGTCGTATTCCACGCGCGCCAGCAGCTTGGGAGGATAATCGGCATCAAGATCGCCTCCCTCCATTTCCACACGGGATACGTGCCGATCGCGGAGACTGCCCTTAATTTCGAGAAACGCGACCTCGATGACACGCCCGAGGTGGGCGGTAAGTTTAGGGTGGTGCTGAATATCGCGGTCGCCGAGCCCAACTCCAAGCTGGCTAGGGTACCTGCTCCGTGGGAGGCTGACAATGGCGCGAAGCCTCTGCCCGATCCGCTCTTCGCGTCGACCTTGGAGATGGAAGAGACGCTCGAGAACTACCGGAGTATTCCTCGTCCCCCGGAGGTGAATAAACAGTGGGTCAATTCGATTGAGGTTAATAATGAGAATTTGTGCAATAATGTTTGTTCCACGCAGGAGGTGAGAGAAATCCCCGCGAAGGAGATCTCTCCGGAGCCCGAGGAGGAGGAAGAGCCTCTGGAGGCAGAGCTAGCGGAAGAGGCGGTGAGCGACGAGATAAAGTTCCAGGAGGCGGATCTGCTCAATCTCGGCATGCCCGAGGCTACCAGTACCTCAAATACTCCTCAGCCAGTGGTGAATCCTGGCTTAGATATATTCTCAGGTTCTAGTCAAAGCGAAAATGATCTCTTAAGCGGCTTCGGCGACTTCACACAAGCGGCCCCCGAGACGAAGATCGACCCCAGCCAGAACGACTTGCTCTTCGGCGGCGAGCAGGGCCCGCCGAAGCCCGAAACCACCGCCAACAATATGAACCCGAACATGTTCTTCGGCCAGAGTCAGCCGAACACGAAGCAAGCCAACGACTTCCTCTTCGATCCCCTCGGCGGCGATGCCAGCAATCTCCTAGGTCCAATGCAGAACAAACCGGGCGCCACTATGAAGAGCCCCGCCGAGGAGAACTTCCCTAGGAACGCGAGTGTGCCGAACTTCGCCGCGCAGAGCAAGGACCCCTTCGCCAACCTGACTAGCTCCCTGGGCGCGGGACTCACAGGCAGTTGGAACGGCACACCTAGGAATTCCAATACTCCCCAATCGGCGAGTCCCGCGCCAGCTAGCACTCCGATCCACTCGAGCCCGAGCATGCACAAGACGAGCATGGCCGCCGGCCCCGAGAGCACGGAGAACAACTCGGCGAACAAGCCGACGAAATCGGACGTGTTCGAGGACCTGCTCGGTAGCCAGGGCTACAACTTCTTCAGCTCGAAGAAGGCGGAGAAGGACAGTCCGAAGACAATAAATCAGATGAGGAAGGTCGAGGCGGCGAAGACGATGGACCCCGACAGACTGAAGATCGCCGAGTGGACCGAGGGGAAGAAAGGGAATCTACGGGCGCTACTCAGCTCCCTCCACACGGTTCTCTGGCCCGAGGCAGAGCGATGGCAGAGGTGTGAGATGAGTCAGCTGGTCACGACGGCCGACGTGAAGAAGTCGTACAGGAAGGCTTGCCTTGCCGTCCATCCCGACAAGGTACAGAAAAAACACGCTCTATCTCCCAATTCGCGCGTTTGAAATACTAAAACAACCTCATTTCCATTCCAGCAACAAGGCACGCCGAACGAGAACATCGCCAAGCTCATCTTCATGGAGCTGAACAACGCGTGGAGCCAGTTCGAGAACGACTCGAGCCAGCAGAACCTCTTTAGTTAATTCTCCACACTTACTGACTGTTAAACACAATCTTTGTTAACGGCGCGACGAGGCGGGAGCAGGCGGGGCGGCATTAAAGAATTGCGGGACGCGGAAAAGCAAGCTATGAATGTACGATTATAAGGTAGTTCCTAGCGCAGCAGAGCCGAGAATTGTTCTATTATTTGTAACATACGGAGAGCACTGTATTACATTCCATGTTATGTATTCTTAGCTATAGCGCTCGCGGGAGACCTGACGATATTACGCTGGAACTCGATTCCCCTTCAACGGACCTCCATTTATCCCAAGTGATTATTGCCAGTAGGGAGGTAGGGTTCGCGCGGACGGTGAAAAGGCGGCGCGAGAGAAAACGAGAAAGTGGAAGAATAAACGCCTTAGGGTAAATGGGGTTCTCTCGGCGGAGGAGAGAGTGGACGCTGGAGGTAAAGGGCTAATCAATTCGCACGCCGCGTAGATCCTTGCCAGAACAATTAAGGTGTTAAACGTACTGCGGCATATAACATATATGTATATATGGCAGATGTAAATTGAAGAAAGGAAGGCAGAATCCAAATATACGAAGATATTTTCCGGCCGAACTCGCCGCCGCCCTCTTCTTTCCTAATACCCAAGCCCTGCCGTCCAATCCGAAAATCAAGACCAACAGAGCTCTACATCGCGCCGATAATAGGATTAGCAGTTCCTGGGACTCGGCAGGTGCCGCAAAGCCTAGTTAAAGGACACAGGCGTATCTCCCATCATCCCCCTTAAGCCGAGAACATCTCGGCTGAGATTTAAGTGCGCTATAATGCCCGGACGGACGAGATACTTTTATTCGTTAATCGATGTCGAGGGAACCGGAGTACGACACGCTTATATCACCCCCACCCCTCCCCAGCCACGTACCCTCCCGTCGTCCTAATGTTATTTGCCCGAGAATGGGGACAGAGACTTTTTAGAACTGGCCTACATAGACGCTCGCCTCGCGGCACGTTGGATAATTTCGTGAGGCAAGTTAGCGGGATGCAATTGGTATTATTGTCGATCCGCCACCCAGCGCCGCTTCCTCCGCCCATCCTCGGGCGACCGCGCCGTCCTCACCACGTCGCCGTGGGGGTGTAGGCATGCATGTGACGCATGTGATCGCGGAGGCTGCGCGTGTATCTCTTCGGCTCCTCGCCAACGGGTGGCCGGGAAATTCATCCCCAGTAAGGGTGGAAAGAGATTTCTGCCAGGATAAAAGGTAGTAATTTATTCTATTTAATTATGCAGGGTGGAATTGAGATTAATGCTTAACTCTCTTTTTTTTCAGGAGTAGCGAGGATATTATTGAGAAGAATTGTGAACCAGCGGGGAAAGGAATTTGACGGAGATTTCCAGACCACGGGGTAGATGAGGGTGAGATCGGCGCAAGGGAGGGGCTGCCGACGAAAATGGCTGTGTTACGCACACGGTCCAGAAGGACACGTCCGTAAGAGGGCAAAGTGAAACACAGACGGGGGCCACCCTGCCATCCCTCTCAGCGGGCCTCCGCTCCTTTCTCCACGTTTTCCGCCAATTGACATTGTTTCTCGCCCGACAATTGACACCGTCGCCACGCTCCCTTTCTCTCTCTCTCTCTCTCATTGGGCACCGAGTGAGATCGATTGCTATTATGTGGCGGCTGGCGAGCGATCCGAGGGCTCACCTGAAACCACCGCCAGCCGATCCGCGGGATGCACCTCGCCTAGTCAAGAGGTAAATATCTTATCCGCGCACTCGCCGCTTACCCCGAGAACCGCGCGGAGTCCGCCCCAATTCTCCCCTGGAGTCCAGCATCCCTGGAGGAGAGTGCAGGTGTACTTAGGGTCGCCGAGTGACAAGTAGAGAGAACCAAAAAGAGAAGAAAAAACGCCCTGTCACTGGTTTTCGGGGTCAGGCGGTTATAAATAGTCGCGGTGGCACGGAGACCCTCGCAGTCCCCGACTTCCAGTTGGAGGAACCGCGGAAGCCACTGACCACCAGCCCTGACGAGCGCAATTACTGGGAAGAGTTTGCGGAGTTGGCGATCGCACGTTGCATCCTCGCGCGATATTTCGGGGGAAATGTTAAAGTGGACTTGTTCGATTTCAGGGAGACCTAGCCTGTGCCCTGAGTGCCGTGAGTAAGTGCGAAGGAGCTAGTGCGAGAGGAGCGAGAGAGAGTAGGCTGGGTGGTTTGACTGGGGCTGGTGCTTTCAGACCGGGATGCTGCGGCATTGAGATGAGCCAGTGGAGCTAAGCGAGGATTCCCCAGGAGGAGGCTCTACCACTGGAACAAGATGGCCAGCTCGTACCGTCGGCTGGTGCTGCTCGTCGCCCTGGGAGTCCTGTTGATCTCGTCGGGCTCCTGCGACGCGGACGCCGCCAAGGCGCGGGCGGCGAAGTCCCGCTCCAGGAGCTCCTACGCCTCCTGGCGCATCGTCTTCTGCCTGACACAGCCGCTATCCCCCTTCAGGACGACCGTGCAAAAGGCCTGGGACGAGGCGAGGCTCCTGTCGGCCCACGCCGACATGGACGTCTCCTACATCGAGGCGAGAATGACTCCGATGATCGAGTCCCTCTCCTACCCTCTTTCGCTCGTCAACAAGTTCTGCACGGACATCGAGGCCGGCAAGACTGTCCTCAGCATCGTCATAGGTGGTGGATCCTCCGCCAGGTTCCTCGTCACCGCCTCCGCCGCGTTGAACCTGCCCGCACTGTGGCTGCCCTTTACGCATCGCGATTACCTCCGTCAGGTGAGCTGCAAATCTTTTTTTATTATTTATTCAAAATCGCAAATTGTATTCTGTGGACATTTCAATCCTGAAATCTGACAGAATAACTGTAACCGTTTAACATTTAATTAATTGAATGAATTAGTGCTTGTGGTAGCAATAAATGATGATGAATCCGCAGGGAAACATCGGGCGATACGAGAGCCGGATAGGCTCGAGCTCGAGGGAGGTCGGTGCGGCGGCGGCCGCCCTGATGAACCGTGCGAACTGGCACGCGTTCACCCTGCTAATCGACACGACCTTACTGCCAGTGCGACATCTCCTCAGGGTGAACCAGCCAACCCTCACGCCGAGGACGATCATCCACCTGCCCACCAACGACAAGACCCTGCGGCTGAGGCTGCGCCGCGTCGCCGAAGAGAGCGGGAGCGGCGGCGTGGTCGTGATGGGCTGCGACCTCAACACCGCCCGAAGGATCCTCGCGGCGGCCGGTAGGTTCGAGATGCTCTCCGGCCGCTTCCTCTGGCTCTGGCTCGACCTCAAGGCCGAACTCAGGCCGAACGAGCCCAACATCATCAGCTCCCACGTCCTCTATAGCTCGAGGAGTGCCCTCGTCACCAACGAGCACGCGCCCGGCCTCGAAAGCACCCTGGAAGGCCGCGGCCTCAACAGCGTCAACGCCGCGAACCTCGCACCCGCCGCCGAGCGCGAGCTCAGCCTCGGCGCCCTGCCGAACCTCGCCAGCGACATTCACCGCCTCCAGGAGTACAGGTGGCAGAACGAGAGGACACTCGCGAAGCGCGAGGAGAGATCGTTCAACTACGACGAGGAGGAAGATTACAAGGTCTACGACAGAGAGCTCAACTCCAAGAACTTCATGCCGGTGGGAATGCTCGCCCTCAGGCCTGCTGGAATAAGATTAATGGGCAGCGACACCATTCTCTCGAGGATGCTGCGGGAAGCCTCCCAAGCCCTCGACGAGACCTTCATCGAGGTCAAGGGGATGACTAGCAGGCTGAGGGAGGCGCAGCTCAAGGACCATTTTATCCCCGAATGCTTCCCCGGATCGAAAGCCAAGTTCCTCAGGAGCGAGATGCGCGCCAATGTCTCCAGGACACTCACCAGGAAGCTGCGGAGGTCCGTCAATCAGATCTCCAAGGACAAAGCCGAGTTTCAGCTGCTGAACCTCCAGGCGATTCGTTTTCCTGGCAACAAGACTCAATTGCGGTTGGTTTTTCTCTATTTCTGAGGTTTCTTTCGTTCAGGTGATGATTGAATGGTGTCTGTCGACAGGTGGACCAAGGTGGGGACGGTAAAGGGCGGCAAGGAAGTGCGGCTGGACACGATAATCTGGCCAGGGGGTGGAATAGTGCCGGCTTATCTCGAGCAGGGTGGCGAGAAGATCGGGATGCCGGTTTACAAGATAGTCACTGCCCTGGCCTCGCCGTTCGCCATGGTGACGGACCTCCAAGAGGGCCTGTGTCTTCGAGGACTGCTCTGCCGACACTCCGGCAGGATAATGTGCTGCTACGGACTCAGTATGGACCTGATGTCGCTGGTTTCTCGAGAGCTCGGCTTCCGGTACGACCTTTACATCGTGCAAGACGGCCTCTTCGGCAAGCGGAACGGGCGCACCGGCACCTGGAACGGCATCATGGGGGAGCTGGTCTCGGGTCGAGCTCAACTGGCGTTCGCGCCGATCAGCGTCTCCTCGCACCGGGCGGCCGTCGTCGACTTCACCACGCCCTACTTCTTCAGCGGCGTGAGCCTCCTCACCGCGCCGAAGCTCAAGAACGAGATCTCCCTCTTCGCATTCCTGGTGCCGTTCAGCACCGAGCTCTGGATCGCAGTGTTCACTTCCTTGAACTTCACGGCGATCGCCGTCGCTCTATACGAGTGGTTCAGTCCGTTCGGGCTTAATCCTTGGGGTAGGCAGAGGAGCAAGAACTTCTCGATCGCCTCGGCCCTCTGGGTCATGTGGGGTTTGCTCTGCGGACACCTAGTTGCGTTCAAGGCGCCCAAGTCCTGGCCTAATAAGTTTCTCATCAACATCTGGGGCGGCTTCTCCGTCATCTTCGTCGCCTCGTACACGGCGACCATCGCCGCCCTTATTGCCGAGCTCTTCTTCCACGCGTCCGTCAGCAATTACCACGAGAAGAGCGTGAGTTTTTAATTAACTGGTTAATTAAATCGTCGCTCGATTCTAATATGACGTCGGAAATTTTTCTTTGGCAGTTGCTCCTGTTAAAAGTGGCCGCACCGAGAGCGTCGGCCGCCGAGTACTACGTGCAACGAGCTTACCCGCACTTGTGGTCGCACATGACAAGGTACTCGCTCTCAAACATCGCCGACGGCGTCGAGAGACTGAAGAACGGCAGCCTAGATATCCTCATCGCAGACACACCCATCCTCGATTATTATCGGGCTACAGACGAGGCCTGTCGATTGCAGAAGATCGGCGACACCATCAACGAGGACACCTACGCCATCGCCCTGGCCAAGGGTCACCCTTTGAAGGAGAGTATCTCCAACGTGATCGCCAATTACTCCAGTAACGGGATGCTCGACATCCTCCAGGAGAAATGGTAATTACCAGATTCCCCGAGGAGTCGAATCTCTTTTTACATTAATCTTACGACGCGGCATTGTCACAGGTACGGTGGGCTGCACTGCATTCGCGGGAAGGAAGGAATGGACGCCGGCTTGGATCCCGAGCAGGGTGGGCAGCCGAGACCACTGGGGGTCGCGTCGGTCGCGGGTGTCTTCTGCCTGCTAGGGATGGGCGTCGCCCTCGGTGCGATTATCCTCGCCGGCGAGCATCTATTTTATAAGTACACATTGCCTCGGCTCAGACACTGCCCCGAGGGCTCGATCTGGCGGAGCCGGAACGTCATGTTCTTCTCGCAGAAGCTCTACCGATTTATCAACTGTGTGGAGCTGGTCTCGCCCCATCACGCCGCCCGGGAGCTCGTGCACACAGTCCGGCAGGGTCAGATAGCCTCGCTCTTCCAAAAAAGCGTGAAACGAGTAAGTCAGCCTCCTCCCCTAGTCGCTAGGTTTGCTTAGTCTATAAAACGGTTTATTGCAGAAGCAGCACGAGCAACGACAGGGGCGCAAGAGCAAGGCCCAGTTCATCGAGATGATCCAGGAGATCCGAAGGTAAGCGCTCGAGGGCGAACGTACCAGATAAGTTAATTCCGATTCGCTACCGAGAGGTTCGGCCGAGGTACCAGGTGACAAAACCAATACTAATAGCGAGAGTAGTTGAACACTAGTGAACCGAGGGTGGAATTGTTCAACAGGGCGCAGCAGGAGGAGAAGATCGAGGCGCAGGTCCAGGAAGCGGAAGTGGTGGGGACCTTGAAGAAGGAGAAGGAGAACAAGGCGCTGAAGGAGCGCGAGAGGAGTCGCAGCAAGAGTCCGCTGATGCCGCGTAGTCCGAAGCGGACCGAGAAGAGCAGGAGCTCGACGAACCTCTCGAGCTCGCGGCTGGGCCTCTCGCCGATTAACCTGGACGCGCCGATGAAGCCGCGTGAGTTCACCCTGAGCAGTACGAATCTGCGCGCGAGGAGTCCGCTGGAAACGGTGGGTCGCCGCCTGAGTCACGGGGACGGTGGATCGCCCCCGCCGAGACTGGGCTCCCACTTCGGTGGGAGTGCGACTCTGAGGCCCCTCGCCCCTGCGAGGGGGGACTCTACCGGCACCGCGACTCCGACGATAAAGAGTGAACATTCCAGCGGCCAAGCGAGCGCCGGTCTCCCGACTCCGCGGTACCCCAGGAGTCCCGCCAAGCGAGGACAATCCTTCCCAGTGTTCGCGACCCTCCGACCGCCCCACGCCCATCCCCAACAGGCCTCCAGGAGTCCGCTGCTCTCGCCGCACAACGACCAGACCGCCACCATCGGCAGGAAGCTCTCGAGGGACTGGGGCTCGGGCACGATAGACTTGCGCAGGTCCACCGAGGCCGTCGCCTCCGGCTCGACCTACACCCTACCCCAGGAGATGACCCTCTCGCTGGAGAGGCCGGTCCAGGCGAAACGGCGCGACGACGAGGAGGCGATCCCCCTCAAGAAGCCTATAAGACGCGCGCGGAGCCACGAGAACCGCGACACCACTAAAATGGCGGACCTCCCGTCGCCGAGGGTCAGTGCTCAGCCGGTCGTCGGCGGCAGATCCGTGAGCGAGCGCACCAAGAAGCAGCTCGAGTCCGAGCTCAAAGCTATCCTGACTGCCAGGGCCCACCACCGCGACCTCCACCCCCCTTGATAGACCTAGTCTCGCCTCCAGCCTAACCAGCCGAGCTAACACTTTCGTGGACGGTCGAGGGAGAGCCGCGGACTGGTGGATGGGTGCCTGTGAGAGGGGCGCTTTCATTGTTTTAAGCAATATCAGATTTATAGGTCAATTTGTAGATGAATTCGACTATCCTCGCGCAATCCGGAGAGGCTAACGCACACTCATAGACACACGAGCACACAAACGACGACTGGCAGACAGGTAGAGTGACTCTCTTTGTCTAGCCACGTTGTTGCGTACATTGATAATAGTCTATTATAGGAGGAACTCCGCGCAGCTGAGAAAGTCAGCGGCCGAGCGGACCTCTGTCTTAACGAGTAGGCGACTTACACACCACACGCAGACACAGACAGACATATTTAAGCTATATAAGAGTATTTTCTTGTTGGCATTTTAACTCTACGTAAAGTCGAGAAGTCGAGGCGCGCACCGTGACACCCACACTCACCCCCCTCCCCCCTGCCAGCCGTCTCTTCCCCCTTGTTGTTGTCGAATTTGAGAGTTTAATATGAGAAGAAATGAAAAAGCGCAAATTTCTCGACGGCCGATCGCACGTCCCGCGAGATCGAACTTTGCATACTGCCACTTTAGTAAATGGAGAAATTGAAGGGGGAAGAGACGAACGGTAGGCGAGTGTCGCGGGCTAGAATGACCACTAATTAACGAGGAGCATACAATTATCTCTATGAATAGCCATCGAAATCCAAAGAGGATTGGACTCGACGAAGGAAGAAGATGTCGGTCGGACTCTTCTCGCGGCGTACTCGGATCATTAGGAATTGTGTAGTGGGAATTGAATCTTCATTTATCTTCGGAGCGTGGCACGAGATCCACCGTAGTGCGTCGTACTTCATTATAGCAAGTCTGCCTCTCTCTCCAAGGGGACGAGGGCGGGCCGCAGTCTTTATCTCGATCCTGCAGAGAAAACGCGTGGTAGAGGGATGTGGTTTTTCTTAGGCGAGAATCTTAATCTTAAGGAAGGGATTCATGAGCGAGGCCTTAGAGGTGTAGTATATCCGCCCAATTCTTTCATTAACTAGAAATAAATCGAGGCAGGCCGGGCGAACGAACGAGAGAGAGAGAGAGCCCTGTCGAGCCACGCATTCCACCATTGGTAGTCTAGTACCGGTAGCGATTTAGTTCCCGTAGATTATCCGGCGCTAGCTCGCGGACGCTAACAATCGGAGTAGGCGACGCGACGAGCGGATGCGCTCCAGTTCTGAAAGTCTTAGGCGTAGATGAGCCTGCGGAACTTAGAGTAATTCTCTCCCCCATTGTTAGAGGAACCGTTTCGTTCTCCTAGCGTATGGATAAATAGAGCTCGTGACTGCTACTCGATGAAAGTGTGTCCTGAATGATTGCTTTTTCGATTTCCCCCGTGTCTCTCTCACCTCGCCGACTCTGCAAGCCTCCTCTCGGGCAAAGTCGCGACGAAGAACAGCGTGCGAGAGGCAGAGAGATGCGACTAGAATTATGCGCCGAATCCCCCGAGAGTATGGAATTTCGACCTTGCCCAGGCATTCTACTGTGTAAACTGCAATCGACTCCGGTAGGCGAGGATCTACCGAGGGCACGCCCGCCGGCAAGTGGCGCGACTACCTAATTCATTCGTCGAGAGAATCCCCCAATTGCAATCTCTACAACTTTTGCTTGAACTTGACTCATTGAGAAGGATCTTGATTCGCCAGGGGAGACGCTGGTACCCGCGTCACTTGGCGATCGGTAGAGTTGCCCGCGCAAAACTAGGGGGCCAGTCTAGAGTCACCCGAGCCTAAAGAGAATCAAAGGATATATAGACTAACTAAACTAAAGCTAGCGCGCTAAGCACTAAACTAACGATAACATAACGAATGATCGTAGCAGTAAACGACAACCTCTTCCGCGGTAAAAGGGTTCCGCCGCTAATTTGGTCCAGTAGTGCTCCGCTTCTCCGTTCTCTTCCTCTCAGGACCGTTGAGGGTTCGCGAGGGGGGAAACACACACTTCTCCTGGGCACGCGGCGCGTCTGCTGTGCAAGGTGGTTTTCGAGATCCGGAAATCATCATCCTCCTGAAAGTCCTCGCGTGTGTACTTGTACATATAGTTGCTCTACATACATACCACGTGTCTTCTACCTAGCTACCTGACGAGAACATTATTGCACTGAATTAAAGGTCGAGCCCCTCCGTACTCTTCAATGTTGTGCGCCAACAAGGAGCTGCGTCCCGTAAGAAATCGCCTGGAAGCAAAAAAGGGAAAGAGCGGCCGAGCACGGAGAATGAATGACGCGCGCGAGCCTGCGAGGAGTCGAGAGAGATTCCGTTCCTGCGGAAGGAACTCCTAGAATTCTAACGTGTACTTTTCAAGGAGAGAATGCGAGAGATCGGGAGCGAGAGAGAGGGGGAGATTGATTTTAGCGGCCTACGAAGTGCGTACCAACCAGGATCGGAGCTCTTGGTTTTTTAGATGAGACTTTCGACCTCGGAACTCTCGGTGGAAGAATGGAGCTCCGTGTCTTTTGTCTTTGCCCCTCTCTCTCTCGCTCTCCCCCGGCATTCATCCCATAATTCCAATGGCAATAACGATCGTTCTCAACTACAAAGCACTGCCACGATTTTCAATTAACATTAACAGATCCATTGGTTTCCGAGTCCTGCCAAAGTAGAAACACTAACCGCTGTATTCGACCGAGCAACGCCAGGAGAGTGATTCGCCCAAAACCCCCAGCTCGCGAGTCTCGCGATGAATCCGACAAAAGCTGTGCCAAAAACACTGTGCCAAGCATAATATACAATTCGTTTACTATAAGTAAAATCCGATTAATCAGCCATTCGATCGACTAATCTCCTGGCGGGCTGCTCGCTAATACTATAATTCTAATATGTAATTAATTCTAAGGCGTAGAGGTAACTCCTGTATTCTTCTGTTGGGCGGCATCCGAGCACTAATCACTGGAGCGATCAGTCCAGGAATTAGTAAGGCGCGCGCAGAAAAAAAAGGGAGAAGAGCCACGGTGACGCAACGCCGGGCAGCAAAACGCGCCGATTATCGAACAATCACTGATGCTCCTCCCCAGGGCAGATCCGCTCGTTTTTTCCCTCCTCCGGCTATAAACTCCTATTCCCCCCCTGGAGAAGGACTCCGCGAGAGTACTGCTGGGACGACGAGTCCTACCTGCAAAGTCAGCCAGGAAATCATGGGGAATTCGAGGAGACATGGATATATGTAATCGAACTCTAGGACGGTGACTTGTTGGCGTACGGTCTTAGGTTAGGTTCCTCGTGACCTACCTCGTCTCTCTTGTTACGCCTACTACTAAACACTGTTATTGTTGAGAACTCCGTAATTAATAAGAAATAAATATATTGTCTCGAATTAACATCCCTGACTCTCAATTCCTACTCCGCTGCTCCAATTCCTAGGAAGCTGTGACTCTCAGTTTGTCTCCTCCTTCGCTGGGAAATTCAGAGAACTAGTAGCAGGTGGAATCCGGGGATTACCAGGCTTCCACAAACTCCAATCTCCACTGATAACTTTCCGGGTACTGCTGATACTGGGACGGATCTTTGTGGGAAGGCTAGACCTTACTATTACTCGCTCCACAGGCTTATAATTAACAGACTGCGCATCCACGTGTGATTACTACCTGAAAGAGAAACAATGAAGTGTTAAAGGGGACTGCTGGCACCTTTAAAGCTCGCCACTGTGGAGCACCGGCAATCATCAACAATTAACTAGAATGACTCTGTCCATTTCTGCAAGTTTGCACTATCACACTTTTATCTGCACCCTGGCACAGGTTTTACATAACAGTAAACAACTGTGCCTACCTAATTGGCCGATTACTCTGCAGGAATAGCTAAGCATACCAGTTGGAGCAGCTCCCAACTACAAGCCTCCGAACTCTGGGCAGAGTGAGTGTGTGAATTTGGAGGAGTAATCTAGCGAAGGGATAGTAAAGGCGAGCCGAGTCGGAGATTAATCGTAGAACGATGTTGGAATGCTGGCGGCGAGGCCCGTGCGTGGAGGAGTGTCGGGTACTGGGTGTGTGTGCTGGCGGGCTCGAAGACGGCTCTCTCGAGACTGGGAATTTGCAAGTCATTCGAGTCATCTACGGTCACGATTGCTGTTTCACGGTCGTACTTTCGCCTATGTCTGGTGGTCGGCGTTGGGGCGCGCGCGCGCGCGCGCGTCTTGCGCTCGCTCGGCCGTGCTCGCGCGTGTCTTCCCGTGGCATTCTGGCAATCGTGGCCCGTCGTCGCCGAGGAGTCGGCATCACCTTCGCAGGGAGTGCGGCCAGGTCAAGCGGGAAGCAGCAGCGAACGTAAGTTGTCTCGGCTCACTCTCGCTCTCTCTCTCTCTGGCTCGCTCTGTCTCTCTTTCCAGGGGGACTGGGCGTCCCGGCGCCGGCGTCGCTCTCTCCTCTTTCTCACGCCCACGCCTCTTCAACCCTCGATCGCACCCTCTTCCTCTTCCCTTTCGTCCTCGCTTCCTCCTCGCTCCCTCCCCGCCTCCACCACCGCCGCCTCTCTCGCTCTTCCGTGTTGTGCCGCGTCGTGTGTGTACCTTGGGGATCGTCGCGGTGTGTGCGCCGGAGCGCGCGCACGTACACGCGTACTCTAGGCTTCTACTCCCGCGCGCACTGGCAGCCTGAGTCGTCGACTGGTGCCAGCACTTGCGAGTCGGGACTCCGTGGATCGTCCGGTCCGGCGCGCGGAGAGTGCGAGCGGAGGCTCGGAGAGCCGCGTGTGCGAGCATGTGCGTATTAGAGTTCGAACGCTCCTCGAGCTGACCTGCTCTCTCGGTGTTTTCCTCGGGGAGAGAGAGGGGGCGAAGGGAGGGGGAGAGAGCGAAGGGCCAGGAAGAGACGAATCCAAGAGACGAGTATAGTTCCTCCAGTTATGGCAGAGGGAACCGCCGAACTCTAACGTGAGTGGCCATCCGAGCGATCTCGCCTGCTGGCCTCCGCCAGTCTCGCCGCACGATCAGTCGGATAACTCGACTGATACTGTCACCCACTCGCCCGGCCGCCGTCGAGACCACGCACTTCCCGTTCCGATAATCCTCCGGCTAAACTGCGCTCGAAACGGCAATCTTACGTTTGCCTTGGATCTATATCTCCGCTCGAATCTCGCCACTCCGGCAGGACTGCCCCCCTCGTTCGAGCACTCGCGGGCGGAATCGTTCGGAATGTGATGCTGGGAGGTATGTCAGTCCCTCCGGTGCGAGTGCTCGGGGGAACCTGGGAGCGGCGAGGACTCTATCGCCGTTTGAAACTGTCGACCTTTGGAACTCCAAGTACATGCCGTACCGATCGCCGATAGCCCAACTTCCCAATATTAGTAATCACGCGAGACAGCACGTTATCGCGCTCTCGCTTCCAAGTACGATGCACTCGCTCGGTCCAATGGAAAACAGCGGAGTCAGCTGGCGCTCTGTCCAATCGAGAGGAGAGCGCGAGGCCCTCGCGCTCATTGGACCAACCCTCCGGCCCTTCGCGGAGAGTCCGTTTTGAACTCGCGGAGAAGAGAGAGTGCATCGCTCGGCCACCTGGGAGAGGAGAGCGCACCGCGAGATCGGCCCTCGAATGTAAACAATGCAGTGCGGTTTATCTCGGCGCGCGTATGTCTATATGTATCGAGGTTCTCGCGGGCTCATTCGGGATGATTTTTCATTTCGTCGATATCGCTTCTTGATAATACGGCGCACGTATGAATGACTGTCAACCGATGACCGAGATTCCCCGGGCAGCGTGACTGGCGAGAAGCGGTCACCCAAGGTGTTGCACTGACTGTCACTGGCGCGCGAGCGCGCGAGCGCGCCAGCTACCTACGACACACGCACGTGCTTATGCTAATTGGGCCTTACGTGCGCACACCTCCGCCTTCTAATTCCTGTCGCGATAAACGGCTGAATAGATTCCGCGCCCGATATCCAATTGTCCGCCTGGCCCGCAAGTGTTTTTTCTCTCTCGAAAGAATGAATTATTAATGTCGGGCCTTTTTGCAGATCATTTTAATGGATGGGGAAGAAGAGCACGACCCGGCGAGAACAGGGGCCGGGGGAAGCTTCCCGCTGAGGAATTACGAGGGAGGTCCGGCCCCGGGCGAGGATAAGGATCTGGAAGGTATGCTGAGTACCGAGAGCAAAGGAGAGCTCGGAGATATGACCTTCTCCATGACGAATTACATCAAGGACGCGATGAAGATGATGTTCATGATGAGGAATCACCAGATGCTGACGGACGTCGTCCTCGAGGTCGGCACCGAGCTCTTTCACGCGCACAAGGTCATCCTGGCCGCGGCCAGTCCGTACTTCAAGGTAGTCCGCTTGCCCTCGAGTCCGGCCCCTCCCACTGTCAGGTTCTCGGTGTTATAGCGCGCTGATCTCTCTAGGCAATGTTCACCGGCGGCCTGAGGGAGTGCGAGATGAGCAGGGTGAAGCTCCAGGGTGTCTGCCCCACCACCATGGCCAAACTCATGTCGTTCATGTACACCGGGCAGATACGCGTCACCGAGATTACCGTTTGTTCCTTACTATCCGCCGCAACTATGTTCCAAGTATGTATTTTTTGCTTTTATTGTGATTGGCGAGTTAATTGGGATCTGACTTTATTGATTACTCGTTTTAAACGCAGGTGAGAAACGTCATAGACGCCTGCTGCGTCTTCCTCGAGCGGGAGCTGCACCCGACGAACGCGATCGGCATCGCCAACTTCGCCGAGCAACACGGCTGCAACAGTCTCTATCACAAGGCGAACCAATTCATAGTGCAACACTTCAACAGAATCTGCCAGGAAGAGGAATTCCTCCAGCTCTCGGCGATCCAGTTGGTAACGCTCGTGAGAAAAGACGAGCTAAACGTCCAGGAGGAAAGAGAGGTCTACAACGCCGTTCTCAAATGGGTCAAATACAACGAGGAAGCGCGAGGACCGAAAATGGAGCACATACTCCACGCAGTTCGCTGCCAGTACCTCACGCCCAACTTCCTCAGGGAGCAAATGAAGAACTGCGACGTCCTGAAGAAAGTGCCAGCCTGCAGGGAGTACCTCGCACAGATCTTCAAGGATCTGACGCTCCACAAGAAGCCCGTGGTGAAGGAGAGAACACCGAACACGCCTCGAGTGATTTACATAGCCGGTGGGTTCCTCCGACATTCCCTGGACGTTCTCGAAGGGTACAACGCCGACGACAAGACCTGGACACAGCACGCTAAACTACTGGTTCCGAGATCGGGACTCGGGGGAGCTTTTCTCAAAGGCATGTTCTACGCGGTCGGTGGAAGGAACAACACACCGGAAAGCAGGTAACTATCTCATCGAAATTTCTCTTCACAAAGCTCGCAAAACCTGATCATCTTTAGGAACATCTTCCACAGGTACGACAGCGATTGGGTCGACAGATACGATCCGCAAAATGACCAATGGAGACCCTGCAGTCCCATGTCCGTCCCCAGGAACCGTGTGGGTGTAGCTGTAATGGACGGTTTGTTGTACGCGGTTGGAGGAAGCGCCGGCGCAGAGTACCACAACAGCGTCGAGTGCTTCGATCCCGACCAGGACACCTGGACGAATATAAAGCCCATGCAGATCAAGAGGCTCGGAGTGGGCGTCGCCGTCTTCAACAGGTCGGTCATTTCCCTGGTCAGCCTAAGATTATTCTACTGAATCTTAGTTATTCATCGCAATCTATAGTTGTGAGTAGTAATTCCAAGCGAAGCGAATGGCCCTGTAATAAAGAGTGGTTGTAACATCTTCAGATTACTATACGCGATCGGTGGTTTCGATGGGACGAAGCGATTGAATTCCGTCGAATGCTATCATCCGGAGAACGACGAGTGGACGATGGTTTCGCCTATGAGGTGCTGTCGTTCGGGCGCAGGGGTGGCTAGTCTGGGACAGTACATCTACGTGGTGGGTGGTTACGAGGGGAAGAGCCAATTGAACTCGGTGGAGAGATACGACACGGAGAGAGACACTTGGGAATTCGTGAGCAGCGTCAGCATAGCTCGAAGTGCCCTCAGTGTGACTGTGCTCGATGGAAAACTATACGCCATGGGTAAGAAACGACCATTCCATAGGTCTTATTGATTCTAATGGGAGATTTGCTTTTCGCAGGTGGCTACGACGGCAAAACATTCCTCAACATCGTCGAGATCTACGATCCAGCGAAGGACCAATGGGAGCAGGGGGTGCCGATGACCTCCGGCCGATCGGGACACGCCAGCGCTGTCTCGTACTACCAGTGTCCGATCCACTGCGACCACTTGGATCACAACATGCCCCTGGAACGACCGCCCACGTGATCCAACCAGCTAGAACCTTCGGTCATTAGTCGAGTATTATATAAATTTCTCACACTGGAGCAGCGTGTGTCCTCCTCGGCCGAGGAGAGGCCCAGCCAGCGAGCTCCGCAGACTGAAATCCGAGCTTAGTCGATAGTGAGAGTGTGAGCTGGAGCGAACTAGTAACTAGGAAAATAGATAGCTTTTGGGAGGAGCGATCTGCCGAGAGATCATATTCCAAACGTGGACCAGTCCGACTGGAATCACTGGCGCTGGCCTTGAATGCGCGTCAATGCGCGCCCGACCATCAAACAGTTTTTCTAGTGCCTTTTCCAGTGCGATTCGGGAAGAATCCTCGCGGCTTCCTTCCCGCACGGACAATTGTGAGTGGTTGCGCGAACGTGCTCCTCACCTTTTTATAGACTCTACACACCGATTCCCCTCTGTGTATATATTTGTAATATAGCTAGGCGAGAATGAAATATATACGCGTGGCCCAAGTGTGCCTTGAAACTCTGAAACTGCCGCTCTTCACTCTCTCGACCCCGAATTCTAACCATAGCAGGGCACGAAAGCCGACATGTTGGAGGGCGACCAGACTTGCCCGACTTGCAACGGTCTAGGTAATCGTATTAATCAGCACAGTGGAGATAGGGGGAGGATTTTAAAGATAGGATATATTCGAGGTAAAGAGACGAGGAGGAGGTCAAGACTATCACTGCCGTCGATCAAGCAGTCCCACCGGGGGGAATCCGCCAGGAAACCCGATAAGATTAACGCCCTGTCATCCGACGTCCACCTGCCGCTCCTGCACACCAGGTATCACCGTGAAACTGTTAATTTGCCGAGTGGAAAGACACCCCGGAGAGAAAATATTGTGAGAGATAACAATACTCGTCTGTCAGCAAGAGCAGCTCGAGCGAGGCGAGGACGGACGTCGAGGACTACACTGCACTGCTGGACCAGAACTTCCTCAGGGTGGCCGAGTCCTTCGAGAATCCCCAGGAAGTCCTCAAGGACAGTCTGCAGAAGCTCAAGGATAATCGCTGGCAGACCAGCACTCCTGCTCTGATCAATCTCATGCAAATCTCCAGGTTTCACCCGGAACTACTCGATTCCGTCATGGGACTCGTCAATAGGAATCTCTGCAGGTCGCATTGACTATCGCAATCGCTCAATTCGCAATTTGTACGGCTAAGCTAGTACTTCTATGTACAAAATGTAATAAGCGTCGCTTGGACCCCCAGTCTTCTGAGCAACATAAGGCCCCAAATAGTGCGGACGGCCTGCCAGCTCTCGAGGGAGTTCTACAAGTCGATCCAGTACGCGCAGAGGCCGGAATTCGACGAGTTGGTCGGCCAACTCCTCCTGAAAAGCACACACGCGAAAAAGGGGATACGCGAGGACGCAAGAAACGCCCTGAGGACGATGGTCCGCCAGTTGCCGCCGAGTATTACTGTCAGGATACTCACCGGCGCCAATGAAACTGGGTAATTGCATTCGTCGCTGAGCAGAGAATCGTTTATTTATAGTAAATCCTGACTCCAGGCACAAGAATCAATATATTCGAGCAGTAATTAGCATGTTGCTCTGCGATATCGTGGAATTGATCGGCCCCGACGTTCTTCTATCGAACCCTAGTCTAAAAGAAATTCGCGCACGAGTTTTGACTTGTTGCCTCAAGTTCCTCGTCGACGGCAATCTCGAAGCAAGGTAGCTTTCATTGCGTATTAAAGATATTGTCCATAGCAAGCGATCTCGCCTGTTACAGGAACAATGCGAAGAAAGCTTTGAAACTTATGATGAGCCACAATAATTTCGATCTCCTCTGCTCGAGATACGTCGATCCCAAGCTCGCCAAGTTCGTCAATCCACAATTGATCGGTTTAAAGTATAGCTAGTGTACTTGTACTCATTAATAAAAATCATTACCAAACTCACCAAACTTAGCTTAAATTTCCCGGGCTCACTCGTCCTAGCAGAGCCAAAATGGCTGATTGTTGAAAAGTATTTAACCTGTCAATGGTGGCGCTGTTCAGAAATTAATGACGTAAGGTTGACTACTACCATATAAATTACTACACAGTTATAATTATCCGATAGCAGCGAAAGGCGAGTGAATCATTGTACAATCCATAAATGCGACACGGACTTACGTAAAGAAAAGGGTGTCCTTCGAATGCTGCTCAAAGTCAAATGAGTCACCCTGTATGCATCCTTGCACCACCGCAAATACACCAGTTGGACCCACTTAAAAGGTGTCCCAACAAGAACGAATTTACTATCTTCATTTGATGTTCAATGCAAATGCTAATAAAAATATTAGCTATTTTAAATTATTATACTGTCAGAGGACTGATTGGGTGTTCCAAGACTCAAAAGGGTCAGAGGTTGAAATTCCAAAACCCAATAGGGTTGGAGAGCTGAAATTCCAAGGCCCAAAGGGTGAGAGTCGGTGGTCCTAGACCCAAAAGGTCACAGAATCGAAATTCCAAAACACAAATAGGTCAGAGAATTGAGAGATTCCAAGACTCAAATTGCATAGAACCGAAATTTCAAGATTAATGGTACGAAAATCGAAATTCCAAGACCGAACGATGATTAAATTTCTATCCTATAAATTACCGGACCCAAACGATCTTTTGCCTGGGACCCCTAATCACCCTAATAATCGTAACTCGCGGTTTCTTATCGGTCACCCTTTATAAAACTAATTCACTAAACTCCCGCGAGGGTGCGCTGGACGCGCGTGCGCGGGCCGCCGTCGAATTGCGCGTGCGCCTCCCTGCGTTCCTGGAGGGGCGTAGAAAGGAGGCCATATTGTACAGTTAAATTGCAGGAACGAAAAATAATTGTATCGGGCAATAATCGGGTTTGATTTGGTCTGTTATTGGCGGGTGGGTGTCAGCGCGTCATCGGCCAGGGAAAAGCAGGCGGGCGCTCCTAGCAGTTGAACGGCTGGCCGAGTTGGGCCCCCGCGTTCTTCCTCTCTCTCTCTCTCTCGCTCGCTCGCTCGCTCTGCGTTCGCCCCCTTTGTGTACAAGAATCGGTGAGAGTGCGCCCTGCTGATACATCGCACTGCCCCGAGACAGCGAGCTCACGGCCGTGTCCCGAGGAAAGAAGCGAGAAACCGGAGCTCCACACACCACCTGCCGCCAGCGAGATGGGCACTCGAGATGACGAATACGACTATTTGTTCAAAGGTACTCGCCACGCCTCCCTCGCCTTAACCCTTTTTCCCAATTCCGAGCTGACAAAGCCACACGTACGCCGCCACACATACCTTCCGAGGCTTGCACATCGCGGCACCGCCACCCGACACACACATCACCGCCAGCGAGACAGTGACACGTACTGTAGGGATTTGCCTCTGCGCCTCGAGATCTTGAAATCGTCCAGTCTGCTTTCCGACAACTAATACGCATTTCTCTCGCTCTCTGTCTCTCTCTCTCTCTCTCTCGCTCTCTCCGGCCAGCAAGTCCTCGACTAGTTTTCCCTTGCGAGTCGCTCCAAGGGAAGATTCGGATAAACAGTCCCTCGCCCGGGGCATACGTCGAGGACTTGCTCCGGGCTATCGTTAACCCTGCGATACCGCTAGCCAGCCTTTCTGCGCTAGAGTCAAATGGGATCAGACAATATTGCACGCTCGCGGAGTCGCCTGTTGAGGGTTAGATTGTCAGCGGTGTGTACGGTAAGTCCTCAACGCGATTAAATCCTACCAACAAGAGTCGCTCGCTCGCGCCGCTTCAAGGAAACTACGACTGTTTATGCCGAGGACTTTCTGTGACTTGGCTTTCCTTAACCCTGCGGGAGCACCCAGGCGGCCCTAGTCTAATCGGAGGTTGCAAGCTGGAAGGTTGATTCTCGCGAGATTAGGATCCGCAAGTTCAAGTCCGCCGATTGGTCATATTCCCGTGATTGGGTGTTAGGTTGGGCCTAGCGCTTCGAGAGGCGTAGCTTTGATGATAAAAAGTCGGAGGTTTAATGAAATAGACTTGTAGGAGGCGATTGCCTGGCACACCATCGCTGCCCATGTGTCCTCTACGTGTTCCGCCATATATGCATGGTTTTGCGCCGAGCGCCAAATAAGGATTAATCCTAGGAGAGAACTGCTTCTAACAATCGGACCTCGGTAGTTTACTATCTTTAGCGAAAATATTGATATCAATCAACGGCTGCAGGAGGCAAATCAAAGGCCTTCGCCTGGAGAGTAGGTTCTAACAAATTAATAGTGTAAATCAGTTCGATAAGATAAAAGAGGATTTTTCCGAGCGAGGTCCCGATAAATTGCCATTGCTCGACGGCGACGAGTTGCGCCGCTGAATTAGGTTAACAGCTCTTTCGGGATTCGTCGCGGACTGTCAATCACCGGCTCAATAATACAAAATAATGTGGAATCGAGCTGATAATTGGACAAATCCAGTCCAATCAGGGCGAATAAAGAAACTAGTTCATTTGTCGGTGGTCTCGGTGGTCGGAGGCGGGCAAGTGCGCTGGGCTCGGGTTCCGTTGCTCGGTGCGCGCCGATTCCGCCAGGAACGATTCTATCCTCGAAAAGAGAATCCGCGCTTTGTATTGGCCGTTCAAAGGTCCGTCCGGCATGTCGACGACACATGCTCTGACGTGTCCCGCTCTCGTGTCGCAGTTGCCGTCATGTCAACGCCGCGATTTCGCTCTGTCGCCGGGCGAAACAATGCAAATAGAGATTAAGCCTTAATAACATTGTCGTTATTCCAGTTCTCGCGATTTTCCGAGAGGAATTCCTTCCGTCGCGGCGATGATACAACACGAACGCATCTCGGGACTCGGAGCGGCGGAATAATTATAAATTAATTACGAAGACGCGCGCGTGTAATTATAAACAGCCGGTAAACATGACGCGAAAGTACGTCGGCGGCAATGACCTATACATTGAGAAATGACGTAAAGGGACGGAGCGCGCGGTGACGATGTGTCAAAGGGCGATGTTGACGTTCCCATCAGCTGTTACATGCTCTTACGTTTCTTGCAGTTGTCCTCATCGGCGACTCTGGCGTAGGAAAGAGTAACCTTCTCTCCCGGTTTACGAGGAATGAGTTCAACTTGGAGTCGAAGTCGACCATAGGCGTTGAATTCGCCACGCGTAGTATACAGGTTGACGGTAAAACGATCAAAGCCCAAATATGGGACACCGCTGGCCAGGAACGCTACCGAGCAATCACCTCTGCGTGAGTATATCTCTCTTTTAGATCTTTCCCGCGTGTGGAGGAAATGTGTCTAAATCGAGTTCTCTTGTTGGGCAGGTACTACCGGGGCGCAGTAGGAGCATTACTGGTCTATGACATTGCGAAGCATCTGACATATGAGAACGTGGAGAGATGGCTGCGGGAGTTGCGGGACCACGCCGATCAGAACATCGTAATCATGTTAGTCGGGAACAAATCGGACCTGAGGCATCTACGTGCCGTGCCGACCGACGAGGCTAAAGCATTCGCCGAGAGGAACGGACTCTCCTTCATCGAAACATCGGCTCTGGACTCGACGAATGTCGAGACTGCGTTCCAGAACATCCTAACAGGTACGGTCCGTCCATTCCACCAGAATCCATCAATCACCACTCTCTTTTCCAAGCAAACCTCTCGGGAACCACGGAATACGAGTTTCCGCCATCAAACACTTGGGCTCGACATTGCTTTCCTCTATTGCGGCTCGGAGCTCGACTGACCAGTACATTGGCTGTTGCAGAAATCTACAGAATCGTATCACAGAAACAGATACGAGACCCGCCCGAAGGGGACACCATCCGGCCACAGAACGTAGAACCCATTGACGTGAAGCCAACGATGAATCCTGAGGGAATGCGTAAGCAATGCTGCCAGTGACTCACCTTGCTGCTTAAAATGTGTGTACACGCAACTACAGTATAAAAGCAAAACGACAAAAAAAACAAATACGAAACGTATATATATATATATGAATATATCGCGGGGCCCGAGGGCCCCGGCTATCGCCAACTTTCTACGAGAAGGGAAAACACAGAAAAAAGGGCTTAGTCTATCCTCCAGTTTACAGAAAGGGAAAAACACACACACGCATACCACACGAGAGCGCGTACATGCCGTGCGCTATCGAGGGGAAACAAAAAAACAACCCAACACGAAAGTTTCTGGGATAATTCTTTGTACGATAGCATAGTCTTATCATAAGGAAAACTGTGGTTAGTTAATTATAAATGTTAAATTGATTTGTAAATTGAGTTAATCTTAGCATATGTCGAAGTAAAGATCACTGCAGACTACTACTCTCACTATGTATCATTTCTTCCGAGGGAGTCGCGTGTGCATGAGCGAACCGCGTACTACACGACTACCAATTACTACACTTTTCGATCCCTAGTGATCCTCTTTGAAAGGAAGCCGGTTCCACACACGATACAATCATATTAGCGTACCTCCATGAGTACCTGCGCCTCCCGAATTTCTGTATTCTCCCTTAGGTCCCGATTTCAGACTATTTCCCTTATCTTCATTACGCCGGTAATGTAGGGAAGTGATTGATATCATTTCGCGTTTACCTACCGCGCCTCGACAATTGCCCGCGTCCCATTGGTAAATGGGGAAAGAGCGCGACTTTGAATCTTTCTAAGGAACAGTCCCAAAGCTTCCGCTGTCTCACGGGCCTGAATTTCTGCGCAGATGACGGAGCCGCGAAGTGGGAGCAACTATCGAGAGCAAGATGAGAACCATCAGCATCCAGGCGGAGGCAGTCACCGGGAGGCGTAAGCGATTGCTGAGAGAACGGGAGCTAAGACTAAGTGCACCAGATCGTACTCTCGTTTTCTAGAGCATCCTTACCGAGTGGATGTCGAGGCAATTGCTGGCCCAGACACACAGACAGACAGACAGACAAATACCTAATACAGACACACACACACTCGACTATACTTATCGAAATTACACTGCGAAGACACGGAAGACTAGCGGGGCATCGATTGACTGCAAGCTATATATATATATACATACATATATATATATACATATAGTTATATATATATGCACTATTCTATCCTTGAAATTCATCTCTGTCCGGATCATATCCCTAGGCCTATCCTCTGCAACCTTCCACCACCAACCCTCGTCTCTCTCTATCTCTCTCTCTGTCTCTCTACCCCCGTCCCCCCTTCTTCCCAGCCCCTCTCCGCCTCTTTGTCACTATAATTATATTTTATGTTACAAGATAACTAGTGTTGAATTATTGCTTCTTTGTGATACGTATGATGTGTACTCCTCTGGGCGCGTAGGACGACTCTGTGTGTGTGTATATGCGGGCCCTTCTCTCGAGCCTATGCGAGGGACGAAGCGTTATTGCGATTACGCGTTCTTAATTGCACCGCATAGGAAGACAAGGAATTCTTAACTAATTAAGGAAGCTTGCGATCGAAACCGATCCATTTGCGCCGGCTGGGAGCGACGGGCCCAACGGCAAAGCTCCCGATTAACGAATCACACTGCTGTCGACGCTTCGTAGGCGAGTCCGCAAGGATAGCGATGAGAGTACGATTGTGTTCGCTTCGATTGGCATTGGTTTCGGGCTGTGCGAGAATCTCGAATGAATAATGCGTGCGCGGGAATTGCGAGGATTTTTGGAGAGCCGCCGCTAAAACCGGAGACGGATTCGAAGCCAGTGGGAAAATCGAGCGAATCGAATCGGTATGAACGTCATCGGATGATGAGCGCGGAGAATCCGAGTACTCCGGTTTCACCGGTCCAAAAGGCCTAAACCAGGGAAACCTGTGAGCAATATTGTGTCGCGAGCCACAGACGTTCACTTAGCACTTCACTTCATTTGGTACAAGATGATCGCGCGGGGTACGAAGCGGTCTATAGAACACTAACGAAAGCAACGGGCTGCCATCGGGCGCATCGCGAACCAGCTGGCTTTTAGGCAGGAACGCTTGAATGGGGATTAAAAACAAAAATATTCTTACCGCTCACTCTCTTCCGCTTTCGGATATCTGTGCACATGGCAGGGCGCTCTGTCGACTTCTCGCGGCGGTGTAAGTGCTTTCGAGGGGAAACTATTTTTTCAGAAGACAAAACGGGGAAAAGGAAGTGGAAACTGCGCGCGATGGATCGCGCGGTAGTGGGAGGGTTTTTTCGTACTATACAATTATTGCTTTAATGTATGTAATTATAATGTTTTATTGTTATGAGGCTCCAGTGTATCTTTAAAAAATAAATAGAGAGTGAGTCAAGTCTTAAGTATTCATCCACTCGTATTCTATCGCCGGCGAAACCCTTGACAATTTTCTTCTAGTATGTTTAATCGATGATAGATCGATGATTACTGATCCTTATGGATCTTTTCGCAAGTCGAGGCTTTCACAAAGAGAACGAGAGCTCGTTCACTCCAAAATCAATAATTAATTAAAGTAGAATTCTTCCAAATCAGTAATTAAACAAAATAGAAAGCAAAATAGAATTCTAACTTATCGACCGAAATCTCGCGAGTGGCGCCATCCGACGTCGAGCGAGCAAAGCTCGAACGAATTAAGGAATCTCTCGCGCTAAAGTTGGCAACAGTGTGGCATCAACTTTCAATTGAATCGCAAAGGCCAGTCTTGTCCGTTGGATCTCGAGTCCGAGTTCCCCGACAACTAGTTATTCCACGAATGGATCGCGCGTGAACGATGCCGAACTTTCGCCAGCAATATAAGGAAAAACCGTTCGGTTTTCGCGGCGCGAAAGAGAGTCGGCTGCTTCGAGCGGAGGCCAGGAAGGAGACGAGCAGGAGCCAGCGTTCCAATGCTTTCAACAGGAATCGAGATATTCCGCTTGCGACGGTCAACTCGAGCCAACTACAAGGTAGAAGTTCAATCGAGTCTCACCAACTTACTCCTCAATGTTTAATTAATCAATTAATTGAAAGTTTAATTAATATTATTGTGTATATATAATTTAGATTTGATATTCACAGATGCAATTGTAGAGCCAAAAGTGAAGGAGGATAGACTCATAAGACTAGAGAGATGGAAGGCGGAGAAGGAAAGGCAGAGGAGAAGGGAACAGGTAAAGAAGAAGCCACCCTTCACAGTCGGAGTCGTTCATCACAAGATCTACTCCCCGGCTGGTAAAGACGAAACTCTAGTCGCTGCAATCAAGCCTAGAGTTGTAATACCTAAGCCGACCAAGAAGATATCCAAAGCAACGGAGAAAAGATTGAAAGCGAAAGCCCTGCAGGAGAAATTAAAGCCAGCTCCGAAACCACCGGGGAAAGTGCAGAAGGCTCGTCAGGCAAAGCAGTCCATAGCACCAGTGGACTACAAATTCACAGCACCAGCTGGCTTGTTTGAAATTCCACTCTTCGGGAAATCAATCATCACAGGTATCGATGAGCATGTTAGGAACTTTGCTTTATCTCCTCCCAAGAGAAGGTTCCATAAGAGAAGTAGTACCTTTGGATTCAAAGTGGAGAGCATCCGTGGCGATGAGAATGTGAGTCCTGCGAGTGCGAAATCGAAAGCAGCAATAATCAAGGCTCAAACTCCAAGGAAGTCTCTGAGTAGATTGAAAAAGGAATTGAATTCGTCGTTGGACGAAAAAGATGTGTTGAGCAATGCTACTTCGATTTTAAATACAACTTTCGAGAAAGTAGAGGATCCGCTTAACGAGTCCAAAGGAGTTCCGATTGTGTCAGTAAACGAGAAAACGCCGACAAGTAATACTTCCGGCGATCCAGCAATGTTCTCGCCGTACATAGTCTCGAGCCGAGGTAAAGATAAAGCGAGAAAAGAGGAGCAATTGCGACGAGGTTTGGGAATGTCGCCGGTGGACGGTGTTCCAACGAGAGCGACTATAATACAACAGCGTCTCAACATGTCTGTCGAGGACGAGGAGAAGACCGTGCAGTACTTCTACTTCCTGCTCAACAAGGAATCCGAGAGGCTGCGCGAACTCTGTCGCCAGTGGGAGGAAATAAAGGCCGAGGCCGAAGTAACAGAGGACGCGCAATACCAAATTAATCAGGCGATCGGCCAGACGAGTCTCTTGCTGAATAAAAAGTTCGAAAGCTTTCGAAAATTGATACACGAGTGCGAGAGCGGCTCCGGCGAGATGTTGGTAACGTGCAAGGACCTCGAAGGATTCTGGGACATGATGTACAGAGAGGTGAAGGACTGCGATGCGAGATTCCAGAGATTGGAAAAGAGTCGCTCGGAGAACTGGGCGGAGGAGAAGCCAGAAGTGGTGAAACCGATCGCCAGGAAGAAACCTGTCGCGAAGAAGAAGGTGGTTGCGTCAAAGTCGAGTGGAATACGAGCTCTAATCATGGCTGCGAGGAAGGAGAAGATGTTGTCGAGCACGCAGAGCGATCCAGAGAAATCGGTCTCGAGCCAAGGCGTAAATGCTTCTGCATTAAGCACGAAGAGTCCAGCGGTCAAGTATTACGCTCGGAAATCGCTGAGCTCAAGCACAATTCAATCAAGGCAAACACCTGGTAAAAAGGAGAGCACGAGGAAGAGTTTGCTGCAAGCAGTGCAGCTCTCGGAGAGCTCGAAACGGATCAGAAGTCCCCTGGCGATCATGAAGATCAGCAAAATGTGCAGAACACCCGATCCCACCGTCGAACTAGTAAGATATCCCCACCTGGAGCAAACACCTGGTAAAAGCATCCTCAAGAAATCCAAGGATACCAAAGACTTGGATTGCAGCGTAAAGTCCAATTTCAAAGTGAACTTTGACGATAATGTAACGTTGAATGAAGTCCCCGTGGACGAGGAAGTAGAAACCAAGTTGGATCTAGCAGCTGCACTCGAGAGGATCGAAAGCTTCGACTTCGACACTTCCAGGGAACAGGTGGAACTCGCGGTCGAGAGGAAGCTGAACTTCGATTCGGATAGTTCCGACGAACCCGAAGACATCTTGGACAAACTAGAAAACCAAGAAGCCGAGCTGAATAGGAGCCGCTCTCTTTACGACAAGAATGTCGTAAAAACGCCTGTCAGATTTCAAGAAGCTCCATCTCCCAAAGAGAAAGCAGAGAGACCAGCGGTTAGGAAGAGTCCAAGAAGACAAAGCACAGCCCCAGAAATTTTGGAGGACTCGAGGTCTGCTCTGGCAACCAAGGAGTTGCTAGACAACCCAAACATATCTTCAGGTCGCCGAAGCCGATTAAGAAGACAGAAAACAGTGGACGACACCTTGACCGAAGGCGAGCACAACGAGAGCATCAGGATCCTGCGGAATAGGACGATCAGCACTCAGGAAGCTCCGAGAACTCCCAGGACACCAAGAAGAAAAGTAAGTTAATCGTCACACTCCTATTCCCAATAATCGAGAATATTGAAACAAGAAACAACTCAATTCTCAAACAGGGATCGACGATTACTCCGAGCGCGGAGCAGAAAGAGAACACGACTCCTTCGAGGCGAAGGAGACAAAGTTCTCTAAAAGCACCAACCAAAGAAGAGCAGCATTCCAAGGTGGATTTGGAGGCTGCAATGGATCTGATATCACTAAACGAACGTGTCGCCGACAAACCCAGGCGATCGACCAGGTTTAGTGTTAAATATTCAGGTACGTTTATTTGCATATTTGAATATTAATATTCATATTAACATTATTTTAATATCAATTGCAATTAATTACAGATGATTGCACAGCTTGTGTGATCGAAAAACCAAAGTTTCCTGTCACGCCGCATGCGAGGCGAAGCAAATTGCCGACCAGCGAAAAGAAGAGGCGAAGCAGGTTTACGCAAACCACGTTGCCGACATGACCTGCGGGAAACTTGTAATTATAAAACCAAACGATCGCAAGGATTCGCTCGCAATTCATCGATTTAATTCAAAATCATTATTTCAGGGGGAGGCGAATCAAGAAGCTCTAACTTAGGAAGGTTTTAACTTCTTCGACTGCGACACGCTTTTTTTACTGTTTACGAACTTTTTGTATTAACAATTGATTATAGGCCGACCGTTGTGTATCTTACTATTTTCTATGAAAGTTGTATTAAAATAAAGAACGATAGGAATTTTTAAATAAAGTCGTCTGAGTTCAATTTTCCCGCCTTCGATTATCCAAAGTCGACGCGACGATATATCGATACTCGACGGATCCGTGACTTCTTTCAAACCTAGAACCGTACGAAACTAGTACAACACATCAGTATACATCGAAGCCTGTTGCATCTAACAAGTCAAAGCAAGAATTCGAGAAATTGGATTCATTTCCCACGCTCGCACTGACATTCCATCGAATCTCCAGGATGCAGGTGAATGAAAGCACGATCGAACTTTCCCTTAGCCCTCGAACCCTAGCCTCTTCCAATCGACACACTCACCGGCTTTCTCTACCGAATCTGATGCAAAACCAACGAAAGTTCTCGTAATCGCGCGGATAACGTTTATCGTCTAGGTGGCGGTATCGATTGGCAGAGTTGTTTCTATCAAACAGAATTGCCCGTAAAGTTGTTCCTCCTAACCTGGTTGAGATGCGCCCGTCGAATCGTGGGGGAAGAAAAACTTGGGATTAATCAGATAAGTGTTATCGAGATTGTAGATCGTCTGCTCGAGTCGGCGAAGTTAGCCGTGCTATGCTCGCGAGGGAATGGAGAACCGCACGAAGATGAAGCCGACCAGTGGCATCCCAATGGACATCGATCTCGATGATCCGCGGTACAGGATCAAACCGTATCAACAGATCGTTGCTTCTTGCACTGGCGCACTTATCACATCAGTTTTCGGTAATTACATGCTTTTTTAACCGACCTCGAAAAAGGAGGAGGTTCTTGGCTTCGATTTGGTTTTACTAGTCCGCAGAAAGCGAGCAGGTAGTTTTGTAGCTTGATTGCTCTGTTTTAGTGACGCCACTCGATGTCGTCAAGATACGACTGCAAACGCAGCAGAAAGCAATGATTTCCAACAGATGTTTCCTGTACTGCAACGGCCTGATGGATCACTTGTGTCCTTGCATCAATGGCAAGGCACCGCCTTGGCTCAAGACCAATGGGAAATTCGAAGGCACTGTGGTCAGTATATGTTCTTATTTCTTGTGTTAGAAATGTTCCTTCGGAGATTAATACTTGTTTGTTGCTGTTACAGGATGCCTTTGTAAAGATAAGTAAGAACGAAGGGATGCTTTCGTTGTGGAGCGGTTTGAGTCCTACTTTAGTACTGGCTGTGCCTGCTACCATAGTCTATTTTGTATCTTACGAACAGTTAAGGCTTAGTTTTAAGGTAACAGCTCAATTAGTTAAAGTACAATTCGTCGCGACTTAGTAACTTGGATTATTAATAAAACGAAATTTTTTCAGGATTCGTACAACAAGAAGTTTAATTTCGAGACGGGCACGGCCGAACAGCCCTTCTGGATTCCAATGTTGGCCGGAGGGATCGCGCGAATTTGGGCGGCGACCCTCGTCAGTCCGGTCGAGTTAATTCGCACGAAGATGCAGTCGCAGCAATTGAGTTACGCGGGTAATTGCTCATGTCCGTACTTGGCATGAAATGGTAATGAAATCGGCTACCGACACCCTCATTGGATGCTCCCGTTCGATTTCAGAAATCAAGCAAGCTTTGAAGACGGTTGTTAAGTACAGCGGGGTCTCGGGCCTATGGATGGGCTTGAGCTCGACGCTCTTGCGCGACGTTCCATTCAGTGCCATTTACTGGCTCAATTACGAAAAGATCAAGAGCATTTTTCGGGAGTCCCAGAATAGCTTCACTTTCAATCTCTTGGCTGGCGGGGCCGCTGGATCTGTAAGCGAAACACTACTTTACCATATCAATATTAATCAAATTAACTGAATATAATATTAATCTCCTTTAACTTTATTATTAATGTTTGTATTAATATTTAATATTAATATTTGTGTTAATATTTGTATTGATATTTAATATTAATATTTGTAATTCTCAGATTGCTGCCGTTTGCACGATTCCTTTCGACGTGGTGAAGACACATCGACAAATAGAAATGGGCGAGAAGGAAATCTATTCGGGTAAGCATCGTAGTTGAACCCTCCAAGTTTCGTTCCGTGAACCAACGATTCAATTGCAGACAAGCCTGGACGAAGCAGCGGCACATGGGCGATTATTCAAAGGATATACAGGCAGAGTGGAATTAAGGGACTGTTCACAGGCCTAACGCCACGCCTGGTGAAAGTGGCACCGGCGTGCGCGATCATGATCGCGACGTTCGAGCACGGGAAACGATTCTTCCAAGCGTACAACGCCGATCGCATTCGAGAGAGCGAAAGGCAGGTGCAGCTTTTGCGACAGAAGAGTCGCACCCTCGAATGAGAACTTGACTTGGTTCGACGTGACACACATCCTTTCATTCGCCGGACGAACAACTGGTACAGTGGAGCTTCTCTTATCCCGGTGGGACGTTCTGCTGTGCCATAATTTATATTTCTAGTAATTTTTAATTACTTAAGCTGAATTTACATTGTTATATCTGTGATGTACACTTTTAGGCGATGAGCCACGCTGATAAAGGTGTATTGCGCAAAAGAGTCTTATTATTGTTTACGATGCTTCCCTCCATCCTTTTTCTTTCGAAATCGAGGGACCCTGGCCCGGAAAGGAGAAACAATGTATCGAAAATAACAATAAGGAAAATAAACTCTCCCACAAAGATCGTCCCGAGTTCTTGTGCGATTTGCATTCGTATTCCCCGCCTTTTCATTAACCAACTAGTCAAATCAGCGATTGAATCGCACGAATTTTCTTCTTGGAAGATCCAAACGTAAAACAATTAGATAAACCCAAGGTCTTTATTAACCGAGAAACGATCTAAAAATTATTGATCTTCCTAGATGCAGAAATGCCGCAATGCTGCAGACTCGATCGAATTAAGCCTGTGACTAGCGAGGGCCGTAATTCGCCACACGAGGGCCCCGCGGAACTATGCAAATTTGCCAATTCCTTTACACTCGACTTCTCCTCATCAAAATGCAACGAAGATCGAATTAAAATCCAATAGAATCCGCAAATTCGATATTACAAACAATTACCTATATTTATACTCGACCATCGTGGGAATTCACGCATTAAAATTACTCGAGGAATAAAACGAGAATCGACTTACCCTGAAAAATATTAAAATATATAATAGAAGTGGCAAATGATTGTTGCAAAGGTCCTGGAAAAGGCAGCGGCAATGTGAGAGCAGGGCGGAGAATGGGGCAAGTACAGGATTGGCCGGAAAGACGTGGATTCGAGTGGGCTCAGCGATGGCAGTGGGCCGAGGCGGGTTCGGGCGTGCTCGGTTGGTCGATAAGCTCGCTCGGGGGTTGGCGCACGGTGAGCGGTGGATCGGACGGAAGTGGTGTGGCGCCTCGGCCCCGTCTCCTCCGGGATTGGTCGAGGCTTCGAGGCTTCGTTCAGCGGTCACTCACCAATTCAACATTCCAAGCGCCGGGTCTCCTTGCCGCCTCTCCGACACTGTTCAGACCGTTCTTTGGTAAGTCTGACCGCTTATCGCCTACCAAGTGACTAAAGTAAGAGTAAACCACTCGTCTACCTCGCCGATTTCCCCGAGAAACCTCTTCCACCGCCGCGAGACTATAAACCAACGATCCGCGCGGCGAATTATCCTCCCAATCTCCCAATGATTCCCTCAAACTTTAACGTCCACGAGCCAGCAGCCATTTTCCTCCGACACCTTGAACATCCCCTTCGATATCCAACAGCGAAACCCTCGCGCGAAATCAACTACAATCCCACTTTCTTCCCTTAACATTGGCCCAATCGACCGAAGGATTAATTGTCCCGGGCGGCTGGTGTTGTCGGCGATTTCTGGCCCGTGGACGGTCGCTTGTTACGTAACGGGAGGCCGCCGCCGTGCGACACGCTTTTCTCGCGTTCGATAGATCGAGCGGGGGGCCAATTCCGTGCCGCTTAGTAGATTGGCGATTCGCACGGCGCACGGTCCCACTCGCCTCGCCGCTATTCCACTCGCTTTACCAATCGCCCCTCGCGATTCTCCCTCATTTTTCCAGGTACTCAGCGCACCACACAACGGCAAACGTCACCATGTACGCCTGCAGCCGATTCATCGCCCCTGCCGTCAGGTCCACCGTGAGTAGACCTTTTTTCAATCCTCGAGCCTTTTCGACTTTTACTGGAAGAGACTCGACCTCGAGAGTCGCGCTCGATCGCTATTGTAATCGCGCGGCCGGAGCGCCAGACGATTATTATATAATTATATAATCGGAATATCGGGATGTGCGGTAATGATGGTTTCTTGTGCCCCGGAACGCGCAGTTGGTATCTGGAACCTACCTGCGGCCACTGAGCAGTGCCGTGATCACCCAGAGCCAGGCGCTACAGCAGAGTCAGAATCAAAGCTCGCTGAACCTCGTGAGTATTGCCACTTTTCATATTGCATAACCCTCCTCTCCTTTCTCGTTACATAAGCGGCTCCTGCTTCCCTAATGAGAGGAATTCAGTTTGGAAGGCAAGGATTTCTTGTCTTGAAGGGATGCTGGATTTTAGGCTGCCGGGCAGCGAAGTGTGGTGCAGCTCAGTTGGGCTGCACTGCTCTAGTGTTTTATGTAACAGAAGCATGGGGAGTCAGTCAATTCTTGTCAAGTCGGGGGATCCGTTGGTATTGATTGGGTTCTTGTGTGAGAGGGGATTCTGGATTTTAAAGAAATGTTTGATGGGCATTGTGTGAGCTAGTGTTCGAGCTTGTGTGGAGAAAGTCATGTCGGAGAGTATTGACACTAATTCTTTTTATGGATTTGGGGATTGGCCTGTTATGTCATTACACTTGACATGGTTTACATACTTAGAATATACCATCGACTCTTCGAGAACACTCTAGTTAATGCTTGTCAGATTCCTGCCTCCTTTCAATTGAACATTGTGGATTTCTAGCGAATGAAAAGGGAACATTTACTTAACTCGACTTTTTCTGCGCAGACGCCAATTGCTCGCAGTTTCCAAACCTCGGCAGTCAGTCGTGATATTGACTCTGCGGCCAAGTTCATTGGTGCTGGCGCAGCCACCGTTGGTGTTGCTGGATCAGGTATGACTCAACCAGTTAACATTTTCCCTGACTCTTACCGAGATTTGGTGGTTTGACGAGTCAAGAGGGCGACAAAAAAGCCAAAAGACTTACTGCTTTAAAAAGAATCCTGTAAACTCGACATGCATCTCATTCCTGGCTTCCTACCTTCCATTTCAGGGAATTGCTTCTGGCTTTCCTGTTCGCCTGCCTGATTATCGGATATCGCTGAAAACACTCCCACCCCTGAAGCACCAAGTCTTTCCTAAGCGATCCTTGGTTTCGCGCTAGCCGAAGCGATGGATCTCCTTTGCCTGCCGATAGCGTTCCTTATCCTTTACATAACTTTTATTAATACCCCAACTATATTTAGTCACATTTCCGTTTCTCGGCGAACTTGGCCTCCCGAAGTTACGCGCTCGCATTGATCCCAGGTAGATCGATGGATTGAAGTTCACGCAGACAGTACAGTTAAAAAAAATGATTGTATTAATCGGTAAAACTACAAGTACATGAAAATCGACGGAGCAGTCGCAGTCTGGGGAGATAATCGATAGCTAAAGATAGGTCGGAAGGGTCCGGCCCTGCAGACTGTGCCAGTTTCCTCCCGCATTGCGCACTCATCTTTTCAATAAGCTTTCTCCCTGGGATCAACATACTTACTCTTTACACTTAATTCTCTCAATTCTCTATTGAATTATTAATAACTTTGTTGTTGTTGTGTGACAATGTAGGTGCTGGTATCGGCTCGGTGTTCGGTTCCCTGATCATCGGCTATGCCAGGAATCCGTCGTTGAAGCAGCAGCTCTTCTCCTACGCCATCTTAGGATTCGCCTTGTCCGAGGCCATGGGTCTCTTCTGTTTGATGATGGCCTTCCTGCTCCTGTTCGCCTTCTAAGTCACCGAGAAACCGCATAAGAAATTGCTGATAGTTTTAGTGCGTCACTGCCAAGACAGCGACTACCTGGCTCTGCGGAGCGCGGCAGCGGTTGTCTCTGGTTTACAGGATGCCATGAAATCATTAGAGAAGCTCTCGAGTGCGCCCGGCTCGTCAAGGAGAGCGACATTGCATCGATTCAACAACCTCACGACAAAAACAAAGCACGCTCCATCTCCGAGAACATCGACAACAAGAACAACAAACGGCTGTACAGGCGCGAGATCGTCGCGCGGCGCAACTGCCACTTTCCTTCACCTGCTCTCACCCCTTGGCGGCGCTCGCCTTCCTAATCGTTTCATGGCCTACTGTTTCATGTAGAGTAAAACGTCACGTTATATTATGAGGTAATCAATTAATTTCAGTGTAATCTCGAGGTTAATAAGACAGGATCAATTCGAACTATTGTCTAAAAAGAACACGACAGCCTTACCTCCTCCGACTCTCCTGTACACACCCGATAATCGCCCGCCCCTGCCACGCGCACGGGTTCAACGTGCGCGCACGCACGCGCGCGTCAGTCATGGTAATGTCGATGCAAGCAAAGTAGTAGAATATTGCCGAGAAAAACAAGTTTTGTTACCCGAAGGAATCATCGTTGTCGTGCCATCGTGTGCGCACTTTGTTGAGGTAACTCTTGACAGAAGGAAAACTGTACAGTGATACCGAATAAACAATTTTGTTGTGAAAAATGCCGATGCCCCGCGTCTTTACTCTATTCCTCGAGTGGTGTTACGAGTCGGCCGCTTACAGTCGGAGTGATATGTCATCCGCATATCGATATCCTTGCCAAGTCTCGTGCAGCGATTTTTCGCGTCCGTACTCAAGGACGAGACGGTAATATACTCGCGACTTCCTGGTTCACGCTATGCCTCTTTGCCAATTGATTCGATTTGTGTAAGCTCGTATGTAGTACGTCAATTTTACAGAACCGCACACGCGCGCTTCGCTTTCAGCCGATCGATAACTCGCAGACAGCGAACTCCGCTTCCGCGACAAAAAGCACACCACTGATTGTTTCTAAAGAAGACGGGAAAACATTGGAAAGGGAGCCAGAATAAATGACAAACATGCTTAATGAAGTTTAATGAACATCAATCGCGCACAGCTTGCGCTCGAGAGACTTCTTCCTACGAAGGATTCGCGCCGGCAAGTGTAGCGGTGATAACTTTGTTGTGACAAGCGCACGGTCTTGTTTGCATTCACGACAGGCGACGGGGGGGATTCTCCAGCGCGCACCGCTCGACAGTTTAAAAAGGACACGTCGCCCCGAGCCGACCATATTCTCTCGAGAACCACCGCCGGAAAGATGTCGACTCGCACGGCTCTTTTTCTGCTACTTGCAGTCTGGTGTTTCGCGATGCAGCAAGTCGCTGCTCAGGATGACGGTGAAAATCGTATGTATTCATAGAACTTATTCGTTCATTTAATTGGTGTTAATTGCAATTAATAATCTAGTTTTGATACGCGAGAGTCTAATACACATTTCTTCATTTCAAATAGCATGCGCCCAGCCGCCGATCCCAGGGAAAATCACTCGATACTGCGATGGAATATCGACACGTTATTCGTATTACAGCGAATCGAACTCCTGTAAACCTATCAGGTACACCGGCTGCCCAGAAAACAAAAACGTTTTCCGGACCATTGAAGAATGCGAAGCGAGATGCGTCCACTAAGACGAAGCCCGAAAGGTTCTGCTGCTGATTTTCAATCATCAACATGTCCACGTTCATCTACTAAATGATTTATTAAGCTATAAGTTATCGAAGTGATTGGTACTGACACCTGTGACGAGTTACTGTTCGATTGGCAGGAAACATTATATCCAAATTTGCAATAAACATATTAGACCTCATATATCTGTGTTGTTGACTAAGAAAGCGACCTATTTAATGATTTATTTTAATTATTAGTACGACCTTCGATGATATTCCTGTTGAAATCGAAGATCTTTCTCTCAAATTTGAACACGATTTATATTCTTCCCTTTCGAAATCTTGTGTGGCTCGATAAATTACTTTACGTTCCTTTCATCGATATTCTCGCCGAGTTAATTCATTTATCTGGCAATCAGCAACACTGAAGACAGAACAATACGCACTCACTAGAAACGAAGAAACTGAATCATCAATCAATAGAAACACTGCTTTTCATCGACGACTTTATCGAGCGAGGAAATGTCAAGAAAAACAAAGTCTGGAATGAATACGTGTCAATAGCAGTGGAAGGACTCGATTTGACACGCACTCTACTATTAAATATGTAATCTCCTAGAATAATTGCTCGTCAAACAAGTTATCGGCGGAACACGACCGAGTGTTATCGATATTTCCTCGAGAAAACTTCCGCTTCCGCAATTGAAATAAAAATGCAGAAAAGGGCAGAATCCACATGAAGAATATTCCTCCGCATTCACCTGATGGGAAGTTCGATGACGCACATCTTCAAGATTTCTTCAGGCGCAGAAACTTCCCCGCGGGCTAAACACGACGAGCGGCGGCGAGAGATAACTTTTTGTTATTACAAGCTGCGTGCGACCTTGATTTGCTTTTAGTATTCGAAACGGGGGTTTCCTGGAGATCGCCGCTGGCCTATTTAACGCGGGCTCGTTGCACTGAACGAATCATTCTTCTGCAAACCACGCTGAAAGATGAATACTCGCATGTCTGTTTTCCTGCTCTTCGCAGTTTGCTGCGCGGCGATGCAGTTCGCCGCTGCCCAAGAGAAAGATCGTAAGTACACTTGTTCCTCGTGCGAAACCTGTCGTGTGAGTCGGAGAATTGATAAGAGAACATTCCCTTTCTTTACAGCCTGCAAGGACCCAATAATCCCTGGGAGGATTACTTTTTATTGCGATGCGATTTCGTTCACGTACGCCTACAACATAACATCAAATGAATGCGTTGAGATCATGAACACCGGCTGCACGTTTGGATCCGACAATGACTTCCGAACTAAGGCCATCTGCGAGGAGAAGTGCGTTCATTAGCAGATTGACTTTACACCAACCACTTACAATGCTTCCTCAACTTCATCACGCAAAACGAAATTGTCAGTATCAATATGAAAACTGTATGCCTGGCTACAAAAAATAGATCTTGTCTCCTCAGATTTTGGTATTTGACTTTGACAAACCCTGACCTTTAGGAACTTAATTTAGGCGTTGACCTAGTATTTTAAGCAGAACCAGTAGTACACAATCTCGGTATAATATCAAATAAATTATTTAATCTTTACATCTCCGGGGTTCCCTTTCAATGTGTCCGCGTGAGGCCGTCGATATCCTCGCCGAATAAATTAATTTATCTTGCAATCAATCAATATATTGTAACACTGGTTCGCATGGGAGATATCAAGAAAAACAAAGCCTGGAAAGAATACGCGATAGCACTGGATGAACATTACACGTGCGCTGCTACTAAACAACTAGTCGCCTAGAATAATTGCTCGTCAAACAATAAGTTATCGGCAGAACACGACCGAATTTTAGCTGGATGATAATTCCTCGAGAAAAGTTCCTCTTCCGCAATTGCTTGCAGTATTCGAAACGGGGGTTTCCTGAAGATCGTCGTTGGCCTATTTAACACGTGCACATTGCACTGACGATATCATTCTTCTGAAAAATGAATACCCGTACGTCCGTTTTCCTGCTCTTCGCAGTTTGTTGTGTGGCGGTGCAGTTCGCTGCTGCCGAAAAGAAAGAACGTAAGGATACTTGGTGATTGTGCAGAATTTGTCGTGAGTCAGAGAATTAATAAGAGCGCATCCCCTTTCTTTACAGCTACCAAGGAGCCAACAGTCCCTGCGAAGCTTACTTTTTACTGCGATGGCACACCGGTCTCGTTCGAATTCAACGCATCATCAAGCACATGCGCTGACTTCAGAGGCACCACCAGCAAGTTTAGTTCCGAAAATGCCCCGCCAGCTATTCCGCTTGCCTTCGAGGCGAAGTGCGTTTATTACTAGATGAACTCGGTACCAATCACTTATAATGCTTCCTCAATTTCTTCCTGCAAAACTCAATTGTCAGGTTGAATACCAATTGCTTTAATGGCAAAAAAAATTAGTTAGATCGCCAATGAATTCTGACTCCTTACGTTCTGATATTTGACTTTGACAAACCCTGTCGTTTAGGAACTTAATTTAGGCGTTGGACTAGTACTTTAAATAGAACCAGTACACATTCTCGGTATAATTTCAAATAAATTATTTAATCTTTACATCACGAGTCCTCCCTTTCAATGTACAAATCCAGCGTGTCCTATCTCGAACGTGGAATCATTCTTAGAAATTACTTAGGTATCTACAACTTACGAGTAACGAAGAATAACCGCCCGCCTGAGGTAAGTTCGACTGATAGGAAAAGCGACAATAAATCAATCGTCCGGAAATGTTTGCTCGAATCAAGTTTTACAGGTGTTGCAGGCGAAGCCTCCACTATCTACGGCGTGAGGTAAACGTAGGCCAGTTGGATTAATATACAAAGTTCGATTAGTGTTCTGTGGTCAAAACCGAGCGGAGGTGCCCGAATCCGTTTCCTATAAAGAATCGGACGCAGAATGAGCTAGTTTGACTATTAGACTTGGCGGAAAGAGCAGAGATAGTCGGAGGATTATCATAATCGGATTGCGGCTACTTATTCAAGTTGGTCTCTTGAAGAAGACTGTAAGTTAACTGTGTTGATACTCGCAGGGAAATCCGCAGTCCAATCGCAACATTCTTAACAATAAACTTAGTGCGCAAACTGAGAAAAGAGTCAGTCTCATTAGAATTCAAAGTCCTTGTACTTCCACTGGCGAAAGTGTGGGTCGTACGTCAACACTCGCACGATTTACCAAGCTTTAAACGATTCACGGCAAGGAGGAAGCTTTCGCATTACGTTCGCACAGTACTAAAAGCTATCGGTTCCCCTATGCTATTCTGCGGCAGCATGTTCAACTGTTCCAAGAGAGTCTCCCGTTCGCGCAAACAAGACCAGGCCTTCTCCTGCTCCTTCTTAGTTAACGAAACCTTTCTTTGCTTGGAGAGAATGAGTTTCTTGTAGTGTTCGATCACTTCGTTGTCCGCAATGCCGATTCTTCGTTTGAGAGCTTGCCGCTTGCTCTCCTCCTGCGCGAGGTTCAGCAGCCTCCTCAGCTGGGCGACGTTGTGGCTGGAGAGGGCGGCGAGCTCCTGTTGGCAACGCTTTATCTCCGTGAGGATCTCGTCGTCGTCCGGATTCCGCTTTTGGTGGTCTGGCTCGAGGATTCCCTGCTCCACCAGCTCCTTGTGCATCCTTAACTCTAGATTTATGGAATTCTGTATGCTCAAGTCCCTCAGAACCGGCGGGTCGTTGTCTCGGAATAGTTTGGTGTCGCTGGTGTTGTTGGCGACGTAGACGTTCTCCTCGAGCAGGGCGGATACCAGTCTCTGAGTTAGTGGGCCGGCTATTCCGTTAGTCTTCTTGTCCCCTTTCATCAGCAACGACATGTCGGATCGGCTCTTCTTCTTCTCTCTAACAGGATTCCCCGCGTCCTCCTCCTGCAGGAGATCATTATGCGCCCAGACTAGACTGAAGTGGCGGCCCAAAGGTGAAATCTTTTTGAACTCTCCGATATCATTGTGAGTCGCTACCAGTTCCTCCAGCAGTTTAATATCATCCGGCATGATGTCCGTGCAGTACGGATCGATGGAAGCCCAGAATTTATTCGGGGTATCATTCTTCAGTAGCAACGGCTTAGGAGCCTCTGTCTTGGAGCCTTCGATTTTCCCAATCTCATGAACAACCGGCGTGACTTGGGTATTGGAACTACCAACTGCCTTCTGCTTGAACAATTTCGCCGGCAGTGGAGATTGCAATTTCGAGGTGATCTCCTTGGGCTTGGACTTGTCCTCTCGAACCTTCCTGTCGAGTAAGGAGAGGCCTTTGCCGCTCTTGGATCTCCTGTCCCTGCGTTCCTCAGCGGAGGAGAGATTAGTCATCTCCTCCTGCAGCATTCGATAGCGAACCACCACCGAGGAGAGTAGAGTCTCCAGCTCGAGCTGGAGAGTGTCGAGGTCCTCCATTCCGACGCCTTCTTCAGCGGTGCGTTGCAGGACGCTGTTGTACCTCGGCAGGTGGCGAGCGTTGTCCGCTGTCTTCAAGATCGGCAGGGAGACACTGGTCTCGACGCTCTCGGAAGTGCTCTCCAAATTGGCCAATGAGGTCTGCGCGCCCTTGCCGTTGTCGCGCACCTTCACCAACGCCTTTTTGGAGCTCTGCTTCCCTTTGCCCGACATTCTCCTCGATTTTCTGCGAGTTCCCTCTCCAGATTTACATAACCTGTACTCCTTCGGGTCCGCTCGTCAGCCTAACCTCTCTCCTGCAATTTAACTCGGTTAGCCACCTCGCGCTCTCCTTAACTTAACTAATTCAATGTTTAACCATTCACTCACTTGTCATTGTTGGTGTTTAGCTTGGAACACCGAGTGCAGTGCACGTCTCAAGCGCTTTATTTTCCTCGGACTGTTGATGGGCAATTGGAGGTTATATTCCTGCGGATTTCTCAGTTGCGTCTGGTTCGACTGGGTTGGCTCGCGGAATGGAACTGGAATCGGAACGCGATCAGTCGGAACGGACCGGAATGCATTGCACCTGGCTCGCGCGGGAAATTCAAACTCAGTTGGAGCATTCGTGTAAATCTGCGCTTTGGGAAAGTCCAAGTCGATTTATCGAGACGAATTCCTTCTTCGCCTCGATTTAACGCGCAGCTTACGCCTGCAGCCTCCCCAAAGTGGATTCGATTACTAACCGCAGTATTAGATTTCAGTTCGTGCCCAATTGATTCGGAACACGTGCGCAGAGAGAGTCCCCCCCTCGGAGGGGTGGGAGCGCGTGATATTCTCCCGGGCGAGAACTGAATCCAGAGTAAACGGCCGCGGGCAATCTCGCCAGTTGTTCGACACCGGCGTGATGTTTGCACGGGCGATCGAGTTCTCCTAACTCGATTGCTTAAACCTTATTACGGGAATAGATAAAACTCCTCGCGGCACAATGCCGCGCCTTTCTTCTCGGTAATCCTGAAGAATAGAGCTTTTCAACAAAACGAACATTTATTATACACGGAGATACTTATAAATAATCGGTAGAATCTTTACAGAATGTCTCGGTGGGCGCAGATGTCGCAGATCGACGATTAAAGGAGGGTTTGTTTAAAAAGAGAGTACAATGAAGAAGTACAAGATTATTATTATTTCTAGGAAATGTGGAGCGATTATGGTCAAAGCAGCGGCTCAAGCATATTTATAAGCGCACTGAGCGCAATTAGGCTGGACGCAAGGAATGCTCGGCAGAATCGGAGGCAAATGATGCAGTAAACTGGGCCTGGGACCCAATTGCTCGGTCACCTGTGCGCACATGTGTTCCCGCAATTGCTGCTGCACACTGGGACTAAAGTAATTGCCATACTGGACGTTCAAAGCGACGCTTTCCTCGTGTTGCGAGGGCGTCTTGACGATGGTGCAGGGCGTCGCGTCGCTCGCCACGCTCTTCGGGAATTGTTCCGGCACGATGTTGAAGAAGTAACAACCGTCGCCGTAGAGATTCCGCGAAAGCCCCGAATAAATCGGCGCCAACATCGCACTTGTTATTGGCTCGGCGGATCTTGTGTCTGGAATCGGCTGATTCGGTGGACGGAAAGCCGAGGTGCAGCTCGAACCGATCCCGAGGCTCTCGTTGGCGAAGTACTCGATCGCTTTTAACAGGTCTTGACCGCAGCGTTGGAGAACTAGTTGGAGAACTGAGAGTTTCGTGCTTGGGAAGAGTCGGGCCAGGGTTTCCACGGAGGTTTGCGATACTGTGGAGTCCTTTGAGGTCTCCGAACAGGCGGCGGCGCCTTCGAAGAGGACGCTTTTGTATTTTGATGACTCTGGTGTCTGTTGAACCGATTTTTATATTAAAAATTAAGAACATGTACATTTGTTTCAAGTTCAAGAAGAAGAAACGGGATTTTTACAGGAAACAAATGTCGGAATATGAGTACCTACTGCATTCTCCGATGAAGCTTCCTTCGCATCGCTTTTCTTCTTCTCTTCAGCAACGTCACCCTGCGTCTTCCTGGGGAAATGAACCTCCTCGCGCGACGCATCAGCCGATCTCGGCTCGGTGACTGCCATCCCGAAGATCTTCCCCGAAGGAAGCCGACTCAGCTTTTGACCTGTTGCTACTTTAGCCATTTTTAAAGCGATCGCGTCCTCAGCCGCTTGCTGCCTCTTCAAAGCCACCTAAGACAAAACGTAACAAATAAAACCGAAGGATTCCCTTGTACGACAAAATCCGTCGTGCAAATCTTGCCTATCCCTAGACGGGGAGAGATGGAAATCTGTATCGGATCATATCGAGGCCGATTTCTAAATGGACTCGCTGCATAACTGATACTCCGTGTGTGTTTGGCCAGCTGGCAATGTCAATAAGGATTCATATGGGCGCATTTGTGCCACGCGTTATTCTCGGCTGGACCACCCAGTATTCTTCCATAGCGAGAATCCAGTGGTTGTGACTTTGCCAGGAAGTCAAAGCGAAGGAATGCAGGAATTTGGAAAGATTATCTGACCTGCGCAAACTAATATGTTTAAACGAAACCCATTTTTAATTTGAGGTAATTAAATTATAATTCCACTTATGTATTCTAATTCGTAATAAATAAATAGTAATAAATAATCATATAATTTCATAATTTACTGATTCTTATCTACATCGAAATTGGGTTTTTGAACATTTTTGGTAAAGAAATGTTGGTATTATTTTTAGTGTATAATTTTTCTAATAATGCGAATGATGATGTGAATCTGGCTTTATTCGCAGCTGCTTGATGTGGCGTCGAAAGCTTGTCGACGGCCCGGTTATATCGAGTGTCATAATGCCTGTGCAAACAAAGCATGAAACGGCACACCGAGCCCTAATGGATTTAATACTTTTATCCCCCCGCGCCGAGATCTGTTTTCAAGTGCAACCTCGCCACCCCGCATTGCGCAGCAGCCACAGTTAGCCAGAAATAATTACCTAACCTTACGTGGCAAGTGGATTTGCATGCAATCAACAGCGATCTAGGCTGACGCAATCTTGTATCAACTGTTTGGGGTTTTTAATATTGCTATTAATGTATTTTATTGGCAAACAAATTGTGATAGAAAGGAAATTAATTATTATTTTTACTATTTTAACTATTTTATTTATTATTTTATTTTTCTTATAAGTATTTTCAGTAAAAGTTATTGAAACTTCTGGAATTCTGCGAAGACTTTCCTGGGGATTTCAAGCGAACAACTCGTACTTGGACAATTCACTTACCTGCGCTGCCATCACCCTCTGCCGCTCGGCGATCAAGGAACACTTGGCGCAAAGACACTCGCGGTAACGACATTCCCGCTTGTGTCCACGCAACCACGAAATTAAGCCGTGGTTTCGGCAACGTGCGCACTTCGGCCGCCTTTGCTTACCCTCCTTCTCGACCTCCTCCGACTCCAACTTCCCTTTACTCTTCCCACGCAGCATTTGAATCGTAACGCGTTAATCGGTTCCCAAAATTACGCTCCTTAAAAGAATAAAATTGTGTTTTTTTTTCAAATAAATCACCAGGTGTCACTAAAATAATCCGAGCTTTTGGTACCGCCGAGATTTTCGGGAAGTTGGTGAAGGAACTTGGAGGACACTTGACCGGACGATCGCCGTAACTCGACTGGAGTTACAAGTCGGCCGCGGAAAGAGATCGGCTAATCCCTGGCGAAGATTTGTCATTGTTTCGGGCAAGCGATGCACGATTGGCTCCGATGCCTGTATAGATGGGCGCAGCATCCCGCGGGAAGGAGCAGTTATCCAAACATCAGCAGGACCAGCCCTTCCGCCTCTATTGGAGGATGCTGTTTGCTCTGCTTCGCCACTCCTACCACACTTGTCCCTCGTCTTTCCTCTTCTTCGACAACTGCTTCAGGCTATCCTACGCGTGGCGAATACTGACTCTCTGACTCTTTGAGTGATGTGATTTAAATTTTGCACGATTATCTCTTATATTAACGAAATATCAGTCAACATTGCTTGGAGAAATTAGTAAATAGACGTGAAAAATTTATAAATCAGTTTACAGATGCGAAAAACTATTGCAGGGATTGATATTATCGACACAGAGCAGAAGATAAAGGTGGAATCTACTTTATTGGCATAGCACATTCAAAGGTGATAGGTTAATCCATAGATAGTAATTATCATATTATTACGTATCTGATTGTGTGAAGTTTCTACATTTACAGGGGTTAATTATAAAAGAGAATGAATAACAGGTCATCCCCGTTACAGATTGGTGTCTCCTTTTATTATTTATAATATCAAAGTCAGTACATTACGAGATCCTTACGAATTAATCAACAGAAGAGGTCTGTCAAACGGAAAGGGCGGACAATGTGCGACTGACAAAAAGGTCGAATCTCGAGGAATTAAGGTGAAAAATCGACAACACAACGGAATCCTGCTGGCCCGGCCGTCGGCGTCCCACGCAGTGTGAAAGGAGCTTTGCCGAGACCGCTTCCCCCCCGCTGCCCTCGACTAAGATCTTACCAGCGGGAGCCGAGAGAAATCTTCTACTTGTATTAGTTCATACACTCATATCTGCGTATTCGCTTTCTACAAACCGTAATGCGCCTATTTATGTTTAAATCGTGGCTTTTAAAGGCTACCGCTACGTGGCGCGCAATCGAAGGACAAGGCGAGCGTACAACACTGTACACCTATGCAAGTACACCGCACCTACCGAGTACTTTAAGGGTTAATCGCACGACTCATACCCACCCCAATCCCATATAGAAAATCTTATTTACAATTTACAGGGTACTCGCGCACGCGGCGCCAACTTTTCACGCTGGTAACCTTGCTTTTTCAACTGGCTTTCTGTTTTAACTCGTGATGTTGTGGTTGCCCAGTGCTCCAGTGGATCCGACCTTTATCGTTGCTGCGAATCCATTAAATTAGCTTGCACTGTTAATTGATAATTAAATGAAACGGTTTATGAACACGAGGCTTACTAATTAAAGTGTTTCTCTTGCAGTAGTTCCCGATGACGACACTGGAGCGCTGGCCATGGCCGACAGTAGCACCCTCAGCGACAACGCTGGTATGTTACAAGAGGACCATACTCGTATTGCGGTAATAAAGTTAGCGCTAGCTGAGTTACACTGAGAGTTCTCCTACGGATTCGATAATATCGTTCGGCATAATATTGTCGAGCGGCCTCGTCGCTCTCCTTAAAAACTATCGTACAAACTTCGATGTGACATCGGCTGGACAGTGAACGCCACGACCCTTTCGCTCGTACTTTAAAAAATGATATTCCCGTTCACTCCTCGCACTACTGGTTTCTAGGACTCGTTTCTATTATGAGAATTAACCCCTGGCGGCCGGACGAGGAACAAGTCCGCGAGGGGTCGCCGCGTCAGGTCCCATCCGTCTCCCCTTCCTGCGTCGAATTATTGACGAAATTCTAGTTTTAAAAAGAATACGAGGTAATTTAAGGTAATTAAGTAAACGATGTATAGGATGATTTACTTGGCTTATTGAAATTATTGTGACTGCTTAGTGATTTTTTTCATATTTTGGAAAATATACTCCGTACGACGCAATTATGGGCTCCAGGAACTGACGCGGCCTAACCGGATATGCATCAAGAGTGTCCAGCCGTGCCTTACTCGCGAACGAGGAGGAAAACCCTCCGAACTAGAGATAAAGAGAGAAAGAGAGAGAGAGAATAGAGTAGAGACAAGTAAAAATAGTTGACGAACGCCAGCGGATCTACCGTGCGTTTCAAAGTATTGGACCATCGGGAGTGGGACTGAAAAGCGTGGCCGCGACACCAACCGGGAAAGCCCCGAAGGTGGTGCGCGGCTGGTGATGGTAACGTTTTATAAAAAGACAAAATATCTCTCTAATATACGCGATCGTTGCAGCTTCAATGGACTACGATCGCCATTGGACTCGCGCGCCGGCGATGGAACTTGGGTTCGAGTGTGCCACCTCCTCTCGCCTATCTACTGCGTACACATCCTGCGCTCTACTTATACGTACGACGCGGAAATTCCTATAAACTGGATCAACGTGGAAAAACATGTATAGTTTAACTCTCTAGCCGCCTGGTGTCGCTTGTGCGTGTCCCTGTCGGCGCGAGCGCCATCTGCGAACAACCTGGCTGATGAAAGTATCGAAGGAATCTCGGTGAGTTGATTTGAGAAATGAATAAACACCCTTCGTCAAGGCTGTGCATAATTATTAATCAATGTTCCTTGGAAATGTGCGGATCTCCCAACACTCTCGTCAGCCAGTCGCGTCCATGTGTACGTGTCGGTGTGGGTGTTAGATACATCTGCGCCCTCATAGTCAGTGTCAGCCAACGAGACGAATAATGATGCCCTAATTAGCGTCGTTACAAAATCCTTACAACTATTCAACAAAAACCAGTGTTTCGTAACAACTCTTATCTACTTGTTGTTCCTGGCACGCGCATTCTTATTCTGTCGCGCATGCGCTCTCGCTTTCCCCCTCCATGGTGCCTGCTTCTTTCCTATTGGCTCGCGGCCCTTCCCTCCGCCGATCTCATTGGTTCGTTGGAATATTCGGCTCTCGAGCGCGGGTTCCTCCGCAGCAAGTTCGGCCGGAGTGTTGAGGTGGTAGAATACATCTGCCTACGTCGACTATTATTTAAAACTCTAAGCCCAACGGCTTCTAATAATATCGTATCGTCATATAATACATAATAATATACAGTACGAATCATATTATTATAGATTTAAACTTTATAACAGCTTTTGGTCGAAGAGACTGCATACACGCTATAATATCGTTTCTTACGTACTCGAAATACCACAGCAGCCGAAATTCACTAGTCGAACGCGCCAATCTCGATTCAATACACTTAATTAAATGTAGCCGACGCGTTTTAATGCAATACCCGAGAGACGAAGCACAGATAACCTATCATAATTGTGCTTGGACTGATTATCAGCGTTATCTGCATTCCCACAAGTGTTTAACAATTAAAACGCGATAGCTCCACAGCCTCGACTCCCAATGGAACTCGCACATCTCCCTGCACATCGTCCGGAACGTCGAAAAGGTTCGACTTGCTGAGGAGGGCCCGGCACACGTGCCCACCCGTCGAGAGAGCGCCCTCTAGAAAGGATCGCGGATGCGTCCGAGCGCGACGACGGTCTTCGTGAAAGAGCGATCAAAAAGGGAGCCACGTTAATAATAGTAAAGATAGACGATCGTAAACTACGGATAGAGCGGCCTACCGTAAGTATATATGTGTATGTATGTATAACGATGCTTCGTAGTTCAGGTTCCATAGATATGTTAGTCGACTGTGTTGCTTTCACTCACACTTTGTACTATTAGCTCTTTCGTAAAAATCCAGGATTTCGTTGGTCACGAGAGGGACGATTCGCTTGCTCGTACCCAGTGTGCAAAAACAGTGGAAAATCGGTGTCTCTGGTGTTGGCTGTTGGAATGAAGCCGATTGGTTCGAGGAGTGAAATTAATTCGGGGAAAGGTGATCTACTAATCACCTGGCATTTCATTAATTACTGGTCAATTCGAGTGAAACTGATCTCTTGATATGCATTTGGGTGCCTTGAGGTTCTTCAATCGCCTTCCCAACACTCAACATCACGTGTACATGTGTGTGCATGATTAGAGTAATTACGTCCCTTAAGGTTTATTAAGCTCGAGACAGCTCTGTGGTCTACTGCCAGTCGATCGGTTGCATCTTGTCGACAGTGGTCGCCTTTCGTACAAAAGAATCCCCGAAACACTGCCTTGCGAGTTTGTCCGAGTCGACTGTTACCACAGGAAAGCGGCTCCATTCGACGCTAAGAATCTCTTCGACCCGATTCACCCTAACCTCAAACTCCCGTCGAATGCAGCCGCACTCCCGCGGTTCTCAAGAAAGAAAAGGGCGATTGGTGGGGTTCGTTCGGTATAAAAATGAAAAAGTCTACTTGTAACACTGAGTACGTCTCGCCGTAAAACGGACTTTGTACGAAGGAAGTGGGAGAGGTTGTCGAAGGACAATCGCTCCGACATGAGGCCCATTCTGCTAATGCGCAATCCTCAACGACGGCTCTCATTGGCTCTCAGCGAAATTCAGCGGCGCTGATTGGAGCCGAAGCGCGAACGGTAAGAATGGCCCATTAGCAGTGTCGGCCACCAGCCTACAAGCCTGGCACTCAATCGCGTGGCGAGGTTAAGGTTAATGTCTCTACCGCGGGAGGTACGTCTTGACTATCTAGCATGATCCGAGAGCGTGGAATGAAAGGACGAGTGGTTTACTAATCCCCGGGAGTAGATATCGAGAGACTACTTCGACTTGCAGGACCGCAAGTGCTTGAGTGAAGTTTTGCCCGGGAAAACTGGAGTGTCTGGAGTGGAGCAGTCGCTCGTTTAGCTTCGGAGCGCCAAAGGGGACGAAGCGGAGGTTTGCCAAGCTAGTCGAATCCCTCTTCTTCTTCTTGCACGCCCTCATCTTGGATTATCTCGTGGAGTGGTGTCTGTGTATGTATGTGTCTGTCTGTCTGTCAGCGATGATCCGCGACGATTAATTACATAACGGCACACTTTTCCTTAAGGCTTATCGTACTGTTCATCTCGACCGGTTGTAACGAGACCGATCGGTTCTTCTCGAGCATCAGGAGCTCCTTGAAGAGGGCGTTCACGTTGTGGTTCGTCTTCGCCGAGGTCTCCAGGAACCCGCAACCCCAGGTCTTCGCCTTCGCCGCACCCTCACTCGTCGGCACTTCCCGCACCGTCGCGCTCTCGTCGCACTTGTTGCCCACCTGGTGGACAGAACCAAAAGTAACAGATATTAGTACCAATCATAAAGCATTGTTTTCTTTATTACATTAATCTAATTAACTTGTTTTAACCGAGCATTTACAGACAAATACTTAAATCTAGTTAAAAATGTCGCAAAGTCATAAAGAAATCATTTTTTACGTGACTTTTACGGAAGAATCGCTGAGCAAAGTGTTGGCGTTTGTTTGTTGATCGCTGTGTCGTGTGCGCGGCTAAAGCTACGATATCGGCTGCTCTCGTCCGTCAATGGAGAAGGGTTCTTCAACGTTGCAACCCCACCACCCCGCGCAGCTGTCTCTTTCTACCACTTCCTACCCCCTCGCTCGCAAACCTCGCCACTTGGCCGAGCGCCGCCTTTACAAAGCCGGTGACGGAGAATGGACTGACTTTAACCCTTCACGCTCGGTTAACCTCTCCCGCCGGGTTAAGACGCTACGACCTTTCAACTTCAACACCCTTCCTGAGAACTATAAATAGATCTAAACAGCTCAATGCTTCCTCTGAAACTTAACCTTTCCATTGCCGTCCATGCTTAGTTCTGTCCTTTTCTTTAAAATGGTTTGATGATTCATAATGGATTTTAATAGTTTTGGATTTGGGATGTGTTCTTCGACTGGACCGTTTGTGAATCGACCGGTAGAATCGTGTGTGCGCGCATATGTCGTGCAGTGTCCCGCATCCGCAGTGCGAAACGCAAAGGTAAATCTCAGTCAAGTGCGCGATGCTACTCGACCGATTTTCAAAGCTGCTTGCTCCCCGAGCTTTGCGATGCCTCTTACAGAATCACTTAATTTTGCGAGCCTAACCTCGCTGAGCCTCTGGCAACCTGCCAGCGGCTTTCGGCTGTGTTAATTGAACCGTTTCATTAACGCTTTAATCCTGGCTAAATGGAAATTCCCCCACTTGTCGATGAAAGTTGTTAAAACTTTTTGAGTGCCAGCGATGGTGGCGGGAATTTTGAAAAGTTCAACTTACAAATGTTATACGAGGAAAAGAAATACATTCACGTTCGCTGATTCAAAACTAAAGAAATGCAAAGTTCTGCTCGAGTAATAAACAAAAATAGTCGCCAGTGTAAGTGCGAGTAACTCACCAGCATAACAGGTATCTGTTGAATCTCCTGGCCCTTGAGGTCCTTTATACTATCCCAGATCGATCGGAGCTCCTCGAGGCTCTGCCGCGAGCAGACCGAGTAGACCAGGATGAATGCGTGGCCCTTGCTTATGGATAACCTCTGCATCGCGGGGAACTGGTGGGACCCCGTTGTGTCCGTAATTTGAAGCGTGCATATGTTTTTGTTGCAGCTTATCACCTGGAACGTTGTAGTACGCGCTGTAACACCCGAGAGCCGATTCGGAACGTCCAACACGGATTCGAAACCCGCTCGGAATTTTTTGGTACGTTTTTTGGCAAAGATATGAAGACAAAAAGAAATATAATTTGTCAAGATTATTGAGAAACGGGCCCAGAAGGAAAAAGTTTGTGTTTGTTTTGGTAGTGCGACACATTTCTCGTCGCGGACATAGCAAGGGTCCCACCAGCTCCAACGCAGGCAGGGTAGGTTCGGTTAGGTTCAGTTCAGTTAGGTCACTCGATTCCCTCGAGGGTGATAATTAGTCGAGGATGGTTTTGCCTCGACTTGGTAATAACGTTGGCAGCCGCTTTGGCACGAAAGTTCCTAAACTGTTGGTCCAACTTTCCAATCTAAAAGGTTCTAAACTCTTTTGAACAAAAGGTCCACTAAAAGGACCTTTAGGATCTACACTATCCCACTAGCTTCAAACATCCTAAACTAATCATCCAAAGACTATAAAGCCCTTACATCACGAACTTTACGAACTCCAGCTCCCAGAAGTTGGCAGGAAAAACACAATTCAAAAGAACGGACTTCCTAGTTGTCTTACCTGCCTGTAGGTGTCCTCGATAGTGGGAATGTAGGACTCGCGGAAGGTGCCCTTCACGAAGCGCAGGACCAGCGAGGTTTTCCCGACTCCGCCGGCACCGAACACGACGACGCGGTAGTCGTTGCTTTGCTCCGGCATCCTGACATCTGCTTACTCCAAAGATCCACGCTCCCCACCGGCTCCGCTTTCCAATCACTGGCCAACTGAGTCCCAGCTACGATCTACTGCACCACATATAAGCTCACTGTGAAACGAGCCATCCCCACTCCTCACCGATCGCAGCGCACTCTGCCAAAGGTTAGCATCTGTGCCAACCCACGCGCGCCATTGGGCAAAAGTGCACATAACCTCCTTTGCTCACACCCACGACGCGGTGCGTGGGGAGACAAGTAATGGGGATCAAGTCGCAACCTGCGTGGAAGATTTGGGGTTCGCATGAATGCAATTTTCATCAGGTGGATTAATCGGGATTTGGCGTGAAATTGGTGTTTGAAACCCATTAGGCCTATCAAACCAATCACTTCTAACTTCATTTGCCACCGGTGATAAGCTCATGTTAGTTTGATAGTTAAAGGTTACCGCGCTACTTCAATTCATTAACTTCCTGCTATTTGAGTGATGAAACCGGAATCCCCACTTTATAGACCACTGTAGTACGAGGGCAAAAAGGTGACATTAGTGGAATTTGCCCACGCACCTGCGTAATATTTCAACCCGAAGTGAAAACATGCGTCGTTGTTTTTTTAGGTCGGATAGATGAGTAACAATGGGCGGTACGTGTCGCCCACGAACTGTAAAAGTCCGACGATGCTTTGATATTTAATAGTGGACAGTCGGGCGGGATTGTTTGGCGGATAAATGTGGGCGGAGCCACCAGTGGCATTTGCAATCTGACGGTGCTCCTGGACCTATTAGAGGACTCGAAAACTTTTCAAGTTTTGAAAAAAATCCAAAAGCAGCCAATTAATATTTCCCATTCGATTGAACAGGTATTCCTATCTGTTTTGTGTCGCCCTGTACAAGTTCGTCCCACTCGATCGAGTGCTGTTTGCCGGCTTTACCAAACCCACTCTTGGCAGGGACTCAAGAAGGCACATACCCCGAATTACACGAGTTTCGAAGGAAGAATGCGGCAGACGTTCAACAAGTGAAGTGGCGAGGAGAGGATCTGCAGTCATTGGAGGATGCAACGAACAGCCCTAACCCTAACAAGCCCGGTGACCCTAATCGCCGCGAGTAAGCTTGCACTCATCCGCCGGCAGGCGCTGCTATCGCCGCTAAGGATCACCGTCATCAGCCGTGAAAAGTCCCACCCTAACCAATTGACTGTTAACAAGAGTGCGAATGAGCTAAGCCCGCCAAACACTCACCATTACCCCTTTGGGGTTAGGTTAGTCGACTTAATAATTTTACAGGCTTTGTTTACGAGCCGATCGTCCCGGCTGATATCAAAGTCAATTGCGGCGAAGGCCTTGGGAAAATATCCGATGTAAACACTCGCGTGTAATTAATTAAGCCGTGCGATATTGAAGGTGAGCGCGGACAACGTTGGGATTTTACTATATAATTATAATTTAACATTGAAACTAAATTAATATGGCAAGAGCTAGTTCTAGTGTTGATATTAAATGTTGCCCACGGCTGTTTCGTCGTTCTCCTAAGGGCAGTGCTACTAAGTGTCAACAAACTCGAAATCTCCTAACAACCCTCGAGGCTTCCACCCCCAAAGGGTGTTGTTGTTGTCGTCGCATTGATTATTTTTGTTTCTAGGACGCTACTTTAAAGGGCTGAGCATTCCCATTCCTTTAAACCACCCAGAAAAAAGCGCAGGGTTAAGATCTGTACCTCCACCCGGGAAGAAAGGTATCCTAACACATTCCTACGCATTCCAAGCACGGTTAAAATTAGCCTGTCATTCCGACTACGAAAGGAATCCTGGTACATACCCGCGCGGTCGACGACGACGCCCTGGCGAGTACGTGTCCTTCGAGGAGGTCCTGGTACTCGGCGTGCGAGGGAACACTGGCCGCAGTGTCCTGCGACGAGCAATCACCCCGGCGGGGTTCTCAGGGTCAGCAGGCTCTCCTTCTGGAATCTGCCGACTCCTCGGCACACCTCCTCCCCAACTAGCACTGCTGCGTATCCCGGATAAACACTAGCGCACAGAACGGTCCGTCGGGCAAGGAGGATGCACTGATGTCAGGGGTGTTCCCGGGGTGACGAGGTCGACGTGCATCGCTGGGGTGCACCAGGCTATCCACGCGAGAGCAGATGGATCCAAGATCCTCGCAGCCGAAGTTGGACGGTTTCAAGGATGCTCGGGTGATCGAAACAGCGGGGGCGAGTTGGAAAGCGAGAGAGAGAGAGAGCGAGAGAGGGTGGGAGAGATGGCGAGATAGGGAGGGACAGGAATGCTAGGATCAGGCGATAGTGATCGCGCGGCGCAACTGCAGCCCCGGCTTCCCTCAACGGAGAAGGTCCACGTCAACCTCGCCACTCGTCCGCACCGCAATCAACATCCTTCAACCCCTTTCCCTTACTACCACCAGCACCGCTACTGCTGCTGCTCTTTCCGCTGGTCGCTCCGGACTTTGAGAATCGGCGAGGAAAAGCGGGCGCACGCCCTCCGTCCACCCCAGCGTACCGGGCCACCCCACTCTACGGGGCTGGCCTCCACGTCCCCGTGCGTGTCTGTGTTCCTCTCGCCATGTGCCGCCTCTCGCTTCGCCCCGTTTCGCCTGCGTCTCTCTCTCGACAGGCTGGTGTGTGGGTTCGAGGGCTCGCGGGGTGCGCACTATGTGCCGCGACGACCGCCGCGGAAAATCAATAGCGCTTGTCCTGTCACACCGTGCAACCACGTGCATCACGCGCCCGACGCCCACGCGCTCTCTCCTTTAACACCCTCGATCCCCGTGGCGACCGCCTCGCCAGTCCTCCTCTCAAGGATTCGTCGCTCGAGGCCTCCAAGTGCCGATGACACCAAGTACAACGTCCCCGGTCTACACCGAGCGGCGTCGGACTTGGCAAGGATCGGGTACCTGTGGGTCGCCAGGCATATTTCTTACTGTTGACACCTGTGTTTACATGGGCTCTGGGGTGCGTCGGAGTGCAGAGGCGTGTTCCGGTGGTTAAACCGTCCCTCCAGCCGGAGGAGAGTAGTATACAGGCGCTTCCAGCAGGTGGAGCTGCCACGACTTTATTTGGCTCTGCGCCAAAGCGAGGATCACTTTGGTACGCGGCAAACGGTTTGTTGCAAATCGGTTGATCGCATTATAGGATAAAGTCAGGGTGCAAAGTGTTGGTACAACTTGACAAATGTAACTCTGCGCAGAGCTAGATTTGCGAAGGTACACGGCGACAAACTTACGTAATGCAAATAGTATTTTTATTAACAATAGAATTCACAATAAAACCTATAATAGTCGAGATCGAGCATTTAACTATGTATTCAAGGGATTCTTCGTGGCGACGTCACTGCCTTCGTTTTCTATGGAGTCGTACATCCACTTACGGTAATTCCTGCGAAAGGAAACCTCTAATTAATAACTTCACCTTACCACCAGATCAATTATAACAAACCTGCATTCGTGGCCGCACTTGGTGGAGGAGCACTTTGGGCAGGGAAGGTGGCAGCCAGGACACTTGCGATTCAAACAATCACAAAGGTCATCTCCCGTTTGCATATAGACACCTTTCTCGTTGTAGAGCGCGAGTCGCTTGTGTCCTTGGTAAAGTCTTCTGTGCAGCTTCCGCTTCTCCCGCTCGCTGTGTTCGGGGTCGAAGTTGTGCAGGAACTTGTCGTTGACTTGACCTCTCAGCCGCATGCCCCTTGAACTCTTCTGTCGGTAGAAGTGAGAAGTAACGCACTTCCGTTCCTTTGTTATCTAATAAACTAAATCTTACCCTGCCGCGGGTTGGAGGCGGTTCATTGGACTGGGACGAACTCTCGCCGGACGTCGAGTTCTCATTCTCCATGCTTGCCGCGCACTAATCTCAGGACTTCATGTTGAGTGGAGTTGCAGGATTATTGTTGCCGACGCACATAACCTAACTCACCACGGCTCCCGCGCTGATCTTCATCGCATTTCCTCAAACCCGCCGGCAAACTCGACTAAACCATCTGCCCCGCGAGGATTCTTAAATTCATCCCCTCCCACTGTGAGACAGTTTGTTGGAGTCGGCGAAGCGGCGCTGCAACTCGAAACAATCCGCAGGATTGCTCAGTGCTTGGAGAGATGTACGATTTTTTGGGCTTTTGAGTAAAGTCGCTTTTACCGTTGGTCGATTCACTCGTACCGACTGCAAGCTTTAAGGATTTTTTAGCGCCTGTTGGGCTTGCAGGCAGTACAGTGTTCGAGCGTTAATAACAGTTAAAAGATTAAGGTTAAAGACTTGGGAAAGCAGGATTGTCAGAGGGTTTTCGGAATTTCTATCTTAATGACGTGACAACTGGTTTGGGTATTAACGAAAGTGTTATTCATCTTAATTCGGCGCTTCATCGTGCCGGTATAAACTCGTTAAGGGAACAATCCCTCCATTGCTCCTTGTATATTGACTAAACGATGGAAGGGGCCTCGTAGGTCATCGGAGAAACTCCGGCAAACGAAGAACAACATTAATAAGTCCGCGAACTACGCTCGCAAGAAGGCAATCGGCCTATTCTCCTTTCCAGTCTCAATGCTAGTATCCGTTCGTACTAGCGAATATGCTTTAACCGTCCAACTCGAGAATCCCAGCGGGATTCTTCCGAACATTGAGTACATGTGTAGACTCGTGCTCCGTTTCGTATATACAGAGGTCTTACAGCTTTAGACCATATTTACAGGTTGCTTTTTACGAAAATATGTAAACCATGGCTTCGGGGATATCATTTTCAGCGTGCGAACCAACTTAAAATCGTAGGTGCGGTTTGTTCTTGATGATGTGTCTGGAATTTATATCAATTTTATAGTAATTCTCCAATTGCAAATTTATTATTTCCAAATGAAGAACTGGATTATGAGTACGTACTTGTCGAGGTGCTCCCAGAACTTCATGAGGGCCGCTCGATCCAAATGCCTCTTCGTTCGACTAAGCTCGATTACTGTGACCGCCCAGCGCGCAACATTCGCGTCCAGTTTCATTTCGTCGTATTTCAAATGGAACGCGCAAACTGAAATGTTCGAAGTAGCACATAACATAACAATCGAGCGGAGTTGATCAGTAGAGACTTACTTTTGGAGAAGATCTCAACAGGGTTCCCATCGAAAGGCCAACCCTTGAACTGCCAGGCGGGTCCCATGACGAAGACGGCGACTACCCTTTCCCAGTCTGCATTGTTGAGTTTTTGTGGATTATCGACCACTCTGTACGGAACGGTCAATCCGCCTTCTTTCCTGCGCTGCAGGAGAACTTCGTTCTCCCGCTTGCTGCCCTGCGAGCGCTTCTCCTCGTTGCTGATATACTTGAGCTCCTGGAGGATCTCTTTCGAGTTGTACATCGTGATAAGAGAGGTGTTTGCGCTTGGAATGATGATGATGGGCGTCCTGCTCGGCCGCTTGTTCTGCGCGGCTTGCTGGGGCGTGAGCTTCGCCGCGGAAGTCGGCAGCAAGCCGGACGTCGGGGTGGTCGTGGGGTTGCTCGGCGGTTTCCGTACGGCGGGGTTCGTTCCCTCCGTCACGGACTTAAGTGTCATGCCGTGGTAAGTACCCATGGTGTCGATCTTGAAGCCCTCCGTCTCCTCCTTCTGCCTGATGAACCTTTCCTGATCGTAACGATTGTACACGGCCGGCTGCGGCAGCGGTCGCATCGGCGTCGAGCGCGGTGTTACCATCGGCGTCGGGGCAGCAGGTCCCTTTTGCCTGCCTTCCTCCCGTGCCTTGATACTCTGCAGTATCGCGAATATGTTCTTGGCGAAGATCTTCCCGCTGCTCTGGAGAATGGTCGCGCGTGTTCGCCACTGCCTCTCGCGGGAAACGATGTCTTTCGTGTCGTCGACGTCCATCAAGATCACACGCAGGTCCGAGCCCATTCCTATGTCGTCGTTTTCCTTGATAGTCGTACGCTTCTTAGCCAAACGCTTGGCTTTTATCGCAGCGATTTTCTCCACTGACATCGCCTCCGAGAGAGACTTAATGTTATCCACTGTGACGGAGGCTTCCTTGGGAGCATCCAGCCTCGCGGCCAGCTGCTCCTTGACCTTCTGCACGTGGGTCTCCTCATAGCGAGGCTTCTTGGAAGATCCGCTCTCCAAGCCATCGTCTGCAGCTCGTTTCACCTGTGTCGGGATCTCTAATGGCGCAGATTTGTCTATCGCTGCCGATGTTGCTGTTTCTCCGTTCAGGTAGGCCAGCAAGTCTTTCCTGTCCGGCCGACGCACCACTGGTATATTCTCCGCAGCAGCCTGCCGCACGTATACTGGATGTGTGAGTTGCACATGTTTGAGGAGGAAGAGGAGACACTCTAAAGTATAGTACTCCTTCGGAGTTCCTTCTTTCCCAGACCTGCGAACGAGATTTAGTAAAACTGTACAGAAACCCAAAGACTCTCCTAAACTAATGATCTTCCGGAATATCCACTTGCCACAAATCAATTCGAACCAAACTACAAATCACTCAACTCCAAAAAACTCAGGAATTTTCAACCTGTGAACTTCTAGTCAAAAACGTGCTACTTTCCGCGCAATTAATTAACCAATTCCATTCCCAGGACACCGACGGGAGAATCGGTGAAAGTTGCATTGACAGCCGAAGCATTTCGTGGGAGATTGTTTATTATTGCACGAGGGCCAAGGGGGACGAAGGGGGGGCGTGAAGGCATGGGTGCCGAAAGGGGGGAAGCCAACCAGATTGTCTTCATCCGCGGAGTCAATTAATCCGTGAAACGGCGGACTCACCCGTAGGTCAGATAATTCGTCTTGACATTCTTCGGCCAGGAGAACTCGCCGAAGATGATCTGATTCTCGCGCTCGATGATCTCCTTCTTGTTGACGTTGTATTGCCGTAGCAAGCTCAACGGGTCCGCCATGTTTCCGCACTGCCTGACAAACCCTGCGAGCACTGCGCCACCTGGGTCTGAAGAGAATCAACGTCGCAAGGCTGCTTCACACGTGTGAGATAATTGATCTTGGAAATCTAGATGATTTTAATTTAAAGTCGAGTTTATCATCGACTGAAATCAGTGGATTTCCGGGCAAAGAAACGAGAGTTTGTTTGGTATTTGTAATTATAGGATTAATTATAAATGGAATTCATGTGTAAGTTTGTAATGAAGGAAAAGGGACTGGAGCCAGTGGATTAGAGTAGTTAAAATAATATCTCTTTTATTAGAAACTATCGCGGAATTAATCAGCGAATATGGCTCGAATATAATTTATCGCTTACTTATTAATTAGAACCTAAAGTTATTCGTCTTCCTGCGGTATGACACTGATTGTCGGGATCTGAGTCCGTTTGGAAGCATCTACTAACATCTTGTAACGTTCAACCAAATCTCCGATCGAACGCCGTCGTTGCCTTGATGGTTCCTTCGTTAAAATCCCACGGCTGGTGATTTCGATTTCCGAATTCACCTGGATATCACGCAGGTTCGCCCTTCCCTTAAGTCTGGCCTCTTCCGACTTCTCCTGATCCTTTAAGCTAGCCTTCTCGGGTACGTCGGCGCTGATGTCACAGAGACTCTTCACGGTCATGTCGAGATTCAACTCGGAGATGTCCCTCATCTCGCCGATCGCGTTCGCGATCGCCGTGGAGTTTGCCTTCGAACTGCACGGCAGGGAAATGATACTATCGTTGCCTGGAACGAAGAGATGTAAGTGAAGAAGTCCTGAAGAAGCAGGTTTAAATCGCAGGTGTACCTATTGTCCAGTTGCTTCTACTCGTCTGATTGGAGAAGAGCCTGTTGTACCTCCCACTCGTGGCTGATTTCGGACAAAACTTCTTCGGCGTCAGTTTTCGCGGTCGCGAATGCTGACTGTCGATACTCGACATCGTGTCGTCGAGATTCATTCTGGAGAGAAATAAATTCGGCCGCAATCTCACGCCGGAATCTTGATAGGTCTGAGTCTGCGGGACGTAGCGCGAGAACAATCGCTTGTGCGCACCTAAAAATCAAAGAAGAGTATGTTTCACTTCTTCCATTGGAATATCACAATTTAATATGAAACGAACTTTACCCTCAACAGGTGTGAGAGCCAATCGACTTTGGAAATCATGGCCTTCGTAATTGTGGGTATTGGTGTCGATGTTAATACTAGGCGAAGGCATTAGAATCTCGGTATTCATAACGGTGGACGACACAGAGTCATCCAAATCGCCGGTATTCGTCTGCTCGTTAAGTGCCTGCCTCGTCTCGGAAGAGAGCTCGTTAATGTGTTCTAACATGGTGAGACAGGCAGCGCGCACTGTCTTCAAGTATTCCTGGCTCTCTTCTATTCTTTTTGTACAATCTGTGAAATCCCCGAGATTCCTTCTCTTCAACCACAACTCGACCGGCTCGAGTAACGCGTGGAACAATTGCAAATAGGTGGAGAACACTAATTGATCGTTACTGTACAACCCGCTCGCAAGTCCCTGTAATATCGAATGATGTACAACACGAATTGATCAGTTTGACCGGGAGATGAGATTTGACTCACTGTATTCTCCCTCGAGACTTCAGGAATACTGGAAAGATCGATCTTCTCCAATTCCTTGCCATCCAATGTCTTCTTCTCCGTGTTGCTCATAACGACAGTGAGGACAGCGGCTGTGCGATCCTCGATCTTCTTTAGACCTCGATTGCTCTCGACGACATATGCCACTCCCTGCTTAATGTGCGTCTTCCACACTGCGTTTTGAGGAGGAAGAAGAAGATTAAAGTATTCCTGTAACAGTAGAGCCATCCTAGATATTTACTTTCTATGACTTCCGTGTCGTTGATGTCCACCAATCGCTTCTTGATCAAAGCATGAACGGGCGCGGCGTCGGCACGTTCAGCGATTCGCTTCTCTTTCTCGAATATCTCCGCTTTCACCGCTGCCAATGCCTCGCGCTCCTTCCTGCAATAATGTTAGTTTAGATACGCGTCGACTATCCTTCGAGTCTGCTTCTCGAAGACTAATTACCGAATGGCGGTTCGCGACATTTTCTCGACATTGGACAAGGTCCTCACACGACTGGCACTTTCATTGTGAATACTTTTGTTGACTCCCTTCTGGCACTTGATCGCTGTAGGGTTTCCTCCTGAACCAATCTTCGGCATTCGCATTACATGCCGGCCCGCTGTGAATAACAAAGAATTGTGACTGGAGTTAAGAGAAGTCTTTTAATCAAGAACAAACATGACTCACCATGGCGTTTGATGCAAGCTCTCAGCACAACCTGCGACAGCTTCCACATGATACTAATGAAAGTGACTCCACTCGCGTGGAACAAGTGGGAAGCAAGTATCGTTGGGAAACTGATATCCCCATTCTCAGCAACGATTTTGAGGAGGAGCTCTCGCACATCCTTCCTGTACTTCGCCTCGCTCTTCTTACAAGGCAATGGCCAGTCAATGAACTCTTTGAAACGATCGGCATTGTACGATGTTAGTAGGAAATGTGAGACTTGTATAAAACCAGTTGTGTTCGGCTTGTCGAACATTCCCTGTGGAAAGAAGAAAACATTTTTAATGACAGAATTAATTTAAAATGCATTAAAAATTAATTGGTTCAGATAATAACAATAATAAATACAAACAAAGTTTTAAGAATCTGACACTAAAAGAAAGAAAGGTAAAGAAGATTTTCTCAAACGAATCCGCCTGGAAATCAACAAAACACTAGTCTAAAAGAGAGTTTTCTCACGCGGCTTGAAATCGTCGAAAGAAACTCACCTCTCGAAAATGCTTCTTGAAATCATCGCTCGCCGGAACGAATTGCGTTATCAGGGACACATTTCGGTGGAAAGATGCGCTGACAGACATATTTCACTAAGGAAACTCCACAGAAACCGGTCAGTGACCGTTGCACGAAGTCCATGAAGCCTTCATGCTGTCATTTGAATTGTCAGAGTATTCCACCCCGAGTTTAGTAACAAGTTCCATTATTCACCGCGCAAGTGGCGTCACTGATCTTCTTTACCGACCGCCTTTTCTCGAAATAGTTCATCGTTCTGCCGCTAGGCGCGCCACAGTCGCTTTCAGATTTTTAGTTCTGTGCAGCTGATTACATCTGGAGATCAATCCAAACAGTAACCTAACCAATTTTGTTTGACGTTGGGCAATTGACAAGCATTCAGGAGCAACAATGGACGAGTAGAGTCGTCAAATCCTGCGATTAAGTTGATTATTTAATCGAACGAATTATTTGGATCGAAAGGTTCGTATCCTCGAAAAACATTCAATCTGCGAGATCTTCGACCGAACTGGGTTTTCAGATCCAAGTAGACTCGAGGAAGAGTATAATCAAGCACAATGCCGGACACAACAGAAGAGGAGATGGGGATGTCGGTTCGTCTGACGAACGACGACTTCCGCAAGCTCCTCATGACACCTAGAGCATCGGTTCCCTCAACGACTCCGGCCTCGGTCCCAGGAACCGCGAGGGATGCCAGTGCCAAGACGGCCCAGACGCCCCAGGTCGGCGGTGGAAGTCGAGCCGAGCTCCGGAGGAAGAAGAAGAGCTTCTATGCCAAGCTGAAGAAGCAGGAGGAGGATAAGATGGCAGAGCTTGCGGAGAAGTACAGGGACAGAGCTAGGGAAAGGAGAGACGGCACCAATGCTGACTACCAAGCTGAGGATCCTATGAATACAGCCAGTGCGTACCGAGCAGTAGCACCAGACTTGAAGTCCGGAATGGATGCAGCTGAGAGAAGACGTCAGATGATCCAGCAGTCCAAGTTCTTGGGAGGAGACATGGAGCATACTCACTTGGTAAAGGGTCTGGATTACGCTCTGCTGCAGAAGGTCCGCAGTGAGATCGAAGCCAAGGAACACGAACAGGAGCAGGAGATCGAGAAGATCGTGAAGCCGAAAGAGAAGGTGAAGGACAAGAAAGAGGAAGTGAAGAAGGACGACGAGATGCTCTTCAAAACAAAGATCGGTAGAAACGTTCACAAGACTGTCATGATAATGAAGTCTAAGACAGTCGAGAGGAACGAGCTCTTCACTCCAGGTCGAATGGCCTACGTGATCGAGCTCGAGGACGAAAACGCCGACGTCGACATCCCAACCACTCTCATCCGAAGCAAAGCCGACGTCCCGACAATCGACAACACCCCGACCCTCACCACGAACGACATAGTTATAAACAAACTAGCGCAAATCCTATCGTACCTTCGCCAAGGCAGTCGCCACAGTAAAAAGGCGAAGAAGAACAAGGACGGTCGTTCGAGGCCCGACGATACCAACGACCCCGACGTGCCAATCAGGCCCCAAGACGAGAGTATCTACGGCGACATCGGCGACTACGTTCCCGCCGCACTGTCCAAGAAAGACACGCACAATCGCGACAAGAAGAAAGGCTCCTACTTCGACAAGCCCTTGGACAGCAGCCTCGACACGGACGACAAGGCAAATGCCCCCCAATTGCCAAGTGTTCTCCCAATCCCTGCGGAGAGCAGCGCACCCAAGAAAGGAGCTCTCCTCAACAAACTGGCCGCCGAGCCAGAAGGATACGCCGAGTGCTATCCTGGCCTTGACGAGATGCAAGATGCAATCGACGATTCCGACGACGAGGTCGACTACACGAAAATGGACCTCGGGAACAAGAAGGGTCCGATCGGAAGGTGGGACTTCGACACGCCCGAGGAGTACAGCGAGTACATGAACAACAAGGAAGCACTGCCCAAGGCAGCCTTCCAGTACGGCGTGAAAATGGCCGATGGACGAAGAACTAGGAAGTACAACAAGGAGAAGAACGAGAAGGCCGAGCTCGACAGGGAGTGGCAGAAGATCCAGAATATTATGAATAAAAGAAAGCCCAACAATGCCCTGGACGGTGGCTCGGAGTTCAAAGTTCCGAGATACTAAAGGGCTTCCCTTCCTTCCTTCTTCTTCTATTCTTAGCCTTAGTAAACTAAATTTATTATAATAATAATCGTTTTTATCCGACCCTTCGTGCTTAGTACGTAATTTACTATCTCGTCCTTGTATCCTCCCCGTAGAAAGTAAATCAAGCTTCTGAAATTCAAATTCTCCCAAGAGTGGATTTCTCACGAATCCCCGATCCAACCAGTTTCAGTCTCGGCCTCCGGTCCAGCCTTATCGCAAACACGTAGCTCCAAGTAAACTTCTCCCACCAGAGTCGAAGGCGTGAGCGAGAGTGCGACGGAAGACTTTGCGCTCTCCTTAGTCAGTCTCGATCCGCCGGGACCAGTCGACCAGAGTCAATACTCCGCCGAAGACCGAAGAGAACTCGCCATGGCAACTACACGTGCAGCACAAATCCTCTTCTCGAGGGCGAAGCCTCAGCAACTCGCCTCGACCATCAGATTCTATTCGAGTGAGTATCGCGGGGAAAGCCGGCGTTTCGCTCGCTACGTGTTACTTTCAGGCTTGCCATTCTGACGACGCAGTCGCCGGTGTCTCCACATGACCGGCCATCTGTCGATTATTAGCATGAAATTGAGCGAAGATTACAGCAAACGATGGATCTGTAAATCGATGAAATTCAATGTAGTTTCGTAAAAGCGTTTTCCCAATTAGGACCAAGTCGTTTAAAAAGAATTATTCATTCACTGCGCCGGGTTTAATCGAGTGGAAGTTATCGCGTGCAAGTCATTGACCTCGAGATCTGCATATATTCTAAATAGACCATTGAGACAAGTACTTCTCCGCTGCTTTGTATTATTTAAACGCACCGTTTGAGTTTTAATTGGGAATGGTTTCAGTATTGCTCTATCGGCCAAGGTCGAGTCGGCTCGTTACATAACATTGCCAGTAAGTTTGGCATGAGATTACTCCAATTTGTATTATATCAGCGGGCTTATCGCGGGCCCAGATGCTTCTCGACGCGATAGCAAGTTTTGGACTTGTAAATGTCGAGCCTCCTCTTTCTTTAACTCCGAGCAACCGGAAATGTTTATTCTCGCGAGACATCGTGTCCTATATAATGCGCTTCCCGGCACTTTGTTGTGATTTGCGGCCGAGCCAGGACACGAGCAGCATCTTTGAAATTCTCCAGCAGGGAAACTGAGATGGAAAGCACGAATCGGAACAGTTGCAAATCGATTATATTGACTCCAATAAATCGTGACTGTTTCTTACAGGTCAGACGGCTAACTACGAGTTCATCAAGGTCGAGACGGTCGGCGAGAAGAAGAACGTCGGTCTGATCACACTGAACAGGCCGAAGGCACTCAATGCACTCTGCAATAAACTGATGGTCGAAGTGAACGAGGCTCTTGCGGACTTGGACAAAAATGACACCGTCGGAGCGGTTGTTATCACCGGAAGCGAGAAAGCCTTCGCTGCAGGTAGAGCAACAAGTCTGAAATTATATTCTTCCAACTTGGAGGCAAATGTTCTACAGGGTTTCTTGTTTAGGCGCTGACATCAAAGAGATGGCGAGCAATACTTACTCCCAGAACTTGAGAGGCAACTTCTTGAACCACTGGAATGGAGTCAGCAAGACTGTGAAGCCAGTGATTGCCGCTGTGAACGGCTACGCGGTAGGAAATCAATTATTGATCCGAATATCGGAAAAGGGAATCAACTAATTGTGGTAATAATTCAGCTGGGCGGTGGCTGCGAGTTGGCGATGATGTGCGACATCATCTACGCCGGCGACAAGGCGAAATTCGGCCAACCCGAAATCAGCATTGGAACGATTCCCGGAGCAGGCGGCACTCAGAGGCTGACCCGAGTGGTTGGCAAGAGCAAAGCGATGGAGATCGTCCTCACCGGCAATCAAATCACCGCTGAAGAAGCGGAGAAGAGTGGTCTCGTCAGCAAGGTACTCCCCGCGGAGAAGCTCGTCTCCGAGGCGGTGAAATTGGGCGAGAAAATCGCTTCCCATTCGCCTCTCATCGTATCGATGGCCAAGGAATCGGTTAACAGAGGTAATTCAACGATCCTCGCTTAATTTCAATGCTACGAGTCAACAATTTCTTGTAATTAATATTCCGAATCTCATTTTGTAGCATACGAAACTACTCTCCAAGAGGGTCTGCTCTACGAAAAGAGAATGTTCCACGGCACTTTCGCCACGGTAAGTTCCTTCTATTAATTAAATCTTTATTAACCATGATTTACTCCTCGGAGCTGTAGCGCGTTACGATTAGAGTTCTAGGCAGAAGATAATTTGGGGTTTTTATTTCATTCCATGAAAATTCAATCTCTTTTTAAAACTTTGATTCTATGACCCTTAGATCTTGCAACTTCGACTCTCTGACCTTTCGGTCCTATAAAATCCACCAACGTTCAATTCTTTAGTCAAAAGGCCCCTGCTAACAATTTCCCTACTGACGGACAAGAGTAAACCTTGCTGATTCCATTCCAGGCTGACCAGAAGGAAGGTATGACCGCCTTCGTCGAGAAACGTGCCCCCAAGTTCAGGAACGAATAGATATTCCGGTAATATCTCTCAATTCCCAATAATACTCCCACACTTACTCTTAAGATATTTTTCTACCGACTCCGCCAATCAATAAAAGTTACTATTTTCTACATGAGGTGCAAATGATCCGAATACATTTCGAAAAGAATTTTATTTCAGTGTCTCTGTGTGTGTGTGTTCGTGTCTTTGTCGATAGCTGTACATGAATATAATTCCGAGATATGATACATTGAAGGCTAACATACATGATAACGCTTGACGGAATATCAAGTGGTAGTGGTTCGTGGGAGACGCCAGTAAGCATCATTCCTATCGACGAGTCGAGAGTAAAAGTGTGCTAGGAACAATGGGGGGTCTTGGTAACACCAATAGCTTATACAATAAATAGAAAAGCTTCACAGTTAGAGTCTGACATTTTCCGAGTATTGCAATTTCGAAGCTGGTTAATCCTCGCTCGACCAACAGATATATATGCACTTGTTGCTTCTTTCTTCCTGACTAGCTAATAGTAAGAATGTACAGATCTGATGTGCCGAACCCGTTGTGTACGCGCGTCCTTACCTCTTCCGCTATCCGTAGAAACTTGGAAAACTTCATCTAGCTACCCTTGAAAGCTCGAGCGCACAGTTTGCCTCGAACGCGCTCACCCTGCTAAATCAACTTACGCTTAAGTGTATCGATTAAGTACCAAAAAGATTGCGCGCACGCACACACTGCCGTGCACGCCCGACGAAGAGTATGTACGTGTGGTCTTCTAGTCGACGAGTGAGAGACTCTCCGGTTGTCAGAATAGGCTGATCCAAAGGGGCAAAAGGCTTGTAGAAAATAGTCGCGGGTAATTTCCCAATATTGTCGGATTCGATTGGCGTCACTGATATGTGAGTTTGACTTTCTTCTATTGCCGAAATGGTCCGTACACGTGCGAAACTAAGTGGCTCTTTTGGTCCAGTGTACTCTCCCCGCTCGCTTCTTCTCTTTTTGTCTCGTCGAGCGGTGTCGAATGAAAGGTCGATTCTCGCGTGTTCTCTCGCTCTCGCACTCCCTCTCGTGTTACATATCACAGTCGCAAGCTCCGCTCGATTAACTACTGGTAAAATCGTTTAAAGTTTGACGAATAGAAATAAGTGCGGAATATCCCGCACGGGTGTATATCATAGTGGGAGTAGCTCTCCCGGGGAAGGTGAGTAGAGAAAGGGGCGGACTCTCCGCTCGCCCCTTTACCGCTTGTTGCGGTTCTTCATGGTGAAGCGTCTCCAGAAGTTGCCGCTCTTTTTCGAGGGTGTTGCCACGGGGCTGTCGTAGGTGTAGCTGGACTCGTCGTCGGTGTCCTGATTGATGACGGGCTCTCTCGTCGGAGAGCCGCCGTGTCCGGAGTCCCTGTCTCCGTCGGTCGGGTTCTTCTCGAAGCCTGCAAAGGAAGTTCAGCTTTAGTTTTTCATCACAATAAATCGACAAAGTAGAAAAGCATGGCGAATCTGACCGCCGGCTCGTAGCATATCGAGGAAGGTGCTCTCGGCGTTTCCACGCGTGCGTCCTTGCTTCTGCGAGGGCGTCCCGAAGCTGAGGCTCTGAATATTGATCTCGGCCTTGAGCTGCTCCGGCGGGATGTCGTCCACCCGAAACTCATTGGGATCCTCGACGAAGGCCTGCTGGAGGTCGCGCATGATCTTCTTCCGAATAGTCTTCTTCATCGAGAGATGCCTTTCCAAGTGCTTGACGTCGCTCTCGGTCAGCGTTTTGCTATTGTCCCGTCGCCGGGACTTCTTCTTCTTGCTGTTCTTCGGGCTCTCCTCCTCGCCGGAGGTCGAGCCCATCGATATCGCACTGTCGTGCCCCGCTTTCTCCTCCGCTGCCTGCTGCACCCGAGTGCTCTCCCATTTGCTCCCGAAGCCGAAGATGTCCCGGAGATGAGGGATGTTCCTCTCGGCTGTCTGCTGCCTCGCCATCGCCCTTTACTTATCCGCCGACCCACCCATTCACTAGTTCAACACTCGTACCTCGCTCGCCCCGATTTCTCTGGAACCCTCGCTCTCTTATCTGCAATCAAATTACAATCTATTTTATTCGACATACTCGATCACCATATAGAGGTCGGTTCATTGCCTTTTAGTCAGGTATGTTGGTTTTATCGACCACAAAGCTTCGTAGTTTTATGGTTCAATGGTAACAAAAATTAAATTTTAACAAAAACAAAATTAAAACATTAAAAATTTTAAAATTAAAAATTAAAAAATGTAAAAAATGAATCATACTTTCCCAACTTAATTTTACCATTGAACAATAAAATCACGATTTCATGGTGGATAATATCGACACACCCGACCAAAAGACAAGTGAATCGACCCGTAACATATAAAACGAATAGCAATTGGCAACAGCGAATGCGAAAATGTGAAAGGCCGCGGTACCACAGACTGTTTCGCTTTCCTGGTACATGCTTATGGTGGCGAACACACCATGATACTCATTGTTAGCTCGACTTTCGTTAGTCGATTTCAATAGAAATCGGCGCTACTTGGGATTCGGATGTCTCGGGTGGGGGGAAAGGAGGTTGATCCTTGTATTATACTGTGCGTTAATATTTCCGTTATTGCGCTTGGCGGGACGAGGTTAATCCTTTCACACAGTAAAATAAGTAGCTGGAACGCCGCTGCGCCGCCTGCAGTTGCTTCGCTCGGTAGTTAATTCCTTCTGTCTTCATTTATTGTCGAAATTGTTCAAGAAACTTTAAATAGATTTCTTCCTGTTTTCTGTTTTTTAAAAAATTGCCGACGGGTCTTTTAAAGCTTTTTGCGGGAAAGCTTTTTAATTCTACCTGATCATCGTCGAATCGCTCGCACCATGTCACCCTTAGTCCCAAAGGCACAACACAATTATTCCAATCGGCTGAGTTTCCCCGGCGAGGAATCCAGCTAGAAGAGCGCGGCGCGATATTTATTATGGACGCTCGAAAGAGGTCTAATATTCTACTGTTACTCGGAGTCGGCTGTGTCTGGGCGGCGCGAGTCGTAGTCGCCGCGATCCGGACTTTCACTCGGAGAATCGAGAATCGAGGCCCTTGCTAAGTCCCTTCTCCCCGGCCGATTATCCACCGCGTGCACACCCACGCTCTCCACACTCTGAATCACCGTCGACGATTCCTCCGCCATCCACACATGCCAATTCTCCACTCTCGATCGACTCTCGCCTCTCGCGCCTCTTCCACTTCTTCCCCAATCGATTATGTCTAGGCTCGTCCGCGGGGTTTTCTCTGCTGGGGGGATTGGTTATTAGTGTCGGAAGAAATTAGTGTAAGAGGTGAGGATTGAGTTTTATTGGAAAATTTGGGAGTTTTCATAATCCTGATAATAGTTATGAGTTTTGTGATTTTTTTCAGAATTTTGGAAAATATCGTTGGTAGATTATGTTGGATCTTAGTTCTAGAGCGAAAAGTATCGAAATAAATTGAAATTGGTCAAATTGGAAAAATATTGAAATATCAAAAAAATGGTAAGAATTTTCAGTTTTTCGATTGTTTTTGAATTTGTTCGAAAACTTAATATTTCTTCAGTTTGAGCTCAGAAAGTAAGATTCAGCGGAGAATTAATTGGCCAAAGACCCTCAATGCGCCGTATACCAATAAAATTTCGATGATTTTAGTAAGAAAATCGGCGAAATATCGCCCGTGCATAATTACGGACTCCGACCAACCAATTCTGCGTTAGATCATAGTTCTATGTATAAAACTATGGAAAAATCTCAAAAATATCAAAAAATCGAAAAAAACAGGAAGGAAACATTTTTTGAAGGTTTTTGAAATCCTCCGAATTCTTAATATTTCAACAATTTGAGCCCAGACATTAAGATTCTAAGGGAACCAGTAAATCCAAGCAAAGTGAATCACCCTGTACGAAGATCGACAAGTGGGGGAATCACCGAAGTCGAGCCGAAGCAGAGCCGAAGCGGCGAGTTTCCTCGTGGCACGGACAGAAGTACGATACAGTTAGTCCGGGGTGAAAGGTGACCAGTGTCCCCCACCACCTGGAAAACCAAGCGGGAGGATTCGCGCTTTTAACTATGCAGGATAGCTCTCTGGCGACGATTACCACACCGCACCTCTAACAACTACCAATCACCTGCTGCGAGCCTCTTTTAACATGATACTTTTCCAGGCTTTCCGTTAACACTTCTCCTCACGATCTCTTCAACCGCGAGAGGTTAAGATTCCGTCGGATGTGTTTGACCGAGGAATTTCTGGCCAAAGTGCTTTAACACGTGTCCTGAATGAGCCTGTAGAGAAGGTTCGGATCAATCGACCTCGCATTAATCCTTCGCCTTTCGTATTTTCCAAGGCCAACGGGCGAGTCTCTCGCTCGTATGCCCGGGAACCTACCAAAGAGAGTCAGAAGGCTGCCACTCTCGGTACCATAGTAGCTAAATGGCCGAGCGTACTAGCCGGAGATGAAGCGTTTCAGAAGAGCCAGTTACTCGACGTCCTTCCATACGAAAAATCTAGTCTTGGCGAGCTCGAGCCATGGGAAAATAAGGCCAAGGGAACCTAGTTCCTTCGACAGAGAGACTAAAAGGCTGTTTCAATTCAGGGATAATTGATTGTAATGTCATGGGGAACTTTGGGTCTTACATCAGTGATTTCAGACTCTTGGGGTTTTCAGGTGTTTGCATTTTAATTCGGTTATTTGAAACCTTTGGTTTTAATTCTGTCATTAAAACCTTAGGCTTTTGCGACCTTTGAATTTTAATTCGGTCGTTTAAAACCTTAGGCTTTTGCAACCTTTGAATTTTAAGTCGGTCGTTTAAATCCTTATGCTTTTGCAACCTCTGAATTTTAATTCGGTCATTTAAAACCTTTAGACCTTGGGAACCTTTGGATTTTAATTCGGTAATTTTAAACCTTTCGAACTCCGAATCTCAAATTTTAAATCCTTTGGAGCACAAAGCGATATCCCGAGGATAAAAACGAAGCGGCTCGCGTCGGGTAGAGCGACTATATTTTGATTCGTTCCAACACTTGACTGGACGAACACACTGGAAGAAGCCCGGCAGGAAGGACCGGTAGAAAAGTGACATCATATTCTCTTCACGAACCAGTTCCCATTGACTGCAGCAATACCGGTTCTCCCGAGCGAGCTGCTGACGCGTGCTCGAGGTTATGACCTGCAGCGCCAGGATTACGCGCTGACGATGACAAAGTGGCAGGTCCTTCGCCGATCCTGGCGACCGATGACGAAAGGATCTAGCCGGCTCGATCGCCACTTTGAACGCCCTGGACAATGGGAAAGCCTCCTCCAGCGTTTCCTTCGAATCCGGGAGGCCGCTAGACCGCTTATGAACACGCTAGGCCGAGCAGAAACTTTACCAGCTCTTATGCAACACTCTACAACCTCCTCTTTCTAGCCCACAATAAGTCAGTGGCTCTCGCCGATCTCTCCTCGAGTTCAAACCCTTCGATAAACTCAACCTGTGGGATTCCAATGAATTCTACATCGATAACTGTAGTTGGCGTCAACCCAATAGGCGGTTTCAAGGTCGCTTTTCTTCTTATTCCTCCTGTGTTACTATTTTCAGCATAATATTTCGTACCAACTTGTTGAAATTCCATTACTTTTGATACCAACTGACCCGTTTATAATAGTTGGTACCAACTCGTCCAACTTCTATTATTTTTCGTACCGAAACATACAAGTTGAATAAATTCCTATTTCTCGTATGTTACCATTTTCAGCATAATATTTGGTACCAATTTGGTCAAATTCTATTACTTTTGGTACCAACAAATCCAATTTATAATATTTTATACCAACTCATCGAACTTCTATTACTTTTCGTTCCAAATCATATAAATTGAATGAATTCCCATTTCTCCCATCTTATAATTTTCGTTCTAAAGTCGGAAAAGCGACCTTGAAACAGCCTATTATGTTGGCTCCGACTCCAGGCAAAGTATATTCTCTCAACTCCACAGACTTTGTCCGAGGTTTCTCCATTCAAATGGCAACTTTCCGTTACCTAATACCTCGCAGATGTCGATGAAAGCTGCTGGGTCACCAGGAACTAGATACAGTCGCCCTGGCAATCCGGATTCTATTCTGCATCGACTAATATTCGATCTAACCAAAGCCCAGTGGACCATGAGCCTAGTGATCCGGTACTTCCAGTATTGGCCAGGGAAGAAATCTCAAGATTGACAATCATGGAATCCAGTCCTGTCGATTTCTAGACTCCAGAGAGCTTCAAACCCCTAAAACTCTATTTGATTCTTTAGGGACGCCGTGTCTGGAACACTGTGCCTCGGAGTTCTGTACTCTTCTCCTCGAGCGTCCACTGGAGAACGTGGCCGATATCGGCAGGTACTGCTACGAGGAGCAGCTCGGATGCTGCGTGCAAAACCGTTATGCAACCTGGCTGCACCTCGACGTAGAGCCCTCGGACGCAGCACACTCTCTTCTTTTTCCTTTCCTTCTCTCCTCCCCGCCGGCTTAACTGGATCTGCCTCTTCCTACTGGCGAGCTTCTGGTAGGCTCTCTCGCGTCCTGCGCTTCGTCCACTTGTTTTCCTCTCCGGACGACTCATACGTCTCGTATTTTATTCTTCTTTATTCAAGTCCGAGGCTTCTTTCCGTCGCCAGTTTCCTTTATGGGAAAGAGTTTCCTGTGCCTGCTGGCCGCCGAGTTTATCAGTCGCGGTCTTTCTCGGCGCAGCAGACTCTGCTTTTTCCTCACCGGATCACCTTGGTCCGTGTAATCCGCACGCACACAAAGATGTCGTCGACGTCCCGCTCGAGCCTCCTCGGATAAATGAACTGGACTCGGCCGCTTCGACTTATTCCTCGAGCGACCAGCCGAAAGTTTACCGACGCCGGGAGCCCTCGGTGTTTATCGCACGGGGCCAGCCAGTGGAACAAAGAGAAACTAACTGCGGAACAGTCGGCTCTTTCGCAAGTCCCCTGAAAACCGAGTCTCGCAATCGACAATCTGATGCACATCTGATATCCGCAGAGTAGTTATGGATTTTCCCGAGTCTCAGCGACGGAGTATGTTTATTTTGGGAGGCCGAGAGTGTAAAAGGAGAGAAGGACGCTGTCGTCGAGGGAATAAAACGATTCCTCGCGCGAGTGCCGTCTCGCCTTCCTTTTTCTCTCCCCTTTCTTTCGACGGCCGGTTCTATTTCGGGAGAGGCGCAGGAACCTTCTCTTTCTCCTAGCGAGTTCCGGAGGAAGCCGGCGGCGAGGGACGTCGACGGAGATATTTGTGGGAAAGCAGAGCGGGAAAGCGGGCCAGAGGAGATTGAAGAGTCCCTTTCGATTCCAACCTGCCGACTAATGTAATGATCGAAAGCCTGGTAATCTTCCAGGCATTGTTGCTCGAGCGCGCCAAGAGCGATGCCAGTGCGCGCACCCTCGGAAAGCCGAAGCCAGCTTGACTCATCGCCGATATCCTTTCTCACCCAATTTCCGCTTTAGCTACTTTTACCAGGCACCCTCGGTCGTATGTGCGAGTGGCGGAAAGGATGACTGGAATGAAGGGATCGATCGATCGCGACTAAGTCATTAATGGTAGAGCAGGCAGAGTATGAATGTCAGGGTGGAACACGTGCGAGCACTCGCTCGAGCCGATAATGTGTGGGCTGCGAGGGAAGTAATTCAACCGTTCGCAAGGTGATTAACTCCGCCTTTTTATTTTATTATCAAAGATTAATACCGTTTGATGATTAGTTTAAGGAGAAAAATTATTATTCTCGAGGTTTGTATCTCGTACCAACTCGTTCAACTTCTATTAATTTTTGTAGCATATCATAACAGATGGATAAGTTGGTACCAAATAATCAAAGGTGAACAAATTTGTACCAAATCATATAAATTGGATGTGTTGGTACAAATAATCGAAATTAGATAAGTTGGTACCAAATATATTGTCCAATTTTTATGATTTGGTACCAACTCATGCAGTTTCTACTATTTGGTACCAACTTATTCAGTTTCTATTATTTGGTACCAACTACTCATCCAATTTCTATTCTTTGGTACCAACGACTCATCCAATTTCTATGATTTGGTACCAACTTTCCAACTTTTATAGTTTGGTACCAACTCATTAAAGTTAGATTATTTGGTACCAGCTTATCCAATTTCGATCGTTTGGTATCACCAGACCCACTTTCTATGATTTGGTACCAACTTTCCAACTTCTATGGTTTGGTACCAACTCATTAAGTTTGAATTATTTCGTATCAACTTATCCAATTTCTGTTCTTTGGTACCAACGACTCATCCAATTCCTATTCTTTGCTATCAACTTTCCAACTTCTATTACTTTTCGTAGTAACCCACATGAGTTGTATGAGTTGCTATTCCTCCTGTGTTATAACTCTCGAGTACTATCAGAGAAACGACCTTGAAACCGCCTACATATTGAGTTGGCAGCTTCCCTAGTGTCTCTCGGCTGAGTAAGTCAGGAGACGATTACTTCCGGATCGCTGACTGACAGCTAAGTCAACAGTAAATCCGATTGACCCTCGTTGAAAGTAAAGGTCTCTTCCATCGAGTCATTCAGGTGCACATCCCGGACAAACTATTACGAGGATCTTGTTTTAATCGGCTGTTGAGCGTCTTCACGGGGGGCGTTCGAGTTCTCCGAGGCAAATGAAGGCAGACTAGCGCCCGCTTACATTCGCATGTAACAATGGATTGGCCGAGCTCGCCGGTGCGTGTAGAGTTCCAGGTCAAAGTTACCGCTTGGCTGATCCTGAGCTCTCCGACTTACAAACCGGAGTACGTGTTACATACGTGGAAAACCGGGTTTAAATCGGTCGGGCATTGCCGTTCGGATTCGACGCAATCGATTGGCTATATTCGCTCGCTCTCCCGAAACTAATCAATCAATTTTTAACAATCAAACCCACATTTACAGAATAAAAAACGCAGACCCAGGAATTAAAGTGGAAAGAGGGTGAAAATGATTTCGACTCACCGAGAACTCGCAGAGTCGACGAGAGAAACGTCGCCGACTTGAGAATCCAGTTGAAAGGTCGGATTCACAGTAACAGTTTTACGGATCCGTGGCAGGAACTGAACCGGCGCAACCACTAAAACCGTTTGACACTCGGGCGAGACTCGTGGGGCGCGATCGATCCCGGGGAAGCCGGTCGCCGGCTGCGTCCGAGAGAGCCGCTGATAAACCACCAGTGATACCAGACTCGAGAACACCAATTAGACAAAAGGCGGAGGCTGAAGCTTGCACGGTGGGTGCCGGTCGCGCTTGTTGCTCGCGAAGTCAATGAGACTAGAGTAAAACTGCGGCGATGTCCCGTGCAGCCAGCGACGCCGTTCTCCCATGCCCGCCACCTCCTCCGCCGAGATTCAACAGCCTCGCGCAGCCGCTGTCCTTCCGCTCCCTCCACCCTTCGCCTTTCGTCTTTCCACGCCGCCAGGATATCCCGCGATTAGCCGCGAATACTCGTCGCCTGAGACACTCGCCAGCCTTCCAGCTATCCACTGTCCTCTCCGAGTCTCTACACCTGCGTCTTCTCCATGCACAAGTCCAATCGAACGCAATTCGTTTCGCACTGCTTTTTCGTTGTTCGATTACGTGTTTTGCGAGGCTATTTGATTTTGATTCGTAGAGATAGTCGAGGGGATGTAAGACAGTTGATCTTATAATTTGTATAGGTTTTTTAAATGGTGCTTTGTGTATTTTTAATCATTAAAATTTGTATCAGAATTTTGTTTTTACACTTTTTTTAAAGCTTTTCTTGTGAAGAGTGTGCTAACCATTCTGGCCTGCATCCCCTTGATTGAGCTAATAATAATAAGACAGATATTGTGAATCGGGGAAAGGCCGCATTATTATTTTGTCTATATCACTTTAAGTTAATACTTGGGTCAATTCACTTGGGTAGTAATTTTACTAGTCCTAGTCTTCAAATCCTGAATCATCTGAAAGATTAATAAGCAATTATTGAACTGGATTAATTAACTAATCCATTAATATTAATGGATTAGAAAAATTATTAATATTAAGATTAATAATGAGAGCCGATTGAATGATAGAAAGTACCTCTTTCGCGTCTTGCAGATTACTAGGGACATATCTCGCGTTCATGATTCGCGCGAGCTTGCTGTACTCTCGATAAAGGGTGTACTGATCTTTGAGCCAGTACTGTATCTCGGCCAGTTTCTCGCCGAGTCGCTCGATATCGGTAATCGGTTTCAAAAGCGGCGAGTCGCTGTCATCCGACCGCTGGTAAGATTGGATGTTCGGCAACTCGAGTGGTTTGATAAGAGGGGCTTTCGGAATGGGATGCGAGCCGTTCAAGAGATGAATGTTGTCGAGTTCCTGGCGAAAGGCACCGAGATCCTCGCGTTCCCTTTGTAATCTCGCTGCGATTAGTCGACGTCTCTGCGCGTCGGTGGATTCCTTCGAGTCCACCTTGTCCGCTTTTACTTTCTCGTCTCGGAGCCGCGAAATCGTGGATCGTTTGTTGGTCCTCGAGTGCTGCTTCCTCTTCGACTTACACCTTCGCGAGCTCGCGGGCCAATTGTCCTCTTCGACGCTGGATGTTTTCCTCGGGGAGTTCGGCTTCTCGGTGACTCTGTGTCGTTTGATTATCGCGTTGATGGCTTCTCGATTCAATTGCCGGAGGACTTGCGTCGCATTGGCCTCGTCCTCGGGATTCTCCTTGAGTAAATCGATCGATTCCTCTGGTTCGACTTCCTCGACTCTCTCGCTGTTATCGGCCGACTTTGGCTCTAACATATTTTCATTCCCTGCAACAGCAACATTGCTGTCCTCGGCTTTTTCTACAGGACGATCAACTGCCTCGACAATCGAACCCTGATTCGATTGAGACTCGATTAATGTCTCATTATTATACAGTTCCTCAACCGAGCTCGTAGGTTGTCTCTCCTTCGGCTTAGTCGGCTTAGTCGGCTTGTCGGTGGCAGCAGGTTCGGCATGTTTACCGCTCGATTTCAACAGACTTATCGGCCCTATCTCGGCACTATCTTCCTCGAGCGCCTCCACCAACTTCACGTAATCCGAAAGCTCCTGGTCGAGTCCGATCTCGCATTCGCTGACACTCTGCACCGGCTTCGGGCCGACCAACTCGATGAGCTGCTTCCCCCTGTAACCGGGAAATTGGATCAAGTGTACTGTTCAATGAGATTAATGAGTCGGTCATCGGCACTAGGTGTCATTCCTTACGGTCGACTAGCTTCCACAGGTTCCACCGCTCGAACGGCGCTTTCGCGCTCGGAATTCGATCCTCGCGACTTGATAGAAGAGCTCGAGGCATCCTCGAAAGTGTCGCTCCTGTAAGATCGGCTGATCTTCTCCTCGCTAGAGGACGCCGTGATGCTCGTCGAGGGATCGGAGATATCCTCGTCCTCGTGCGTGCTGATCTCCGATTCGCTCTTCCTCGCGCTTCCATTCCCCTGCGCTAAGCTTGACGCGGCGGACGAGCTCCTCGCACTAGGACTCTCCGAGGCGAAACTACCGCTCTTCCTGGGAGTTGTCCCCCTCGCCGGGACTACCACGGGTGGATCTGGTATTCGTATATCGAGCTTAGACTTTAAGGGAACAACCATCAATGACTTCGACTCCGAGCGATGCGAGCGGCCCGCGGAACTTACTCGAATCCCCTCCTCGGTCGTCCCCTCGGAACTCTCGCTCTTCTTCCTCTCTCCTTTCAACTTGTACTTCTTGTCGAACTCCTTGAGCCGCTCCAACGCCGCACTCGCCTTCGAACGCGACATTCTTCGCCTGCCTTCCCCACACTTGTCGATTTTCCGGCCCTCCTGTCCGCCTCTAGCATGAAACTGAACGGCGCGAGCCAGGTTAACCGGGCGCCGATGACGATCCTAGCCTGGCTGACTTGTTAGAGAGCTCGCCGTTGCCACGGGAACAATTCCTGTATACAAAGTCCATTATTGAACTGTGTGTCTGGGAGAAAGTTTATTTCATTTCTAGTAGCGCGGTGGTTCGTAGGAACTGGTTATCTCGAGCATCAAAGTTCAAGGGTGAAGAAATTCATTTCTAGTACTATTAGGAGTTAATGACCTAAAGGGTCGTTAAAGGGTCATTGAAGGAAAGTTCCATGACTCGAGGGTTAGAGAATCGAAGTTCCGTGACTCGAGAGTCGGGGAATCGAAGTTGCATGTTTCGAGGATCAGGGAATCGAAGTTCCATGTGACTGAAAGGGGTTAGGGGATCAAAGTTCCATGAGTCAAGGGTTAGAGAATGGAAATCCCAATGAAAGTTCCATATGACTCAAAAGTGTTATTAAGGGTGCGTTCGGATATGTACTGGCAGTACTGGCAGTACTCCAATGAGCGTTCGGCTATAGGCCGAAGTAAACTTTGGCAGTACTCGCGTAGATTCATGACGTCACGGATTTTGACGTCACTTCCTACTGCGGTTACTACGGCTGGGGAGGTGGTGTAACGCCAGTAAGATCAGAAAATCCAAAATGGCAGCGCCCACGGAAACATTGCGTATTTTAGATACAGAATCTAATAAAGAATATATTATGCAGCTGCCTGTAGAAGATGCTGAGAGAGCAAGAAATGCTACATTTGTGACTTTTTACATTTGTTTATGAACTGTGGATAATTTCTATCAATGTGTATATACATAACCCTCATAAATATTCGGATGCTATTTTTAACTTGGATTAGTACTGCAGTATACTGCAACGCCGTTCGGTTTTACGGCCGTATTCTGCACGGAAAGTATACTTCCCAATAGCCGAACGCTACTCGCAGTATACTTAATGACGTCACATTGCCAGTACTCGCAGTACAAAAACGAACGCACCCTAAATCTAAATTCGACGAATCTAAGTCCAAGGAATCGAAGTTCGATGACCCCAAACCCCCTGATCAAAAATGCATAAAAACAATAACTCAGGCTCCAAATGACAAAATCTAAGAAAACTAAAACAGAAAACCATTTTCCTCTTCATTTCCCGAGGCACGCGATGGCCTCGCGCATCTGCAAGCATGCACTTATGTTCATTCCCACCACCAAGATAAACAAGATCGCGGCGTCTCTTTCTAAAGCGCAGAGCCGAGGGCGGCGAGCGAGTGAGCGATTATTCGCTGCTTTATCATCGCGCGATAAAGAGGGAAGGTGACGGGGATGACGTAATCGTGGCCGTTCAAAGGAGAGTAGTCAACGGCCACGGTGCGGCGCCTTGTTGGTCGAGCGTGGTCGGCGCCGATTGGCCGGGCGGCGAGGGCCAATGGGCTTCCTCCATCTGTCTGCCCCGGTAGATGCTAAACTCACCAACCACATCTTCTGTCCGAGCATTATCGAGTAAACCGTTGCCAAGGCAGGTTCGTTCTTTGATTCTTCCGACCGGATTCTCGGTCCACCGGCGTCTCAAAATGCGCTCCTTCGTCGCCTTCCTGCCTCTGCTGCTCGTCGGCTACGCCGTCGCCGAGGTCTACTTCGAAGAGAAATTCCTCGATGGTGAGTTTCTGTGCTTTTTGACTAATTTTTAGTTTTAAGGAAGCCGCGGCCAGCTTTCCGAAAGCTGGCCGAGTAAGTCGGTTTATTATTAATGCTCGGAGGGTTCGATGGCAGGTTCTAGAGTGGTTTGGGCACCTGGTGAAGCTTTCGGCTCACCACACCCTTTCCCTTGGCTCGACTCGCTTTCCCTTGCCATCTTAGCGTGGCATATGCACTCGTGAGCTCTGCAATTCGGAAAATCCCGTTTCTACGCTCAATTACTTTCTCATCCAGAAATATATGGATTGTCTATGCCTGTGTGCGTCTGTGAGTACTTGGGGATGAAGTTCCCACGTTGCTCACTCACCCACACTAGTCTAGTTGTATCGGGCTTTTGGAGCTTTCGATTAGCTTGCTTTGGGATTGGCTGTTTGGCGGCTGTGGATTCGTCGGACTATTCCATATGCGGGCGCGGATACGTCCGATAGGAGGGAAGATGGAGAGGCGGAAACTCGTGGCGAGAGCGAGCGTTTCACCGACACGACGCGCAATCGATTTGATCTGCGGCCTGCACGCTTTTCCCACCAATATTTACAGAGTTTCGCTTGCCTCTCGCTGCTATCGACCGATCCTCTCCGCTCGCGAGTCCGCGACGCTCGGAAGGAATTCAGTTGGAGAGGATTTGTTAATAATAATGATTATGTGTGTTTTCAGATTCCTGGGAGAAGAACTGGATTTACTCGGAACACCCGGGCAAGGAGTTTGGAAAGTTTGTCCTGAGCCATGGCAAGTTCTGGAATGAACCGGAAAATGACAAAGGTAAATGTCTGACTCTCTCACAGGAGGTCAAGGAACTTTTGAGAAACAATGAGATTCATTTCCTCTGTAATTAGGTATCCAAACATCCCAGGATGCCAGGTTCTATGCAATGAGCAAGAAGTTCAAGCCATTCAGCAACAAGGATAAGGACCTGGTCATCCAATTCACGGTGAAGCACGAGCAGAACATCGACTGCGGTGGCGGATATGTCAAAGTATTCGACTGCTCCCTCGAGCAGAAGGACATGCATGGCGAGACTCCTTACGAGATCATGTTCGGTAAGAATCGTGGAAGAGCTTTGGAATCGGTTGAGCCGAGCCTAGAGTCACCGATTTATTCCCAATCGCCATGGTTTATTGGTGCTAGAGGATCTCGGAGAGTAAAGAGACTTACCTATGCCCTGTATATCGTGATTATAGATAGTGCAGGCACCGGTTAAGGAACAAACAGTCCATTTTTCCCCAGTCATTGTTGCCATTTCTATTTTTATCCCCAAATCCGCGTAGTTCTCTGCCTGAGCTGCTAAGTTCTGGCAGTGGTTCAAGAATGAGTGGGAGGACTAATGCGTTGCGTATGGATTTGTAGGACCTGACATTTGCGGGCCAGGCACCAAGAAAGTACATGTGATCTTCAGCTATAAGGGCAAGAACCTTCTGATCAACAAAGACATTCGTTGCAAGGACGATGTTTACACGCATTTGTACACTTTGATTGTCAAACCCGACAATACCTACAAGGTGAGTTGTTTCTTCCCCTCTTTCTTTGTACTTTTGTCACTGAAGGAAATTTTGTACAAAATTTCTCGAGGACTTCGGCGTCAATGGAAAATCTGTTGGTTTAGGTTCTCATCGATAACGAAGAAGTAGAGTCCGGAGATTTAGAGGCCGACTGGGACTTCCTGCCGCCAAAGAAGGTGAAGGATCCGTCTCAGACAAAACCAGAAGACTGGGACGACAAGCCCACCATTCCCGATCCCGATGACCAGAAACCCGATGACTGGGACAAGCCAGAGCACATTCACGATCCCGAAGCCACCAAGCCTGAGGATTGGGACGATGAGATGGACGGCGAATGGGAAGCCCCGATGATCGACAACCCAGAGTACAAAGTACGCTCGATTTTCACTTAAAATCGAAGTTTCTCCCGCGAATCCTATATTTTGTATTAACAATTGCGTTGGTTCCACCAAACAGGGAGAATGGAAGCCCAAGCAGATCGACAATCCCAACTACAAGGGACCATGGATCCACCCAGAAATCGACAACCCCGAGTACACTCCCGACGCCGAGCTCTACAAGCGCGACGAGATCTGCGCGATCGGTTTCGATCTCTGGCAAGTGAAATCCGGTACCATCTTCGACAACGTCATGATCACCGACGATATCGAGGCCGCCCACAAATTCGGCGAGGAGATCTGGAAGCCAACCTTCGTAAGTTGCCCGAACTCCGTTCATTTCCCGTTTCGCAAACATTACCGTTAGGTCGATAAGTTGAATATGCAACGAGTCGATGATGACGACAAGCTCTCCGACTCCGATGAGCGAGAAGTCGAACTTGCCATCGCCTTTGCCTTCATTTTTCACTGCAAACTTTTTTAACATGTGCATATCTCGTGTTGAACAGGAGGGTGAAAAGAAAATGAAGGAAGCTCAGGACGAGGAGGAGAGCAAGCAGAGAGAGAAGGAGAGCAAAGAGAGCGAGGGAAACAAAGACGAAGATGAGGATGAGGACGCTGATGACGATGAAAATGCAGTCCCAGACGCAGAGGTAGGTTTCCTTGAACCTCGAATCCTCTTTATCTCCAATTCTTTTTTCCCCACCACATTTACACTCATCTCTTCTCATCTCTTGTTGCAGGAACACGACGAATTGTAAATAGAGCGTGTCGTGGTGGACACAAAGACAGACTGTATTCCAGGAGCTGTGCCAGCGCCGTGGCACTCCGTTACTTTTCGAAAGCAGGACATTCAAACGCGAACAAAGTGTGTTGGCGCTTAGCAGTAATCAACAAAAATGACAAACGATTCTCTCACGAGCACAAGCAAAAAGAGCCTCGGCCTCCGATGCGACACGTCGCACCGAAGAGACGGCCTCGTCCTGGTGAGCTTAAGGTTGCGCGTGCGCGCTCTCCTCTCCGAGTTCCAGCGAGCTCCATGCAATAAAAAAGGACCTTTCACGCCGACCTCGATGAAACCTCCTCGCCGCCGCACTGCCGAAACTAGCGCGAACACCTCGCGAAGTGTCGGTGCAAGGACGATAGTTGGAGTCGGGCGTAGAGGAAGGGAAGAGAGTGTCATTCTGCTCCGTGTCGATCTTGGACACAGCTCCACATTAAAGACTATATAAGTTGTTCCGTTTTTGTTTGTCAAGTGTTTTTATATACAATTAAAGTAATTGAGATGTAATTTAACAACGCTATATTATATATATATACATGCATATATATATTATTTCAATTTCCGTACAGTGTACGTAATAAAACTCGCTCCGGTTTAAACGATGAGGCAAAGAAAGCGTGATGAATGTGTGCGGACTTGGCTGAATGGTAATAATTGGTATGATAATGTATCAAAGGCAACCAGTAATCATGTAATAAATAAGACTTTTCTAGAGATGATCGACCTTTTTTATTACTACTCACCCAATACCCAATGAATTCCACCTATAATCCTAATTTCTTCAGAAAAGTTTAGTTCTTTTTTAGTTTAATCGAATTAATGCTAATTCAATTGCGTGAGCTACTTTATTTATAATTTATTCAAATTAATGCTATTTTAGTTTCTCGAGTTAATTTATTTGAAACTTAGCCCAATTTAGTCGAATAAATGATATTTTAGTTCCGCGAGCTAAATCTCGACCGGAACTTTGTTGATTCATTTCGAAATTAGTTCACAAATACAACGCATTTCCGGGACGGCGCTGCCTACATCCGCCGGAACCGGAAGCCACTCAACAAAACTCCAGCGACACCTGGCGGTGGCTTGGTTTGGCGGCCAACTCATTCCAAAGGACGCTCCACTCGTTCACTCTCTTCTCCGGCGCAGTACTGTGCGGACGTGTCCCACTGGAAGCTCCCTTGGTAAGTTGCCTCGCTTTCATCCACTTGGATCGGCGTCCATTCTCAACCGCGTGCTAAACAAACCAACTAGCTTCGCCTAACTCGAACCGCTCGGTCAATCGCAAGGAATATTTCTCGGCAACGATTCAATGATGAGAAAAAAAGTCTCGTTCGTATGAGCAAGCAAAGATTACAAACCTTTTATTATTCACTGAAAACCTGCCGCGCGCTTCCACGAGTAATTTCCCGGTAGAATCGTCGTTAACCGAGCACGTTTTTCGGTTTTAGAGAGGAAAGCCAGCCGGATTCAGGGGTTTCGTCGGCCATTTTGACGAGCACGTTTTGGATAGATTTTACTTCGTGAATAGTAAGTGCTTGTTTGGATTCATCGAATTGAATACTGCGCGTTCTTTCTTCCCTCCTTTCTTACGATGAATGATGACTCTTTACTGCCCCAGTCTGAAGTCCATGATAGATTCAGTCCACTGATGTCGTAAGAACACTACGTGTTCTCACGCGACCGTGGCAAACGTACACAGTACTAAAGTGCGATTCAATTTTCACAGGAATCATGCGGAACATGGAGAGAACGCGCTTGGTGTTGCTCGATCGAGGCACATGTAAGTTTTCTTGTTTATTATTGATTTTAGTAAACAAATTCTCAAGCTTCGAGTAGATTATGATGAGTAATTAACACTGCCCTAGTCAATCAGAAAAGTTTTGTTGAATGTGTTTACTGAGTGGTTTATTAGAGAAAGAATTTAGTATTGAAATATTTGGGTGGTTACTGACCATGTGCTCTGTGGATTTCAGGTGCCTCTAGAGAGAATGGATAGCAAAAGCAGAAGTCTCAGGACAAGAACTTGAACAAGGTGAGAATCCACAAATAATTCCTTGTTGCTTCCCCTTTCAAGCTTATATGATGATAAATAGTTATCCCTGTCATACCAAGAAACCCTGGTGAGACTAAACCTCTGACAAGAAAAATGCCCATCCAACAATTTTGTTTGATTACAATCTGAACTATTCTAATACGAATGTTTTCTTTATTGCAGAATCCAAAAGATGAACTTGGAAATTCTGATTCACTTTGACTGGAACTAGCCAAAGGTGTGTAAAACGAATCTTTTCCTAAGAACTCTAAATCTAAGATAATCTCAATGATGATTCAATTTGACAAGCATATGTTTGAATGTCTAGTGATGCCAACCTTTTTTTCTGATACAACTTAAACTATTCGAGTGTCTTTTTGCATCGAAACTCGACGATGCTCATACGAATTTCTTTGTTACAGACTGGAGAACGGAAAACATGTGATCTTCAGCTCCAAAGGCAAGAAGCCGCTTGAGACCTGGCGATATCAATAAGGTGAGACTTTCTTTTCGTTTCGTCTCTTATTTGGGATAATCGAGCCTAGAGTCACATATTCACCTTGATATCTGTGGGGAATAAGTGCTAGAGGATCTCGAAGAGCGAAGATTATCTTGCTCGCCTTTTACAATTGAGGAGTTCACTTCACTTGCACCGAGTTTAAGATCAACAATTCTTTTCTACCTTTCCGTTTCTCCGCGAAGTTTCTGGAAAACGATTTTACCGCGAGGTTGCTCACACGAATCTTTGTATTGCAGATGGAGAACCCGATGGACCACGTGGCGAGTGATTCGATCTGGGAGGGCGCAAGAGCTGCAGTGAAATTGGTAGGTAATCGAAATTCAGTAATTATTGAATTTTAACTGATCGAGAAATACCAATGATGTTACTCCTTATACGCTAATATGATTTACATGATAATAACTTGCCCTCTCTGAGAGTCACACATTGTTGAAACCTTAATTAATTCTTTCGAATATCAGCTTACCAGTTTTTTAATTATGTTTCCAGGTTTACCTTGCCAGACTTCGTCCAAGGACTGACTTCCTGCAATGACTTACAGTTACTGTAAACTTGAAAATAAACAATGAATTTTCTTACAAACAATGAATAAACAATGAGTAGTTATCTTCCTGGCAGCATATAAATCGAACGTTCTTTATTGAAAAATCAGAGTATCCGTATGAATAGATATCATTGTGCTCTAAACGTACTCGTGAAATAAGAAACTCAAGTCAAGTAGTTGCATATGAAAATACAATACTATAGAAATACGAGTTCCGCAGCGGCTCTAGAGATCCGGCGGGAACAGAGCGAGGTCCTATGCGGGTGTACTTGCGACTTACTCCTAAATTACTCCTAGCGCGTTAGTGTGTGTGTGAGAGTGAATGGTCACTAGGGTGATAGTTTCAAAAGTGAAAACGCCGCTGGATGTTGGCCCGGTCGATTCGGTGATATGATTGGTTTGCCGCCGCTGTAGAAAGGGGGTGTATACCGGGGGACCCTGATAGGAACTCTCGGAGAAATCGACTTGTAGTACCTAACAGACTCCGGCGACAAGTCGCGGGCGGCCGCGTTATCGTGAAGGAACAGCGCATTGGTCTGTCATCCTCTGAGCCATCGTCGAACACATGCTAGCACCCTAATCCTCGAGAGACTAGAGCGTAATTGGAGAACTGCTCTCCTCGGAAGGCAGTCGAGACCGCGCAGCGCTGCCTCCTCCCTCGCCTCGACTTCCTTCATTTACATACACGTATCACGTAGAAATGACGGCACTTGTGATAGTCTTGGAAAATACCTGTGCAAACGAACTAATCCGACTTAATCCTACGTCGCATGTATGAGATAAGTGAGAGATTGGCTGCGAGTGTGTGGGGTGAGCGCGCGCGCGTGCGTCCCTGTGGGTATGAGGTGTGTTACGCCGCGAGACTATAATTTATTCGGTCTAGATTGAGCAGATGCAGCAGTAGCTGTCACAATTGCAACTGGTAATCGGCGAGAGGGTCGAACTCCTTCTGATGAGTGGCGTTCAGGGCCATCACGTAGCCCCAGAGGCCCATCGCGTTCTCGCAGACCCTCTGGATCTCGTCGACCTCTTCGAATTCGAGGTCGCTCCGCCAATGGAACGGCGCGACCTTCGAGTTGCGGAAGGTGCTCGAGACACCGCCAACGTCGTTCTTCGTGTGAGTGTCGAGGAATCGCTTCACGTTACCGTGAAAGTCTAATCCGTAGAAGCTGTAGAGCTCCTTCACGTGCTGGTACGGATCCACTGATAGGTCCTCGTAGCGAACCACCCTGTTTTTCGAGATTGCACGGCTTTAATCCGACTTCTATAATTTTTCATACTAAATGGTAGAAGTTGGATGAGTTGGTACCAAATATTGTCCAACTTGTATTCTTTGGTACCCACTTATCTAACTTCGATTATCTGGTACCAACACTTCGAACTTTTATCATTTTTGGTTCCAAATCACAGAAGTTATAACTTCCTCCTGTGTTATCATTTTCAGAGTAGAATCAGAAAAGCGGCCTTGATATGGGCTATTATATTGCCGGCAATTATAATAATTGAGGGGCTCTACCTGAAGGAGTGTGGGTATTTCTTCGCTAACTCGACGGCCGCCTTAAAGTCGGAGACCATGTCGGCGCACACTAGCGCGGGATCAGAACAATCCGGCTTGGCAGGACACCATTCACGATGCTTCCTGGATTGCAGGATTCCCCTTGGGTCTCGGATCAGCAAGACCAGTCGTATTCCTAAACTACAAGTAGACTCGATAAGCCGCGCGATCCTCTCCGATTACCGCGGCGGAAGGAAGCTGACTCACTCGTCTTGAGCCAGGAGCTTCTCCGCGAGGGCGAGTCTCAAGCGGACCAGCTTCATCGATTGAAATGGAAACAATCTGCAGAACTTGGAGACGAAACGAGCGTCCCAGCAGATCTTTTTGTGAGTCTGGCACTGCCGCCACAAGTGCGTATTATGATTGAAGACCCACGGGTGGGTCTTGCCGTAATTCAGATAGCGATCTGCAATGCAAACAATCCAGAAGCGCAGCGATATTAAAACCTGATCTCCGAGGATTGGTTTCGATTGGAGGAATTACCGAGTTCCGTGAAGTCGCATCGTAGAAGAGCCTCGATATTCCTGAGCGCCTCCTCGGCGAGCGGTGGTCCTCTGATTTGTACAATGCCGAAGTCGAGCAGCGGCTCGTAATGATAGAAATTGGCGGGATGCGCGTTGACGACGTCGCCGAGGAACGTGCTGCCGCTTCTCCAGCTGGTGAGAATGACGCTCTTCATCGGCCGGCCACCCTTCTCCATGAGTAAATCGTCTAATTTGCTGGAGATCCGAGCATCTCAGTGAAAGAGAAAAGAATCGCCGAGAGAAGTCCAATTACCTTATGTTTAGGCCGTACTTTCCATTGGGATACGAGTAATCCTCCATTTCCCGCTCGATCGCCCTCACCTGCTGCTCGATCACCTCCATGATCTCGGACATGGTCACATTCTCCGGCGGACTCTTAACGTAGCCCTGTCGTTGAAATTACACTGTCAGAACAGCAGACACACCTCTGTCTTCTACTAATCAAGGATCTTTACAGGGGAAAGGTGGCAAGCTAGGATTTCAAGCAGCTCTAAACATCAGGATGAGATTTCTACCTTTCCACTAATCATTCACATCCAAAGTTCATTCTCACAAGGCAACCAGTACAAATAGAGAGAACCGGGTAGGAAACGCAGACAGAGAGCTTACCATTATTGGTTCTTGTTCTTTGACGATGCGTGGCCTTATCTCAATATCCTATTAATAAGCAAGAGCATCAGCTGAAGAATTTATAACTACAGCAGATTCATCAGGAAGGTTCGTTTCTTACAGTCTTATGATATGGATGGAATGGAATTCTACCTCAATAAAAAGGCGTGTGTCGCTTGATTGGATTTAGTGGGAGTGAAAGAGAGTGATTTACTGACCGGCAGGACTGGTTGTGGCCGGTGCTCGAGGTAGCTGTTGTAATGTTGATTAAACGCTAGGAAGAAGATGCAGAGTGAGACCAGGCCTACCAGACCATAGAAACTCAGGAGCTTTGACATCCTCGTTCCTAAAGGGACATCAGGAAACCTCTCACTCTCAATGAAAAGCCAAAGATGAAACTTTGGACCCTTTTACATGATGCGAGTACAATACTCGCAGAGAGCAGAATTGTGTTTGGTATTTGTTACAAGCAAAACACTTGCATTGTGTAAAAATACCTTCGGATTATAGAATTCTTCTCTGAGTCATTAGAAAGTAATTACAAAACTTGGAATTATTGAAATTGTAATTTCCAAACTTCGAATTATTGTAACTCTAATTGAAAAACATGATTGTTATTGTGCTTCCAAAACTTGAAATTCTTATAACAGTATTTTCAAAACATAGAATTTTTGTTATTGTAATTCAAAAACTTGCAATTCTCATAATTGTACATACTTCCAAAACTTGGAATTATTGGAACACTAATTTCCAAAACTTGGAATTATTGTAACTCGAATTTCCAAACTTAGAATCATTGTGACTCTTATCGCAAACTTAGAATTCTTGTAATTGCACTTCCAAGAACTTTACTCGCATCGTGTAGAAGCCTTGGACCAAAGTCTTCTAATCTGAGCGATTAGACTAATTCCAAAGCAACGAAAGGCAAAGCCAGCGGGATGCACTGGAGTCTCACCTTATAATAGAAGAATTGCGATTCATTAGGTCGATGCAATGCGGTGGAAAGAATGGGCTCAGTTGGGTGGATAAAAGAAAGGCCTGCTCGCTGGGCGAAGACGTCGTCGAGCCAAGTGGGCCGAGGGATCCGGAGCCTTCATCGTCCGCGGCGAGGCTACTTCCTACTTGCTACTTGTACGTGGCGCGCTCCGACGAGGCCAGCCTCGCCGAGGAAGACCCCCCACCGACTTACTTCCCACTCACTTCCTTCACGCTTCCTGCGGCCTTCGATCGGACCCAAACTTTCCCTTCGCCCTTTGCCGATTTCTTCGCCCTCCAATCAGAACACTCGCTCCTCCAGCATCCTTTGAGAGGCCCAGCTTTTTGTCAACTGGGAGGGAATTGGAGTTGGTGGGTCGCGGAGAGGAGTGCGTCGCGCCGTGCCCAGTCTACGACTGGTTTATTCGCGTTAGAAGAGGACCGTGGCTGCCCTCTGAATTCGGTCGAGTAAAGAAGATTGCGGAGAGCAATCTTTACCGACTTGTTAAGCCAATCATGCGTGAGAATTGATTGGACAAGAGTCAAATAGTCTGCTTTGTTTGGTTTATCTGATTTTCGCTCGATTCTGCCGGGTGACTCATTTGGGACATTTTTGGAATATACTTTATTATTAATTATTACCCTTTTAATTTAACCGAATACCAAACTGGGTCGACACAATTATATAATTCATTTTCTTATCAATGACAATTAACATAGTAAATATAATATATGCATACGAAAAACTAGGGTAAAATGATTGATAAAATGAATAAAGAATATATAACAGTATTTATAATAATCCAAAATATATTCATCAATTGGTGAATTCTTGAGTGGATATTTTCCAATTAATAAATAAAATTAGCGAACAATAGAGAGAAAAGACGAAAGGTAGATCTCTGCAAGAATGGAATCTCGAGGGAAGAATCGAGGGGCGTCGCGAGTGGTGGTCTCCGAAGCTCCTGATTCGCCGCTGACGGGAGCCGAGCTCGTAAAAGCAATCGAATCCCACCAGTCGAATGCTGTTGCTCGCGGAGAGCGCGCTTGTTGCCAGAGAGAGCCGCCTCGGATCCTCTCTCAGCACTGGTGAGGATGCCAGCTTCCCCGTGGAAACTATAAACCTCCTGCGACTAGTCACCGGCGAGTGAAGAGTGTTCTTCCTCCACCTCCTCCTCTTCTTCTTCTTCTTCTTCGGCGAAGAGCGCGAGTAGTTTCCGCGAGTGGAAGGAGCCCGGGACTAGTGAAGCGTGGAAGGAAACGCTGTGTATCCCAGGGACAAGTTGCTGCTGGCAGCGGAGCCGGCACTCGGCGACTCTCTTCTCCAATCAAAGCGAATTCTTCCCATTTCGCTCCAATCCTGCTTTCCCCGCGGCCAGTGCCAATCACAGCGGAGCAGTGGCGGCCGATGGACTCTGCTCCGCGCGACTCTCTCTCGCCTTGGGGATCTTGGGATTGCCCAGTGCGTGCCGAATATCCCAGCCAGGCCAAGGATTCGGCCGAGCCGAGCAACGAGTGGTGAGCAGGAGCCGCGGTGAGTTGGCGATCATAAGATTTTCTTACTCGTAGTCCGAGCAGGGAGGAAAGAGAGAGAGAGAGACTCTCGACGGACGTTCGATCCTCGTCGAGGGAGAACGAGAGCAGCAGTGGGAAAGGGTTGGCTTGTTTATGCCGGTGTTTCGATGCCGAGCTGCGGCCTAGTTTAACCCTTCGAGTCCTCGTCGTGTATAATTCGATGGAGCTGGCGTCGAAGTCGGTTTTCAGAGTGAAGGTCTCTTGAGATGAAAGGGTTTATGAAAAACTCGGAGATTCGGGAATCGAAAGTAATTTCTCCCTTGGAATATTTAAAAACTTGTAATACACAAACTCCTTCGCTTTCATCTGCTGCGGCAAGCGGAAAAAGTCGCTGAGGCGACTGTCTCCCTCGAGAGAGTGTATTTCCATGCGTCGACTCGGCTATCTAGCACATATACCGAAAATTGCGTCGGAGTGAAATCCTGAGAGATTGGGTGGATCCGATGCGAGCAGCTGGGCAAAGTGGAGCAGCACTTTCCGCTTTGCATGGGGACGCGCATATTCGGCGCAGGTGTGGATATTCAGCATACTGCGCGGCTTTAACTCGCGAGAGAGAAAGGAAGCTGTATCTGTTCCTGTTACATCACTGGCACTCCGAGTCGGCGAGATGACTTAGTTCGGCCGCGGAAGTAACACGCACGAGCCTCGAATCGGGCTAGTTGCTCGACATTTTCTCGGCCGCGGTATTCTAAAGCGTTGAACTTGACAAGTCTTCTTTCATTGGAACAAAAGCGGTTCTTACTCGAGAAAGCGATTTCTGGGCCGTTGCGATTTGAATACTGAATCCTGAAAAAAATCAATGTTTTTTCATTGATTTTAAATCTATTTTTAAAAATCTAATTTCGGAACCATCCCGACTTTTTCTGCAGAAATACCATTCAAATCGTGGCTTGGCAGAAATCGTAATCTTATCCAAGTAGATCTGTCTGATTATAACAAAAGCAATTCTTATTCAAGAAAGAGCAAGTAGATCTGTCTGATTATAACAAAAGCAATTCTTACTCAAGAAAGAGCAAGTAGAAATGTCTGATTACAACAAAAACACTTCTTACTCAAGAAAGAGCAAGTACAAATGTCTAATTACAATAAAAACCATTCTTACTCAAGAAAGAGCAAGTAGAAATGTCTAATGACAACAAAAACGATTCTTACTCAAGAATAAACAACACTTAACGACTGCGTAGGATAAGTAAAAAAAAAGGTTGGAGTATCGAGTAGGTACAAAGGACAGAAGATCCGCGGGGATTCGTAGCTGCTTTCGCAAAGCGTTGGGAAACTGGTAATCAAGCTCGGATGGGAAAAAACGAGTGTTTGATTATAGGATGAGCTGGACGAGGATAATGCGGCCGGTCCTGGATGATTATGTCGAGGCAACGGCACTTTCCCAATGACGAGAGAGACGCGGCTGGCATCGGCAACAGTGGCCCAGAAGGGGGGGGGGGGGAGAGAAAAAAAAATCAATTGAGTCTTGGCTCGCGGAATCGGGATGAATTCGAGTTGAGTCACGCGCACCGCACCGCGTAGCAACGCCGGAGAGCAGCAGCGCCCACTTCTTCTTCTTCTTCTTCTTCCTCTTCTTTCGCAGAGCGAGCGCAGCCTCTGCACTCTGCACTTTCATTCGGCAGCTCAATCGCCGCCACCGCTATTCTTTCCGAGAGCTCACCCTCTGTCGCCGGCATCTGTGCCCTCGGCTCGGCTCTTTCACCGAGCCTTTTCACTCCCAATCAATTGTTGGTTAGTCGCACGTGTGTAGAGGCTCATTCAATTGGGAGCAATTGTGGCTCGCTCTGTTTACTGATTTGCTTGGGGAAATTGGGAAATGTGCCTTGAACCAAATAACCACTGACCTTTGCCTCTGTGCTTCTGCGATGAATAGTACTTTTAGAGGTTAAACTTCTATTTATTTAGTTAGAGACTGGAAATTACGATTTAATAGCATAAAAAAAGAAAAAATAATAAAGTAAGGATCACAAATTAAGGTAAATCATAATAATAAAGTAAGAATAACAAAAATATTAAAAACGAGAAGACCAATTGAGAAAAATTCCTCTTTTTTTGAAGCCAATTAAAAATCCTATTCGCAACAATCAAAAAATTAAAAAAGGACAAAACGAATACAGAAATTCCTCTTTTTTCGAGGTCAATTAAAAATCCTATTCGCAACAATAATAATACAGTAAGAATAAAAAAATTAAAAAAGGACAAAACGAATTGAGAAATTCCTTTTTTTTCGAAGTCGAATAAAAATCCTATTCGCAACAATAACCCATAATGATCAAACCAAATGAATCACCCTGTACCTCGGATACTCCTGGAGAGGAGAGTGTCGCATTGGAAGAGTTTACGAGGACTTTCCACCGCTCGCGGTATCTGGGCCTTGCCAGCTGGAATGGGCGAAAGTCCGCGTACACGGCGCGGTTACGCTCTCGCCGCCTCCTGGAATGACTGCTGGAGACGGAGAGACATCCTCGAGACGACCTTGACGCCAAGGTGAAAGCTCCCTCACCTTCACCTCTCCGCTCCGACTCTTCATCCGATTATAAGTTAAACCAGTAAATTAGACGAATTCGATTTCATTGCGTCTCTGCTTTGAATGACCCTGTAGAGGATCGAGTAGGTTTGGCCCCGGGTCAGAAGGCACTCTTGCGCAATGTCGCTCCTTGCCGTTATGTCAGCGCTGCCTCTTCGGATTAGGAAAGTGTAGCGGACAGCTCGAAATCTGTTACGAATGAGGGTGTTGAGTAACCAAAGTTCTTCTTCTTCGTTCAGGCGAACTCGAATTGTTCTTTCCTTGTCCCGGTCTTCGGACATCCAGTTAGAGGTGGACGAATCAAAGAAATCGGATTAATGACATTGGACATGATTAGAACAATATTCCATGGAGAGAAATGACGAATGTGAATGTTAAGTAACCAAAGTTCTTCTTCATTAAGTCAAACTTTAAAAATTTTGTTTAATTCTTGCTTTTGAAAGATTCGATCAGAAATCCTGAATAAAAGGAAATCAGTATAAATGAAATTAATTACATTGCATAAGATTAATACAATCTTCCATGAAATATAACAAATTCTGTTCAATTTTTCCTTTTGGAAGATTCAATCAGAAATCCTGACTGAAAGGAAATCAATAAAAATGAAATGAATTACATTGTATAAGATTAAAACAATATTCCATGGAATATAAAAAATAAGCAACAAGTTTTCCATTCTTTTCTTCATTTATTCAAACTCTAAAAATCTGTTCAAGTTCTGTACTTGAAACATCCAATCAGAAGGCTTTAATGAAAGGAAATGAATCGAAATGAAATTAATTACACTGGACGAGATTAATGAATAGAATATTCGATGGGACCTGGAGAGCGAGGAGAAAGGACCGGGATAGAAAGTCGGGCGAAAGCGGTGGCGTGAGCGGCGGATGGTATGGAAATGGAGTTAGGGTGGAGATTAGGGTGGCAAGGGGAGTTTGACAATTTAGTGGAGAGAGAGGGCGCGAGGGAGAGGGAGAGAGGTGAGCGACCGGTCAAAGAGCTACTGCTAGAGCCGAGGGGTTCGGAGCTCGTTGCAACCGGCAAAAGGGAGCTCTCTCGCGTGTAATCGATATGTGTACACTCGCAAAGAAGAAAGAAAATTGTGTTCAGCCAGCATCAAACCTTCCACCTCTCTCCAATCAAATCAACGCAAATTCACCTTTCAACAATAAAATCCAACAAACTCGATCCAATTGCACAAAACCCGATTGTTTTTAATTAAAACAATTCCATTCGAGCGCAACTTTTAAATGCAGCCCACCGACTGAAATTGGGCCAAACGCCGGAGATATCTTGGAAATAAAAAGGAAACGATGCCAGCCGGCGCGTCACGTAGGACATCCTGGCCGCAGCGAGTTGCGCCACGTGCGATACGTGAGTCAGGGTGGGCGCCGCGGAGCCGGATGCCACAATTCGCGCTCTATCGCGCCGATCCATACACGCAGATCCGATCGAGACGTGCCGAATACCGAACACTCGCTTCCCACCCGGCTCCCACCGCCCGAGGAGGAAGCGCTCGCTCGAGGAACTTGCAAAACCCCCCCGGTGCACTCGCCCAATCAGCTCGAGATTCTTCCAATCAGGAAGTCCTCGCACGCGCTTCTTAGTCACATTCGCACTCCGACGATGTGCATCGTCTTTTGTATTATAAATCGCGGAGAATCGTGCGGATGTGCCTATAATTGTGCAGGTGTGCCAGGTCGAGGGCCATTTTTCTTTTAACTAAGAAATTCGATGCTTGTGGTTTTCGAATGATCGAAGGGTCTTTGGAAATCCAAGGGTCGGAGAGTCGGAGTTCCAAGACTCGAGGGCCATTTTTCTTTTAACTATGAATTCGACGCGAGTGGTTTTGGTGCGATCGAAGGCTCGTTGGAAACCCAAGGGTTGGAGAGTCGGAGTTCCAACTCTCGAGGGTCGTAGAATCGAAGTTCCAAGAGCCAAGGGTAAATGGTTTCGATTTAGAGCGCAGAAGTGGGGTGCGAAGACTCGTTTCTCGTATAAGTACAGGGTGATTCACTTGGCTTGGATTGGTATCACTGTTTATTAGTAGTTCATGATTATTCATGATTATTAATTATAATAATTCATTATATTCATATTATTATATACAATTATAAATATAATTATAAATAATTATGATAAACATGAATTAGTGGTTGTCTTCCGAATGTTGGAAAGGATACCACGGACGATAAAATTATAGCTTGTGGCCAAGACCATTAATTGCAACTAATTGAATGGACAATCTTAATTTTGAAACTAAAACAAGATCAAAGAGAAAACATTTTCCATTTTTTCATAAGTTTCTCGATTCACCCCAATGCTTGAAATTTCTTTAGTTTCAGCCTAGAAACTAAGATTCACCGCAGAATATGTACCGAGGATTTTAGTAAGAAAATCGACGAAATGTCGAAATCAAGGACATCGACCTACTAATTTCACATAAAATCTTAGTTCTAGGGCTAAAACTGTGGAAGAAGGTTGAAATCAGACGAATTTGAGAAGTGGAAGAAATATTTTGAGCCTAAAACCTAACATTCTGGAGGGAATCAGTAACTAGTAACATAATAACAGAGAAGATAATCAATAATAATCCATAGGCAGCTAAACTCGCAACTATAATCTTTCCAAGCGAGGTGAATCAGTCTGCATTGACAAGTCGATCGGATAATTACGCCAACTCGCATAATTAAAGACTAATCGACGACGCAGGCAAATAAATACTCGTCCGACAAGTAGTTGGGACGCAAGTATGTTAGAGAATCCTTCCCTGCAGGGCAGGAGGACGTCGAAAGTGCGATGGGACATTCGAAACCACCTTCGGCATCTTTTTTCCTTTATCGGGACTTTCCTTTTGCCTTGAACTTGAGACTGTGCCGCACATGCGCCCTCCGCCTGTCCATCGACACAGTACAGGCTGCTTCACTCGGCTTTTAATGACTTTTCTCAGGCATTCGACGATTAAGCCCGCGTCTGGTACAATCGTTGATTGTCGTCCTGGAATCTTAATTATTCGATGGTGCAATCCCCAGCGAGGCTAAAACAGGTGTAAATAACTCCTTTTTAATAGCAAATTCCAATGAAATGGTGTCGGATTAACTTCACAGGCTTTTAAAATGAAATTCCTCACGTCTCCAGCATTGCGATAATTCCCACTATTAAAGCAATAAATAATAACTAAAATCAATATAAAAAGTAGAGTTAATAACAGCCGAGCGAGCCTCAGAAATGAAACCGCTGGAGCGCAGCCGCATAATTCCCTTCGGAGAATTGGGAAACTAAATAAAAAAGAATAGAAAGAAAATGGAAGCAAGTGCGCGAATCCGGTTGGGCAACTTTCACGAGGCCGCGGCCGGACCGGCCGGCGACTAGTTTCGGCCGAGGGATTCGCCTCCGAAGCGCAATTATCCTTGATGAATCGAGGGCCTCTGTGCGCGAACCGGCAATAAGCCCAGAGCCAGTGGTACACGTCCGTCTCGAAAGGATTCGTTCTGGACGGTGCGTCTGTTTACAGAGACACCGGGCGGGAAACGAGTTCACGGACGTATTTATAGCTAGGTGGCGTTAAAGGGAACAGGTTTCCCAGTGAATAATCCGTTAGTCCTCGCATCTGGAAGATGAATATCCGCCGGCTCGCTGATTCGCGCGGTTCCTCTAACTCGGCGATCTCGGAAGTGTTAATGAGAACGGACGAGACGATTCTTCGCTACGCTGCTGCGACCCCAAGGTTGCCGGTCACTAGAAAAACTAGTTAGAATCAGAGTTTGAAAAAAATCATCTCAAGCATTCGAAATCGACCAATTGGAATTATAATAAAATAATAAAAAATGATAATAATAATTAAATTACCAAATAATAACACAATTATAATTAAAAAATTAATCTAGATTTGTTAAAATATCGCCAACGTCTGTAATTTAAAAAAAATCGGGGACATCGATTCTTCAACAATCGAATCGAAAGTTCAATTCTGCATCGAATCCCCGATAAAGCAATAGATTCACCGCGAACGAAGGTTGTCGAGAGACAAAACATGGATCGCAGTTGGCAACGGCCTCTGAATTCTATGTAAGAGTATGGGCGTTCCCCGGTCGCCTCCGGAGACGAGACTAACCTCCTTAACCGGTTTTCAAACGCCACTGTTGAGCGTTCCAGCTCGTTCAACCGTTCAACCCCGCGGCTTCTCGCGCGAGGATACGTAACCTCACTTTTCATTGATGGAATATGCGCGTGAGGTGATTCGCCCTCGAATCGATACGCGGAGTCCCCGCTTTTTATCAGACGCTCTATTCTATTAGTAAATTGTATTTGTTGCTCGATTGGATTTTAAGACATTCGGTGTAGAATGAGGAGGAATTGGCAAGAGGTGATTTAAAATCGAGGCGTTCGAAGGCAGTTTGGCAATGGCGGGTACTAAACTGCCACTGAATACGAAACTACTCTGCTCTTTTTGTCCGTGAACTCGATTGCACTGTCCACTGTCGAGCTTGTCGCGTGGCCGCTGGCATTTAATAATGTAATGCGCCACCTATGCCAATCGACCTCGCCGCGTCACATGGCCAGGATCTGCGATCGGCCACCCTCCGATGTCACCGGTGCAAGTGGAGCATTTGCTTTTGGGGGCGGCGGTGATTGATACAGCGCCATTCATAATTTATAGACGTTAGTCGGCTAGTTCTCATTTGAACGTCTCGATTCTTCGAACAATGGTAAAATAACGAATTAAAATACATTTGTAGAATGTCAAATTTTTTATTCAAAATTAATATAAGAATTTAGTTTAACTACAATTAGAGTAGTTAATTTATTTGAAAATTGACCAGTAGTTCATTCATTTGAAAATTGACCAATAGAAATTCTCCAATGATTTTTTAAATAATTATAATTAACGAATTTTGAATTCGATGTACAGGGTAATTTAAAATAATTAGCAATATTTTAATGAGACAAATCGATTTAATTGACTAATTATAGTCCTTGGAGAAATCTTCGATTTTATAAATAATTCTAATTAAAGAGCCAAAGACTCCGCGGTCAGCCCATTCGGGTTTCGATTGAAAGAGCCTGTAAAGGTGCGGAGAATCGGCACTGCCGGAGCGGATAAGTGGAGGGCTGAGCGAGTGCGGCGACAAGGTCGATTGATAGAACGGAACCGAAGGAATACGGGTCATCTCACCCGGCTCCAAATTGGTCTAGCCGCGTCTAATCAGCCCGAATGGAGCAGAGCGCGCAGTGCCATCGACTGCGGTAATATTCTCCAGTCCCACTCACACCACCGAAGCCCCCTCGCGGCGCGCTCCGACTTCTTCTCGATTTCCCGGAGACGGCGAAGATTCCTCCGAGCAGGATAAATTCCCAAGTAACTCTCCTCGAACAACTAAAACCACTGACAAATCGATTTTCCCGGAAGGTGTGGCATGCGTCTCTTTTTTCTCTTCCCAAGAGGAAGTCCGGCAAGGCCACTCATTAGCAAATGAACTCTTAATTAGGAAAGCGACGGGGGAGCAGCGCGCGCGCGCGCTCTACAACGCGCAACACGTCTGACACTCTGACCCCGATTGCCAACCAGAGTTAATACTCCATGGACCCTTCGAACTAATAAATTGAACACACACACACATACTACATACATGTATCGTGCCCAGCCTACCTAACCTCGCACGCACACTCGCCTCCGTCGGCGTCGATTCTCCATAAATGTTTCGCGAGCATCGCGCGTTTAACCCGCGACACTCGTAAGCCGAGCGATCTCATTACAAGGGGGAAACAGGCATATAAACGGATGGTGGTCCGCGCCGGCTTGTTAAATCGATAGGAAAGTTTGTGCGGAGCATCGATCGCGCTTATGAGACTGCACGCAATAGCTTTGCGAGGTCCGTTCTCTTCAATAATCCGCTAATTATCGCTAATTGTCCGCGTGGTTAATTAATAAGCGTGAAATCTAATCGGCCAATCGGAGAGCGGGGCGACGCTGCTGCCCTCGTGTCTGATTAGCGTCGAGGGGTATGGTCGACGGCCGGGAGACGAGTGCGCGCGGCAGAGTGATATTTGGGAAGGAACTAATCTAATCGTAAGAATATTCCGGGAATCGCACCAATCCCGAGGGTTCTACTATCAATGTCAGCCACCCACGACAGCCACTGCTTCCTGAAAAAGATACAAGGCTGCTAGGCCGGATGGAAGTGGGTGTTGCTATCAACAAAATCGAACGCTTTTACAACTCTTCGAATCTTCCACTTTTTCTCGCGCTCGAGATGAGTCAGCCACGTGCGAACTCGGACAATGGCGCACTGCGCATGCGCGCTCCGAGGAAAACACCTCTCGCATTACTCAGCTCTTGAAAAGTGCGAATTTTCAGTTTATGCATGTGAAATAGGATCTTGACGATGGTTTGTAATGCGCAGGAAACGGAAGAGCCGACGCGATGTTAGAGAGCGAGTGGGAGTCGCTGCGATGAGGAGCTGATCTCGGCGGGGGAAGCGAGCGAGAGAGAGAGGAGCCAGTCAAGAGGAAAGAAGGGAGAAAAAGGGCCAACAAAGATTCAACAGGCAGAAGTCCGAAAGCGAGGAAGAGCGAGTGAACCCTGCCACCGTGGAATATGAGCATGCTGGGGATAGCCCGTCGAAACTGGGCGCTCCGCTTGTCGGTGGTGCTGAACGTCTGCGTGCTGCTTTACGTTTGTGCGCACTTGGGCACATCTGGCGGCCCATGGATCGAGGAGACACCGAGCAACTGGGCGGCAGCGGCGGCGGTCGCCGCTGTCGCCACCGCACCCTTGCAGTCCGAGACCTTCGCAGCCTCTGGTACGAGGAATTCTAGTCTCGGAATATATGTTATTGGTTCCATTCAGAAAAATATTCGGAAAATCTTATTTTAATTTATCTTGAGATATATACGTTATTGTTGGCTCCATTCATCAAAATATTAAAAAAACTTTATTTTACAATTGAAATTAGTAGTAACTTTAATGAATCTCAAGATATGTTATTGGCTTCATACAGAAAAATATTAAAAAAACCTTATTTTACAATTGAAATTAGTAGTAATTTTAATGAATCTCAAGACATATGTTATTAGCTTCATTCATCAAAATATTAAGAAAACCTTATTTTACAATTAAAACAATTCGTAATTCTAATTAACAGAAAATCCAACAGAATCCCAGGCGAGATTCCTAATTTCATTGAATTCCGCAGGCTCAGGGAGTGGTTCAGCCTCCGAAGTATCACCAGGGAATGCTAGTCCCAGTGGCAAAGGCGCCGCGTCGCCGGACGTCGGCATACCCTCGTCCCTGGATGCTGCGAAGCCCCTCGGCCACCCCGCCGACCCAGCCTATGGCTACGCGTTCGGCCACGACCACAACAATTCGAGCATTTCGAAGGGAAACGCCAAGCCGCTGAGCCAGTCGAGGCCAGCCAAAGCCGAGGGCCCTCACCGGCCTCACAATCCAATGGTAATTTGGCCCAACTCCTCCTAAGCTCCTAGATAAGATTATGCTCGAGAATCAGGAGGGGAAATGCGGCCGGGAAATGAAGGAAAGCCAAGCAGAGGGCGAAAGGAACGGGCGATCGATAAGCGTCTGGCTCCGGTATCAGAGGGTATTTCATTAAGGAGCTCGTTGACGTCATTCGCCGCTTTATCTTCCGTCGGAGTAAAATCGCGCTCGAGCTCTACAGTTTCCCTCACGAGGGATCCGAGGGAAAGGGTCGATTTAGTTGTGGTTATTGGGGAGAAGGCTCGTTTCTTTTGAGTGGCCCTGTAGAGCAAACATCGCATGTAGATTGTGGTCGGAAAATCAGTGAGGGTTGCCTAACGACGGCAGACGCATCCGCTCGCGGCCGATAAGTTTAAGAGGAACACAAGGTCCACGCTCCCCGGCCCTAAACTAGGCCAGGCTCATTACCAGTGGAGAGAGAGATTGAGCGAGGAAGTGACTCGGAATGTGTATCTTGCAGGCGACTGGCAACGGTTCGACGATCGCTCATCCCTCGATGACCCTGAAAGAGGCTGTTCCCTGCAACGAGAAGTCGAGGGAGCCGAGGCGAGCGCAACGCGGCGACTATTGGGTCCTCTACAACTATGTCCCGATGAGCATGGCGGTGAGGTGCTGGGAGAGCGTGACCTACACCACCCACGCGGACTACACCTTCCTCGACAACCTGGAGCCGCTGCTGGAACGGTGGCGAGCGCCGATATCGATTGCCATGCACGCTCCTGGCACCGACTTCGCCGCCACTCTCGACGCCATCAAGTACTCGAGGAGCTGCACCAGCCCACTCGTCGCCCAGCTGGTTACTTTCCACGTATTCTTTAGCAGCAAACACGTGCCAAAAGTGGTAAATATCCACTACTGCCCTACTCTAGTTCGCCTCCCTGTCGCGCTCGGCCCTGGGGAAAAAGGTAAATCCGACTATTTCAGGTCCCACCGAGCGAAAAGGTGCTCGCCGACAGTTACAACTGCAGCCTGGGTCCTCCCTGGGTGAACGTGACCTCGTCCAAGATGTACAAGAACGAGAAGAAGCTGCTCTATCCGGTGAACGTGGGGAGGAACATCGCGAGAGAGTCCGCGCCGACTTTCTACGTCTTCGCGAGCGACATCGAGCTTTACCCTAGTCCGAACTTGCCGGCGAGGTTCCTCGAGATGATCCGCAAGAAGGATCAGCCCGCCCTTTACAAACCCAATCCAAAGGTGTTTGTCCTCTCGATCTTCGAGATAGACGAGAAGAACCGGCCGCCGAACAACAAGACTCATTTGGTAGGTAGAGTAACCTAAACCGAGCGAATCGCCAGCTCCCCTCGTCTTTTTTTTCCTTTCCGCCGCGGAGTCGACCGCGTTGAATTTAATGGAGGTGAACTTGAATGCGTTAATAGAATGAGCGCGAGGGTCGCTTAATCGGAACCGGGCGAGCGCGCGCTCGTTTCCTTTCACCGTGGAACTCGACGCGAACAATTAGTGCACATTACCGCGAATGGGCTTAGCACTCTAGTATAACGCGTGGCTGCTTTAGGATCGTTTACGAGACTTGTTAATTCGCTATTTAGCGATCTGCCACGTGCGTAGGTGCGAATGCTGAAGGGAGGCGGAGCCATTCCCTTCCACAAGAAGCTCTGCTCGGGCTGCCACAACGTTCCTCGCAGTAAAGAGTGGCAGGAAGCGCCGGAGACCGAGGGACTGCACGTGTTCCACGTGGGCAAGCGAACGGGGAGCTTCGTGCACTGGGAGCCTATCTTCATCGGGACCAATAACGATCCCCTCTACGACGAAAGGCTCAGCTGGGAGGGGAAGAGTGACAAAATGACCCAAGTACAATCCCACCCACTTTCCTCCATTATTTCTCTCCTCACCTTTCCAATGTAACACTAAACCGTTTCCTACCTGCGCAGGGATACGCGCTCTGCGTGCTGGACTACGACTTCCTCATCCTGGACAACGCCTTCCTGGTGCACCGTCCGGGCATAAAGATCTTCAAGAAGGACCCGCACAGGGAGATGCTCACTGCCAAGACGAACGCCCTGATAAAGAAGATCATCGTGCCGGAGCTAAAGATCCTCTACGGCACGAGGAAGGGCTGCGCGGTGTAGCCCGTGCAGACAAGGGCACCGCGAGTCATCCACGGATGCCCTTTCGTCGGCAGGCATTCCCGCTACCAGCCGAGCCTCCCCTCGACGTCGGTATCGCGGAGATCGCCGCCGCGACGCCAAGCTCCCGACAAGACTCGCAAGAAGATACTCCTCGTGGCTCGAGCTCGCGCCGCTCTCTACAACGAGCGCGGCCTACCTAGGCGGACCCCGCGGCTCGACGACCCTTTCAACACGATACACTGCGACTGATGAGTGAAAGGCCGCCGCCGGCCGACTTACATGCCAAGCTATATATATATACAGATATATATATATACCCTGGTGCCGAAAGTAATAGACTACGAATTTTAATACAGCTAGTTCCTTTGACTCAAGATTCGCGCCGCGGGCGCTAGCGCATTTATTCGATTACGGTTACGATTGGAGAAACTCTCCTGCCATTTCGGGGAGGGGAAAGATGTGTTCGCCCGCCAATCAATCCTACGCGATTTCTATAAAGAGAGTGTGTGCTAAAGAGAAACAAGAGAACTACCAGATATTTTTCATCGCTAAGAAACTTAGGACTTATTGTACATACATATACGAAGCGTAGTCGTAATCGCGAGGGTGCCTCACTAGTTTCTCCCGCTTCAACTACCTTTCCATTGGACTCGCGGCTTCGGTGTTGCCCGTGGGTGCGCGAGCGGACGCCAATCAAAGAGGAGAGCAAAGCCACCAATCGACGGATTAATCACTACTGAAGACTGATCGTTTGATAAGCATTTTACTAGACGATTTAATCGAGTCATTGATGAATTACGAGTAGTAGTGTTGATCGGCGCCTTCCAGCTGATTCGCCCTCGAGCACCATTGTCCCCCGCTGCAGGAGCGAGTCTCCCAGGAGAGTCTCCACCATGCTAGTTTTTAAGCCGTCGAGCCCAGATTCTCCTAGGACACCGGCGCAATCGCCGATCTGTTTCCGAGGGAAACACACCGCCGCCCTGTAAATAATCCTCGTCGATTGATCGAACCTAAACGGAGTTGTACAGAGTTGATCGTGGAAGGACGAGACGTCGAATTAAGATGTACATAAGTGTTGAAGGAGTGCGAGAGCGCTGATACGTCTTTTGTGATAAAGCCTGCCACCCGCAGGCTGATCGCTTGGCCATTTATTAGAGATGTGCCGGTGGGCTCCTTTGAAGGTTCGAGGAAGGGAAATGTTGAAGGTCCGTGTTTCTTGTACTTGGCGCGAGGCGAAGCTCACACTCTATGTTCCTTTCGCGTCCTCGCCCTCGCCTTCTAATCTTTATCTATCGATTTCCATCTCTCTATCTCTTAATTTATCCGGGCTGTGCAACCGCGTTATTGTAAATATATATATATATATATATTATATATATACCTTGTATATACACACAATATACATATATATATTATTATATAAATGGTACGTAAACTAATGCAATGTGTATTCTGTGCCTTATACGCCGTTGTCTCGTGGGAGATTCTTACCGAGCGAACGCGTGCGTCTCGCGCGAAGACGTGACGAGAGGAATCGAGTTGGAAAGAGGAAGGTATATAGACTTTCCAAGGACAATTGGAGCGAAGACCGACCCATTGCGACTTCTTCGAGCGAGAATCCACTAGCTATTCTCTATACTAAGCCGTCTCTTCTCTTCGACTGACATAAACACTTCAACTCGAAGGACGTTGCGAATATTGTAAATAATCGTCGGAGGAGAAACCGCGGGATTCTAATCAGGAATGTACCGAAGGACGTCTGCTATGATTGTACCAATTCTCCTCCAATTTCTATTCTCGAACTAGAATTCGCGAGTGCATGACAGCCTGTCTTGTGTATTCGTCTCTTCGCGCACGAAAGTCGATTGTAAAACCAATAAAAGATAATAACGTATATGCGAAGATGCTGCTTGTGGATCGGCGTGTGTGAGAGCGAAGGAGCCAGGGTTGACTGTCCGATGGCAGAGAGACCCTGGCCCACCACTGTACGTATGTAAAATTGTATTTTTCCAAATACCAGAATAGAACACTGATCGAACGAATCGTCTGCTCCCCCTTCTATGCACCGCTGATACCATCGTTTTGTGAGGCTTTCTTTCGTTTTTTCGTTTATTTAATTAAAATATACAGTTTATAAAGGTAATCACACAGTTGTTTCGAGTTCTCTCGCAGTCCGCGCGGACTGCACTCGCTGCTTCCTTTTTCTCTCTCTCTTTCTCTCTCGACCTGAGATATAAATCTTTATATATTCATCTGCGGGCTACCCTAAACCTTCGACGCCACGCACTCTTAGAAAATAGTCGCATCGTTCGCGGCGCTACGGCGACTAACATGGAAAAAGAAGCGCCATCGGACGCGACACTCGCCCTGCCGCTTTCGAATATATCGCCACTCTCTCTCTCTCTCTCTATCTTTGTACGCTATGAATTTCAAGGAATAAACAAACGGAACAAAGATAAGAGATGATAGAGGTTTATTAGAAGATGCGTTCTCTCTCATTCAAAACATAACTAAGAGACTTTCGCTTGCTCGCAAGGAGCTCTCATAAGATGACAAGGAAATCACGCTTATTCGCTTGGAGTACTCGCTTACTCGCTTACGAGCAAGTGTATTTGTGAGGACTCCTAGCGAGTAAGCGAGTACTCCAAGCGAATAAGCGTGATTTCCTTGTCATCTTATGAGGGCTCCTTGCGAGCAAGCGAAAGTCTCTTAGTTATGTTTTGAATGAGAGAGAACGCATCTTCTAATAAACCTCTATCATCTCTTATCTTTGTTCCGTTTGTTTATTCCTTGTAATTCATAATCCTACAATTTCTATATATAAATAAACGCTGCGGGCCCCTCGCCCCTCGGAGGTTCCTCGGGCGGGCTCTTTCTCTGCAGCATCTTTTATCTACATTTGTCCCTGCCACCTGTCCGGTTTTCCTGGGTATGTAACTCATAAATATAGAGACGCGCGTCCTATCTATGTATACATATACATATGGCATACATTGATATATGTATACGTATCACCGGCTTCCTATTTATATTTACATACGTGTTTATACAAAGTACACAGGTATGGAGTGTAATATGTGAGAAAGCCGGGTACAGCAGGAGAGCCCGCGACGGGAATCGATGGAAGGAATGTCCGAGGCGTCTCTGTTCCGCAGAAGTTCCGCATCCACCGCTGCCGAACAGAACGCGGGCCTCCTGGTTCTCTCTCCGGGGCGGGCTTTCCTTCTGGCGCAGCTTCGCAACTTATGTTTCCGAACAATGGTAACTATTGTAGGCACGTGTCAGTTACAGCCTCCTATCACCTCGCCTTGCCCCTTTCACAATGTGTCGATAGCAACTTACCGGCTAATTTGCACTATCTAAACTAGATGCGAGAACGTACGAGAGCGGGAGGGAGATGCGTCGACTGGCAACTTAGAACAATTAAAGAGAAGAGCATCGGCTATTTTCTTAAAATAGCGGACAGTCTAGTCGGCGCGAGTGTCCTCTCAATCGGAGTCGACGTAACAACTATTAAACTGGCGATTTAACGTACGCTCTGGTATTAAAATCGGCGTAGTCACCGAGCCGCGCGACGGAGGAAAGCTGTGAAATGGCAATCCCCGATATTTCATCGTCGACTCAGCCGCCCGACTCATTGTACGTTTGTGCTGAAATTGATTTGAACGTTACCACCAAGTTATCCTAAATACAATAGAATTCTCGCGCTCTTAACGCTCCCATGCTTAAATAAACCTCTATTAGACAGTCGTTTCTATTGGCCTGCGACCAGTCTCATCGCCGCTTAACTCTACCGAATCCTTCCAAGAAACTGAATGAAATTTGTGCGCTGTACCGCTTGCGATTCGCGACTGGAGAAAGAAGGGGAAAAAAGGGGGTCGTAGTGCCGATTATAAAATTAACTCAACTAAAAGTAGGACGTCATCCGGAAAATCGGCTTTCTCGGGACGAAGCGCGCGCGTGTCTTGGGAGAGACGAGATCAACCCTTAAAATCAACAATCCCGCGAATGAAACTTGTGAAGGAAACTTGTATCCTTTGGAGGGGAAAGGACTTGGGAAGTGGGCCGAAGGGAAAGCTCCCCGTCCCTGTCGACTGGTCCTTCATCTGTGAAAATGCTTAGTGAATAATCCTTTGCCGCTCGATGAAATGCAAGAAAACCTACGAACGTCCGCTCGCCGAGTCCCGAGGATAACTAACTAGATATACTGAAATGGACGCGGTGTACCTGTCTCACTTGCCGTAAGGCAGGATTTTCATGCGGGAGCGCGTGCTGAGCGTTCTACTACCTGGATTGTAGGGCGACTTGACTCGCTTGACGATGGGGCAGCTTGTCCCGGTGGCGCAGCTCGCGCTCGCCGGGCTGATACTGGCGCAAGTGAGGCCGGCGGTGCTGCTGGCGTTAGCCTGCTTAAACTTACCTGGCGATATCGAGGAAGACCTGATCCTAGTCCCTACCGGTTGAAGGCTGCTGCTCGTCGATTGCTTGAGATTCGCGCCGAGCGAGAGCCGATTCTGCTTCACCACTCCGTACTGGTGAATCAGCGGCGAAGGTATCGTCTGGCCGTTTATGTCGACGTTACGAGAACGCAACGTCTTTACGGGCGTCGCAGCCATCGTGTCCGACCTGCAAAAATGAATCGAGTGAGTACAATCCCTTTTAGAGTACAACATCGGAATACAGAAGATTCGCGAGCAAACCTTAGCCAACGCTGAGAGCCTCCATTAGTCTCTCTAGGGGGTCCGATTACTGTTCCGCTCAATCGTCGCTCGCTGCTGTGTCTCGTCTGGCCGTTTCTACTCTGATCCCAGTCTCGAAGACCGAAACTGCCTCTTAACTGCTGTATCCGATTGGTGCCGTTGAGCGACGGCCTTCTAATCGCCTTGACTGGCGAGGCTTTCTTCCCCAGGCTCCTCCTTTGGAAGGTACTCGGCGACGAACGCCTGTCCTGGACGTTGCTACTGTTTCCAGCCGATCGAGTAACCAGCGAATCCGTGGAGGCCCATGCGAGTCGACTCTTTGGCTCTTCCGATGCTTGGTTCGATGGATCGTTCTCGTCCGTGGGACTTTGCCCGTCTTCCGATCGCGTTCGCCTCTTTGAACAAGGCTCGAGGCTACTGCAGGAGTTGCTGCTCAATGGATTCTCCACCGGTTGCGAGATTGCACTGTGCTTTCGCTTGGCACCTCCGTTGTTATTGCTGGTTGTCTTACTCGCGACTGGTTTACTTGGATCTTCCTCGGAGCTGCTTCCTCCTGCTGGCACCTTCGAAGCTCGCAGTTTCAGTCGCGGGTTCACTGTGACAACCTTGTTCAAGCTCTCCGATGATTCAGAAGTGTTCTGGGCGTGGGAAGTTACCCGCCTTCTTCGGATAATTGCGACTTCGTTAGCTAGAGTTGCAAATAAGCTCGATGGGCTGGTAACAGCGTCGCTTTCGTTGTTTTCCTGCGGTTCTTTCTCAGGTGCTCCAGTCGTTCTGGGGAATTCTGGATTCTCTTTCAGGATATTAGGCTGCGCGAGGGAATTCGAACTGCCTGGAGCGTCAAATGCATTGGAATCGTGTTCGATCTTCTCCGCAGGGGGTTCGGAAAGCTTGCGAACGCAAAGGCGAACGTGCTCGCTTTCGTAGACCTCTTTCGTCACATTCCCCGTCCGCAGTTTCCTAGCTGTCCGCACGCTCTTGTCGAAAGTGACCTCAGTCTCCTTCGGCTCGGCTACTATCGAGGGAACTTGCGGTAAAACGCTCGAGGATATTTCCGCAACCTGAATCCTTTCCCGAAGCGCTTCGTCACTCGCCTCGCAAACCGGAGGTTGAAGCACCTGGACCGGACTACTCTCGTCGGACGAATCGGGCTTTTCGGGGCCGACGTGGTCGACAACAGGGGTTGGACGCCGCCGCTCTTCCATCCTCGAGTAGAAGAGGTAAGGATCGAGGATCTCTTCGATCGGCACGAGAACCGGCGCCGCAGGTCTTCGCACGTTGCTTTCTTCTTCAAGTTCCTTCGAGGGACCGTTCGAGAAACTATCGTCACTGTCGTCAGGCAACACTAAGAAGGTCGGTGGCACCTCTGCTGGCCTTTCCATACTCTCGGCCGATGTCGATGCGATAGGCGACGCTTCCAACGGTGCGTGATAGTGTTCCAAGTGTGGTTCCAGTGGTGTCAAGTCCATGTGGGTGTCTGTACTAATTCTGTATTTTGTGTGTAATGACGATGGGTAGTCTTGCATTCCTTCCAGTGGCATACTCGGTGCTATACTGCTGCTACTAAGCTCCGGGCACGGCACCGTTTCGTCGTCGTCGTATTCGAAGGTAGTCAACGCTTTCGGATCTTCGGGCGGTGGGTTCACTAAAATTGGAAGGTTCTCTACTCCAGCGGATGGTGGCCTAGGGAGTATTGTTGGCGGTGGTATCGACGGTTTGATATCCACTTCCATTGGAATTCCTATTACAAGCGGCGACGGTGTGAGGTGCCTGTTGTTCATCATCATTCCTTCCTTCTGATTTAACAAAACCTGTTAAGAAGAAACAAGTAAAATACGTTTAAAGACGTGTCTTGGAAAAGATAAATTAGAATCAGCAGAAAATAGACTTACTTCACTGCGAGACGGTCCTGGAGGATCAAGCATTAACGTAACAGCACTCGTGTTGTCCGCTCTCAATCTAGTTGTTGACCATCGTTCCAAGGCTCTGTCAACTAGACTCTTCGAAGGATTCACCCACATTTGCTCGTCCGCTTGCTACGAGAGACAATTTTTCACTAAGCAACCATGCGGTATACTCAGTAACTTTGAAGAAAAAGCAAACCTACCCCGTTACATGCTTGTTGTGCAGCTATAAATTGCTTCTCATTGTGCCTATCGGCAGCCTGGACTATAGCTACGGCAGCGTGAGGGGTTAACATGTTCCAGAGGCCATCGGTGCCAAAGATCAGACACTTGTGGGACTTTACGTCTATCGAAACTACCTTAACATCAGGTTCTGGTGATACAACAAATGTGTCTAGCTCTGAATTGTAACTCCACAGATCACCTATTTGGATAACAGTTGATTAGTATCATTTTGAGTAACTTAATTTGAGAATCTTTAACTCCTGACGTACCTAACGACCTGGCAACAGCCAAGAATGGAATCTCATCGATGTGAGTGGATCTTCTAACAGGCCCTTTGTGGCCTATCCTCGGCCTGTTCCAAACCACCCTGGGGACGCCGGATTTACTAACAACTTTCCCTCCCGACTGGTGAATCCTCATCATCTCAGGTCCGCTCTCGGGCTTGTGGTCTTTGGTGAGGGCCTTCGCTTTCCACTGGGCTTCGCCATCTGCTTGATAGCCAAGTGCCACGCAGGAATCGCCTACGTGACCTATGTATATCTTTCCCTTGCGGATGAACGCGATCGTCGCGGTGGTCCCCGCGGTCGACGGCAACCCTGACGCCGTTCTCGGCCATTTATCTGTCGGGGAGAAAACTTTCCTTAGAGGCTCTGCGACGGTAGAAAAGATCTTTCGAGAAGAAACTGGTTAATTCATTCTGCCGCGTTTTCTCTCTTCTAACAGATAGTTTCCCTCCGCAGACTATCCCAGTTACATAACCTAACTCTAACCTAATCGAGTGCGCGGGTGGTGGGGGAAATACGCGGGACAATGACAGAGATTCCCGAGGAAACCGCCGAGAGAAGCATCCACCCAGTAAACTCGGGCTCGTAAGAAAGAAATTCCTGGCTTTCCGGGCAATTCGAGGGAGAATCGCGCGGGAGAAAGGATCGGCATGCGGAGGAAGGAGACTCGGTCCTGGCGAGCGAACACCTACCAAGCTCCCGCCACATAGCATAGTGCGTGTTCACGTAGCCGTCCTTAATAGCGCGGAGAACATCCTCGTCGCGCTCGCTCCAGAAGTTCTTCTGCTTGACGATGATGTCCATGAGGTGCTCCTTGGCGAAGGTGGCCGCCTCGCCGCCCCCGTGCCCGTCGAAGATCCCGAAGAAGGCGTACTCGAGGTCCTTGTCGTCGGCGGTCGGCTGAAAGGCCACGCTGAACATGTCCTCCATGTACTTGCGCCCGCCCTGATTGCAGTGTCCGGTCACACGCAGGTTAACTCCGATGCTTAGAGGCATGATGGAGAGCCGCCGGTGACGCGGGTCACCCAACTAAACCCAGGGCCTTTCTCGATGTTTAGCGCACGCAGTTCGCTCTCGACCCACGTACCGCACACCACCGGAGAGACACAGTCACTTACTGGCCCAGGGCCGTCGTCCCGTGTCCAATCCCTCCGCGTCCCTCCTAACTTCGACACGCACACATAGTGCGCGCTGCGATCTGCCCCCCTCCCCCTTCCCCCCTCCCACCAATCCCTGGCGCGATGGGAGAGAGAGTGTTCGCTCTGTGGGAGGAGAACTGCTGTTGGATGCCTGCCCCGATACGCTCTGACGTTGCCAGCCGCGCCGATTGGGATATACCCACAATACCCGGAACGCTCGGCGAGGGGCCAGGGGACTCCCTGTGCCCCTCGCCACGATTTCACCGTCTTCTACTCGCTGCGCCTTTTGCTTCTTCCGAGCCACGACTCCCGCGAGACTCGCGCTCGCTTTTCCTTCTCACTTTGACGTGGTACTTTGGTATTTGAAAATGGTTTTCGGAAAATCGAGACCCGGATTTGAATGTTGGCTTATTTAATTGTAGGTGATGTTTGATTGGAAAATGTTGTATTGGGTTTTTATGAGTTTTTTCGATTTTTGTGCTGGTAAAACTAGTAAAACTGTTGCATTGGTTGGAAGGTATTAAGTATAAACGGTTAAATTGATTGAAAGGTTGTTTGAGTTTTTTTAAAAAATGTTTTTGTGCAAATCAAGGCCAGGATTTGGATATCTGAAATAACTGATAATCGAGTGGTATAATTATTGGTGTTTAATGATAAAATGTTGCATAGGTTGAAAGGTTATTTCACTTTTTGTCCTGTTGAAATAAATGTTTATTTATCATTGAAAAAAGAAAGGTATTTTCGGAGGAAAGGTGTGTTGGGTTGAAGAAACGCGCCGGTCAGATTGACGCCCGCGAAAGCGTATCACGCGCTAGGTACCAATTTAAAAACCCTTTCTGCATTACCCGCTCGAATCAGCCTCGAATTTACTCCAAAAACAACTTTCACTCCTTCCCGCCATTAGAAATGCAGACTAACGCGAACGCAGGCGGGGATTTCGCTGTGGAGGAGCGAAAAGCCAGCGGATTTTGGGAATAAGTAGAGAGTGAGATTGCATTTGTACGCGGTGGAGAGCCGAGCTCGCCACACGCTTCACGCTGCGGTTCCGCTCCCCGCGATCCCCTCGGCGGCCTACGCTGTGGAGAGCAGCGGAAACTTACTCAGCACTGGCAAGCGTTGCCCCTGACAACAGCATCGGCCTGCTCAAGCCTGGCTCTAGTAGTTCGTCGACGGACGGACAGGGCCCGAAAGTCTATTTTGAAGAATGTCTACAAGCACGCAGTGTTGTTTTGTAATAAATCCGAATATGAATAAATGAAATTTTATAATAAATCGGGAATATTGATAGGATTTGAGAAAAGTTTGAGTTGGTGTTGTACATTTTTTACAATAATACAATGTTGTGTTATTGTAGAAATGTATAATTCTGTGATATTTATTCTAATGTCTGATGAAATAATTTGAGACGACAATTGCTATTGGTCGATTTTTAAAAATGTTATTACTAATAGATTAGGCGGAATTGTAACAAATTTTATTAATATTTTATGTTTGAAGAATAATCGTTGGAGTGAATTTTCTTGTTTCTTTTGAAAGAGCCTGTACGTCCATTGCTCGGCCGCACCGCTACTTCTCGCTCGCCTTCTCTTCCCAGGCGCAACCCAGCCCGCGCAGACTCCGCTGCCTGTTTCTGCCTGTTTCTGCCCCCACCAATCCCCCGAGTTCCCCGAAGCGCGGCCAAATCCGTATCTGGCCAACACGTCCCAACTTGTCCGCCGGAATTCTTTCGCAGGCCTCATCTGCTCTGCTTGGCACTCGAAAAAGGCCGGCGACCGCCGGCCCCGAGTCCTTTGCCCTCGACACCTCTCTAGTCTTCTAAGCAGCTCCAACACCACAATCCCAATTCGCCAATTGGCACATTCTGCAGGTAGGAATCTTCCCAACGTATGTATACTTTCTATTGTTTCGCGCCGCGCGCGACAATGCGCAATAAACAGAATTATCACTCGACCAAGTTGATTCGTATTTGTGAAAAATTCAGAGGAATGATTGAGTGTTTTATTGGTGTCCTCGGTGAAATGGGTTTATTTTTATTAGGACCAATTAGAATAACAGCCGCGATCTAACCAATCCGAAGTGCCCGCCAAGGGCCAAGGTGGCAGAACTTTACGGGAATCCTGAGTGATTCACCTTCGCGCAGGTTGCGACCAGTCGAAACAGGCATTGACTCGCACAGGAAACTCTTTCATCCGGCGAACCAACTCGTGATGAGAAGTGAAGAGATACAAATGGGGTTAGGCGGCGCCATCTCCTTCGAAGAGCCGACTCATCGACTGTTGATACTCGACTGGCGCTCGACAAAGTTGAAATTCAATACCAACTGGACACCCAGCAACGTCCACCGATTAATATCAATGTTAAGTACACTTCTATATTCGATTTATACCTGTTTTGGGAAGCCTCGTTCATCTAGTTACTTTTTACGGGAGCCTATAATCCCTGGGCGTTTTTTCGGGGCAAAAAATGGGGTGGCAAACAACAACAGCAGAGTGGCGCAGTGGAAGCGTGCTGGGCCCATAACCCAGAGGTCCGTGGATCGAAACCACGCTCTGCTAAGGTGTTTTCTTTTTCCCCTTTGAACCTTATATTTTTGCCGCATCTAGCTAAGATAGTTAATTAACCCTATGAAGAATAAACAAATTTATATCGAAAACAATAGTTATACCAAGAAGCGAGAGGAAATCGCCCAACGTGGAGTTCGAACTCAACTTCTAGAGTAGAAGATAGCAACAACAATTATTACACCAAGGAGCAAAACGAAATCGCCGAATGTCTGGCTCGTATCGAACTCCCGGAAAAGAAGAGATAGCAATAACAGTTATCAGACGGCGAGGCAAAAAGAAATCGCCCAACGTGGGGCTCGAACCCACGACCCTGAGATTAAGAGTCTCATGCTCTACCGACTGAGCTAGCCGGGCAACTGAGGCACCCGGGCAGCTCGGATGCAGAAGCTCGATCTCATAAATAATCACTTTATTAAGTAGTCAGTAGAATCGTTAGATTGCTGTCTATGTTACACTGGCTTACTTAGTAAGAGGCGTGTACAAATGAACACATCAAGAGAGTGAGAGTTTGCTCGGCCGAGACTCGAGCACCTTTGTACTTTCACGAGATTGCTGGGAACGAGGGAGCTGTATTAAATAAGGTAGATTAGGTTGCCTGTGTGTAGCGCGCGCCTAACATTAATCAAGTACCATTTGCACTAGAGACGTCTACGTCAGTGGAAGTACATCGCGAGGACTGGAACAAGAGTTATGAATGCGAGGAGATTGCGAGTGGGAAGCGAAGCGGCGGTCGAGCAGTCGGAAGAACAGTCGAGAGTCGCTAAGTCGGTTTGGTTCACCAACAAGAGGTTTCTCACGAGCTTCTTGCCCTCGCAGGAGTTCTCCACCTTCACGAACTTGATCTTCCTCGTTTCGAGAAACTGTTCCAGTTCCACCCTGCATCTCCATTTCAAGGGGTTTCCGGAGAACTCGACTATATGGATGTCAGGCATGTCGTTTATATCACTGGTGAAGATGCATCTGAGATCGTTGCCCTCGAGATTCAGATATTCCAGTCGATTCAACTGCCCAAAAGCTCCAGGCGCGATGTAGCGGATGGAATTGCCGCGCAGATCGAGTCGCTTGAGGTTTCCGAGTGGGAACCAAGAAGGTCCGATGCTTTCCAATGGATTATCCTGAATGGTTAGACTCTCCAGGTTGTTTAGACCTGTGAACGCGTTCTCTTCGATGGTTCTTAAGCCGCAGTTCCTCAGAATGAGCTCCTTAAGGTTGCGGAACCTGGAGAAGACGCCCGCGGGTAAATGCTGCAGGTGTCCCTCCTGGAATTCAATAGCGACCGCATCTTCTGGGATCGTCTCAAGCAACAAGAGATTCCCGCCAATGCATCTGTATCTGGGACCCCTGGAGTCCTCCAGCAAAGTGCAACTACCCTGGACCGTCTGCTCCTGCTCGCCAGGACTACTCGTGCCCGCTGGAAACGGGGGTGAGGTCGGAATCGGAAGAGGAGTTGTAATCGTAACACTTGTACCAACTGAAGTCGAGTAGCATTCCTCGTTTCTATCGACAAGTGCTGTTCTATTAAAATGAATCCCTCGATTTTGCAGGTAACTCGCTAGCTTCGTACTGCAGAGACAACTCCAAGGGTTCTGGGCGACGTTTAAGCTCCGCAGGTACTGAAGACGAGCCAGGTGCTCGATGCCAATGCAGTTCATCGAGTTCTCCGAGATATCCAGACTAATCAAATACCGCAACGTGTCAAAGACATCGTTAGTGATCCTGGAGATGTGATTCCTGGACAAATCGAGGTGTCTCAGGTTGGAAGGACCCCGGACGCTCGCAGCCGATATCGATTCCAATTGGTTACTGTGCAGAGAAAGATACTCCAGGTTGTACAAGCCCGAGAACGCTCCGTCGGAGATCCTCGCGATCCCGCAGTCGCGGAGTTCCAGCCTGGACAAGTAGCCGTTGAAGCGAGCGAAGGCGTCCGGGGGAATCTCGCGGATGTTTGAGAGTATTATCCGAATGCTTCGCGCAGTGTTCGGCACCTGGCTCAGTTCTTCGAGCTGATTGATGCCGGAACAGGTGTAGATCCTGTCGTGCTTTCGATCAGGGTGGCAACTCGCATTGTAGATGTGGGGCTGGGGTGTGTCGACCTCCACGTGGATCACTGGCGGCGATGGCCTGAACGGTGGCCTGCGAACGGTCACGTTCAGATCTTTTATACTTTCCTCGAAAGTGACCCAGTGCACTTTTCCCGTTCCTGGTCCCTCGATCTGAAGGAAACACATGTGCTTAATTCCTCTACGTTCAAGGATTGACCTTTAACTCATCCTTACCTGAGGCGGCCTCGACAAATCAATAAAGGTTTCGTTGGAAGTCTCGTAGCACTGGCTGGTAATTTCAAAGGCGACGTTCTTCTCTGTGAGGAAATTCTGGAGGTTTCTGCGACAAGCACATGTCCACGGGTTCCCCAGGATGTCCGCTCGCTCCAGATGTTTGAGTTCTGCGAGTTCCTCAATCGCCAGACACCTCAGACGATTATCGCTGAGGTCCAAGTGGCGCAGACTGTTTCCTAAGTACCAGAATGCTGTCCTCTCCACCTCTTGGATTTCGTTGCGTTCGAGGACCAACTGCTGCAGGCCGACTAGATCGCGGAACCAATCCGCACCGACGGTTCTTAACTGGTTTCCCGTAAGGGAGAGTCTCTGGAGCTTGTGCAAGCCTGCGAAACCACCCTTTTCTATACTGCTAATCGAACAATCGTTGAGTTCGAGGCTCCGCAGGCTGTTGCCGAAGCGGAAAAAGGCGTAGCGTGGAATCTTATCGATTCTGAGACCGGAAATGTCGATCCATGTGGTTTTATCCGGTAGTCTGTCCAGTGATGAGAAGACTGTGCTCTCGAATTCGTTGCCCCGCAACGAGAGTCGCTCCTGGAAAAGGAAATGATGAATCTCGAACGGAAGACGACTCTCCAACCAAGACCTACCCTCTCGAATAATTGAAGATTGCGAGGACTCAAGATAACGGGAAGGACTGGAATACCAATTTGCGTCATGCATTGATAACTGCAAATATTAGTCCCATGACAGTGTGTCTGGCTAATGGACCTCTCCCTGAAGAATCTCTCGAGTCGCTGACGGCACTCGCAGAGCCAAGGGTTCCCGTCGACCCTCGCCGTCTTCAGAGCCCGCAAATAGGCGAGTTCCTCGACGGGCAGACAGTCAAGGTCATTGTCGCGCAGCTCCAGAATCTCCAGACGGTTTAACAGCCGGAAAGTCTCCGCTTCGACGTGGATCAGGCCGCATCTGAAACGATTAGTCTTTTTCTAGATGAAGTCATGGAATCATCGCGTCCGAGCGATACTTATGTTAATGGAGCCATTGTTAACGAAGCTAATGAGGATTGAGTAACGCGCCTATAAGGGAAAGAGGAAGTGAACTCCTCATGGAAATCTCATCGCCGTGGGATGGGATTTTGGGATGGCCAGTCCTATTTACGAGTGGGTCGTCGACATTCCTGGTGGGTGGAGTGCGCGCGACTTACAGCTGCTCGCAGTTAGTTTTACATAACGTCTCGTTTTCGACCCTGGCACTAGCCTTGTCTAACGTCCGCAAGCGTATTTAGACCGAGCCCGCTCGGTCCGATGAAATCATCAGGCCTCTTGCCTAACTGGCAGTGCGACACTGAAATCTCGACGGTCGAGCGAGTCATCTTCGCCCCCCACCCCAACGGGGAGGATTATCAAAAGAACAGGAGTTGTACCTGTCGAAGACGAGTCTCCGGAGATTGGGCAGGTGCCGGAACCAAGCGGCTCGGACCACGTGGCTCTTGGTACCGTGAAATACGAGCCACTCGAGCCGCTGCAACCCGGCGAAGGCATCGCCGCTGACGAAGGGCACGTGGCAATTGTAGAAGGAGAGCCGCCTCAAGTGGCGGAACCTGGCGAAGGCATTGTCCGGGATGTAAGGGAAGCGCGAGACCGAGAACTCGATCCACTCGGCCTCGCTGGAGACCTCCTCGAGGTCGCTGAGGTCCCCGTGGATGCAGGCGTAGGCGATTGAGCGCTCGTCGTCGACGATCGGCGCTAAGCTGCATTTGCTCTGAGCCTGGCCAATTAGGGCGACCAACGCCCAGACCACTAATGGATACATCGCCAATTAGAATCACCGGATCATCGGATCCACCAGGATCGACCTATTAATCAGACTAATTATTAGAGTCTTCTTTTCAGCTCTTCGCTCTACTATTACCTTTGGCGACGAGAAAGCTTCCGCGGCTGAAGGGACCTTCGCCGCTCTTCCAACCTGTTTACTCCGATCCACCAACGCAGCCGCTTCCTTTCCTGGCTCTGTGTTTGCCTTCCGGCGATCGACTACGTCAGTCCATCTCCTCTGGGATCCAAGTCGAACGGAGGAGAATCAGACGTGTGCCGCTGCGGCGAGAAAGTGGCAAGCAACTCGATGAAAATCGAGCCCGGAGTGCAGCGTGGCATTATTGCCCCCCGGCTCGGTGCCTCGGGGTAACGCGAGTCGTCAGGGCCAAAGCGAGATTTTGTTACACTCCGGCGCGATCGCTTTTTTACCAAACAACTAGTCGCGATTGGATTAGAGTTCGATAGTTAGCGGGAAGAAGCGACCACTCAACAGGTAGAAACTGTTGTTCCAGTCTAATTAAAGGCAAAGTTCAACAAGAAAAATACAACTTGTTCGAATCAAACTCGAGTTCTTTAATCAACAAGTTCACTCTCACCAAAGTAAATCAACTAACTCTCGCAAACTCCAATTAACAATCCACAATTCCAATCAGTTTCCACAAGTTGAGTGGCATAACAAAAAAGAAGCTTCTGCCAATTAGCCGTCGACCGAGCTTACATTAAGACTGTCGCACCTGCGAGTGCGCGATCGGTGAGTTGCAACGAGGACTTGCGACTCGAAAACTAGACGAGAGCGCTGGGTTGCACACGCGACTCTGGGCCGCGAAACGCGCTTTTCCGCTCTTATATAAACTCATAAGGCCAAGGTCGCCCTTGTCGCGCGTCTCCCCTGCGCCGCGACGCGTCGCGAATGAAACCTCCCAGCGGAAGCAACGAGTGCAGCCTGCACTCTTCACTCGGGCCAGCTCAATGCTGCACTGACGACTCGCGCCTATCTTTAGCGAGGCGCGATCCACTTTGGAACTGCTTGACGCGCCAGGTAGCACAGGAGGACTCCGATCGCCACCGGCCGAACCCAACTAATCAATCGAAGCCTCGAGGATTCTCTCGAACCCTCTGCCAGGGTTCGGCTGCCGGTGGAGTCGGTGCAGGTTCATTAGAGGAAGTCAGTTTTGACGATTTGAAACCCTTTTATTCGTTTAGTTGAACGCATTATTTATTTATAAATTCGTACGATTTCTGTCGGGAGACTTGGTAGAGTTTCGATGCTAAGTAGTTTGAAAGCTTTTCAAACATATTAAATAGATTGTCGTTGATTTAAGGTCCATGGTTAATGGCAATGTTTGTTATGTTTTAAAATAGACTTGTTAACAGATTTAAATCAAATTACGCGTTTTACTAGACAATTATAAAGCGTGCGTTCTTATTGGGACACCCTTTATTGCTAATTTAGACGGTCGGGTGGCAGTTCTAGTGTCAAGCCGTGCGCCCAGGAGACGACGCAACGTCACTGCATCTACAGCAACGCAGTCTGGCGTGCGCTCTCGCTCGCCGCACATCCAGTCCCGCATTCGCACCCGTGGAAAAGGCTCGAGTCTCGGAATAAAGTCGGGAAATCGGGTCGGACGTGTAAAAGAACTTAGCCGATTCAACGTCCATGCATTAAAACTCTTCCTGAGTCATTAAAGACCGTAAGCATTGTGTGCGCATCCTGGAGATCAAGCAGATACTCGCACATGTTCGGTGTTCGTCGGCCTCGAGGGGGAGCATGAAACCTGCGTGCTCCCTTGATCCAGCGTGCGAGGGTTGCAGGGTGGCTCTCGAGGACGGGGAAGCTGAGTCGTAGTAAATGGAGTGCGCGCGAGTGCGAACGACGTGCGAGTTTAAATGTACGTGGGACGGCAGGCGGCATAATCATGCCAGGTGGGTAGAAACCGGCAGGTATTTGGAGCGCGACTAGGATCCTAGATCCTTCGATCGTGTGTTGCACGTTCTATCCTATAATGCCAGTCTTGCACGCCTCCGAAAGAAGTCCTGTAAGGAACGAATCCACAAAAACCTAACATTCAGCTATAAAATTGAACCAAATTGCAAACAATCTTCCTTTTTATTAACAAAACATACAATTTCAAAATATGAAAACACAGAATACCAGGAACTCTCGGTTACCTGAAACACGAGCCACCGGGAGGCTCAGGCAACAGACTCGCGAGCGATTACCTAACGGACTGTCGGCGGCAAATCAAATTAGCGGCGATTAGGTCAGAAGGTCACCCAGTTTGCGCGGGGCAAGGTCAGCGCCGGGCAATCCCGGCACCCACCGCCTACGTATCACTGATAGTGCGTCCACGCTTCTTCCTCCTCCGCCTCGTCCGCGGAAAAGGTTCCTCGTGGGGCGCGAGGCGGGCCCTGGTGGGGGAGAGAAAAGTGTGGTTCCGACTCGGTGGAGTTAGACTAGCTGCTCCGCCAGTTGGAACAGGCTGCCGCGCGACCTGCCGTTATCCTGCGAGGAGGCCGCACGGTGGGAGAAGGTAACGGCGGCGGATTCATTAGGGAACACCGTTGCCCGGGTGAGAAAGGTGGCGATGTTTGCGGACGCGCGTTAGCCCCCCCGACAAGAGGAGGGTGACGAGAGGATCGGTGGCGCGCGCCCGCTTGGCCGTTCCGGGGTGCGACGCGCTCGTAATGTGAGATTGCTTGTTGTCTACAGGGTGGTTCAAACCTGATTTATGTCGTTTGCTAGGATTCCTTTTAGAATCTTTGTTTCTAGGTAACAACTGATGATTTATTTTTCAATTTTTTGACTTTATTTCACTGGTCTGATTTCAACATTTTTTAATAGTTTTAACCCTGGAATTAAAATCTAACAGAATTAATCAGCCAGGGTCCGTAAAACTGGTGAATTGTGCATTATTTTTCATTTTTTTGCCTTTATTTCACTCGTCTGATTTCAACATTTTTTTTATAATTTTCACCCTAGAGCTAAAATCTAACATAGAATTAGTCAGCCAGGGTCCGTAAAACTGGTGAATTGTGCATTATTTTTCAATTTTTTGCCTTTATATCAGTGGTCTGATTTCAATATTTTTTTATAGTTTTAACCCTGGAACTAAAATCTAACAGAATTAGTCAGCCAGGGTCTGTAATTCTGTATTACGAAGAACATTTTTCAAAATTCTTCAGAAAATCACTAAACAGTGACAATGATTTTAAAGAACCAAAATTCCCCCAACATTTGCAACTTACTACGAAGAATCGATAACACTAACGATACAATCGATTGGTGTTTGAATGATCCTGTAGCAAGAGCGAGTGGGACGAGCGTTGCGACGAAAGACGAGCGAGTGAGTGATGGAGAGGTAAGATGGAAAGGAGTGCAGTAGTAGGGAGTGTACGGTGAGAGAGGTCACTTACGGAATATAAGATGGAATGGAACGGTTGCCGATCGCAATGGAATGGCATGAGCGCGTAGACTCCTGTACACACGAGTCAGTTCGCATGGAACTACCGAATCGCACAGATCGCGGACACGCGTCCTCCCCGTCGGCCTCTTTCTCGCGCCCGCCACCTTCTTTCCCTCCTCGTGCTCCTTCGTCATCGCCGTCATCATCGCCACCCACGCCGGCCCAACTCCACGCTCTCCATCTCGCGCGGTTCAACGAACCACCGGACCAAAGAGCAGAGCCTGCCTCCGATCCAACTATCGGACACACCATACACCTATGTGCAGGTGCGAGCTCATTCTCCACTCGGCACGAATTCGCCGAATAGGCTTCCCTCGCCCATTCTCTCCGCCAAGTGTCGCTGTGTGCAAGTGTCTGTACAAGTGTGTGAGTGTGGGAAGCGATATAGGCTCCCGGGGTATTGGCGGAGTCTAGTTTAGTGGGAGCTCAGTTGGCAGCGATGTGAGGAGTCTTTTATCAGCGAGGGATCGCCTTGGATCCTGGTCAGCAGGAGTGTGATAATATGCCGAGGAGGGAGGAGCTGCGCGATCTACGATCTAGCTAGCGGTTGGCCTATCTCTTGCCTCTATGGCTATGTGGTTCTGCGTGCCTAGAATAGCTCGGCTCGGCAATACGCCGCCAGCGGCGATGGCTATGTACGCCGCTAATTGAATCTACTTCCTAAGGAATCTCCGGGAATCTATTGATCCAATCGACAGAAGACTTGTAGTTGGCCACTGAGCGGAGATCTTTGCCGATTCTAGGTGGATTAGTGGCGTTGGGCTGAATTGGAGTATGGTCGATGTGGAGTATTGGATTCGCTCGGATGCAATTGGATTTAGTTCGATCCACTGAGGCCTAATTGGGTTCGAATTTGATCCCTTGGGACCCCATAGGACTCGAATTTTACTCGTTGGGTCCCAATTGGATTCGAATTCCATCAACTGAGTCTCAATTAAATTCAAATTCGACCCAGTGAGTCCCAATTGAATTAGAAGTCCATCAACAGAGTCCAAATTGAATTCAAATTCGACCCACTGAGTCCCAATTGGATTCGAATTCCATCAACAGAGTCCCAATTGAATTCAAACTCGACCCACTGAGTCCCAATTAGATTTCAAATTCCAAGTCCCAATTAGGGCCGAATCTGTGCCCGGACCCAAACCTCCCATGCGCAAATCCACTCCAACTACAAACTGCTCGCCGGCAATCTCGACGCAGCTCGCTCTCCTACGTAATATCTGGAATAGCATACTCGCGGATTGAATTACTCCCTCGTCCTTCTATCTCGGCGCGTTTCTTTCCCAGTCCATCCGAGTATCGAACCGACACGCCACATACGTGACACTTTCCCAGTGGCAGCTTCGCCCTTATACAAGCCGCGCACTCGCTACCTCAAACTCTCCTCTGTTAGCGGAATCGGCGATCGAGTGGGCCTCTTTTTCTGGCGCGCAGAATTGTGAGAGCTCGGCGCCGCCAGTGGGCCAGCCGAAGGTAGGCGAGTTATACCTGTCTCCGGATTTATATCGTACGTATGTGGAGAGCGTACTTAGCCGTGTACCAGCCGTGCATCTTTATTATTGGCCGGAGAACCTGTACGTGCAATCTCGGGGTCAGTGAACCTTTACGGCTCCACGTCTCTCTGCGCTTCCGATCCTTGCCATCCTCGCCCATCTCATTTCATACTTCGTCTATCTTTCCCTCCAATCTTCCCCCTCCCTACTTCATCAACAATAATTAATTAATTCCTTACATTTTAATAACTTGGGCCTCAGACTCCAACAATACAATTTTTCCTCCTCAAATCTTTGCCCTCAATTAATGCACCTGGGCGCAAGAGGGAATCAGAATCTCTGCCCTGATAACTACTATCTCAGGAGGATCTTCGTCGCGGAATATTCGAGTTATCGGCCGGCGAGCCTCGCCTCTTATCTCACACGCTCGATTCTAAGCTGGGTCTTGTGAGTCCGCGGCGGAAATCGACACTGCACTGTCGCGTTAGTTGCTCCCAGCTCGGAGAAAAGTTGGAAAATGTGTGTGTGAGGTTAAGTGAAGCCCAATGGGAAGCAAGAGGTTACTTCAAGTATGATACGTCAGCTGTTGGACGCTCTAGGAGGGAAGCCGGTATATAATTACTGGCTTGTTTGAGACGGTTGCCATTTGTAGAAATCGGCGGAATTCGGCGCATTCTCTGTGCAGGCGCGGTTCCATTATTCTTTCGTTTGCCGCCGTCAGTTCCTAATAAATGATTTCTGAAACATATTTCTAGAGAAATTATGTCAACAAACATTTAGTTGGTGAAAATGTAAATAACTTTTCCCGCCTTAACCCTTTCATATTATCGAAGGGAATATTCGGTGCATTCTGTGTGCACGCGCGGTTCCATTATTCTTTCGTTTGCCGCCGTCAGTTTCTAATAAATGATTTCTCACACATATTTCTAGAGAAATTATGTAAACAAACATTTAGTTGGTGAAAACGTAAATAACTTTTCCCGCCTTAACCTTTTCACATTATTGAAGGGAATATTCGGTGCATTCTGTAAGCACATCTATTAGAAATAATGACCTAATAAATGATTTTCGAAACATGTTTCTAGATAAATTATGTAAAGAAACATTTAGTTGGCGCAATTATACGAGAAATGTAAATACATACCTTTTCCCGCCTTAACCTTTTCACGGTTATTTGCCTATTAGAATCAAAATGGCGTGTCATCGAATTGATATTTTGGAGGGTGAAAGGCTTAATAGATACATTTGACTCGATTTAAAATATAAAATCGATTATTTACGGGAATTGCAGGCTCGGCGCGGGATGTCCGTGGGCACGGGAGGGCGGCCACCCTTTAAGCAGGCAACCTCAACACTTCCCACCTGCAATCCCAGCAACAAGCCGCGGTGAGTGCAATTCAGGATTTAACTAGTTTTTTAGCCTCGCGATTCGATATCACCGCCCGTTGAGAGTGGCATTCACAACGTGGGGATATAGCTCAGTGGTAGAGCATTCGACTGCAGATCGAGAGGTCCCCGGTTCAAACCCGGGTGTCCCCTCAAATCTTTTTTTTTTCCTTCGCCTTTTAAATGTTTTTACGATTTGGGACGCTTTGTGATATAAGAGGAATTGGTGGCGTTTCTGTAGAAATTCCAAGGGGAGAGGGGAGGAAGGGACGACTGTCAATGCGAGGAAGAGGAAGGAGCCGGTTTCAGGGATTTTCAGCTCGAAGAGGACGCTAGCTAGGAAAGAGGAAGCCGCGCGAACGAGGATAGCGTCGAAAACACATTCCAAGTGAGATTTCTCGATTGAATCGGATTATTAAGGTTCGTCGGGAGAAACTGCCGATGAAAACCCTCTTCGACTTAGTAATTAGCTAATTGAAGGCAATTATTATTGACATTGAAACGAGATCAAAGACTTATGAAACCAAATAGTCGCTCGAATCGTCATTGCCCTTTGCTGCCGTCAAAGCGGAGTGACACGCGAAACGCCCCAATATTTACACAAATGGCAATGAGTACAACTGTTTGGACGTAGTAAAGTCGCAGCCGAAGCGAATAACAATTCCGAGTGAGTTGGGAGACTCGAGGAAGCCTCGCGAAGAACCGAGAGTTGGTACAAGTCATCAAACGCGATGGCATTTCGACTATTACCTTTACAATTAGAGCGGGGCCTGCCTTTACGACCGAGCGACCGAGAATGACGTCAGCAGCCGATGCTTCGGCCGCGGCCCATATACAGGGTGATTCATAATAAACCGAACTGAATTTCAGTAATTTATTCCTCGGTCGAATCATCCATTTCGAAAAATCGGCCTGATTTGTTAATTTTAGACATGTAATGAATTATTACAATTCCAAATCGTGCAAATTGTTATTTAAATTGAAAGAATTTTGAGGGAATATTTCAAATCATTTTAAAAATCGTTGAAAGAGCTAGGGAATTTCAATTCGCCGAGTTTTTGAATTCCTGTAATTAAGAAACTAAACCAATTTTAACCTAATTTTCATAACATTTTTCGAAAGGGTCAACTTAAGGAATTAATGAGTAATAATTTCACATATCCCCTGAATCGCCCTATACATATCACGTCTTTAGAGCCTGATAAGAGTATCATTTTACTGCTGGTTCCTCGGAGAGATAAGACTCCGCGATCGCGATACGTCATCGATCCCAGGAAGACACCTTCCCGCCGCTCTCGCCATTCCCAATGACGAGCGATCGAGTGATCTATCAACAAGGCGAATATCTTTCATTGTTATCCGATTTGATTGCGTCTTGATTGAGCTGCGGTGCGTTGCGGTGGTACGCGGCGTCGTCTCGTAGGAGTGCTCGGAATGCCGCGGTCGGAATATTAATTTAGACGGTGAATAATCCTTATCGGAAGCCGGTGCATCGATTCATCGATACGTTGGTATTTATAAGCTCTCCAAGTGCCAATTAGGCGGGCGACAGAGCGAACGATCTTAGATGATTGCGTGGGACAACACTTATTAATTATTCCTGTTAAAAATCATCCGCGAAATTATTCTAATTAATTGCTTCGATGACTGAGACAACAGTTGCTAATTATTCCTGTTAAAAATCGGCGAATCGGACACTCGATTGTCGTAGTCCTCTGCATTTCCTTGGATGATTTTGCTTCGACGACTGGGACAACACTTGTTAATTATTCCTCCTCGGTGGTCGGCAAGAAATGTGCAGTGCTGCGACTGCTATTGCCGCAGTCGGCTCGGGTGTCGTATTTCCGAGTAGTCGAGACTTTTTCGCGAGTGCCGGTGGCGCTGCTGCATGCGGGGACACTACCTGCTCCATGAAAATCGAGGCATTTACATCTGTTTCTTCCGAATCCTTAGGGCGTCGCGGTGCATTTCCTGCCTCGGGAACAAAGATCCCCGGGATGGTCCGAGGGTAGAGGGAGAGACGGATTATGAGGAACGAGGGATCGGAGGCGTCGACTAACGAGTGAGGAGCGAGTGTTGAAGCGTTGAGGCCACCCAGTACATACCATATGTCGACCGTATGAGAAAACTGGTCGACCGTCGACGCTGAGACGTCTGCAGATTCCGTGGCCTCCTTAAGCAGCTTCTGCTTCCCTTTCCTCTCCGAGCCCCACCGACTCGATACACTCGCCTTAGACATCCTCCACTCAACCGAACTGTACCTACTCCTTCCGAGAACTGGTACAGCCTTTCTCTCTTTCTCCCGGGCCTTCTCTCGTCGACACAATTTCGGACCCTCGACGCACTTGATTGGACCAGTTGCAGCTTTCCTCACTCCAATTCAGTCGATCGGACCTTTTTGTCCAATTCAATTCTCTTCCTGGCTCCTTTTCAATCATTAACTCCTCGCAATTTCTCTCTCACGTCAGTTGAGTGGGCCAGTTGCAGGCTCCGCCGCTCCGACTAATTCGATTGGGCCCTTTGTCCAATTGATTATCGGTTATTCTAGAAATGCGTCGATTTCGACTTGGGAAGAGTCTTTCTGTCGTTACGTAATCGGAGTGTGAGATCTCTGGATTGGTCGCTTTGGAGAGTCAGAGTTCTCTAAATCGAGTCGAAGTGAGTTCTCATTGCCAGCTCCTGGCCCAAAGTGTACGTGTCTGGGACCCGTCGCCAGTCCCTCCTCGCCGCGGCGCCCCGTAGAAGGGGCTGGAAGGGGCAGCGACTCTTGGAGGGGAAGCCTGGCGGTTTCCCCTATTCAGTTCTTGATGCATCGAGGACGCGACTGGTCGAAAAGAGTACACGGGAGTGCAACGGTTCGCAGCAGCATGGCTCCGCTCTTATCTCCGATTGCCAGCCGATAACGATCGCCTCTCCTCGATCCACGCACACCTCTCCCTCAGTGTCTCCTGAACCGAGAGAGTTCGGGTCCCCCCAGTGAATCGGTATCCCCGGAGAATAGTGGCCCACTTTCCTCTCGCACTCAACCCTGGACGCGGCCGAGTGAGTGAAAGAATGTCTGCTCGTCCAGTCGGCTCGTCTCTCGGCGGGGCTTTCTCGAGATGAGGGCGCGTTCGGTGCGGAGACGCTGCCCGAGATCGCATTCCGCTCGGCAGAAGCAACAAGTGGCCGCCGAGAGCTCTCAGCGCCGGGGCGGCTCTCGCTCTCCTCCCCGCACCGTTTTCGAGATCGCCGCTCGAGACACACTACCCGGGCAATAGCGGACCAGCCGAATACGCCGCTAATTCCTCGGCATTCCGATGCCGAGCTGCGCCCAATCGCTCTAAATTGCCCACTCGAATACCAAGTGCGCCGAGTACGAGAGAGCCACACGCCCGGAGAGTAACCGTTTCCGATATCTCGAGGCCCCGAGCGACTATGAGGCGCTCGAAGGAGCCTGCCGCACGAACCAACCGCGGACTTAATCCTGGATTAACAATGAAGTAACCGGAGTGCGAGGCCCCGAGTCCCCAAAGCCGGGACAGGAGTTGCTAGTAGTAGCTAATCAGTGGTTGGAGTGTGTAGGATAGGAGGTCGAAGAGGGCGGAATAATGTTGGCGCTGTTTCGCTCGAGAGCCCAGTGAACAGTAGTGTCGAGCGACCATGATGAAGTTGAAAGCGCTATTTCGCAGAGGACAGCCAAGCCAGCCGCAACAGCCGCAGACCACTCAGCAGGCCCAGCCGCCTTTGCCTGTGCCGCAGCAGCAACAGGGACTGGGCCAGCCGATCCTGCGGGAGGCGAGCAGTGCCAGCTCCCTCGAGCCCAAGGAGACCATCTCGAAGGGCACCAACTCCAAGGCCCAGACCAAGGGACCCGCCAAGGGGTCCAGGATGCAGGAGCTCGAGCGTGAGATCGAGCTGTTACGCAAGGAACGAGTGCGCTTGGACTCCGAGCTCAGAGAGGCGTCTTGCGAGGCTCGGAATCTTCGCGAGCTACGTGTCGAGCTTACTTCTCTCAAGGTAATCTCTCTCACTCGCACTCACTCCCTCTCTCTCTCGCCTCTGCAGATGGATTGCTTCTCCTACTTCGACTTGCCGACTCCCCTCACCTGCTGCGCTCGCCACTCTCCTCCCCGTCCTCCTCTCGCGTAGGACTCCTCGGGCCGAGTCTCCTCCGTCGGCCAACATCATCGACCTTACAAGGAAAACAAACACGCGTGCTCGCTCAATCGACCAGCAGAATGGATGATTTGCATGCTAATTTGTTCATTTTCTCCCGCTCACCAAACCGAGGATCATTTTTAATCGAGCGCGCATCGCGCGCCCGTGGAACTGGACTTGGACTATTCCGATTAATTAGGATTCGCTTTATTTGCATGGGAGTCTGTTAATTTTCTCTCGTTCTCGCCGGTCGGAGATTATTTCGAATAGAAATCGAGTAATTAACCTGAGCCGGGAATTAGAGTTCGGTTATTTACTTTCCTTGGATGCTGTTTAATTAATTTCCTCTCATTCCCGCCGGTCAAAGATAATTTTTTAATCAAAATCGAATAATTAACCGTCCACTTGGACTTGGACCATTCCAATGAATGTAATCCCAGCTTTCGCTCGCTCGAGTGCGAATCAATTAAACGAGAATAAACGAAAACTAGCAGGAAGAATCGTAGAAAAGTAGAGTAATCCGGCGAGGTATCTAGAGGGCGTGAAGGACAGGGATGTTTATGTACGAATCAAGCCGAGGAAGCGGAGCGCTATGAAAAAACGTTGCTTCACCTTAACCACGGTAAAGAGGGAGGAAGACGCTCAGAGCGTAAGAAAGCAAATCTATCGACGAGTACTATCGGCGAGCGGGGCCCGCAGCCTCGAGCCCTTTGATTCTCGGGTGTAGGAAATGCGGTAAGGGCGCGGAGGGAGAGAGAAGGAGAGAGAGACCTAACCTCGGACCCTGACAGTCAAGCGGAGCTCGCTCGCTCCCGGCTGGCGATCGAGCCGGGAAAAGGAGGATTTTTACCTTGACGGATAAAGTTAGATTTCGCGGTATGGTCATATTATACGCGCGGCCGACCGGTCGAGTCGGCGGTGTATCCTAGCCTGCGGTGTCGCGTGTCCCTCGATATTACATGGTTCGGGTAATTAGAGTCCGGCCATCCATCGCGGCGTCTCGGCCGCGTTTACATAAGCGTTTCCAATCGGCCCGCGAGAAACTAGAGATATCTCTCCTTTGCGCCTGGCGAAGGAGACTTCCTGGCCTGGAATGATGGTTGGCATGTTGGAGAGGCTTGATGCAAAGGTTTTCTTATTCCTCCATGCAGGAGCAGCACAGTTCGGAACTAGAGAGGCTTGCTGAGGAGAACGAGGCGCTTCGAGCAAGGCTCCATGATGTTGCGCATTCACCCTTGTCCGATACGGAGAAGCAGCAGTTGCTGCTGGATGCATCGAGGCTCCACAACTCGGCACCGGCTTCGATTGCCATTCCTCAGGATGAGAGTCCCGGTGGGAATGCGTCCCAAGAGAGTCCCCAGTGCACGACGCCTGATTGGGACAAGCATTCTTCGAGCTCGGTCTCGGAGGTGTCTGTCGCCTGCCTGCAGGACAGGATCCTCCAGATGGAGGAGACGCATTACTCGACTAACGAGGAGCTGCAGGCGACTATACAGGAATTGAGCGACCTCCAGGTAGAGGATTATTCTTAGTTTGGCTCTGCGTACGAGGAAACTGCTCGAACTGAGAGTGAGTCTTGGGTTTCTTGGTCGACAGGCGCAACTGACCGAGCTGCAGGCTGACAATGAAAGATTGACCGAGGAGAAAGGCGTCCTGTTGGAGTCTCTATGCAGGCAGACCGAGAAGCTGGAAGACTCGAGGTCCAAGGTGGATACTCTGCAGGGTTTACTACTCAGGGAAGAGCAGCCGCAGGAATCTGCCAAGGGCTACAACACCGAACGCGAGCAGAAGCTCGTCGACCTCTTGAAGGTAAGTCGAGGAAGGAAAAGCAAGGAGAATCCCAGCCACTAACTAATTCTTGCCCACCAGAGTGCCCAAGAAGAGCGAGAGTCCCTGCTTCAGAAGCAAGAAGACCTAACATCGGAACTAAAGAACCTGCGAACAGCAGCGGAAGCCGGCGCAGTCGAGACCGAAAGGCTAACGAAATGCGTCCACTTGCTAGAATCGAGCGTAGAAGCCACGAACATCGAGAGGAAGCAACTGGACAGCGAGTTAGCCGGAGCCAGGCAGGAAGGTGCCAGTCGAACCATAGAAATCAGTCGACTAGCGACCCTCTTGGAGAACGCACGAGCAAAGATCGAGGAGCTCGAACAGTCCCGACAGGTAGAGAACAAGAGCGAGGCCGACGAATTACTAGACGCGGCGCGAAGGGAGAAGGACACCCTGGAAACCCAGGCTGCCGCGCTGCAGGAGCAATTAGCGCGATCTCACTGCGACCACGATCGTCTGAGGGATCAGTACTCCCAGCTACAGGAAGAGTACAAAGTCGCGCGCAACAATTCTAAATCGGCGATCGACGACTTGGAGTACCGGTTGAACCAGCTGAAGGACGAGCGACTATCGGTGAGCGGCGAGCTCCAATTGGTGCGGGACTCCCTCGCGGAATTGCAGGCCCAGTGCCAAAGGCATCTGGAGGACAAGCGGGAATTGAAGGCAGCGTTGAACGAGGCCCAGAGGCGGGAACGAGAGGCCCAATCGAGGCAGCTGGACTTGGAGCGAGCCCTCGCCGAGGAGCGTAAACTTCGCCAGGACGAGAGCGCCGAGTGGGAGCAGTTCCAGACGGACCTACTGATGACAGTGCGGGTGGCGAACGACTTCAAGACCGAGGCCCAGAGTGAGCTGGAGAGGGTTGTCATGGAGAACAAGACTCAGCGCGATAAGCTCCGGGCGCTCGAGGCTCAGTTGGACAAGCTTAACAAGGGTAAGTCAGCAGCATTTCTCTACCTCTTCCTTTATCACTGGCGAAAGACCAGCTTGGACACTTGGCACTGTACTAGCGGGAAATGGTCGAGACCTAGCGGAGTAGCATTTGGACGAGAATCTCTGGTCACTAATCTAGCGCATGTTCTCTGTTTCCTATTTCCCTCCGCGCAACCAGGAAGCACGGCGCAAGCCCCTTCTTATAAGGCGCTCGCTAGCCCGCCAGGAAACCGGCGCAATCCTGGCAGCGTCCTTCTCAAGCGCGGTCGCACCATAGTTAAGAGGCGACAGGACTCGAGAAAGAGTTCCTTCCGAGCGAGCATCCTAAAGAATACGAGCGGCGGCCAGGACGACGGCACAGAATCTCCGAAAAGCCTCTCGCCCAGCCACGAGCCGATCCCTTCCGAGGATCGCACTCGAAGCGACGACACACCTGCTCGACGAGAAGTGATTCACTTGGAGGACAAGCTAATTGCCGGCCACGAGATTGAGTTCTATAGAAATTGCAACGAGCTCCACTCCGATAAGAAGCTCACACAAAGGTGCCCGCCCGAATCTCTCCCGATAACAACAGACACGCTCGACGATAAAGTAAACAAGGAACCGAATGCGTCATCGAGAGATTATCCGAAACTCTACGGGCGATCGGAGCCCAGTCCCGAGGACACTTCAAAGCAGACCTTGCTGCAAAGTATCAAAGGAATACAAAGCGTGGGAACGGACTGTTACGGCATTGAAATATCCAACAGTAGATTCTTCGTGCCGAAGAACTACATCTTCTCCGAAGTGGAGACGTCCATGAACGATTTGAAGTTCGAGGTTGACCCTGGAATGGGAAAATTGCTCCAGGAAACGAAACGAGCCACCGAGCAGGGAAATGCTTCCTTAGCAATTGAGAGAAAGGGTAAACTCGGTGGGAAACCAGAGCGTCCCAAGCTCGAAAGATCTTGTCATTCGCTCGACGAATCCATTTACAGTGAGAATAACAAGTTGTCGATTAGCTCGAACACGAACTATAAGAAGCCTCGGCTTTTCCTTAAAAAGGACGAGTCGAAGCTTCTCTTGGATGAAAGATATCGCGAGAGGAGTCTCGATGGAGCTTTGCATCAGAGAAACTTGTCCAATTCCTTAGAGGACCTTAAAGCTAGCAGACCGGAGACTCCAAAGCCACGCAATTCCGAATCGCTGCCTTACATTACTTTCGACCTTGACCATAAAAAGAAAGAGAATCCCGCGATAGTAAAACCTTCAGTGGCGAAGGAGCCAGAGACTCCTAATCAATTGAACCCTGACAAGAATACAGGAAGTAGCGCGAGGATCAGACCCAATGCCACTTGCAAAGAAAAACTGTTAAAATCGACAAATTCCGGGCAAGAAATCCCCGAAAAGATTGCAAGTTCTGAGAGAAATCTCCAAGGGCGCAAGAGCTTGTCCCTCTGCGAGGCGAATCACTTGAAACGCATGGAGTTTCTCTCGACCAACCTATCGGAGTGCGACTCCCGAGAGAAGAGTAGGACGGGCGAGACGCAGCCGTCGAAGACGAGCGGGAAGGAAGGATCGCTGGTGATCGGGCGAACGTCTTCTCTGCGAGAGAAATTCGAGACGATCAAGGAAGACGTGGAGCTGCGTCCAGGCCGGCATCCACGCTTAGGGAAGACATGCGACCGTAAGTCGGCGCAGCTAGTTTGGGGCGAAACCGATTGCTTCTGTCGCTGATTTTCACTTCATTGTCTGTGTCGACCATCGCCAGAGTACAACGCATCGAGGAGAGAGAAATGTGTGTGTGTGCTGTCCGCTAGGCTTCGGATTCATAGGCTCCTCTGCTGCCCCATCGCTCCCGGACATTTCTCGCTTTCTCATTTCTCCATTCACCAGACCTCCCCCTCGCTTTATGTTGCTCTCGAGTCCTCCGCTTACTGACTCCAGCCAGAGGCTTAAGTTCTTTCCTCAGTCCTCTCGACTCTCAGGAACAAGTAGGCGGCAGTTGTGCGCAAGCAAGCATTCTCTCACTGCGATTCTTACAGCCAACCAAAAAGTCACCCAGCAACCGCCGCCTCCGAGGCCTGCCAGTACTCCCACGGAGACCCAGCAGTGTGTCTTGACGAGCGTGCAGCAGGAAATGGCCGCGCGACGAAAGGCCAATATATCGCGGCAGGACTCGAGACTCTCCGTCAAGTGCTTGATCGAGAGCATTGAAAATGCTACCAAGCAAGCGAAAGCGGGTGAGTTGATCCTCTTTGCACGATCTCTTCTCAAGAAAAAGAGCTGCGATCATTAAAAATTCTTGGTTTGATCTCGAACAGGACCTGGAAGTCGCAGCAGCTCCACTTCCTCCTTAAACTCAATCGGGACCAATGATATTATGACTCTAAAGGCGCCTCTCAGAGACCAGCAGCAGATTAACAACTTAATCTGCACCGCCAATACCACGAACAATAATAAAACCCAGGCGGCGATCTCGAGAAAGCCCCTCGCAGGTAATTCACTCGATACCTTTGAGTCTCGCAGTCTCGATTGACAATTTCTATTCATAAATTACAGAGACAAAGTCCACAGTGCCTGTGGTACTAAGTCCCGGCGAGCTCTTGGACTCCGCAGCGTTGAATGCGAAGGCGATCGACTTCGTTCGGCGGAACAGTGTGACGGATCTCTCCGAGCGAAAGGATCCCCTCTGCGGTTTGATAAAGAACGGTGGCTCGAAACGAAACGCCCTGCTCAAGTGGTGTCAGAACAAGACGCTGGGCTACCGGAACATTGACATCACGAATTTTAGCAGTTCTTGGAACGACGGCTTAGCATTGTGCGCTATCCTCCACTCCTACCTTCCACACAAGGTACCCTACGATACTCTCACTCCCGTGGAGAAGCGGAGAAACTTCTCCATTGCCTTTTCCGCCGCTGAAAGCGTTGGAATACCTACTACTCTGGTAAGCGGATCGATTATTCTCGGCGAACTGTTCGATGAAGGACGAATTGATGAGTTTTTTTGTTTGCTCTGCCTCTGCTTTCGCAGAACATAGGTGAGATGTGTCAATTGGAACGACCCGATTGGCAGCAAGTCATGACCTACGTGACCAGTATTTACAAGCACTTCGAGACCTAAGTATGGGTCAGTGGCCTGGTTGGCGTCTTACATATACCATAGGTGTCCTACGCAAAGAGACTCGGGGGAGCATGCGCGTCTCCTCCATTTAATAAGAACAAGAGCATCTAGTCAACGAAACGATATGTAGGGCGATTATTGCAAGAACCGCTGGATCAGCACTGCCTACACGCAACGCCGGAGAGAAGACTAAAGACCAAATGGAATTGCTTCTACTATGAGACTGAGCGCGTTTGTGCAGGCGAAGGGAAAGCGCGGCGCGGGGACGCGCCAATGGGAAAACCTGGGGGAGACAAGGTCCGCGCGCAGTTCTGCATCCGCCGATTTCATCCAACTCGAAAGGGAACACGAGCTTTACGGAGTCTGTTTGTGTCCGCCAGTATGAATGTGCGTGCGCCTGTGCGAGAGAATCTAGTGATGTACTGCAGTGCCTCCTTCCTTGGCAGAGCCAGCATTTTTCCACGCGCGCGCGGGAGAGTTTTTCTACACACCCACCATCCCCCCCAACCCCCCAACCCATCCATCAAACATCCCTTGCATAGAGATTTGTATGCTGCAACTAACGCGAGTGTCGAGTATTTCCGTTCCTCGTATTGTGAGTATTTTTGTACTTGTATTATTTTTCGAGCGACTTTTGTAAAGTTTATAAATAATGTACAGAACAAAGAGCCCTAATTTAAGAGACCTAATTTATTGTATTAGTCATGTTAACGTGTCAAACTACTGGGAGTATGCCGAGCAGCTGATTATTGGCAGGGCTCGCCCTCGTCGATTTCTTCTCTTCTCCACGAGATCCGCCCGCGGGCGGAGACACACGAGGGATTATTAAGTTCTCTGTGATATAGCGAGCTAGCATCGGTCCAGAGATGAAAGCGTTGTCGTTATTGCTCTTATATGATTATTATCTATTATGATTATGAAATTCTCGATTTTAACTATTACCGCTATTACGATATACGATTACGATTTCGATTACACTATTGCTACTACTCTATTATCGTATCATCATGATCGTCGTTGTTGTATTATTGTAGACAATACTTCTGTCTGAGCTGGGAAAAGCGAATAAAACTTGCCCGCTGGCCCCGAGCCTTCCGTACTTTCTACTTACGGAAGTGGCGAGGGTCCAGTGACCAATGAACTCATTCGCCAAGAATCAAATGTGTTCTCCGTCGCCTTACCGAAAATCACCTCCCTGTTTATTGATTACTCTCTCCCTCTCTCTTCCTCTCAAAGGTAGAAATAGTCTTAGAAATTCTCCTGCTTTTACATATGTACAAGTTAGTCGCGTCCCAAGTCCTTATTCACTAACATCCATCTTATCCTGGTCCTTGTCGCCGGAGTAGTACTCGTTCGCGGGCTCGACGATTTTGTCGGTGTCCTGGGTATTCTGCCTGGAGTCGGGATCAGGCTCCGGTTGCCTTTCCTCCTCGGGGGGCAAAGCGTCGCAAGGTACGTCCTGCATTTGGACGCTGGGCGAGTGTTGGATCATCTTTAAGTTGTCGTAGACGTGCCTGGTGATCGCCTCCAGGTATTGCTTGCTGTTCGCGTTGTCCTGCCGCGTCACGACGTCCGGATGGAGGGTGAAGTCCGGCGCGAAGTACTCCAAGTACTCGGTGTAAGGTAGCTCGTTGCTGATCTGCTCGTCGAGCAGGAGAGAAGTCTCGTAGGTCCAGCAGCGAGCTACGTTACGAAGAGTATATCCACCGCCTCCGACTGTGAGGAGAGGGACGTTCAAGTCCCTCACGAACTTGACGCACTCCCCGTGCCCTTTCGTGCTCAGGCTGAAGCAACCGAGACGGTCGTTCGCAAGGGAATCGGCCCCGCATTGCAGTACAATCGCCGTCGGCTGGAAGAACTCCATCACGTGGGAAATGACTGGCTTGAAGACCTGCACGTACGAAGTGTCGTCGATCCCTTCCTTCAGCGGGACGTTCACCGAGTAGTATCTCCCGCTCTCCGCTCCTATCTCGTACATGTCTCCCGTCCCAGGGAAGAAGTAGTTGCCGTACTTGTGGAAGGAGACCGTCATCACCCTATCAGTCAGATAAAATGCCTCCTGCACACCATCCCCGTGATGCACGTCGATGTCAATGTACAAAACCCTCGCGTGGTACTTCAACAACTCCAGAATCGCTATAACGATATCATTGATATAACAAAATCCAGAAGCCTCGAACTTCTTTGCGTGGTGAAGTCCGCCGCTCCAATTAATAGCGATGTCGCAACAATTGTTGTTCAACTTGGTGGCACCTTCCAAGGAGGCTCCGGTGTACATTGAGCAAAAGTCAAACAATCCCTCGAACACCGGACAGTCGTCGCCGACATTGAAGTGGCTGAGATACTTGGTGTACCCCTGGAGATTCTGGGGCGTGACTCTCTGCAGGAATTCCACGTACTCGTCCGAGTGAAACCTGCACATATCGTGGGTGCTGGCACGGTACGGCCTGTATATCTGCATCTTCTTGTGCAGACCATAGTTCAAGACCAAGCTGTGAATGACCGAGAGACGGTGGGGCTTCATCGGATGCCCAGGGCCATAGTGGAAGTTGCCCACATCCGGATTGTAAAAGTAGGAGACTTTCTTGTTGAAGCTCATGTCGCCGGGTTAACTCTCACCCAGCTGGGAGGTCTCTCGCTGGAATGGTTTCCGTTACTCTCGCGAGATCATTCGTTAGTCTCGTCGTTAAGTTTACCTCGTTCTCGAGGGGAATTCATCAAAGGGACGTTCCTAAACTTGCTCGGATACATCAACTGCTCTCCATTGCTCCGATTGTCCTATTAACCTCCTCACTTTCCCATCATCTCCGGAGTCCAATTCCGGCCAGGTCCAATTGGAACTTTTACCTTCGGGAGAATTCAAGATTAATAAATCGCCAATTTCTTTTGTGTATCCTGCGTGTTTGTTTCTGTCAGGCTACGACGCCGCTCCTAACCTCCAAGCTCCCTCTCCCTCCTTCTCGATTCCCCTTTCAGTTGATCATCTTTTAGGTTAGGTTCCTAAGAAAATTGCCGCCGGTGTCGCGTCGATCGCCAACCTCCCGAGGTTTCCGATCTCGAGAGCCGCGTAGCTCGCGATTCCTCCAAGTCAGCTGTTCGAAAACAATAATCTCGAAGGTCGATCTGCGTGTATTCTGTCAGGGACATCAACATTGATCAACATCGCCAACCTAGCCGCTCGCACACTTTGATCGGAAAGGAAGGAGGATATTTTCGAGTTGGGGATCAAGTTGGACTCGGCGAGTGGACGCGGTCGATGCTGATTCTCGCGGCAGGATGAGCTTCCCGGAGAACCTCCCGGAGGGCATATGCAATCAGAAATGGGTGCTGAGACCGGAGCAAGGCTCGCACACACAGCGCTCGCTTATGAACAATTTGATTATGAACTACCTCGTTACAGGTATACTCGATTTATACTCCAAATATCCACTAACCAAGATCCCCCCCTCCCCCGTATTTTAATTGCAATACAACAATAGTTTGTTTATAAAAGTTAAATGGAGAATTCTTGAAGCTTTAGCAGAGAATTAAACTGCCAGTCATGTTGAAAGAGATGGTTCGGAGTTGCAAGCAAAGGTACTCAATTTCTACGCCAAGAAATCAGTAATCGAGAAAAGTCCCATATTTTTACTCCAATACAACAATAGTTTCTTTATAAAAGTTGTGTCCACAATTCCTGAAGCTTTAACGGAGGATTAAAGAGCCAGTCGTGTTGAGAAAGATGGTTCGGAGTTGTAAGCGAAGCTCACATTCCAGAGGGTTTCAAGGAAGCAGCGGAAAAGTTCCAGCAAGAATCTGGCGTCGGGCCGACAGTGGAGCTGAGCTCGTTGGACGACAGAATTCGTATTAGGGACGCAATACAAAGCGGCCGTATCCAGGAAGCGACAGACTTAGTAAATCAACTTCACCCAGAGTTGCTGGACAATGATAGCTACCTTTACTTCCTCCTGCAACAACTCCATCTCATAGAACTGATACGCACAGGGCGGGTCGAGGACGCGCTCCAGTTCGCCCAAGATCAACTCAGCGAAGTCGGCCAGTCCGACGATCACATACTGCGCGAATTGGAACGCACACTGGCACTACTTGCCTTCGAGGAGCCGCATAAGAGCCCTTTCAGTGACTTACTTCACCCTACCCATCGACAGAAGGTCCACCAATCGACTCTATCAGTGGCGCGTTAGGGCCTTTATTTTATAGCATAGAAATTTAATCACTTGGAGTTTCGATTCTATGACCCTTGGGTCTTGGAACTTTGATTTTATGGGCCTTGGATCATGGAATTTCAATTCTACGATCCTTGGGACTTGAAACTTAGTCTGACCCCCGCGTCGGTCCCACACGAAATCCACCAGCCTTGAATTCTTTCGCTAAAACAAAATCTGTCCCCGCCCCAAGTGTATAACGCGCCACTGAACTATACAACTTTCCCCAGACTCCGTCTCGTGTGCTAAACGAAACAATCATTCCAGATCGCCAGTGAACTGAACGCTGCCATACTGAAGATGGAGCACCGAGAATCGACGAGCCCACGTCTGAGTAATCTGCTGAGGATGATCCTCTGGGCGCAGGACAAACTCGACAAGAAGAAGATGAAGTACGCGAAGATGACTGATTTAAGCAACGCCAAGATCGAGACCCCGCTGTCGCCTTAGAGGATCCTCGAGCAGGAAGTCGCGTCTATTTATTAGTAAGCAAGCAGCGGAGATGATTTACGGTTGTACTATATTAGGCTTATTTAAGGAGAGGGGATCATAAGCTAGGATATTCAAGCGCCATACCTTGGCCCAGTACTAACTTGCCCTCTTTGTGTTTCATGATTCACGAGAACTAACTCGACTTCAGACCCATGTATTACGCTTGAATAAACGAGAGTAACGCAAGGATTGTTATTAATTATTTAACTCGGCATATTCGGAGGTTCGCCAACGGTGGTTTTGGATAGTTGTGCTAGACTTTCTGTAAGGATACATTGGGGGCAATTCTCTCTCTCTCTCTCTCACTCTCTTTCTCTCTGTATTATTAGTGTGACTTGTATTGTGTATAACTTTTACAAAATTCCGACAAGTAGCGAGTAGAAACACTTGTCATTACGTATTGTATAATAAATGAATGGTGATCGGAGAGCAAGCTGTGTCACTCAGTCTCAGAAATCATAGAACTCTCTTGCCGATGTAGGAGAGATAATAATTGCCTGATTATTATTCGAGGTTCATCGAGAGCCATTAAAAGAACATTAATTAAACGATTACCAATCGAGCAGGCAACCGCTTCAGACACTCCTTACACATTACATCGTAGAAAATTGTACTCGCAGCAACTAGACTTGCAAGATTCTATAAAAACAGTCGTCGGCAAGTTGGCCGTGTGCGGAGAGCGGGCGTCCTTGCCTTTCCTATTCGCGGACAGTGAACGGCTCAACCGTTTATCGACGCTCGATTCTCCATGTCAATGGTCAATAATATCGATATCATTAAGTCCTCGGCTAAATCACTACCATCCGAACACGTACTCCATCGCCTTGGAGACTAAGCCCGTCGACTTCTGGGGAACGTTCTCCGGCGACTTGACCGATTGCGGACTCATGTGCTGATTGTAACCAGCGGCCAAGTGCCGCGCATTCTGTATCCGCACTGGTGTTCTGGGATTGACGCATTCCGGGGATCGGTTCAATCGGCCAATGTTCGTGAGGGACCTCACACTCCCGTTCAGCTTCGCTCGGTTCTCCTTGTCCGCCGTGAGTATCACACCCTCGTCCGTGCACGGAATCACGCCGATCATAATCGCGCCCGACACTACGTTCCCGTTGCACGCGAGGGCTCGCTGCGCCTCCTGCTCCGAGGCGCATTTCAGATTGATCCAATTGCTCTGGACGTGGGGCGCGGGATGCTTGTCGACGACCCGCACTCTGCTCGAGATGTGCGAGAGGACTGTGTTGAGGGCGGCCTGCGGGAAGCCGAACACCGTCACCCACTGGAGAAGACCCTGGGACTCGTTGGTGTTCGGATTCAGCGGACTCTCCGGGAACATAGTGTTCATTAAGAGTCGGGAATGATTGGCCTGTGGGGTCGCGGGAGTCTGACTCGTTGCAGAGGTGTACGGCGACATTGCCTGCGACGTGTCCAGCGTGTCGAATAAACTCCTAGTCGGCGGCCCACCGGTGTGACTTTCCGTCACGATCTGCGAGGTGTTCGGAGTAGTCGCCGCTCCGAACACTGCTTTCTGCCGGTTGCTCCGGTAATCCGGCGTCCCGTACTGGCCGTTTGGCGACGTTAAATTCGAGTGTCCCATATGCAGGTGTCTCGGACTGTCGAGGGGGCTCGTCATACTCACTTTCGTCGGCTGCGGCGAATAAATTTCTTTTATATACAATGAAATCGAGAGTAAGAATTCCGGCTGAGCCTGAGTACTTACAATATGAGTATCTCCAAGTAGGAAGCTTGGCAAGTAAGTCGACGCGACACCAGGGCTCCCAGGACTCTGGACGGGACTTCCGACCGGCGATCCAAGTGTCATCGGCTCCATCTAAAACGAAACTCTCCAAAATCAAACCTGCTCTTCCCATAACTTCCCACAGAAAGACTCTCACATCCATTCGAGTCCCAACAAGAATCATTTCTAGGTTAAATCCGTCACGCGGAGAACTATCTCTATGCTCCAGAGCTCGAAAGAAGCAACCTGCTCCATTTCTCAATTCATACGTACTTTCTCTTGCTCCCAATAAAAAGAATCTCGCGAAAAAGTCGAGGCTTCCACCAGGAAATCCGTTCAGACTGGACGTCGGCGGTTCCGTTCGGTGCCAGTTCAAAGTTCAAACGGTTCAAACGACCAATCCACCTGAAGTTGGTGAATCCACAAGTTTTCCCGTAAACCACCGTAAACAACTCAGACCGGAAAATGGACGCGGAAAGCGCGAATTGTCCCGCGGCAAGCGTTCGCAGCGCCGGAAAGGTCCCAGTGGCGCACTCTAGCGGCGGAAACCGGAACTAGTAACTGGTGGATGAGCGGCGCTGGAGGTTTTTAATTCAGTCGAGATCCGTTCGCGAGTGGCGCAGTTCCCGGTCTGTGGGATTAGGTCAAAGGATCGCCATGGGATCCTAGGCCCAGCAGGATTTCGACGGTCAATCACCTCGCTGGACTGTCGTACGTACGCGTCGATCAATGACCCTCGAAGCTCCGGCGCCCCAATTAAAGGTTAACCGAAAATGCTACAAAGCGGAATGTGCGATCGAAGGTTATAGGGTTTATCGAGACGCCGCTAGACAGGAGACTTCGATCTTCGAGATGGACGGCCAGGCGGTGCCATCTGCGTGGCGGAAGCGTGCGGGAAATTCGAACGAGAAGCTTCCGCCGGAAATTGCCGCGAAAGTGCGAAAGGTGTACGCGAATAACAAGGTGAAAAGTAGTCCTTCCCAGGAGGAGCCGGTCGCTGCTATTGCGAGTGTGAGTAAGGAAAGGTTGGATCTGGTGGGAAAGAAGATGCACAGGATCAAATTGAAATCTCACGACGGCAAGGACTTGGGCCACGTGAACCTGTTTATGAAGCCGGAACAGGCCAAGACGCTCAATGGCAAGACTATTAAAGTGGCCAAGCTAAACTCGACCAAACAAGTGAACAACCTCGCCAATAATAAGCCGAAGGAAGTATTAAATGTTGCACGCAAGAAGGAAATTGTTCTTCCAACTGTGTCTGTTTCATCCAGAGAAGGTTCATTCATTCAACAAGATTTGTGCTCTCGGGCGAAGGATCTTCTGAAGAACCATAGTTGCGGTCCAAAGATGACGAATGTTTTTACCAAGATTTTCCAACGAAACGCGAAGGATGTTCAACCGAAATTACCCGCGATATCAAAAGTAAACGAGCCGAAGTTAATAATAATAAAGAGGTTCGTGCCCGTCGAGCCACCTCGACCGACGGAAATTCCACCTGCGAGGGAGCAACCTACTCCGCAGAAACGCGAATTCGTCGAGATTCCCTTTCACCTTCCCAAGGAGGTGAAAATTGAAAACGATGAAATATTGATAGACGTTCAGAGTTCCACCACAGCCCAAAGGCATCGTACAGAAGAAAAGGATCCACTTGCAGATTCATCAGCTTCAACCACCGCCGACAGAAGAGATGAAAATTATCAACAGATGCCGTTAATAATCATTAAGCATCCAATTAAGAGACTGGCGGATAAGAATCCGGTGTTGGCAAGCTTCCTGAAGAATCCAACGACTTGCACGCCTAAAGAGAACATCGCCGAACCGGCAGGCTCGAATTCAGAGAAAGAAGAAAGCCTGTCAGTAATCGAACAAGCGATGAACAGCATATCCGACAAGAGTCTACGCGAGAAAGCTCTGAAAGCACTAGCCGATTGCGGTTTACGCGTGGTGAGACATCTACCGGTCGTCCCTGAAGATCCGACGAGGACAGTCTGCGAATCCGAAGCGCAGACCGAAGTCTTCGGTTTATTGGAACAAGACAGCTTCGTGCTAGCAGAGGAAAAGTCCCTAGACTTAAAGAGAATCCCACAGAGGGCGCATGAACTCCCGAAAACCAAGGTCGACGCTTCGGTCCAGGTGGAAGCCGCCGGGCTTGAACCCACCATCCCCGACATCCCCGTCGTCTGCGTGCCAGACAATTCTAGCTTAGACTCCATCGACTTGGAGAGCTTCTTCAACACTTGGTCCACAGAGAACTCAGAGGTCTCGAGAGTGAAGAACGTCCTCTCCCAACAGGACAAAAGGATCACAGAGACACTAGCCGCCCAGTTGCGTAGGGATTTCGACTCCATCAAGATGTACGGGGAGGATGGAATGCTGGGGATCCATCGGGCGGTCGTCGACAATAATCCGGCGGAGGTTCGCCGGCTACTCTTCATGTTGAAGGCGTGTCAGGAGGACGCGAATGTTGAGACCGCTAAAGGAGTGGTAGGTGAAAATTCCCTAGGAATAAGAACCAGAACTGTTCAACACCAGCTGAACTTGTCTCAAATCGTTTCAGACCTGTTTGGAGTTGGCGATATCCTCGGGAGCATCCACGGAGATTGTATCCGCGCTTTTGAAAGCCGGTGCGACGCCGGTCAGCGTGCGTTTGGTCCACGATTCCGCGATTATCCTAGCGAGCAAGCAGTCGTCCTGCCATCTGCGAGACCTGATTGCTTACGTCAAGGATCCTTTCTTGCTCAACTTGACTGGACCGGAAGGTGCGAGACCTTAAAAACTATATTCAAATCCTCCAAAGTGTATTGGTATTTAATAACAATCGCATCTTTCCAGGCTTCAGTGCGCTCCACTACTGCGCGACGCTAGGGAATCTCGACGGAGTGAGGATCCTATTGGAGGCCGGAGCCAATGTCAACATGAGAGACAGCAGATCAGGTCGCACTGCCTTGTTCCACGCTGTCGAGAACAATCACGTGAAGATCTCGGCTTTGTTGTACGAGAAAGGCGCGGCGGTAACCACTCCGAACTTCTCTGGACAAACTGTTCTTTCGTTGCTTCAAGACACGACCAACTCCCGACTGAAGAAGACATTTGGCCAACTGCTCGGTGTCGGCCAACGTTCCTAACACCCGTCTCTACACTTTCTACCGATTGTTTTTGTTATTCAAGAGACTTTATTAGCTTCGTAAGTTCAGCATAACACTTTTGTATTTGTACTGTGTAGTAATAAGTTCTTTACTAAAAGAAAGCGAGCTTGTTCCCTTCTTTAATCAGTTTTCACATATAAAATCTATTCTTCGTTCGAATTCCCGCGCGATAGGAATTATTTAAAATCCCAGACAATCCCTATTACATTTTCCCTCTTCATTGCTCAATTTTCACCCATAAACCCCATTCTTAATTTAAATTCTCACTCCATCGAAATAATTAAAAATAATTTTGTTATAAAACACTATACACATTTCCCACAAAAAAAGTCCCTATCCGATGAAATCCCCAGCCCACGACCCTAGAAACCCTACTTCCCCATTGGTCCTGCTCCGATTGCCCCCCAAGTCCCGAGAGGTGTCTCTGCGCTCCGAAATGCGGGCTTCCTATCGAGTCTCTTCTCAAGGAATCCTCGCGCTCGAAGCCGCGGCTAGACAGAGAGAAGAAGAGAGGAGCGTGCGTGTGTGGGTTCGATAGGGGAAAAATGTGTCTTCCGTCGGGTACTCGCGCGGTCTCGCGGCCTGCCTCGAGAGGAAGCTGGCACTGAGCTTGGTTATCAAGCGGGTGTGCTCGACGATCGGCCGGGAGAGGAGGAGGCTCGAGTGCTCGAGGGATCGGCAAGTAGTCGGCAGGGCGAGAAGAAGTCGCCCATCGAGGGCCAACCAGCGCAGCGAGCGAGCGAGAGAGAAGCAAGCAGGAAGGAAGGAAGAACAAGGGGAGTCAGTCCTCCTCGGATGCTCTCGGTGGCCGAGTGCGCTCGCTCTCATTGATCGTATTTATAGTGAGAGTTCGCCGCCCGGAAGATGCACCTGTCCACCGGCTGACACAGCACTCCCGCACCGTAAGTGCTTCGTGCCAGGAAGAGCGCCTCCACCCCCGACGAGCTCGTCCCCGCCTGTCTCCTTTGCGTCCGACATCTCCAGCGAGAACGAGAGAGAGAGAGAGGGGAAAGAGTACCATCGTCATCGTCCTGCATCGCTCTCCTATTTTGCATGGGGACTCTTCTCCTCGCCCTCGAACTCTCTTCTCTTTCTCTCTCTCCCTTCCTCTCTCGGTCGTCTGCCTCTCGTCTCTCTCTCGCACCTGCGTGTGGGCGTGCGGGCCTACGTGAGCCGAGCGAGGAAGCGAGAAGGAGAGAGGAGAGGACGTGTACGACACGGTGTCTCCAAGAGCAAGCTTCTCTGGCTCGCTCCTTCCAACGAGAATCTATCCCCGTCCGCGGGTCCGTCCCTCTCTGGTCAATGCCACCGCGGAGGACGGCGTACGCCTCTCCCTCGGGAGAGAGGACGGGGCCGGAGGGGGGGCGCACGTTTTATTCTTGGCGTGAAAAGCGAGCTTTTCTTTCGGCCACTCGCACCTGGCCCCGCGACAAACTTCTCTCAACAACCTCTCCTCCCGGCGCAGCTCCCGAGTTCCCGACTCCCGGCTCAATCCCGTCTTCCCCGGGTCACATGGACGCCCTCTGGTCTTCCTACTTCCTGGAGCAGAGAATCACCGGTGCGCGCGAGCTCGCCCGCCCCCGGGAGCCCAGTGGACGACACACACACACACACACAGGCCTGGGAGTGCGGCCTCGCTGATTGCATGCTAATTAGCGAGTGCAGTCGAGTCTTATCGCCGTTGCATAATCAGCCCCCTTGTCCACTAGGTGTCCGGGTGGCCCGGCGAGTTGGCTGGGAACGGGCGAACCTCTCCTCCAAGGGCTCCTGGGATATGTAATCGTCGGTGTCCTCGCTGGGTGTACTAACGTGTCCGCGGAGAGCGAGCTCTCTCTCCGCTCAGTGATGTGTCCGTCTGTCCTTTAGTGTGGTGGTTTGTCCTCGCGATAAAAGGGGGCTCGGAGAAGAGTTGGGTGTCGCCGGCCGATTAACGGGAAGAGCCGAGGCCAGCTCGAGGCTTTCCCTTGAGAAAGAGAGGGTGCTCGGGGCCCGAAGCGATGGAGTCTGCGATCGCCGGACGCCGGAGGACTGCCACCAGGCACTCTGCCGAAGACCAGGCCCTCGATCAAATAGCCAAGGAGGTATGGCCCCGATTAAACTTGCAACCACTCTCTTTCTCTCTCTCCCCCTTTAGTCACTGGCGAATTAGCGGTAATTAGTAAAGGAGCCTACGGAGAGCGGGCCGACCACTGGCATTAGCCTAATCGCGTAGAGCGGCCCTGGGTAAACCGAGTGGATTGATAACTGGCCTATCTGGCAAGTGGCTGGCCTTGCTAATCGCGGGTGGGGGAATACCAGGTTCGCTGATAACAATTAGATTAGCCGCGATCACCAGGAGAGTGTCCACCTGCTCCGTCCAATCGGCGCTGATTATTCATTAATAACTAACCCCCCCGTGGTGGTGCGTCTGGGGAGTCAGTAAGTGTTCTGCAGTGTGTTCCCGCTTGTATCACTAATCCCGCCACTCTAACACGGCTTTTTCGCGCACATTCCTATGGAGGAAGTACGTTCGGGGCGAGGTTACGGCGCGAGGATGACTCTGCTTGTTTGGTAACGGGAGGATTGTTTGCCGGGGCGTTTGCAGGCGGAGGCGAGACTGGCTGCGAGGAGGCAGGCGAGGGCCGAGGCCAGGGAGATACGGATGCGAGAGATCGAGAGGCAGCAGAAGGAGGCCGAGGAGAATGCCGACAGGGTTTACGATATGTGCACAGGTAGGTCGTCGTCGTGCTCCGGTCAAAAGTCGCTGGGGGACATTGGCAGAGTCTGATCTAGTGTTTGTTCCAGCGGATGTGAATCGCACGATGAGGGTGACGCCGGACGCGGTGCGCAGTTCGCGCCTCCTCACCAACTCCAACAACTTCCAGTCGAGCCGGCGCTCCTCGGAGGACTCGCTGGAGGATGCCGGCCTCAGCAGAGACCTCAGGGTAACTATCGATCGCTTTCCACCCTGAGGAGAGACCTCGAGACGGGTAGTGGGAGAGAGCTTAGCGGAGTCTCCCTTTCAGTTAGAACTCAAGGAATTCGAGGAGAAGTTCCGCAAGGCGATGATCGCTAATGCCCAGCTCGACAACGAGAAGTCCTCCTACGCCTACCAGGTCGACCTCCTCAAAGACAAGCTCGAGGAGCTCGAGGAGACCGCCGCGCAATTGCGCCGGGAACTTCGCGAGAAGAATCGCGAGGCCGAGCAGCTCAAGCGAGTCAGTCAGAGATTGCAGGAGGACCTGGATCTATGCAGGGCACAACTAATAGAACGAGATACGCTTATACAAGTAGGTCGCAGTCCGCCAGAGATAGACAGGCACCTGCTAATACCGAGACGGCCGAGTAACCGCAGGTGTGTTTCGTTCGCAGGAAAATGGTTTAGTTATTATTGACGATGAGGAGAGCGACAACGAGGAGAACGGTGTCGAGAATGGCCCACGCCCGAGGAGGAGAGTACTAGTCAGTACCGAAGCGGCGGAATTACTAGAAACAGCTGGCAAGGGATCGTTAGGTAAAGGATAATTCTCTAATCGATCTGAATTTCACCTCGAATGGAATTATAGGAAGTCTGTCGTTCCAGATGTTCGGCTGAGGAAGTTCGCTTCTGAAAAGAAGGAGCTGCAGGACGAGATACGGCATTTGCGATTGGAGCTGGAAGAGACCCGAAATCGTATTAGGTCTGAGAGATCACCCGGTTCAGTATTAGGTTAGTGTTGACGCGATACGCACCTTCTATCGAGAGATCCGGAACACGTCTAACTCGATTTGTTCTCGACCAGGCTGTCTCTCAGATTCCGAGGACGTTCAGCGGGAGGCGAATAAGTTGCTGGCGGACTACAAGTTCAAGCTGCAGAAGGCGGAGCAGGACATGTCGACTCTGCAGGCGACGGTCGCCAGGCTCGAGAGCCAAGTGATACGCTACAAGTCGGCGGCAGAGGCCTCCGAGAAGGCGGAGGACGAGCTCAAAGTCGAGAAGAGGAAGCTCCAGAGAGAAGTGAGTCCCCCCGCAGTGATAAACCTTCGAGTTTCCCTAGGGCAGTATTGAATATTCACGAATTGTCCGCAGGTGAGAGAGACGCAGGGCCGAGTGGAGGAACTGGAAACAGCCAACTCCCACTTACAGAGGCGACTGGACAAGCTGAAGAACGCCAAGTCCGCCCTCCTCAAGGAACTCTGACGAGACAATTTCTCGGGGCCCGTATGAGTCCGCCACTACGCCTGAGAGTTTCGACCACTTAACCCAGAGTTTCCCAGGACACGCAAGCTCACGGCGAATCGCGTCCAATCGAGGATGGTATCCTGTCCTTATAATCAGCCGATTTCCCTTCTCAGGAAGAGAAGATCCACCACTAACCGCCACTCACTCCCTGCATTTCCCCCTTCGCCTCCCACCGTCGCGGGAGGGTAACACCCGGAGACGGAGAAGCGACTTTCTTAACGCAGACACGAAGCACCACGGCATTATGGGCCGACTACGAGGGCTCTCGGAGCCGCCCCCCCCATTTGTACATTTGTTTTTTCTTGCAGAGAATAGAGTCTTTAATGAACGCCAAGAGATCTCTCGAGTGTTTCGAATCTTTTAGTTGGCAGCCGGCCGCGCGCCTGCAGGAAAGGAGAGAGAAAGAGAGAGAGAGGGAGAGAGAGAGAGAATAGAAGTTATTTATACATATTCCACGCGATGGAGAAAGATAGAGCTAGAAACTACTACGATGCCTAAAACTGAGTCATGTTTGATAAACCGTGTTTTTATTACCTACGAGTAGCCATACGATTCTCGTCGATAAACGGAGAAACCATAGAACGGACGAACCAGACCGCCACTCAAGGGGACGTACACTGATATGCTCGCCGGTTTGTGCGTGTTCGATAATTAGCATTTTTATAAACACTCTACGCGTACGCGCGCGCGCACATACAGACACGACACACTGAAACAGAGCCACAGAAAGCGCGCGCTCGTCACCGAGAACTGGCCCCATTTTTATTCCTCGACGACTGAATGCGACGTAAGAAACGAAAGTAGATGTATCATAGCGTGGTCTTTGTACATTCAAAATAAATTAAACTATGTTGTTGAAGCTACACGAGCGATATATGTATTACCTGGGCATTCAAGGGGTGTAACACGTTTTATTGATCTAAATGGGTCCTTACAAGTAATAACATGGAGCGAATCGACATTTCAATGTCCCCCATTCGCTCGCGATGTCCCGTACACCACTAAGTCTCCCCGCTAATTGGCACGCTCTTTCGCGGTAAGTAGAGGCGCTTTAGCGATCGATTACTAAATAACTAAGATATACTGACTAATGCTATCTCCTAGAAATGTACGCTCTAATCACCGAGGAGTTGGTATTGTAAAAGGCCTCGTATGAAGTCGATATTGATACAAAGTCCTGCGAGACTGGAATGGGAAAGTGACTGACTAAGGGACGTTTTTGGACTTGAGCTTGCTCGCCCAGCCAGCGGGGCTCATGGGACTCGTGGGGGGTTTGGTGGACTTGAGGATCTGCAGGGGCCTGTAGAGAGGCATCGGCCTTGCTTTCACCTCGGCTTTCTTTCGCAGTAATGCACGCTCTTCTTTCTCCTTGGCAATCCTGCTCTTCTCCTCTTCCTGTCTCTTCGCCTCGAGCTCGTGCTCCTTCAGCTTCAGCTTCTCGTCGAAGTCCTGACGGTCTTTGGCTCGCTTGTCGGTGTTGAGCTCGGCAGGCCTCGGCTTTAGGATTCTGGGCCTGTGATTGCTCGCCATCAGTTTGCTGCAGAGTCCGTCGTCGATTTTTATTGACTCGGAAGCGGTGACGATGATTTTCGGTGGCTTGTTCTCTTGGTCCTCTTTCGTTTGGCTCGAAGGCTTCTTCGTTCTGTCGGCGCTCTTATCTCTGATCCTGGAATTATCCTTGGACGAACTGTGCAAGCCGTGGACTGGGACGGGTTTGAAGGTCGGCACAGGATTCGCGTGGAAGTGGTGGGTCTTTCCTCGCTCTTCGAGGATCTGCTTTACTTGCTGCTCCTTCTTCTTCGCCAGGCTCTTGTCCCTCTCCTCGAAGCTGAAGGGACAAGGCACTACCGAGGTCTTCTTTTGCGCTTGTTCCTTAGGTACCGCTGCTGCTTTGGAGTACCTTGGGACAGGTCTCGCGTGGAACTCGGCTTTGATTTTAGTGGATTCTTGGTCCTGGAGAGTCTTGATCTTCTGTTCCCTCTTCTCCAGGTACTCCTTCGTCCGAGCCTCGAACGCGAAGGGAATTGGTCGAGTCACTCTCGAGTGGGTGCTGGTGGAACTTGCTGTTCCTATCGAGGATGAGCTTACTTTGTGCTCTTCTCCCTTTTCCAAGGGCTTGCTGGGACTCATTATTGGGCCTGCCGTGTGCCTCATGTGCTTCGGTTGGGCACAACGAAGTTTATCCTGTACGGGTTCGGTTTTCTCGGAAATCGCACTCAAAGTACTGCCGTCTTTCTTGGAGGTGGTGGCCGCGACGTGCTTGTGCTCCGCTTTGTTAATTGGGGCCTGTTTGGGACTCATTAACGGCATGATCGTTCGCCTGTAAGTCTTGGGCTGCGTCAGCTTGAACTCCTCCGTGACGGTGTTCGGTTTCTTCTCGACTTTCTTAAGAGGAACCGGTGCCTTCAGGATGTTCGCTGGAACAGGATTCGCCTTGATCTGGTGCTTCTTCATCTCCTCTAGCTCCTGCTGTTCCCGCTCCTCCTTGCTGAGGACAGCACGCGCGCGCTGTTTGCATCTCTGATTGCACCTAAGAGCCGGGGATATTGGACAAGTCAACTTCAACGGGCCCTGCTTCACCCGGGTCAACGCTGCGTGCTTCATATCCTTGGCGCACATAGTGCGGAACCGTTCGGGGGTGCCCGAGTAGAACTTTGAGACAGCTTCAGCCATGCTGACGAACTGGTTCGACCTGCGACGACCCTTGATGCTCCTCCGACGATACTGCGAAGTGAGTACCCTGGGTCCACCCTTCCCCAAGGAGAGACGCTTTGACTTGAAACTGTTTGATTCCCGACGTCTGATTATTTTATAAGACAACCGCTTGTTGATCGGCTGACCCTGTATTTCCTTCGGCGACTGATTTATCCCGAAGGAAATCGCTTTTGGCAGACTGGCATTCGCATTCCCACTCTGGCCCGGGTTTTGCTCCTTGGCGTACTTGGAAGGGAAGTTTCCACAAACACTGCTGTTGATATTCTTGCCTTTCGTCGTCTTCTGTCTAGTGGAGCTGCTCAATATCGGTTTCCTACCTTTCGCACCGATCTGTAGGTTCTTCATCGCCTCTGGCAAATCTCCTAGCGTGGAGACATTCGCCACATCTGCTTCTTCCTCCAGGGCAATGTAGAATGCTGTTTTCACTGGAGTCACAGTGAAATCTGCCGATTCATTTGATTTGGCATCGTCTTCCAATGAGTCCAACGAGACTTCCGCTTTCTTCACCTGTTGAACATCGTACTTGGAGCTCTTCTCCAGCATCCCTCTGTCGCGCTCCAAGTCCACCACTTCGAAGAAGCTGTCCGACTGCAGCTGGGGACTGCGGACAAAGTCCATCCACTGCGGCGCATAGCAACTATCTATGAACTTGGACATTGTCACGCGTGCAGTCCTGGCTATCTGCAAAAACCAATCAGTTGACGACGACGAACAGAGAATTCATTCAACCCACGATTCCCAGTTGGGAGGAATCGAAGATTCCTGCGTGGAAAATCAATTGTTCCCAAGAAATTGGAATAGACGCGCAAATGTAAACACCAACAGTTGTGAGATATCTTCATAAACAAAAAGGCTCTCGTCAAAAACAACGAATATCTTAGTTGAATTATAATTCGCTTATTTTCGTGGCAAATGTATGATAACCGAAAAATTATTATCTTGGCAGGAAAAGTGTTCCGAGTTTGACGGAATGAAGACAAAGTCGAAAAAAACAGAAATGTCGCAGCTGACGAGAACTCGACTCACCAATTTTGATTATTCGCCGCGGCGAGATTCCTAGTTCTCCTCTGCTCGCGCGTGAAGCGAACAGCCTTCCGCGTTGGCGTGTGTTGTCTCGATATTCCTGGAGGATGCACTTCTCGTTCTAGGAGCTCTGGCACGAACGACCAACGTACAACAGCAAACGACCAAAAACACGTTTGAGTTTGAAATCGAGGAGGACGCCGCTCATTGGCCGTGCGCCGGCCAATCGGGTGGGTGGGGAGGCCGATGATAGCCGGGATTGGACGGTCTCGGCCGAACGTCATTTGAGCTGTTTCATTGGCTGCTCGGGACGCGAATCGAATCGGACATTCACGCGGGAACTTTGAATGAGAATTCTCAAACGAAGCGGGGAGAATACAGAAACGTTCGTTGTTGGCACTTTTTATTCTTTTGATATAATTAAACGTAGCAAAACTGAAATGACAAAATATAAATCTTGTAGCAAAAACAGTCTTAATTGTACTCATTGAGTTGCATTCCACTTGCAATTAGTGTATAAGAGTAAAACGCGATCTTGGATCGAATACTAAATAATCTAGAGCAAATCGATGACGCTTTCCCAGAAAAAGCCGTCGCAGTCGTCTTTGAGCTTGACTATGTGTTCTTCGCCGACGATCTCGAAGAGCTTCTTGAATGGGGTGTATTGTACTATACTTTGTTTATCGGCGATAACAATTAATTTGTGCTTCGCCCTGGTTATCGCGACCGTCAACCTTCTGTGGTCCTCCAATATCTCCGATTCCTAAATAAAATTTCAATCTTTAACAGACCTTCTTATCAGAGTTATTTAAAGATCACTTTAAAATCGTACTCTGTTCTTATCCTGTTTCAATTCAATGTTATCCGGAAGGACGTGCGTTTCGAAGCTCCTCGAGCAGCTGTAGAAGATGATGTCCTTGTCGCGACCTTGGTACTGGTCGACGGTGTTCACTTCAACATCGGCGTGCAACACCTTCCTCAGGAGCAGAACGTGCAATCTGTAAGGGGCGATAACTCCGATTCTCTCCGGCGCCACTGACATCTACATAAAATCCATGATCACCAAACAATCAATGCAATTATCATTAAATTTGATTAATCGAAAAACTGACCTCGATGAGAGTTTGGGTGAGTTGGAGGATAAGCGCGGCTTCCCAGACGTTCGAATACATCCTTTCCTCCTGGGAATACTTCTCGGGTAATCGCTCGCTCGTTCGTCGAGCATAAGTGCAGCCTGTGTCGACGACCATCACAGCGTTCTCCAGTTTCGGCGAGAGAACCTTCTGCTGCCAAACTTCGACGTCCTCGACATTCTTCTTAGCAGCGACGAACGTCGAGGAATTGACAGATTCGTTCGCCGCCGAAAGCTTATCGCGATAAGTCAGCTTATTCGCCAGGTGCATTATCGACTGGTTCATGCGGTATTGCTTGCCCAACACCATCGTGTTGACGTTGGTATCGAGCCTAGAGAAGAGAGTCTCGTCGGCGCCCAACTTCCTGCCGGACGCGCTTCTTACCACCGGCGGTAATTGGTCGGGATCGCCCGCCAGGATGAACACTGTCGCGTTAAATAAAGGACGGAGGATAGTTGGCTGCATTATTTGTGCGCTTTCGTCAATGATGCAGTAGTCGAAGGTTTTTTTGTTGAGTAGAGCGTGGTTGGCGCCGTAGCATGTTACTCCGACTAGTGCCTAATGAGAGAAATTAGAATTAATGCGGTCGAATGAATAAAAATGAATAAATTTCGTTAATCGGAGTTCCAAGACCCAAAGGTCATAGAACCGAAGTTCCAAGATCCAAAGGTCATGGAATCGAACTTCCATGAAAGTGAGGGCCTCAACTTATCTTCTGCTTAAACCCCTAATGATCAACTCATCACTGAATAAAACTATTAAACTCACGATTACCATATTACCTGAGCTTTGTAAACAGCCTCCAGGCTCTCAGGGCTTGTACACTTCGAAGTAAGATAAGCCTCGCTGTAGTGCTTAAGGCCAGGGTGGATCGAAGTAACCGAGCCGAGTCGCATAACACTCGTTTTTTTTTCAACTATTTTCAGCAGGATGTTGTCGACCGCACTGTTCGTGTGGGCACTGATTAGAACGGAGTGTCCTAGCTGATTGAGGGCAAGGATCAAAGCCACTAGGGTCTGAGTCTTCCCTGTGCCGGGCATTCCCTTGATCAACATGTATTCCTTGGCAGTGAGTGCCTTCACGATCGCGTTTATTTGGTCGTCGTTCAGGTTCTTCAGATACTTGCTGATCAAGCTCACTTTTGCCTTGGAGATTCCTTTGGCAAACGTCGCTGGCTGCCTGAAAGTAGTAATACGATTTTCTACCTGGAATTCCAATAGGCATTGAAAATACGAACTTGTCGATGATGATTCGACGGAGCCGCTCGCTCGTCTTGTCGTCGTGCAGCAACCCAGCGAGGTTCGCGTAGTTTGTCATGTTCAGGTTCAAAAAGAGGTTCTTGTCCACGTGGAACACCGTCGCTGGGAACTTGGAGAGGTCCCTGCGAATTCGATTGTGTTTAATGCTCATTTATTTGAACGAGCAGTATTCTAACGCAGTTCTAGCACCTGTCCAGCAGGATTTCAATGGCCTCGCTCTTCAATTGGACTATGCTACCCGAGGCAATGTTAATGCGATTCTTGGTGCTGATTAGCACGTACTCGTCCTTCGTGAAACTGGTGATCGTTTCTGCCGAGAACTCGGCGAGGCTCAGCGAGCTCGGGCCGAATCTGTGGAGGAACCTTGAATCCTTTGGAGTCGAATTCTGCAGGGCGAGATTCGCAATGCAGTTGCCCTTTGCCTCTCGTTTTTCGGGCGTCCAAGTCCACAGGTCCTTCGTCCTGTTGTCATCGGCTTGTGCCAGATCCTCCAGTTGCATAAACGACAGCCAGTTCATCACGTATTCTAGGTGAGCAGGTTCCAACTTCTCCAGGACTGTCTTACTGACTTCGACTAGAGGTTCGGGGATCTTCGTCTCCTCGTCCTTAGATAAATACGCGCAACAAAGAGTATTGTACAGACACTTGCTGCAATAGGTGCTGCTAATTGGCTCTGGCAATGCCATCGGCGGCAAATCTATCGGTTTCTGGATCTCGGTCAGGTTCTCGATGGCATTCGGTGAAAAATAATGGGCCAGGGTGTTCCTCAGTGTGATTAGATCTCGCCTGTCTGCGTGTCTGCTTTTTATCTCTTGCATACTGTTCTCCCTGAATTCGAATGATCAATTGTATCAATTTGATGTTCTTTTTAATTAACTCGAATATTTTACCTGATGTATAACAGGAGACCGGAGTCGACTTCCTGGCCTGTTAAAGTCATCATCATGACATAAAGTATAACTTGTCCTTTGTGCTCGAAGGAGTAGCTACTCCTACCAGTCTTCACCTCGAGCGGCATAGGTCTCTTCCTCATGTGAATCTTCACTTCGGTTGTAGCATCTATCTTTCCCTTTAGGCCCAACTTCGGCAGCCAGATGTTCTCCTCGATGTCGAGGACCTTAGTGATATCGCACTTGAAGTTCGCCGGGTTATTCTCGATGCTGCTTCGTGGCTTTCCCTGCATGTAATGCTGGAGGAAGTCGAAGATCTGCGGCACGAAGTTCCGGATTTCCTGCCGGCACTTGGTCGAGGACATGTCGCAAACGTATAGGGAAGCCGCCGTATCGCGGGACTGCATGATCTCCTCGACCATGTCGTAGATCTGCTCTTGACTAGTTATCTTCCGACGCAGCGCCTGCAAGTGAATTCTACGTGTACGGAAAGTAGTGTGGAATGCTTTTAGGGAACTCTGGTTTTGTTTACATCTTGCAGCAACTGGTGGACGAGTCTCCCGATGAGTGCGATTCCGCTGTCGCACTCGTAAAAGGGCAGACTTTCCATTCGTCGAAACTTTTCGGTTAGCACCGCCTTCCTGGCGCAGAACAGACTCGCAACGACTGTTGTGATTGATATCAGTGTGTCTGGTTTCACTACTAGGAAACCTTTTTCGTTGTTCACCACCCAGATACCGTCTACCTTCTCCGCTTTTATGGAAACTATATCGTTTTGCTTGACAACTGTGTGTGCCCTGATTAAATAACGTAAATTAACAAACAAATTTATAAAGGATTTGACTACAAATTACAGACAAAGTGCTTGTTATACCAGACTCCGAAACAGTGAACCTTGGATGCCAACTCATTTTTCTCATCCCTGAGACTGAGAATTTTCTTTTTTGGCTCCACCACAATCTCTGTGACGATGCACCTCTGATAGTCATCGAAGGGCAATTCCGGTTTAGCCAACCAGTCGTCGTTAAAGAAATCATTGTCTTCCTCAAAGAAACTGTCCCATTCGGACGGTTGTGTTCCTCCGTCGAAAGTGGAAGTAGACGCAGACTTCTCTATAGGCTGTACAGAATTTGTGCTCTTTGATTCGGGCAAATCCAGTCCATAGAAACTACTGATGGAATCTTTGAACGTGCTCGATTTAGTGTTTATGTTTGTTGTTTGCTTTTCCATTAAAGGAGACTTGTTACGAGGCTTTTCTTTCATCGTCTCCTTCTTCTCTTTAGTTTCATTCGCCTCGAGGTTCCTGTTAAGCTTCTCCTTCGTCCCCAGCTCAATATTCGTGTTCTCATCCTGCTTGGACAACTTTCTCGGTCTGAAAGCTTCCTCCTTTCCATCCGTGGAGTCCTTCAGCTTCCTCTTGTGGCTCCTCGGTGGCGTCGCGCAGCCAAACGCGATATCGTCGTCGCTCGAGTTCCCTTTAACTGGATCAGGCCTACTTTGACCCTGACACTTCCCTGGGAAAAAGTGGGCAATCTTTGGCTGACTCTTCTTGGAACTCCCACCCGGCGAGGCCTGGAATGAAGCGGAAAAACCTTCAGGCAAACATTCGTCTATTGACACAAACAGTTGAGAGTCGTGACGGCAACAATGAACCACGTGTCGGCACAAAAACAATAAGTCGGATAATTCCGAGGGTTCTTACCCGCTCGATCGGAATGTCGGTGCTCCGTTTTTTCTGCGTTCCATCCGACCGCTTCATGGTTTTCTTATGGCGCGAGGACCGCGGGCCTCGCCTACCTTTCTTTCGATGCCAGTTCCACTCAGGATCCTGGTGTTATGGGCCAATTATTTTTTCACCACTTTTCCCGCGCAACAGCTACTTGCTATATTGTTCTCCTTTGTCCATCTTTAGGGCGCTGGCGCCGCGCCAACTACGTTCGATCTGAGAAAGTGCAATCGGCGCAACTTTTGCAAAGGACAGAAATGAACTTTTGCTATAGAGTTCGAATTTCGAAATTTCATTATTAATTTCATTAAAGTTCGAACTTCATTAAAATGATATTCATTCAAATATTGATGAAGATAATTAGTATTAAAAATGTATTACAATTATAATTCATACAAAATTTTGTTTTAAAATTGTATTATTAGTAGTAATTTATAAATCACTATTAATAATAAATTAGTAAGACTTTGTACGAAATGAGTAGAAATCAATAAATATTAATGGGATATTTAATAAAATGGTTTTTGATCAGGAAAATAATTTATTAACAACAACAACTAGTTTTTCTAAGCTCATTCTTGGTCATCCGGATTCGGCTCACATCTGCAAATCACTGAGACTCTTCTAGTCTTCGGTACATGTTTCCCTTGGAAATGAGACTCCTCGGATTTCAGAATTTCGTGATTGTACTTGTATCTGGCAACTCCACTGGAAATACACACAAATTTAAAGAAAACAGATCGATCACTAGAGAAGCAGGAATTAAACAATTTAGAACCTCATGATGTACAAAGATCTTCTAGGAAGAAGGAAGTCGTCAAAACACTCTTTCTCGCGTCCAACCATGGTCAATCGCATCACACTGTCGCTCAGCAGGCTCATCCCAGCGATGATTTCACCACAGAACTGTAACCAAGTCACAGAAACATTAACAACTTCTTTTAGAGGACTTTGGAATCTATCTTTCCAAGTTTGACGTCTTATCTGTATTTTTTAATTATCTCCTTAATTATTTCAGTCATACCCTGATACTATCGACGTGCGGTTTGATCCAACCGTCCTCCGAAAGATCCAACACATGAATGTACGCAATCTGTGGCAGACCTTTGGGAAAAGCCTTCTCCCTTACTTTATCCAGAACCAAACTATTCTCCTCATTCCACTTGCCTCTTTCAGTCTCCCTGAAACCGTGTATTGCCTGTATTGCATTTAGAGAAGTCCTTTATTCCGCTAGAAACGCAATCAGACTTCCACTAACATTGTCCCAGTGGTCGTACTCGTATCTGGATCTTTTAATAAAGGAATCAATCTCTTTCATCAATCCACTTTCCTCCTGTTCGCTGACGAAGTCAGGGAGGATCCGCATTGTGCTGTGCAGCTCCTCTCGCCAGTTCTGCGATTCCTGGCTCTCGTTCCGCAAGATCCGACTGGTGCAAAGTGTCCTTCTAGCAGGAATGCGAGAACTCGCCTGTTTCAAAGCGGAACTCAACAATCTCAAGCCCATTTCTAGGAGGTTAGAGAGAGTTTTACCTACTGAAATGAATTCTTTTTATTATTTAACAAAAACGATTTTCTGGTTAAAATAAAAATGTCATTTAATCAAGCTTAATATGTTTAATAATAAATAACAATAACAGTTATTGATCGATTTTCTAATCAGAGTTTAGATACTAATTCGCACCTGAGATTAGCAGTTCCCTTATCAACCTCGCGAGTTCTCTGCACGACAAAAAGCAATTGGCTGCTAATCTAGAATAAGACTCGAATAACTAACAATCCGGCGCTCGCCGCGCAGTTGGCCGTGCGTGCGCCTCGGGTTCGAAGCCAAGAAAAGTGAGAAGCAACAGAGAAAATCGGGTCATAAGTGCTCCCAAGCGAATTCGAAGCGGAAAGTGGTGCCGGTGGATTTAAACGATCGTTTCTCCGTTCGGCTGGCCTCGTGGGTGTAGATATCTTTCTATTATCTATCTATCAGGTATCCTCCCTCTCTGCTTTCCTTCCGTTATTGACCTTGCGCGCTCAGCTGGCGGAGGCCGCCGGACTGAATCGGCTGCGGGAGCTTCGGAGTAGATGAGGAGCCGCTTGGATTTCGCCGGAACGTCGAATGTCGAGGAGCCGCTCGGCCAGGTCGAACGATGAACTCGACGGAGATCAGGGACGCCCTGGCCCTCACCGCCTCCATCTGCACTGTTCTCCAGTTCCTCGCCGGCGTGTGAGTATTCTCGCGCGCTCTCTCACTCTTGGCAGTGTTGACTGAATAAATGTGCGAACTCGTGGCTAATTGGAGGTGGCGAGCGATAAGTATTCATTACGCGCGTGTACGCTGCCCTGATTAGCATTCTCGGGTGATATTTGCACGATGGATTGCTTTTGGAATCCGAGCAGAGTGGTGGGGAACACCTTTTGCGATTGAGCTCCTATAGGAGCTCTTTCGAATACTAATTCGTAATAATAATAATACTAATATAATAATAATAATTCCTGCACTTAATAATAATAATTATAATATAATAATAATTCCTGAACTTAATAATAAATTATTTATTTCGAATAATCCCAGATTTCTATAAAAATGTTCTATAGAAAACAGAAATGTTGAATGGAAATCATGAGTATTGAAATGAGAATAAATTCTTTCAGACTCGTCTGCAGAAAGATCATCAAGAACGGCACGACCGGGAATAGTTCGCCGCTGGCGTTCATAACATGCTACACATCGTAAGTTCCCTTAAACTTCAATAAACAGAAATGGCGAATGAACAACGATCCGATTAATGAATTACAGATGTTTGCTATGGATGAGATACGGAATGTTAATCGGCGACCGCTTCATAGTCCTGGTGAACGTGTTCGGCTCGACCCTCCAGGCCGCTTACGTGCTCGTCTTCATCCTCTATAGCGTTAAGAAGTACCGAACGATCAAGCAGATGCTCGCCGCGACCTGTTTCCTCGCCGCCGTCTACCTGTATAGTTTCTACGAGGAGGATAAGGTCCTCGCCGCGAATTACGTCGGCCTCCTCAGTTGCACCGTCACAGTATTGTTCTTCGCGTCGCCCCTCATAATGCTGGTGAGGCTGATCTTTAAAACCTTTTAGAATTCATTGAGAAACTTTTTTTTAAATTTAATTCGGGAAACTTATGATTTTATATTGTGTTCCAGGCACACGTTATAAGGGTGAAGAGCACTGAGAGCCTCCCTTTCCCAGTGATCATGGCATCCTTGGTGGTCTCCTGCCAGTGGTTCGCCTATGGCTGCCTCTTGAATGACAGGTTCATCCAGATCCCCAACTTCCTCGGCAGCGTGCTCTCTGCCTTCCAGCTCTGCTTCTTCTTGGTGTACAGGAACGACCAGGTCGACCAGGCTCACCTCATCTAACTGCTGAAAGCAGAAGCAATGCCACACACGTTTAATCCTTTAACTTGGCAATAATTGACCTCCATCGCCAATAGACGATGGGAGCCGTTAAAGGGTTAAACAGCCCAAGGAACAGTCTGCGTTTTCCTTACGAATGTACGAGAGCCGAAATATAATTTTTTAATTACGTCCTTCTTCATCTTCACTTGGATCTTACACGGACGTTTGAATTTTCCCGCACTTTTGGTACTAGGGAGAAAGTGCGCCATCTGTGATTGTTACTAGGGGGCCGAATGTCCCTAGGGTGTACGGCGAACGACGCCAAAGGGATTTCGGAGTATAAAATGCCTGGAAAGAAGGAAATCGTTCGCATTTCTTTAGAAGATTTGTCTTCGGCGGGAATTGGAGGAGTTTTTTGGGGAAATCTCGGTGTTTTCATTGACGAAGGGTTCGTCCTCAATGCGAAACTCGGCGGGGCTTAAGCCGGAAGCGACGCCATGTTTCCTTGCGAGTTAAAAACTGCAATCTTTTCCCACTATTTCCCTAAAAAATTATGAATTCCTTCTTTTATCTCATATATAAAAACCCACTTATTACTAATCAATTCAAGATCAGCAATTAATTTACTGAAAACAGTGCTCAACTTGGCCCAAGTATTCCCAAGCAGACTTTGCCTCAGTCTCCAACTTCTAGCGCGTGGAACTAACTCCAGGCAAAGTCTCCGAGAAACTACACAAACCCACAGCAACAAAGTCCAAAGAACAGTGCAATTCGCTGAAAAGACTGCGACATTTACGGTGATTTACTGGTCTGACGAGGATCATTTCCAAAGCGGAAGTGAGGTTTTCCGGAAGGTCGGGTCGGCAGAGGTCGCCAGTGTCGTCGGGCGCAGTTGGCAGGCCTGTCGGGCTCTCGGGGATTAGGCGAGCGGCTATTCGTGCCGCGCGAGATAGAGAAGGAAGGAGCGAGAAGCTGGTAGACGAGGTGCGGTGTTGCGTGACTGGGCTGGCTGGCAGCGAGAAAGAGCCTTTTGCGTGTTTTGTGTGTGTTGTTTGTGACTGCGCCTGGTGGCCGCCGCGGAGGAGAGACCGCTCGAGGACCGGTCGAGCCGGAGAAGAGCCGCGAGGGCGTCGGGACGTGTCCGAGGAAGTGCGAGAGGCGGGCTCCGCTTGTCGGCTCGCCGCAGGGAAAAAGCTCTCTCCTACGGGAAGAAAAATACACATCGCCGCCGCTCGAAGGGAGGAGGCTGCAGATCGAGAGCGTGCGAGAGCGAGAGAGAGAGAACGAGCGAGCGAGCGAGAGGGAGCGAGAGAGGGCGCCGAGTATCTGAAGCGAGAGAGAGCGAGTGGTAGAGAGAGGATCGAGAGAGCGAGCGAGAGAGAGCGCGTGCGGTCGCGCGCGGGCGGCCGTGAGTGAGAGAGCGTGCGAGAAAGGGGAGAGAACGGGAGAGAAAGAAAGAAAGAAAGTGCGAGAGAGAGAGAGAGCGAGAGAACGCGAGAGAGCGCGGCGAGTCCAGTGGCTAGCGGAGAAAACATGTCGTCGTACATCCAGGTGGCGGAGGACGAGGGCGACGAGCCGATAGAGCTGCCGACCGAGGACGACAGCACCCTCCTATTGACCACGGTGACCGCCCAGTTCCCCGGGACATGCGGCCTCAAGTATCGGAATCCGGAGTCGAGGACGATGCGCGGCATCCGCCTCGTCGACGGCCGACTCCATCCGCCGGAGAACGGATGGGGCAAAGCCATCTACTTCTGCGTCTTCCCGAAAGGTAGCCTATCTCTCCACCCTAGTCAGAAGCCCGCAAAGCAGACTACTTCGACCGAATGCCCCCCCCCCCCCAAACACCCCCCACTCCTCCACTCGTTTTCATCAGCCTTCTCTCAGTCCCCTCCCGACACCCCACCCCACCCTCCCCCCGACCCTACAGTCGTTTTCTTTTATTCACAGCCGTCTATCTTTGCCCTCCTCGTACTAACGATCTCTTCTAATGCCCAAGCACCCGCTCTCTTCGCAGCAGCAGCCGCAGCTCTCTGTTTTGATGCCTGGTTTGCTCGTTTAACGATCGCATCGCCGCCGCCGCAGCCTTTCGCCCTCGAGCTACGCGCGCCTGGCCCTAGGCAACCCGGCCCGGGCACGCGTTCCTTTCCACTACGGAATGGCTGATATACCCCGCTCTCTGTCCCCATGCTCTTCTTCCACTCTCGACACCGCCGCTCGACGAGTGGGCTTTGCTTACGAGCTCGCGCCGCATTCGCCGGAAAGTCGCCGGTTTTGCTTTACGCGGATACTCGGGAAAGGGGAATCCGGGCATTTTTTTATAATTGGGTGTTATTGTTGTGGATTTGGTTGATGAGTCATTGGATTTATTGTTCGGGGGAATTCGTGGGAATGTAGGTGGGAGAATTTTTCGCCAATCGGAGATTATTGTTATTATATTTTTATGTTGAGTTGGTTGACGAGTCATTGGTTTTGTTTTTCGTGTGACTTCGTGTAAAGCAAGTTGAACGCGAGACTCGCTCGATTTTGGCCAATCGGAGATTATTGTTATTATTTTTTTAACATCGAGTTGGTTGACGAGTCATTGGTTTTATTTTTCATGTAACTTTGTCTAAAGCAAGTTGAACGCGAGACTCGATCGATTTTAGCCAATGGGATATTATTATTCTTTATGTTGAGTTGGTTAACGACACTTTGCCGAGTTATGACTTTCGAGCATCGAGAAAAATGTGGAAAAGGCCCAGGCCAATTATTCCGATAGAAATCGTCGCGACTAGCGTCCTCCGGGAAAATCGATGGGAACGACCGGCGGCCGAAAGGGAAACGCAGTGCATCGGTGTTGGGGCGCACGTGTGCAGCGGAGGAGCATGGAGGTAGAGATCGATGGTCGCGTTCGGAGTCGCAGCTCTCTGTTGTGGTTCATTGCTCCGCTCGCGACTCTTATCAAGCGGGCCTGTTATCGGCGGCCTTTTCGAAAGCCGCTTAGAGAGGGGCGGGAGGGCAGAGGGGTGTCGGCGTGCGGCGCGGGACCACTCGCTTCTACCCCGGGTATCGTCGGCTTTCACCCCGGCAGACCGCCGAGCACTCTCGCCAGTGACACTTTCCTCTCGAGTATACATACTTGTTTTGGCGGAGTTAAGCTTTATCGACGGGGGGGTTGAATCTCATTGGGTAGAGTTGTGTTAATGTTGGTGATGTTTTACAGGCTGAGACTAGAAACGGAGTAGAAGGCGCCAGTGTCACTGGAAGAGAGTTCTAGCGATCGCAGGGAAACTAATTAACCGGGAAGAGCCTCTTCAGCACTCCATACTCACAGTCGCATTAAACACTCACACTCTTGTGCGTCGAGTTGGCCTGGAATACTTGGAACTCGGAGTTATAATAGAGAGAGAGAGAGAGTGGGGGCCGACTCGACGCACTTGCCACAAACTCATCTTCATCCTCAATCTTCGTCCACGTGTCTTTCCGTCTCGCGCGAGACGGAGAAAGACACGTCGGCGTGTGTCCGCTTCGCTCTGCATTCTTCATCTAACAGACCCTTCGTTCACGAATTACCACCGAGCTTTGAGGCGTGTGCTGCATTCTCCGCCATAAACCTGTGTGATGTTTCTCTCTTTCTGTATCTACAAGCCACACACACACACGCACACGCACCAGTACACACACTCACACTGGAAACACACGCACACACGGACAGACGTATTTCTCTGATTGTCTCTCTGTATCTCTGTTACACAGACAGACAGAGGCGCGCCGGTAGCGCCCTCTCACACGTTGGGTCTCCCGATTCTCTTGGGCATTCGAAACTTAGCACACTAGCGAGAAAGACAGAGTTCCTAGGCTCCGAGCGCGAGACGAGCGAGTACAGATATTCTGGGCCCAACTCTATGTAATAATCGTGTAGCTTTCGAGTCCCCCGGTGTGTGTTAGCTTAGCTTGACATTAACCGACACGCGATTCGCCCGCGAACTCGTCGCCGGGGCACCAATCGCGGTTGGCGCGCGCGGGGGGTGGGATGTAAAGGAAAATGAAAACAGTTTGCGAAGGGCCAGAACAAAAAAAAAAGAAAGTTTATTAGCCGGCGAAGTAGACCCGTGATAGAGAGAAAAAAAGTTAGTAGACATGAACACTTATATCTTTTCAGAGAACAAACGTAAATCTGATGACAATTTGGAAAATTCCACAGCTAAGACGAAAAGAATGGAAACAAAGTTGCGTTGCACAGACTTGATCGTGCTTGGTTTGCCATGGAAAACTACCGAGCAGAACTTGCGCGAGTATTTTGAATCGTTCGGTGAAGTGCTGATGGCACAGGTGAGTTTGACTCTTCTCTTTTCTCCCGACAGGCATCGGGCCACCCGCGCAATTGCCAGATAGATCCGGAAACCTCCACTGACAAAGGGGCACTAGGGAAGAGCAGCATCTTCCAAGAATAAGAGATACTCTCTGCAAGTCAAGCATATCATCCCTGATGGCACTACTTTTTTCTTGCCAGATTTTAGTTTCACGAGTCGAAAGTGAACCCTGCGATATTAAAAGTCGACCTTTTTAGGTATTGGACAATAATTTCCAATTATTATTAATTTAATTAGGCAGCGATAAGATGAAAGAACAGCTTGCTTTTCTTGTGTACAAAATTTCAGAGTCTTTGCAACCGCAGGTTGCCGCACGAAAAAGATGACTTTTAATATCGCAGGGTTCACGTTCAACTCGCGAAACTAAAATCTGGCACCAACCAAAAACTAGTTTCATATTATGGATGACTTACTTTACTCGTAGAGATTTTTTCAGAATGTTTGCAATATGCCGCTTCCCTAGCGTCCCCTGTGAGCGGACCAGTAGTTCTCTCTTGCTGGGACTTCCGCTCGAACCACTTTTCTTCCACCCTCTTTTTATTTTACTACTCGTCGACTTGATTCCAGAATCAAGTTTTGATTTTCCCTACATTTCCCGCCCGTAAGATTCGAGCGGGGGTGGTTCGCCCGGAGTTCCCAGCGAGGCTCCGGTCGCAGAAGCATGTCTAACGCGAGAATGCCCGCCAATAGTGCTTCTAACAGTCAAAGCAGCTATTAAGGAGAGCCCACGCAGCATCGTTACCGTTTTCTCTTCGTCCATTCTTGATTATTTTTTTTTATATATTTTCTTTCGTTGGAACTGAGATCTAAAGCGGACACGCCGAGAGAGTCCGTGCTTAAGATTGCCTGGGTTGGTGTGCCTGCGAATTAAACTGTCACTGATTGCTCCAGGTTAAGAAAGACGCCAAGTCTGGCCAAAGCAAGGGATTCGGATTTATTAGATTCGGAAGTTATGAGTCGCAGTTGAGATGTCTCGCGCAGCGACACATGATCGACGGACGATGGTGCGACGTGAAGGTTCCCAACAGTAAGGTAAGCCACTCCAATTAGGCCCACTTCTACTTAACAAGCCGGGCTCGTCTCCTAGGATAGTTCTCGCTCTTCTCGACGGTGCGAGCTTCGCTCGGTCAGCGCGCTCGCGCCAGCAGCCTTTACACCCGCACGCTAAAGACAACAGGAAAAAACTACCACTGGCTAATCTTCTCGTCTGTTTTCCAGCTTCAAAGCTTCCCCCAGTAACTTAGAAAGAGAGAGAGAGAGAGAGAGAGAGAGAGGGCCGGCTGAGCCTGAGATTAAATTGGGAAGGAATCAATCGGCCGCCGATTAAACTAGCACCTTTCAATTCCACTGATAAGTCCAATCACTCAGAGAGAAGCGTGCGGGTGTAAGGAGCGAGAAAGAGAGAACGAGCTGGCGCGCGCGCGCGCCCAATATCCTGGCCAATAAGAGCGGAGCTTTCCGAAGAGAGCAAGCGCGTGCCGCGCGCGCGTCTTCCGCCGAAAGTTGCGTACAGTTCTTCTTCCCCGACGTGCACCGAGCCACACGATATCCTAGTCGAGCAGAGATATACTCATCCGGGCTGTTCAAGGATTGCCCACAGAAATGCTCGGGCGAGACCCCAACGCCGCCGAGCGAGGAAAGACACATCTCCCTCCCTCCGAGATCTCATCCGCGCCGAGAGAGTCATTCAGCCCCGGTGGCTGCTGTTCCTGCGCCGAGTGCACACCCGCATTTCTGTGGGCGCCGGATCCTCGAGCGGAGAATAGAGCAGGTCGAGAGTCGCCCGCGCGCGGGGGCGAAGAGGACAGCCGAGTGCATCGCGCGCGCGTGTGTGCGTGTGTGTGTATGTGTGAATGGGAGTCTGTCGAGTGGGATGTGACAGAGCAGAGTGAGCGAGAGGGAGAAAGAGAGAAAGGGAGAAAGAGAGTGAGAACGAGAGAACTCTGTACGGATATGAAGCCTTGCCGAACAGCTGTTTTGAGGGATGCGTCGCGTGAATGGTGGATATGTCCCAGGATGTGATCGAGCGGCCTCGAGCTACGCCAGGAGTGGCCAGAGATATTCTCCTCCAGCGAGTGCTTCTCTCCGTGTGTGCGTGCGTGTGTGCATGTCCTCCACGTACGCGAATCCTGTAAATACTCGAAGGAGCGCTTGGTTGCTTGGACGGGTGTGAAGGTACGATGCTATGTGCCGGTTGGTATGCGTGTGTGATGTAAGAGGATGGATATCGTTCGCGTAGACGCGCAATCGCGCTGCAGCATCTCTGCACAACTAGCCTCGGCTTTCGCCGACTTGATTCTCGTCTAGTATTCCGGGGATTCCACCCTCGCACTTCTTCAACTACACATTGTAATGGGAGTGTGACTTGTGCAGGGTGATTCACTTGGCCTGAAGTCACTAGCCACACAGGTTGCGATTAGAGTTATTGTAGATTATTTTGTTTTGTTATTGTTTAATGCGCAGAATGTCGGCCACTGATTTCTTCCGGGGTTTTAGTTTCTGGGCTCAAACTATTTTTTCCAACTCGACTGATATCAATATTATTCCATAGCTTCAGCTCTAGAACAGAGGTCAAACACAGAATTAAAGGGTCGTACGAGCGATACTTCACCGATTTTCACTCTTGCCAACTAATTTTGTGCCAAATCTTAGTTTCTAGCCTCAAACAGAAGAAATATCAAGCATTCGGTCGAATTCGGAAACTTTGAAAAATGGAAAATTTTCCAAAATTCCGAAGAAAATCATTAAACAGTCACAATGACTCCAAGCCAAGTGCGAATCATCCTGTATGCCAGTGAGTGCGTGGAGGAAGGACGCTATTCCGGCGCAAATGTCCCTAGTCTCGGCTTTCCAGAACCGTAGAATCGCGAGGATTCCGCGAGAAAGTGGACGAGCACTCGATGTTGATTCGGTGTGAGATAGCATGATCGTGTTCGACTTTGTAATGCGAGTGCGAGTCGTGAGAGAGTGAGTGGGAGATTGAGAGAGAGAGAGAAAGCACTCGGGTACGTGTATGATTCAAGGATTTCGTGCAGTATGATCTTTTCCGCGCACACACAACACATATATATATGTATGTGCACGCATTCATATATATATAGATAAAGAAAACTAGCGTGAGGCGAAAGTGCGAGAGTAAGCACGTGTTTTTACGCCGGGTGTTTGTATCGAGGGATGCGTGTGCCTCGGTAAAGGTTTGAGTGAGAGCGAGAGAGCGACGAGAGTCTACCCCAGCTTTTTGCCCAACCAAAACATTCTAAGTGTGTCATTGTCTCGAGGGCCTGGTGTGTGTATCTGGTTGCAGAATATAGATGGCTTAATGATGGCTCGTCAGTATGACACGAGCAAGCACAATGAATGCTACCGGCCGATACCGGTTCACACGCCGAGTAGTAGTCGACGGGTACCACCGGCTTCGAAACCGTATACCAGCTTAAGTCAGTCCGAGGGGAGTAGCGCGGCTAGGTACGACTCGGAGTACGATTACAAAACGACCCACTACCCGTCCTACCCGGCGAACTACCCGTACGACGAGAACAAGTACAAGTACGAGGGCCAGAACTACACGAGCAACGCCTACGAGAAGCAGCAGCAGCAGCAGCAACAGCAGCAGCAACAACAGCAGCAGCAGCCGCCACCGCCGCCGCCCGCCTACCCCTCGTACGATGAGTCGCAGTACGACAACCGGAGCTACATGGTGCAGCATCCGGCGGCGCCGGCGAACGCGAGCTACCCCAGCGAGCCCGCGGAGTACCCGCGCTACGGGAACTACGAGGGCCGGCCGGCCTACCCGGTGATGGAGGCGGCCGACTACTCCGAGAAGGCCCGCTACAATTACGCCTACGACCGGAACTACTACGACGCCGAGGGCAGGTACTCCTCGGCGGGCGGTGAATGCAGGTACCCGATGGACGCGCGGTACCCCGAGGCCAGGCACGACAACCGGATACCGCCGGATGGCCGGGAGCCAGCCGACTGCAGATACCCAGTGGACAATCGGGAGATCGACAGGCGATACGCGGTCGAGAACCCGAGGGAGCCCGACCCTAGGTACGTGGAGAACAGGGAGGTCGACGCTCGCTATCCTCAAGATGGCAAGGAAGTCGATCCCAGGTTCGCCGAGGCGCCTAGATACCCGGCCAAGGAGAATTACTATGATCGTTATTATAAGCACCGGCCAGCGAGGGATCACCACGTGTCCGACGCATCAAGATACTGATGAGTCTTGCCTCTACCGTTCTTTTCACGGTGGGCGAGTGCGCTTCAATGGGAAATCCAACCAGTTGCATTCTCTCTCTCTCTCTCCCTAGTTTGGCCAGGGTGCGATGATCCGATTGCTCGTACTTGTCGATTATGACGATTTCCCATTGACTCGCCGCCTCCGCTCTGACTAGAGAGAACTGTTGTCTAATACTTTAGCAATAGCCCCGACAAACTAAAGTAACTGTCCACCTTTGATATATCGGATTGTGCTTTGAGATATGTGTAATGTCGCGCGAGAGATATATATATCGACAGGGCGGACTAGAGGCCGGTTACAATTGTACAGAGACACTTATGCATGGATTTTATGAGGCCGTAGTGCTTAAGGTCCCTCACGGGACACGCGATATACACTCGGGTTTGCCTAGCGCGAGCTTGGATCAGCTGTCAATCTCGTTTTCCCGACTCTCTCTCGATCAGAAGGAAGCCGCTGTGCTCCAAAGGGAAATTTCTTTCCCCCCCCTAAAACTTGACGTGTTAGTGCAGATTAGCCAAAGCAATGAGCCAATGAGGCGCGCTTCTCTCGCCGCGAAGGCGCGAGAGAGAGTGCAGAGAGAGAGAGAGAGAGAGAGAGAGAGACTTTACAAAGTTCGAGTCGAGCCGTGCGAGATTGGAGAGAAGTGTCGAGCCAGTAGAGTCTCGCTATTCCTAGACAGATTACTTTGTACCCTTAATGTGCACTGTACGCAAGTTTTACAGGCTTGAATACGAGCCCGTCAAAATATTTGCCCCTCTCCCCGCCCGCCCCCCCTGTTTCTCTGCCCCCCACACTCCTCTCTTTGACAAAACCAACCGAAACCAACCAACCACCACCACCACCAAAAACCTAAGCTTGAAACCAGTTGTACATGATTGATTGATTGTGCGTTTGTGCGTAGGAGGGAATGATTCAGCAAGTACCCTGCAAGGTATTCGTGGGACGCTGTACAGAAGACCTAACTGCTGACGATCTGCGCGACTATTTCTCCAAATTCGGCGAAGTGACGGACGTGTTCATCCCGAAACCGTTTCGCGCCTTTTCCTTTGTCACTTTCCTAGATCCCGAGGTAGCCCAGTCACTGTGCGGCGAGGATCACATTATCAAGGGCGTGTCCGTGCACGTCTCGAACGCCGCGCCCAAGTCCGAGGGCAACAATAAGAATTTCAATAATCAGGTGAACTCGAACATGCGCGGCGGCCGCGGCGCACCGGGCCCCGTCGAGAATAACGTGCAGGGCAATTACCAGGGCAATCGTTACATGGGCCACTCCGGCAACAATATGGGCCCGAACGGCTGGAACAACCCAGGGAGCCGCGGCAATCTGGACATGCCCAATCTCCAGGCGCTCGGTATCACCGGCCAGAACAACGGTGGAGGCGGCGGCGGCGGCATGTCGAACCCACTGGCAATGGGCGGGCTGAATCTCTCCGCGTTGCCGGTGAACCCGGCGTTAGTCGCTGCCGCCCTCAACCAAGCATCTTGGGGTCTGATCGGCAACTTGCAGAATCAGGGAAACGACCAGGGTTATTCGAACCAGCCTGGGCCGCCCGGCCAGCCGCCCTCCGGCAATAACAGCATCGGCAACAGCGGCAACTCGGGCTTTCTCAGCTGGATGAACCAGGGCGGTGGTGACGGTAACACCGGCAATCCTGGCACCGGCGGCCCCGGCCCGAATAACCCCAACCCCTCCCAAGGTGCTTGGCAGAACCACCCGGGCCAGCGCGACCAAAAGTCCAATACCTTTCTCAAATACGAGTAAGCCGCGACCTACCAACGAGCCCCGCCCGTCCGACCACCCCCAACCACCATCCGAGTCCTAGAAGAAGCCAGAGTACACCAGGATTCCACTTTCACTCTTCTCCGCCACCACCTCGGCGCCAATTCTCCTCCAAAGACCAATCCGGTAATCAGCAAAACCTTAAGCTACCTTAAACAACACGACGGAGGAATCCCCTTGTACTCTGGCCTCGACCAATACTCGAGCCCTCACGCACCCTCGCGCCCGCCTCCCCGGCGCCGCGACTCACCACAATTACGATTTTTACCGGACTACGCTTGACACGGCTGTCGTGTGTGCTGCTTGCTTGTTGTGCATGGTGGTGTGCTGGCGCACACCCTCTTTTACACGTATGATCTGAGCGACTCGAGCTCGGCGCCGGCGAGGCGGCGATGGTTGGCCGCGCGAGGAGGAGGGTGAGCGCGGACGCGCGCGCGCGGTTTAAGCGGGAGAAGTCGGTCAGGAAGGTTTAAACGAAAGATTGTATGATGTGTCTCGGGTTATGTGAGTGTGCGGTGTAGAGGGATCGCGAGATTATCTAGCGAGCTACGTATATATGTGCTTATATATATATATTATATATATATAATTATAAATATTAATATTAATTTAACGTTTCATGCCGCGTGTGTTTAATGTGTACCTTCGTCGCGATCAGACTCTTCGCGAGCGGAGTTAGTGATATATGCATATGCAAAAAATATTATATACACGATTATATAGAGTATATATGTACCTTTTTCGACGGGTCTCTGGATATGCGAGCGAGAAACACACACATGCCACACACATACACACGTACAGACAGAAGAGACAGGTGAGCCGATTTAGCGTGCGATTCGCGTTCGCAGAGACGGAATGTTGTAAAAGGGCCGGGAAAAGAAGCGAGGAATACAAGGTAGAGTCACGTGGGCGTCGGCTCCAGGGTGAAGCGCCGCCCCGGAGTGCGAAGACTGTGATCCCACTGGAATGCTTGGGTGTGTCACTTGAGTCTCGTTCGTCGAGTCACTTCTCTCTGTTTTCTACTTGATCGCGCAATAGCAACGTCTGCCCGACGTTCGGAGTGCGAGGAGTGTGTTACAATATGGCGTGTAGTGTGAATACGCGTGTGAGCTTTCCCCGGTAAAGGGCGCCGGCCCTCCAATCCGTGCGTTTTACTCTTGTCGAACTCGATCGTGCCGGATTGATCGATTGGAATTCGTGCTTTTCCGTTTAACTAGCCTGTAGTTCGTAAATGAAGGGAACTCGCGCTCTCCCACGTAAAGTCTGCTTTTTTCCTTTGGTTTTTCGCGCCCCTCGTTTCCGTTGCCGGCTGCTTCCTTTCCAGTGCGAGTGGAAGAAGCGAACGTGTGTGTGTGTGTCTGTGTGCGTGTGTCGAGCGCAGTAGCTTTGGAATCACGTGGACCTCGACACTCTGTCGTTGTCTTCTATTTCGCGACCTTCATTGTCTCCGAATCAGTCCAGGCTCCAGTTTGCCGACGGAGCTCTTTTCCCCCGAAATATCCAGTCTCACTAGTGGATTGTTCAACCTCATACGTGCGTGTATGGTCGGTCGAGTGTGTGTTTGTTAACGGTCGTCCACGAACTGCGAGAGAGCGAGAGAGATGAATTGTGAACTGTGAGAATGCGAGAGAATCCACCAAGTGTCGGGCATCACTCAATGATGCGCACTGCAATATTAAGAGAGCGAAAGAGCGAGAGCGAGAGAGAAAACATGAGAGCGCAAACAAACAAACAAACAAACAAAAAAGAGCGTAACAAACTATTTTAATGGACGGGACAACGCCGAGTCGTCGTTCGCCAACAGTGAGTGTGTGTCTGACGCGTCTATATATATAAAAACACACATATATATATATATAGATATATATACATACACAGATAGATATATAGATATATATGTATAAACCTTTATCGAGAATGTTTATACGAGAGCGAAAGGCGCGCCACGATGACTGATTGTAAAGAGAGCGAGCGAGAGAGAGAGAGCCGTCGTGTTTTTTCAATTGACGACATTGCGTATCACTGGGATGGGACGAAAGGATGAGGGAAAGGTACGAAGAGAGAAAGAGAGAGAGTGCAGAGAGTGCGAGTCCGGCGCTGTTTTCCTCTCCTTTTATTTATTGACGCCCGGAGCCGGCGGCGACACAGGAGAGAACAGCCAGGGGAAGTGTCGAAGCAGCCGAGGGAGCCGAAGCAGGGAGGGAGCGGCAAGACAAGACTTCTAGTTTTAAGGCGCACCTCTTAACAGGACACTAGGCTGAGATCCAGTTCCTTCGGGAAGCATTGGCTCGTGTGTAGCTGTGTGTAGAATGTCGAGAGCGAGACTCGCGGAGAGAGCGAGCGCGACTGAGAGGTTTTTTTATCTTACAAAAATGCGAGAGAAAGCGAGAAAGCGAGAGCGAGAGAGAGAATTTGAGTATGCGCTTGAGAGTGAGACGATGATTGCCTGTACATTATCGCGTACGAGATGCGAGCGGATTTTAATGCGGGCGGAGGACGAGGGCGAGCGGGGCCGAGTGCAAGCCGATTGTTCCACTTCGACACTCACCGTAACTCACGTATAATACTTATATTGCTCAAACACGTATGCCTTGCGATAGCCGACGATTTGGAAGGCGAGCTATACTCACACGGCCCCCCGAACCCACGCACCCTCCCGCCCATGGCATGCCAGAGCGTGTAAATACTGCTGAGGAGATCCTCTCGACTTGTGTGTCCTGTCTCTCTTCTTGCCGTGGCGCTCCGCGGAGCGCCGCCGGCGACTCTTCTTTTTTTGTATATTAATCGACATCGCGTTCCGGGCGGCTAGCCGCTTGTGTCATTCGAGGGTGTCGTCCTTTTTGTGAGAGAATGTTGTGTTTGCTAGCGTAAAGAGAAGGGCGAGGCAGCGCCAGCGGGGGTTGCTGCGCGCCACCGGAAGGGTTCATTACAACGCGATTAAACTGGAAAGTCTGACTTTTGTTTTCACACCCCCTCTCTTCTCGAATCTCTTGGCACTCCGGGGACCCTCAGCCCTTCGCCCTCTCTCTCTCAAGGAGCGAGGAATTCAACGAGAGCGAAGGGTCCGAGGGTCCCAAGGGCTGATTTCTAGCCAGGCAAGTTATTTCGATGATTCCCTCCATGTCTCGCGATTTCAGGGCTCCCACCGCCCCTCAGTATTGTCTCTCCTCGTGTCCAGTCTCTCGGCCGCCGTGCCGACGACACTCGGGCCTTGTAAATAAATCACTTACTACTGAGAAAGCCGCGCGGGCAGTTTTTAAACACGCGGGACTCCGCTTATCCGCTGTACCAACCGAGAGACGTGATCTAGCTCGACTCTAATTGTCCAGTCCGCCAAGAACTCGTATAGCCGGAGTCCCGCCTGGCCCCGAGAAACTCATTCCACCCGTGACTCGCAGTATTAGTCCAGCGCCGACTAATTTCTAGTCTGAGTTCGACCCAGCACTCTTGTCTAACTCCAATCACTCGGAATGGCAATGGCTACGGCATTGTCACAGCCCACGCATTACCCGCAGCCGAGAGAGAGGGAGAGAATGCGAGCGAAAGGGAGAGAGAGAGAGAGTGAGAGTGAGAGATGATTTACCTTAGAGAGAATCATTCAAGGGAAGTCGAAGGGGTGAGTGATGGAAGGAAGGAGTTGTGAGTACACGTTGAATCCGATCCACTCGAGCCTGATGATGAGTAGTGATGATGATGATGATGATGGTGAGAAGGGATGCTCGTGAAGAATGGAGGGAAGCATGGTGATATGATGATGCTCGATGACGGATGATCGTATTTTGAGGATGATATGAGGATGATAGAGATCATTGGCGTGGACGAGAGAAAAAGAAAGAGGCTGACGCTCGCAGAATGATGACCACCAGGTGATTACCGTAATACTAGAACCTTTTATGCTACTTTCTACTCTCTCATCTAGCATACTTGCAATCCACCTCGCTCATCCGACTCCCCAATCCCGCCAGACACTCTTGGCCCACTCGGGACGATTGCCATTCATTTCTGACGCAATCAATCGAGCTAATTAGCATTGCCGATCGAACGACCTCCATCGAGCGAGAGAGAGAGAGAGAGTGAGAGAGAGTAGGCTGACGAGAAACCAGGAGTCCAAATCTAACGATTGCTTGCTGCCTTGCAACTGTGTCCTCCCCCAAGTTAACTCGGGGAGCACACGCATTCACCCCCACCCCCCCTGATTTCTTTTTGCCATTGCTCGCAGTGTTAAGTTTTTTCCTGTGGAAGAGTTTAATTGCTTACTTTTCATCGACAGGGTCAAGTGGAACTGAACTTTGGAAGCAGCCCGACTGGATCGGAGCGAGGAAATCATTGTGGACGAGTTATAATGGCGATGATGCTGCCAGAGCTATTCATGGTTTGACAAGTTGAATTGTTCCTCTAAAGAAACAGGTTCCTTGAACGGAAATCTCGGTCTTCCTATGGTAAGAAATCGATGCGTGTTATTCAAAATTCCAATAGCAGGATTGCGTGAGATTAGAGGACGTCCGCTTTTTCTGACTCAGGAATACGCGCTTTACGTAAGCCTGATCGATCGCCGGGGACGGCGTGATAAGTGGAATCAAGCGCGAGGAAAATTCTCGTTGTACTGCACGAGCGTGCGTGACGCCGGCCGAGAGAGATAATGGAGCGGACGAGCTCACGCCACGTTCTCTCTTTCGGGAGATGAGATGGCAGCGCGCTGGATCTCCCCAGCGAGAAGAGATTGCGGAATAATTGCAGGTAGATTGGCTGGGCCCCCGACGTTTCCCTAGCGGCGAGAGCCAGCCACGACGGAACGAACGAGGGAAAGAGTTCAAGCAAGTTCAAGGAAAGTCAGCGACCCATTGTATACTCGACCTTCATCGGGGGAATAAAGCTCTCGCACTCTCTTTGTCAAATAAAAGCCCAAGAAAACCGTCCCCCCCGAGTTCTCTCGTCCTGACCTACTCTCGTGTCCCATTTCCTGCCCCCAGGCTCGCGCCGGAAGTGGAAGCTAGTACTAAGGACGGAGCCGACCACAAGGTAGAGCGTTAGAGAGCCTGCTTCAAGATGCAAGAGACTCATTGCCGATGCACCTGCACCCAGTGAACTTTGCACCCTTATCCGGCGGCATTGGCGAGGATCATTGCCGCGCAGTCTTTAAAATAGCGGCGGGCCTCGCTAGGTGGGGCGGGATAATGAGCAAGCATGATCGCCGTCGATAGAGGAAGCGAGACCGCGGCTATACGTGGCTGTCGAGCGAGATAAAGGAGGACGGAAGGTGGCAGTATGTATGTGCCCAACGGGAATGGCACTAGTAGAATTCGCTGAGTCGCACGCCGCGGCCGATTCCACTTGGCAGCGGAGCGAGAGAGAAGCCGTTCTCCGCACTCCCCACTTCTAGTCTGCGCCAACCGGGAGAAAGAGAGAGAGAGCGAGTGAGTGAGTGAGCCAAGGATCGCAAAGTGGTCCCTGCTCTCGAAGACGTTTGGTACCGTCGTGGAGGACGGCCAGCAGGATTTCAGTGAGTCCGGAGCGGCTTTCTCGAGGAGCAAGGAATGGCGCCGGGCTTGAGCAAATTCGCGACGAGGCGCACCGTCGCCAGCAGCGTTGCGGCCGCACTCACCCTCGTCTGGTTTCTCAAGAGACGTCGTAAGAAGCTCGGCCAAGCTCGCTCCGCTGCTACCAGGTAGGTCTGGAGTTGTGTGCTTTTCGACTGGTGGTCGCGTGCTCGCCGGCCTGGAACCCGGAGGTATTATTCATACGGCTGTCTGATCCCGCAGGAGTCAGTGGCAGGCGACCGATATCCAGTATGTCATCAAAGAGGTGAGGAGCGCGATGAGGAAGAGGCGGACGGAGGGGGCGAGAGAGAGATAGGCGGCGTTGAAAGTCCGCTGGGACGAGGCACATGTCAATAAAGCCTGACAATCTTCCATTCCCCAGGAGAAGCCGAAGGGCCCCAAGGCCCACGTGGACGCCGCCTTCTTCCGGCAGCTCTGCCAGTTGCTCAAAATCGGAATACCCTCCTTCTTCTCCGCGGAATTCGGATTCGTCCTGCTGGTCGCTGGGTCCCTCGTTGCCAGGTCCCTGTGCGACTTGTGGATGATTAACACCGGTACCCTCATTGAAACGTAGGTCCAAAACCCCGCGCGCCTCTGCCGATTTCTCCTCCCGTTTTATTCGCCAGGCTCTTTTCCTTTGATCCGCAGCTCCATTGTCAACATGGACAAACCACTGTTCAAGAGGCGGCTCTTCACTTTCCTCTCTCTATTGCCGGCGGTGAGTAGTAGCCCCACTTTACGTAATTGCGGGAGATCGATCTCTAGCTTGGCGACTGTCGGTAGATCGCCGTGGTGAACAACGTCCTCAAGTACGGCATCAGCGAGATGAAGCTGAGGCTCAGGTCGAACATCACCCACCACATGATAAACGAGTATCTCAAGTGAGTCGACGCTTTTCCAGGCTAATCTCCCGCGCCGATAAGCGGAAGTGGCGATAAGGACATACACCTTGTACCCCGTGGCGAGTTAAGGCCGTCGCTGTTTACTTATTTGCATTGCGACTTTCCACGCTCGCAGGGAAACCCTCCCGTCTATCGGCGCGTTTTTCTCTAGACATCTGCTGATTTCGATGGATCTTTCAGGGGGTTCACGTACTACAAGATCACGAATCTCGACATGCGCATCGCCAATCCCGACCAATTGCTGACGACCGACGTTGACAAGTTCTGCGACAGCTGCACCGACCTGTACAGCAACCTTGCGAAGCCGATTCTCGATATATCCATATATGTGTACAGGCTGACAACGACCCTCGGCGGCCAGGTGCGATTATCGCGAGAATGTAATTAGCTAATTTGTATGTGGCAATACAGGAATCGAATGTCAAAACTATTTCAGACGCCGCTGATAATGCTCTCATATCTGGCGGTGGCCGGTGGCCTCCTGACTCACCTGCGCCGGCCGATCGGTCAGATGACCGTGAAGGAGCAGCGGCTCGAAGGAGAGTACAGGCACATCCACTCCCGACTTATCACCAACTCCGAGGAGATCTCCTTCTACCAAGGGAACAATCGGGAGAAGCTCACGCTCATCGCCAGCTTCCACAAGCTCGTCACGCATCTCCGCAAGCTCCTCGAGTTTAAATCGGCCATCGGCGTCCTCGACAACTTTATCGGCAAATGTAGGACGACTGCTTTCCCCCGCCCACTCTCGAATTCGAATAATAATTCTGACGAGTGTTTGTCGGCTTTCTAGACGTCGCGACGATCGTCGGCTTCTACGCGGTCAGCATTCCCTTCTTCCAAGCGGACCACCCGGCCCTCGCGGGCACCACCGATCACAGGTTCAAGAATTACTACACCTTCGGCCGCATGCTGGTCAAGCTAGCCGAAGCTATTGGCCGATTGATCCTCGCGGGAAGGGAGCTCACGAGACTCGCGGGATTCACCGCTAGAGTCACTGAGATCAGGTCGGTTCTCGGAGACCTGAATAACGGCAAGTACGAGAGGACTATGGTGCAGGATGTCCAAGAAGCCGGTCGACCCGGTGGGGGGAATATCATCGCCAAAGACAATCTCATCCGCTTCGATCGCGTGCCGTTGGTTACTCCGAACGGGGACGTTTTGATCAAGGAACTCTCGTTCGAAGTCGCGTCCGGCATGAACGTTCTCGTCTGCGGGCCGAATGGATGCGGGAAGAGCTCTCTCTTCCGAATTCTCGGCGAGGCGAGTACTGTTTTTTCGCCGTCTTCTTGATTGGAGAAGTGCTGTCTTTTATTATTGAATTTTATTCGACAGTTGTGGCCAGTGTGGGGCGGAACAATCACCAAACCACCGCGAGGGAAGCTCTTCTACATTCCCCAGCGTCCTTACATGACCCTCGGCACCTTGAGGGACCAGGTGATTTATCCGCACACCAAGGCCGAGATGGTGCGACGCGGACAGATGAAGGACGAGGACCTGCAGAAGCTCCTCGACATCGTCCAATTGGGCCACCTCCTCGAGCGGGACCACAGTGGATGCCAGGGCCAGGGTTGGGACGCTGTTGCCGATTGGATGGATGTTCTCTCTGGCGGAGAGAAACAACGCATTGCTGTGTGTACCAATAAGAATCGCTACTGGAGAAGAATATTCCAGAATTTTTATTTATGCAAATGTTCTCCCGTAGATGGCTCGGTTGTTCTATCACAAACCGCAGTTCGCCATCCTCGACGAGTGCACCAGCGCCGTCAGCGTTGACGTCGAGGACTCCATGTACTCTTACTGCCGAGAGGCGAACATCACTCTGTTCACTGTATCCCACAGACGCTCGCTATGGAAACACCACGAGGTAATATTCCTCGGCCAAAGAATTGTTTTAAAGTGTCAAGGTTCCCCGGAGAAGAGATTGAACGTCGGATTTATTTGCAGTACTACTTACTGATGGACGGTCGGGGCGGCTACCAGTACAAGCTGATCGAAGAGGACACCGAGGAGTTCGGCTCGTGAATCGACTCGTCCCTTGAAGGCGTTTAACCTCTGCTTTTAAGGGACCGGATCCCCGAAGGAGGCCCACTTCCTCCCCATCTCTGCCCGGTGACTTGGTTTCGAGGTTGATTGTTGCTCGCAGCACCGGAAAAGGCGGCGCCTCTCTGTTAAATCGCGTATACGATCTGCACAACGACTGTATATTTTTCTATCGACCTTTCCTTTTTATATGTCGCGCAGTCCGCGTGCGAGACCATGTAAATATCCCTACCCCGACCACCTCTTCCTCCAGGTTTGTTGTACTGTTGCTCTGTCGAGGAAGCCGTGTACATAGACGAACCGCAGGCGTCCTCGAGTTGTTGTTTCTCACGGAGACTTGGCCGAATTGTTACGAGGACCGCAGGCGCCACTCTGTGATTAATGAGATATCTTTATCTGTTGGAATATGTCTGCTGGAGACAATAAAGGACTTCCCTCTCTCTCTCTCCACCTTTTATCCGCTAATTCTCTATTTCTCTCTATCCGCGACACTAGGGATACTCTAGTTTCGACCCTTTATTGCACGGTGATACATTCTAGGGAATTGTAGATCGCCGTGAGAGCATGGTGCTTGATATCTAGCGATTGTTGGCTCAAATATATTTTCCTAAATCGACCCGAGTCTTCCTTTAATTAACAATAAGCTCCTTCAATTCTCGACTGTTAACCATTTAAAAACCTTACTCTAACACAAAAATCCACATTCCTTTAATTCTCCACAACACGAATCTTTCAAAACCTAAAAACCCAAATCCACAATTCCCCCCAAAAAATATCAAAACCGAAAAAAGGGCACGAATTCAAAATTTCCCGGGCGTCCGGTGGCGGCGCTGGCGTTCGGCGGGCGTCGTGCGTCTCCGTGACTCAGCTCGCCGGATTCCGGGGCATCGGCGTTTCGGTTGCTAGTCGCAGCACACGAGCGGACGAGGGCGGCTCGGCTGGACAGTGTGTGAGAGAGCTGGTCGTGTGCGTATGGAAGCCGAGAAACAGGCCAGACAAAAGGTAGGCGTTCGCGTTCCTCCATTCGCGGCCCGTGACGGTGGGCTCTCGCGCGCGCGGCGCAGCGTCCAGTGCTGGTAATAGGAAGAGGATCGTCCACGGCGTATCCCGGAGGAGGAAGGAGAGGCGAGCGTCGCATCGTGTGCAGTATCGATCGCAGTCTCACAAGTTCCTCGAGGCTCGATTCCTCTCCCAGGAGTTCCCTTTCTCTCGGCGGCTCTCCCAAGCGCCCATCGAGCAGCCAGCCAGCCAGCCAGCCAGCCAGCCAGCGCGAGAGAGAGAGAGTGAGAGAGAGCGAGAGAAAGAGAGAGGGGAAGGGCGTCGCAGTAGCGAAGAAGAGAGAGAAGGAAAGAGAGGAGAGCGGCGGCGGAGAGAAGCGTGTATCTCCGATCTCCCGGAGGACGTGCGGACGGACGGACGAGAGTCGGGCTGGCACGATCGAGGGAATAGGAGCGGCCGAGCAGCAGCAGCGGCGCGACATATATCAGGGCGAGCCTGCGTCGGAGCAGCCAACTGTGCAGCGCGACAAGTCGGCAGCCGTGTGCGTGCGAGTGTGTGCCTCCCTCGGCAGGTGCAGGTGTGCGTGCGCGCCGCCTTTGGTTTTAGGTGCCCGCGACTCGAGCCGCAGAGCAAGAAAGGGCCAGCGGAGCGACGCGTAGCGGACGCCCTCGCCGAGGCATCGAGAGAAAGGAGCAGCCAGCTCGCGAGGAAGAATGGACGGGAGCTCGGCGCCGCCGTCGTCGTCCGACCGGACGGCGATGCCCGAGAACGCGAAGGAGAGCGCCGGGGCCGACGAGGACATGCTCGAGGAGAAGAGGAGCCCCGGAAAGCCCGACGACGAGCCTTTGTCCCAGGAGAAGGTCGCCGCCGAGGGGAGCATCCAACTGCCCAAGTTCCTCGGGAGCGTGGTCCGCGCGGCCTCCTCGACGGCGCAGCAAGCGGCGACGGGGTGTGGCTGCGCCGCCAACGGGCCACCGGAGAACGCGGCGAACGACATCACCATCAGCATCACGCCGACCACCGGCGGCCAGTTCGACCTGACGGTCGATCGCTCCGAGAGCGTGGAGAACCTGAAGAAGAGCATCTCTAGGAAGCTCAAGGTCGCCAAGGAACGCATTTGTTTACTCCACCGGGAGAGGTCAGTCCTTTTTCGTTGTTTCCGCCGCGAGGCAGTCGGGAGCGGTGCGCGCCCGGCTGCCTCTCTCGGCCTTTATTCGGCTGAAGGAGAGGATTTTCCTCGAGGGAGAGGAGGCCTCTCCTCCTGCTGCTCTCCCGAGCGTTGGGATGCTGATCACGTGCCTCGCGACGCCCTCGGACTCGCCTTGGAATCGATGGACGCGCACTCCCGAGATCTCTTTTACGAGGCCTCCTCTTCCAGCCACTCTCTTTGCATTTCATCCTCCGCCGCCTCCGCCACCTCCTCCGCCTCCTCTCCAATCTAACAATTCCCTAGTACCAGCCTCGAATCTCTCCCCTCGCCTAGTAACCACTGGGCCAATGCCCAGCGAACGCAAAGTCGCTAGAAGCAGAGCGGCGGAGATGAAGTGGAATCGCGCTCGCCTTGCCTGGTTCGTTGTACTCGGCCGCGTTGGAGAGTCCGAGGGACCAAGGGACTGGCTGTACTTTGTCGTGGGAAGGGAGCCCGGCCGGGTTACCGGGTGAAGGTGCAGTTTCGGAGGTCCGAAAGAAAACAAGAAAACTCGAGAGCGTCGCCGGCCGAGGGTCGAGAGAGTGTGGCCAACACACTCTTCCGTAGGATTCGTAGGCGTCGTGGGGGCCGGCGTGCATGTACAGGGTGTTCCACAAGCATTCGCAGCCGATAACCTATAATTCCTCATTTTCCGTTTGTAGTAATCCCCGTTGGTTTATTAGTTAATTTCGTCTGACTAATAAACTAAGCGGGTTGCTTGTTAGTTGCCTAGTCTGAACTGTGGTTGTTGATGCGGTTGATTTTGGACCACCCTGTAGATCGTACGGTATCCTCCCCGGCGACGCTCCGAGAGAGAGGACACAAGAGTCCTGGGGGAGCGAGAGAGGCGTCGCGTCGATTGGAAAGAGAGACCCCGGCATATGCCACGCAACGGGCGACGCAGAGTCGGGAAAATCGCACGCTCTCGTTTAAGTGGAACGGTGACGGAGGCACCTTCGCCTCGGCAGAGGAGCCTCCGCAGGAAACAGGACCGCTTCCCGGCTATTCCTGTACTCCCAGGGCCATCATTCCCTTGGCACACTCCTCGCTCGGTTTCTTCTTCCTTTCGACTCCCCCACTTTGCGCCTTCGCTCCTCGCGGACTTCTTTTCATCCTGAAAGACTCGGCTTCTTGCGAGGAGTCGCCACGCTCGCTTAGAAACGGCTTGTTACGAGGAATGCCAATAAGAAGCAGGGAATCGATGCCCCAGACTTTCCCATCTCCTCCGAATTTCACAGAGTCCCGCTCGCTCGGGCTCTGTGTGCACAGACTGTGCGTGGAAATGTGTGCGGCGTGTGTGCCTCCTCTCGTGTTTCTTTGTGCCTCTCGCCTCGAGCCGGGCCAGTTTCAGGCTGGCAGGTAGCGCGGACCCTCGCTTCTTGCGTCTCCCTCGGTGCCTGAATCGTCCAGTGTTTTCTACCGGTCGATTCAGCTCGCGTGGACTCTTCCGATTTTCCTCAACTTTTTTGTATTTCCGAATCGTATTCCAATCTTCCAGATCTAATATTGTACAGGTTGATTCAAGTAATTCTAATGGTTTACGATTTTTTCGAGTTTAACATTGTACAGGTTGATTCGAGTAATTCGAATTGTATATGAATGGCCCAAGTATATTATTGTACAGGTCGATTCAAGTAATTCAAGTTTAACTTCATTTTAAGTTAACTTGACTTTAACTCTTTAACTCTTAACGTTGACTTTAACTCTTTAACATTGTACAGGTTGCTTCAAGTAACACTCAAACGTTCACGCGACTGCGATTAACTTCAAACGATTTTAATGAACACATTAATTCGATTCCTGCGAAATACAGTTGTTGCTGAATGATTTTGGTTACAAAGTAACTGTGTTTGGCTTGGGTGAGCCTGTATACTTGCTCTGCGGTCCCCGACGGCCTCCGCGCGTCCCTCCTTTTTAATCTTTCCGTCTTTGTGCTTTCTCTGCTTCACCAGAGCTCGAGAGCGCGCACCGCCTCTCTCGCTTCTCTTCTTTCTCTGCGTTTGCCTCGGCGACTTCTCCGGCGCATGCGTCTTCTCTCTTTCTTTCTTTCTTTCTGGTGGCTCGGCCCTCTCGCAGGGACCGGCGATCCTCTGCTATTCCGGCACGAGCTTCTGCCTCTTTTTTCCACCTCGCGCGAGCGAATCCAGGCGCTTTCGTACCCTTGGAATTCGCCTCTCTGCCCTTGTCCAACTGGCGAGTATGCGCGTACTTTGAACCTAGCAATTTCGAGCGATTGGAAATGAAGGTTCTTCCCTGCCCTTTGCCTGGATTTGAATAGTCACTGGCTGGTGGGAATTTGATTGCTCCATTAAGGAGGACTGGGAGATTGTTGTTGAGGGAAAATACGGTTCCGAGAAAGGCATTCAAAGGTCCGAGGCAGTAGGAATTCGGTGTTATCGCCGGATCGCTTTATCAGACTCGAAGCTCCGCACAATGCTGACTTGCCCCGGGAATGTACTCAGCTGGGTGTCATCGTGGCTGGCTCGACGCGAGCGCCTCTTAGTCATCGGCCAAAGGATCCCACTTCGCTCGTCCAGGACTTGTTCCAATATTAGAACGCGCTCTCGTTCGATCAACTTGCGCGAACCCTTGAAAACAAGTTCCGACGTAGCTTTTACTCCTCGACTTACCAATCCACTGTACGACAGTTCCAATCTAATTTCCACCCGACAAAGTAGAAATATCTCCCGAACAACTCAACCGATATCCCTTGATTCTCGATTCACTCGACTCGGAAAAACAAACAACGAAATACAAAATTCATACAAAAATCCTCGGAAATATAACTTTTCCAGAAATCAAACTCAAAGTTTTTTCTTCGGAAAATCCTGTATGTACTACTACTTGGCGTCTGATTGGACAATTTTTCGGAATCACCGCGCCGCGAGGGTTCGCCAGTTAGCGGGGCGACTTTAAGTGAAAGTGCGGACAAGTTCGTCAGGTGGACGTGTTTGCGCTCGCGGCAGAGGAGTCGGCCGAGAAGCGTCGTGTAGTTTGACCTCTCTCTTAGCGACGATAGCACGGGAAACGATAATATTTATGGTGGAGACTCTTTCTCCCTCGCGCTCCACTACTCATCTATCTCCAGCTCTCTTTAGATTCGCCCGGCTTTCATTCTCATTGGCCGATTTCTTCTTTTCAATTTCCAAGTATTCTTGTTTGCTTGGCTCTGAGCGTCGGAGCACTCGGTTAAGGCAGGTTCTGCGTCTTCTCAGTGGGAAGGAAATGGCGGGCGTGGAAGGCGGCCCACGTGGATGTTGTTTCCGACGAGGCTTGTTGACGTTCCTCTTGAGCGCGCGCGCGCTGCTTTCACTCGCTCTGGCTGCTAGTATGCTTGATAGTACAAGTTGATATTTGTTTAATTAGAAGTCGATGCTCGAGTCACCTTGTGCAGGTTGATTCAAAAGGAACGTGACCGGTTTGTTTCGTGTCGGACGGAATGTGTTGATGGTGGGATTGTACGATTAGTTGTACAAGGTCATTCACTTGTATAGATTGTTCTGGGTTGTTATTGTTTACTGGCTGGAATATCCTCTTTGGTTCACCGATTTCTTGTGTAGTTTTAGTCTCCGGGCTCAAACTGAAGAAATTCATTCGGACGAATTCGGAAATCTTGAGAAAATTGAAAATTTGTCTTATTTTATTCAATTTGTCGACATTTCCCCAATTCGTCGGATTGCAACATTTTTCCATAGTTTTAGCCCCAAAACTAAGATCCAACAGAAAATTAGTGGACGAAGACTATTTTCCAATTTTCCAAAACTTAATCGTCCTGTAGCTGGCCGTTTCAAACAAGAATCCGAGATTCGCGCATTTCCTCTCGTCGAGTTCCACCGGCCGGATTTCCAGGGTTCCGTCCAGTCAGCTGTGGTTTCAAAATACACGCGTCAGCGACTAGATACCCAGGAGGTTGTCCGGCGATGGTGCGCAAGCCTCGACTGCCACTTCTCCCCGGCGGACTCGCTGCGACACTTGGCTCCGCTTTCCCGATTTCTCGGCGACACTTGCCGGCGCAGAACTCAGCCATTCAGGCATTTTAATCGGCGAGAGTGTAAAGGTCGCCCGACTCGCCGAAAAACCGTTAGCGGGCTAGTCGCGATTAGATTCTACAATTATTCACATTTCTCGGATTTAATTTTTGCATAATTATTTTATATTTTTTAATATAATTCTTACATTTTAGAATACAATTTCTATAAATTAGAATATAAATTGTATATTTTAGAATACACTTTGAGACTTGCAGGGAGAATTTCTAACCCTTTGACTATTGACCAACAAATTTCATTTATAAAACTGGTTATGAATAAGTAATTCTACTTGCATCAAGCTTTAATTTTCCAAAATCGGAATAATTTGACTGTAAGTCAACTCTTTAATTCCATTGAGAGAAGGTGAAAGTGCGCAGAGGGTGTCGGCCCAGCCGCACCCCGCCCGGGGACGCCCTTTCCCGCAGAGTTACAGGTGATTCGTTCACCAAGGGTGTGTGTAACACCAGGGACCGACGTACCAAGTTACCTCACCGTGTTAAGTCATGCCTGACCCGTCTTTCCAACGCTCTCTTGCCTCGACCAGCCTCGCCGACGGTCATTGAAGGAACTAACGTTCCCTCAATGACTCAACTCACTCGGAAACCCAACCAGTTTCTTATATTCCCAAATCTTTAAACGCGCGACGAAATAACGGGAGAAATTCATAACTTCTGAACGACTTGACCGATTCCTTTGATTTTTGGCTCATTTAATTCATAAGAACAAATGACAAAATACAAAATTCATAAATGAATCCTCCAAGCTGTAATTTATTCATAAATCAAGGTCAAAGTTTGCGACTCCACCAGGGCTCCCGATTTACTGAAACAATTAAACTTGGCATTCGAGTGCCCGAAAGGAATCCGAGGGCGCAAGTCGAGCTACGCCCAGTCGGCCTTTTCCCCTGCGAGCGACGCCAGCCGCGGAAAACAAGCTGGGCTGCTTCACACTTCCCGATAAGCTCTCGCGACTTCCCTCCCAGTTAATCGTATTGATTCCCAGCACTCTCGCCGCGATAACTCGCCATTGTCTAATCGCGAATCGCGTGCCCCCGTTGTTATCGCAGAATCCACCGGCGCATCCGGCGCGAGCGCCGACTACAATCTCTCTATTGTCACTGCTACAGGCTTTTTTAAGAATTAGAAAACACGCCCCCGGGTTCATCCTGTTGAAATGAATTTACTAGATTTTTCGAAATTCAGATTAGATTATTAATTACAGCCATTTGGGAAACTCTTTATGCTATACAGGACGATTCAAAAGATTTTTAAGGTTAATTAAACGAAAGATGTTAATACCAATTTTCCAATTGTAATTAATTAGCCCAAATAATTAACAACTTACTTCGTCCTCAAATTGCCATTCATACTTCGGGTGATTCAAAAGAAATGTTTCAACAAAGATTCTTAATGTTCAAGTGAACGAAAAATGTGAATATAATTATTCAAAGTTGACTAATCGTCCAATAGGAATTCCCACTTGAGAATTTCAAGAAAAATCGCCTCGGCATTTCTTCTGAAACGTCCTGTACAAAGGATGGAACAAGCGATTCAGCGGCCGGCGAGTACCCTTTGCGCCCGGGTGAATCATCGCCGAGGCGAGCGTGTTCTCCGCGCGTGTAATCGTCGGCTTTTTGTTGTTTTCGCGACTCTTGCATCAGCCTCTGCCAAGAGCGAACAATACACACACAGTCAGCCGCTCGCATCTGCGTGTGAAAGAGGAATGAGATTATCTTTAATTATCGGCAATGCCCACTGACTAATGCGCCTATCGCTATTTGTCGGGCGTGTTTGCGCTACACCCACTCGAACCCTTCACCCGTGCGTCGCGCGAGGCGTGTCCGATTGGCCCGGGGCTCGAAGGGTGAAATCATTACAACTGGAATTCCCACTAATCCTACACTCCTTTCTGTCGCCAGGTTACTGCGGGATGGAACCCTCGAGGAGAACCGTCTGCAAGACGGCAGCCGCCTCACACTACTGCCCAGCGTGGAAACAGGACTGCTGGTAGGTTTCGACTCCTTTTAGTCAACAGTGTTGATCACAGATTAATCGAGATTGATAATTATTTAGGGAAGCAAGATGGTACGTCGGATACTCGGCCCCTCCAGGACAAGCTTTTTAACCATCGCAGCGACGATTATCCCGTTGGCAGAGAGACTAGAGCGGCGTCGAGGAGACAGAAACCGTTTTCCGCCGCGGCGATCTGGACACAAACGCCGTTAACTCCGCGCGCGTATCCATCGGGTCACTTGGTTTCTCGGTCAGCCGGCTGCGACTCCTCGAGCGAGCCTTTGCCTCGAGAGCCATCTGATATTAACAACAGAGCTGTAAATCGAACGCGAGTCCGGGATTGTACGAATCGGAGACAAAGTCCGCCCTCTCTGCCAGGTGGATAGTCGAGCCCTTTGTCCGCGAGCCTTCGACGAGGAAACCTCGAATTCCTACGCTTCCTAGCTTGGATTCGGGCAGTGTAGCTTTAAAGGGAGACCCGTGGCGAATCCTGGCTCCCCCTCTCCGAGCTCCCGGCGGCCGGGTGGGGGGATATAAAGCTTGCGGAATTATTTCATCGTCGACGGGGCTCTCTCCGGGCGCGATCGAACCCGCTCTGCGGTGTTCCTCCATCGCCGGAATCGGCGAGGGGGAGCTTCGTTCCTGGATATATTGACTTGGCCCCCACGCGCTCGCCCTCGGGATCTGTAGTGGCGGAATCCACGGGAGTCTTGTCATTTCTAGTGCCAGTTAGATTTCCTGGGGAGGTGAGCGATTGGGGCTGCGGGCAGGGAGAGGGGGAGAGAGTCTAGGTGGGTAAATCGAATTACCGAATACGCGATGACCGTCAGCGAAAGGAAGTCCGTTAGGTGTGCCGAGGGATGCCTCGCCGTGGCAACCCGAGGGTCTGAGCCTCGGTTCCGCGAGGTTTCCTCTCGTCTGCAGGTCTTCTCGCGCTTCTATCTCCGGCGGCTCGCCGCTCATCGATTCGTGCGGGGCTGCTCATCTTCCTCGAACCGAGGCACCGCGTCTCCCACGCGTTCGCGCGAGCTCCTGTCCTGGAGGGTGAACATTCACAGGGTTGGCGATGCTTGGTACAATGGTGGCGCGCTCTCTCTTTCAGACGCAGCGGCCGGAGCAGAGTGTGATGCAGGCGCTGGAGAGCTTGAACGACTCTCAAGTGAACGACTTCCTGTCGGGCAAGGCGCCGTTGAACCTGACGATGCGGCTGGGCGACCACATGATGCTGATTCAGCTGCAGTTGTCGACGGTGACGCCGACGTCGCCGACCTCGCCGACCCCCAGCCAGTCGAGCAGCAGCAACACCGACCTCAACATCGGCGTGAACCCGTCGACGGGCACGAACATGCCGAGCGCCCTTTCGAACCTCCTGCAAAGCAGGAGGTTCGAGAGGGCGGCCCGCTCAAGCAGCAGCACCTCCAAGATCCAGAGCGGCAGCTCCCGCACCGCCTCGATGATCAGCAGCCTCGTCTCGGCGATCCACGCTACGGCCAATTGCAGCACGAGCCTCTCGACCGCGACGACGACCACGAGCCCCGTCTGCTCGAGCCGGGCGACCACCGCGTCCTCTGTCTCCTCGAGCTCCTACTCGCAGATCGGCAGCGGCTTCTGCAACGGACAGGCTCAACAATCGACGCGTCCTGGACACACCTGTTCGTCCGCCTCCTCGCCATCGTCCGCCTCCTCCTCCTCCTCCTCACCGTCACCCTCGCCACCCTCGGCCACGGGCAACTTCGCGTGCCAGTCTTGCCTTCTCTTCCATCTGCCTTCTCACCATCACCACAGCTACAATCACCACCACCATCATCATCATTCGAGGAACAAGGCAGCAGGAGCTGCAGGAGCTGCACCGGCAGCAGGAGCAGCTGAAGCAGCAGGGGCAGCGGCGCTAGCAGCAGCGGTGCTCGCATCTTGCATGCCCGGCAATTGTAACAATCCGGCGGCGACGAGCAGCCCCGGCAGCACCAGCGCGGACCAGCAGCCACAGTCTACCTCCGAAGCACCGCTCGACGCACCGCCGACCAAGAAGAAGCTCTGGACGGTCCACCATCATCATCATCACTCGAGGAACAAGGGAGCAGGGGCAGCGGCGCTAGCAGCAGCGGTGGTCGCATCTTGCATGCCTGGCAATAATAATAATCCGGCGGCCACGAGCAGCCCTGGCACCACCAACGCGGACCACCAGCCACAGTCTACCTCCGAAGCACCGCTCGACGCACCACCGGCCAAGAAGAAGCTCTGTACGTTCCAAAATCATTATCAACACTGGAAGAACAAGAGAGCAGCGGCAACAGCGTTAGCAGCAGCGGTGGTCGCATCCTCCTCCACGTCTGGCAGTAGTAACAGTCCCGCGGCGACGAGCAGCCCTGGCAGCACCAACGCGGACCACCAGCCACAGTCCACCTCCGAAGCGCCGGTCGACGCACCGCCTCCCAAGAGGAAGCTGTGCACGGTCCATCATCACCAGAGCAATGGCACCGAGGGCTCAAGGAGCACGTCAGCAGAAGAGGCCAGACCGCAGAGTCCTGGAGCCTCCTCCTCCATGGAGCAGAGCTCGAAGACCGCGAGCTTGGACACCAGGGCCCTCGTCGAGGCCTCCCGCAACTTGACACAGAAGCTCAAACAGCTCTCCTCTGAGGTACTCACCTCCCGGGTCGATCTCGCGGAGGTATATTACCGATGCCAGCGCTCCTCCCCCTTTTTACCATTTTTATATTAGTTTTAAGTTACCTTGGAGCCTCGAGAGCGACCTCGCGCCTTTCTTGTTCAATCTTTTCATTGATTGTTTGTACGGAATTGAGTATCGTGGGTGAACGTTTGGTGTACTCTCGGGTCTCCAAGATCTCAATTGAGCACTGGAAGTTAATTGAATTGTTGATGGCATTCAAGGATTTAAGCTTCACAGGGAGAGTTACTTGCTAAGATATTGGACGGAGGTTTTATGGAGAACGTTGTGGATGTAGGAGAACGTGAGAAGAAGGCATGGTGCGATAATCGAGAGTATGCACCACCATGGGAAGGGTGTGTACTCGGGGACGTTCAGCGGCACCCTGAAGCCGGCCCTCCAGGATCGGCACGGTCGCCCGAAGCGGGATATAAGCACAATTATTCATATCCTGAACGACCTGCTCTGCGCGACGCCGGCGGCGAACGTCGGGCACTACAGGCACCACCACAGGCATTCGAGCAGCCGCCAGCACTCGCTGACATCCTCCACTGCGACCAGCACCACCGGATCCTCGGCGAACCTCGGCTGCCACGACTCCAACGGCTCCGGATACTCCACAGGTACATTTCATTTCGTCCGGAGTTTACCGAGAGACTTTTTTCCTGGCGCGTGCGATAACGATGACTTGACTGTCTTTTGTTTCAAACAGAGGAACTCTCGAAGGAGAACGAAGCAACGAAGGGGAAGATGAGGCGGCTGCGTCTGGTGATGGAGCAGCGTCGAGCGCAGCGGAGAGCGAGGCAGGCGAGACAGGCGCGCGCGGCACCTTACACCACCCAGTGGGCAGCAGTCACACCGGATCCCGATCCGAATCACGACCCCAACACCTCGGCGACCTCGGCGACCTCGGCGACGGCCAACCCGGCCGAGGCACAGACCGAGCCGGAGCTCCAGCCTTGCAGCCCCAAGCCTGTCGTTGCTTGAACGCGATCCTCCATTCTAGCGCACCGCCACCCCTCTCGACGCGCAGTGTCTTTCCAACATCTTCCAGCGGGATTCGCGCCGACCGCGCACAGACTGCAGCCTGATTTCGTCAATTCTCGCGGACTCGGCGGAGTCCTCCCGTCGGGGGCAAGGCACTGTGCTTGATACTTGGGCTTTAATCGCACCGATTTATTCCAGTTGGAGGAGCGGCCTCCTCCTCCGCCCCCTCCCCTAAGGTTGTTTTCGAGTTTCTATTTCTCAATGAAAGGGACTGAGTTTCTTTTTGTTGCGTTAGGTAAAAAGTAAAAGGCCGCGCGCACCGTTGTGTTGTCGGCCGGGTCGCCCGTGTTCCGTGTGTACGTGTACCTTTCGTGAGAGAGAGAGAGAGAGAGAGAGAGAGAGAACGCGAGCGAGCGAGAGAGAGAATGTTAGCAATATTTCAGTGAACGTGCAATCCCCGAGAGACTGGGGACAACTAATGATAAGATATACCGGTGGGTCTCCAGAGGGTCGGAGTCCAAACTAAGGACCCGGAGACCCCTCGAGACTCCGCTACTATTTAATAGGGTGAAAATTCTAATATTAAAAGCTAAATCCACGGCAGACCGCGCATCGAGCGAGTCTGGCCGAGCACGGGGACTTGAGCGCAGCCGACAATAATCGCACCAAGGGAACCGGCACCGAAGCTCCCCCCCCCTCCCCGGGTTAAGGATTGCCCTATCGCTATCAGGCCACGAAACTCAAGTCACCGACGCTGACCAGACACACACGCCCAGCCACACATACAGAAAAACCCATCACCAGGATATGCACCAAGTGCTCTCGTCGAGCGGGGGATCCTTTCTCCCCCCCGCTTCTTCGGCCACTGATTGCCCTCCAGCCGGGCAACACTCTGGACCAGTCGGCACGAAGAAGAGCTCCTATCAGTTTTCTTTCCCCCCCGCTATTTAACTGAAGAGTTGGACGCCGGCCGTTTTTAAAGGATCGTCGCCGAGATCGTCGATGGAGAGTGAGACCACACTCGGATAGCTGGTATCCTAGATGATCCTAAATTGTGCGTGGGCGCCGCCCATCGCTGGTTCAGAGACTCGTTTTTAAGTTCGCTAGGTACTAAATGATATACGATATATCAATCACCTAAACAAAAAAAAAGAAGGAGACGAAGAAACAAGTAAATAGGTACACATTCGACGCGTTAGGTTTACTTAGGGCGACGATGCCGAGATGAAAGAAAACTATTATTATTACCATTATTATTATATTATATTATTATTATCATCATTACTACCGCTACGCAGTTTTGCAAACTGGCTCAAACTACTGTAACATACACGTTCACGGAAGGAAAAAAAAACACTTTACTCGAGTACCAAAATAAATAATGATTGCTTGCTAAGCTAAGTGTGGTTGCTGGTCGCTTCATTCCTAGCCCCATGCTAGGAAAAAGGGAGAGAGTTGTCGTATCGATCGTTTATTTAAATTACGTCCTTAAGTTACGTACAATTGTAGAAATCGTTTAATCGAGCCTTAAAGTAATCGCTATCGCTTCTCGTATGCCTCTTTCGTCCCGCGCAGTCCTAAGAAATTCTTAACTCACCGGTTAATGAAAGGACGCTCTAACCCCCTTCCCGGTTAATACTGTTTCTCGGGTGTCTACTTTAATGAGAGAAGAGAGTAAAGCTACTGCGCTGGAGCATCCAATCCGCAGCAGTTGTCGCGGCAAGTATGCAAAGTGAAAAATACTTAGAGCTAGTCGCCAGTCGTCCCTCGCCGATAGTACTTTTATCTAACTAATTGTGATTTGGCTAGCTCGTCTCGCTGCTGCTTATCGTACTTCTGCACTTGTCAAGCAAATAGTCAGTGGATATGTACGAATTACTCCTAGATTCGTCCACTCCTTGGTTCGTTCTCGCCAAGTGTCTAAGCTAAAGAATTCGTCGCTTTTGGCAAGAGTGGGAGAAAAGGGGGGATGGGACACAACACTGGTATACGAGGAATGCTAATGTTTTTTTGCGCGTTAATTGGTTCCCGACGGAGAGAGAAGAGGCTTCCCCGACTTGCCAGAGGTACGTGGACTTGTGTGTCGAGTAGAAAAATGGACGGGATACGAAGCGAATTCCGGTTACCTCGAGAGAAATGAGTTACAGGCTTATCGATTAATGCTAGCTCGTCCTTCGAGCCCTCGTCTTCCTTGGCTATGGCACACTCGTTACCGTGCACACTTTACTCGTACGCTCTACCCTTAATTCAATGTCTATACAGAATATCGTCCGCCATAGGAGAAGGAGAGTACTTTTGGCAGTTTCTCGCACGCGGCGCGCACTCACCGGTTCAGTAATAGGCTAATGCTGCGCTCAATCGCAGCGGCTCAGTCGAGAGTGTCCGGTCTCTTTCAGTAGAGATTGATCTTTTTTTTTATGGTCTCGCGACACATGTGGCAAGTCTTGAGAGGCGCGGCGCAGTGCTCGCATGCTACGTGGCCGCAGAGGAAGGCGACGTTCCGTCGACGCTCCATGCAGATGCTGCACATGTTCGCTTCTTCGAGATCGGCGACTCTCGTCTCGAGGTAGCGCAGCCTCTCCAAGTCCTTATCCTTCTCGCGGTCGTCCTCCTCCTTCTTCTTATCGTCCAGGGAACAGTCTTGCAACTTGTCCGTTTGTGATAATTCACCTGAGGCAGAATATCGAATAATATGAAGGAATAGAATATGAAAAATTCTTTCTAAATAATGTTGAGGACATTCAATTGGTACCTTGCACTGCCTCCGAGCTGACCACGTGGCCGCATCGGCCGCAGCCAATGAAAGTAACGCTACCACTGGCATCGAATCTACTGTCCTCTTTAGTCAACGGAGCAGAGCAACCCCTGCACTCCGTAGCGTCGCCCGACCCTGGAATCCCAGACTTCCTACCTCGCAGTGCGTCTGACTGAGTTGTTTCGATCCGATAGACTGTAGGGTCCACGCCACCCGGAGGATTCTCGATCCTACGAAAAACCAGGAGTCAGAACAGCTCGGGGGACACTTTTCAAACAGGTCCAAGGAGACTTACTCCAACTGGGTACTGTGACTTTGGTATTGGTAGGAACGCAGAAGATCTGCGTAGGGAGCGATTTCCAAATCAGCCTCGAGGAGATCCATAGGCGTCTTGTTCTTCGAGTTCCTCACTTGTTCGAGGAGAGTGCAGCTGCGGTCGACGCTCACTAGGAAACAGGCCAGTGCCAGCTCGGTCTTCGCCCCTTGCCTCGCCAGGTCTTGCCAGATCTGTAATCAAACAACTCACAACCATGCCATCCTCCGCCGGTTACTTTCGCATTTTCTTACCGCGTAGATGAGAGGCGAATCGCGGGAAGTCTCGGGCGTGGCAACCACCGCGGTCTGATTGGGGCTCTTGACGATCGCCAGGTGAAGAACAGTGTCGCCGTCGGCGTCGGTGCTGGCGATGTCGGCGTTCAGGTGCACCAGAAGTTCAACCAGAGCCCAGTGTCCTTGGGAGGTGGCCAAGTGTAGAGGCGTTTGCCTACGATTGTTTCGTATGTCGACCTTCGCACGGCCTCCGTTTTGAGAGAGAAGTATAGCTGCGACATCTCTGTGCCCGTTCAGTGCTGCCAGGTGCAGGGCTGCGAAACCGTCCTCCTTTTTCACGTCTACAAGCTGCCTCGCCCTCGCCACTAATCTCTCGGTTGCACTGGAAATTCGTATAAGTCAAATTTCCCTTCCTCCAAACCTGTCGTTTACAAGTACCATAAGTCGAACGTACTGTGCGTTGCCTTTCAGGGCGGCGTGATGAAGTACATTGAAGCCTCGCTTGTTCTTCAGGGTGAAATGAACACCCTCGCAGCCGCAAAGCGCGTCGATGATGTCCAAGGCGTCTTTGCCGATCGCGTCGTGCAACGCTGTGTCGCCGTAGGAATCCTGGAGATTCACATCGCAGTGATGGCGCAACAGGACTCGTACACATTGTGCGTGTTGTTTGTTGACGGCGACGTGCAGTGCACTGCACTTGCCGTTGTTGACGGAGTTGATAGCTGCTCCGTGGGAGATCAACAGTTCCATGATCTCCGGTTGATTCCTGGACGAAATGAATTCACTCGAGGACGCTGGTAATTTGTTTCCGGTTTAAACGACTTACCCGAAAGCAGCGTAGTGCAGTGGAGTGTCGCCGTCCTCGTCGACGGTCCTGAGGGACGCGCCGGCGTCCAGCAGAAGAATACAGAGCTCCTTCTGGCCCTGGTGAGCGGCGACTTGCAGACACGTCTTTTTCCCGCCACCTGGACCACCCGCTCTAGCGTCGACCCTTCCAGGATACTTCTTGAGGAACTCTTGGACAGCGGCGACTCCTGCTTCGCCTCTAGCCGCGTCCCTCAGCAGTTTCTCGACTTCGCTGTCCGCCGTGTCCAAGGATCGGTCTCTGATCCTGGTGGCTTCGTCGATGATCGCGCCCTCGCTTCCAGCCGGCACCAGCGTCACGCTCAGCGGATTGAAGGTCCAGGTGTGCCCGTCGAGCGCCACCCGCAAGTCCCCGTCCGAATAGATCTTGATCACCTTGCCTGTCTTGCCCAGAGCCTGCAACAAGTACCTGCCCTCTCAGAATCGTTTCTCGAGGTGGAGCCTAGAAAACACCCACATTCTTCATCACGTCGATCCACTCGCCGTGGCCTCGCTGGTAGTGTTTCACGGTGGCCAGGTCAGTCTTCACGCGCACTATGTCGCCCAGGGAGAAGCTGTCTTTGCTCGTGACTTTGGTCAGGGCGCCCGGGTGGAAAGTCCAGCGGTTGTTGCAGCCTTCGTACTGCACTCGGATGTCCCCCTTGTCGGTGACACGGTGGACTGTGCCGATCTGAAGTCAGGCAAATTGGCAACGAGAATAATAAACGCGAAAATTCATATCTTGTGAACAATTGAACCGATTCACTCAATTCTTGCCGCACTGTACTCAGAAAAATAATCGATGAAATACAAAATTCGTAAATGAATCCTTGGAGCTCATACTTTCGCGTAAATCAAAGTTAAAGTTTTGGTAATTTCTCTATCGAGAAATCGAAGTGATCTTTGTTGCACCTACCTTGCCTATGTAATCTGCCATTCGAGGGTTCCAGCCGCCGTGCCCATCCTGCATCTCCTTGAGAGTGTCGACGTCGATCAGTACCTTCACCTTGTCGCCAACATTGAACGTCATGTGACGCGGACTAGATACACCCGTGGGAACATTGCCCCTCGTCGGAGTAACGTTCTCATCCTCAGAGATCGTCGATACGCTCTGGCCGAGCAGAGGAAGATGCTCCTTGTAGTAGGTCCCGGCACTGGCCTCCTCCACGTAGCAGAGGTCCACGCAACCTTTGTAACCGAGTCTGTAGACATTGGTGCTGCCGGTGGACCAGGTGACTGTGGCGACCGAACGACTGCTCTCATTGTCCCAGCCACGAATGTCCATCACCCTACCAGTCTTTCCTGTTTGGAGAAATGTCTAATTAGAGTCTGTTTCATATTGGATGGTGCGTGGGTGAGTAAATCAATAGTACCACGTCCACCATCCTGGTTTCCCCACTCCCAGTCCGGTCCCCGAACAACCTTTGCTCCGATGAAGATTCCTTTTAGTGGAATTTTAGCACAGCCTTCCCTTGGAGTCAGTTGAACCCTGAATCATCACAATTATTAGGTTTTTCATTATTTTTTTGATTTTGATTATTAGATCTGATAATTCTTGGGTTTTTCACCATCCATACCCGACGGAATTGGATGTTTGGAATCGCCTGAAGGTGTGGTTGAGGTCATGGACGTCAGCCATGTAGCACTGAGTGCATAAGTCATAATCAAAGCACTGTGCGCACTCCCAACGTACTCCGATAATTCCATGCCTCCCACATCCATCACAGATGACATTGGGGTGTTTAACACCAGCCGCCGCATTGTCAAAGACCAGCAGATCGTAAGCTCCTTGGTAGCCGATTCTGTAGTTGCTCCTGGAGCCGTGGTCCCATTGGACGATGACTGTCTTATCCGGCGTCCTGTCCGAAGGATTGGGACTGCTAGCCGAATGTGCTGACGGTGGCTTTCCAATTTCGACGACTGTCCCTGCGTGACCCTCCCCGCCGTCCTGGTCCTCCCACTTCCAGTCGGGGCCTCGCACCACTCTCAGTCCGACCTCCAGCATTTCCGGATAGCTGCCTCAGAAGTGGCCCTTTAAATTCGGAGAAATTGCTGCGGAAATTACTTCGACCTTCTCCTCCTCTTATCGTCGATAATCAAAGAGTTCGACTCGAGTTGAACCGTCCACTTTCCAACAACGCATGTTATTAATCGAACGAGAGGAGAAACAAGTCGATATCAGTCGCAATGGGAATCCCACTGCGGGGAAATCCCAAGTGCACTCGACGTTTAATAATCGAGGGAGTCCCATAGATTTATAGAAAAATTGTCAAAATTCTACTGTGACTTCCTAGGGAGTGGAATCGCGAAATCTAGCGACTGGCATCGGAGCATACCTCAAACGGTCCTGAGCCCTAAGCACTGGCTGTCCTATGAATCATATGCACTCGAGTCTGGCGATCCAGGAGTCGATGCTGCCTGGTGGTTGGCCCCTCGAGAACAATGGGGAAAACAGGCCGCTGCTCTCTCTTACTCCCGTTAGCACGCGATGCCAGGGCGCCTCGGTGCCTCGACATCACTCGTTATCATCCTCCACCAGGCTAGTTGTCCCGGGGGATACGCTGCTCCCGATCTCCTCCCGATTCCAGCCAGAGCAGAACGGCTGTCTCGCGATTTTACCCTGCGGTGCCCCGCTCGGCCAGAACCTACTTTACTAGAACGGCGATCGCAGCGCCGCGTCGCCGCCTGGCGGCGGATTGGCGAACTATCGCGATTGGCGCGCGATTTGAATAGAGCGAATTTTCGATTTTTCGTTTTGTTCAAGATTGTGGGATCGATTTTTAGGATTTGAGTGGCTGGTGAATGAAAATTTGAAGCTTTACGAATTAAAGGTTTGAAAAATTACTGATTTGAGGTCTGGGTGTTTAAAAATTTAAAACTTTACAATTCAAAAGGCTTGAAAGATGACCGATTTTGAACGCAAAGCTTCGAAAAACAATCTATTTAGAATCCAAAGATTTCAAACATGACCGAATTATCCCAAATCCCAATAGAAACTCGAACCTTCTCGATATTCGAACGCCGGCATTTTGTCTCGAACGCTTCGATATTCTCGAACGAGATATCGAATATCGAAGATACGATAATCTGCTTCCAATTTTGCCGCTCAAAACAGCTCAAACCAACGTGAACGAGTGACAGCGAGGACAAGAATTCAATCAGAAATAAATAAATGTCGGAGACGAGCGGCGAAGGCACGTCGAGGCCACGACCAGTCTGCAGGTCCGGCACCTTGTGTCGACTGGTCGACGAGGAACACTTGAGCAAGTTCAAACACCCACCCGGCCACAATCCTGTAAGATGTAACCTTATTCCTTGAAACAGCAATTCAATGACAAATGATTTTTCTTTCAAGTTTCCTCTCAAATACGAAGAAATCCTAGCAGTCGTTTCCCTTTGCTCCACATTATGTCCTCCAATTCCCCAAGAAGCAACAGATTCACAGCTGACACAGGAAATATTTCTCAAACTGTGTTTAGAAGGCGAAGAAACAGCCGGTGAAGAGAAAGCGCAAGGCACAGCCACAGAAGAAATATATAGAGAACGATGAGTCGCAAGCAACAACCTCAAGGGCCAAGATTCAGAAGATCATGGAAAAGGAAGATTCCGACACAGAAATTGTGGAATCTAAACGAGTCCTGGTATCATCATTGTTGAGCGATGTGGAGATTGATTCGGATGAGGAGAGAGTACCTAAGGAGAAAATAGGTGATGTCATTCGAGAGCTATTCCTCGTGAACATGCCCAGGGACTTTTATCAGTTTTATGATTTCTGCAAATCTATTTGCCCTTCGGATCCTTTGAACGCACTAAAGAAAGTGGAAATAGGATTAGTTGGTCCGTTCGACGTCTTCTCCAAGGGTTTCCTGCAGAGGAAGGTGGAGGATAAAAATGCTTTTCTAAGGCACTGGCGATACTACTTTGATCCGCCAGAGTTTCAAGTAAATCAGCTCAATTTCTCTGTTTAGTTCCCATCAATTCAAATTTTACTTGTTTCCTAAAAATCCGCTCGTTTTCTAGACAATTCTAACAGGCAAATCTTCCTACTCTTTGCACTTTGGATACTGGAGGGATGAACCGTCGCAGGAGCCGGTCTTCGTCGCAATAAACGAACCCGAGCTCAACAGCGAGATTGAGATTGTTGGCGAGAACATCTTCGGAGCAGTGAAGTGAGGAATTCCTCGATTAACGACTCAACCGTCCACCAGTTCGACTTGTGTAGAACCGATGCTTTGACTTCCAGCTGGTATCTCTGCGACGAAACGAGGTTGATGGATCGGCTCGCTAAACAGGATGTCGAGGCGATGCGGGCGAAATTGAAAGCGTTCGCCGAGCGGAGGAATATAAGCCTGGGAAGGAAAACGAGCAAGGTGCAAGCGAGACAGAAGAATGTCGTCGCTAAAACACTGCATAAAGCAGGTATCGTTGTTCCGTACAACGTGAAGACCGAGGTGGGCTATCGGCCAGTGGCGGCATCAAAAAGTACGTCGACGAATTTCTCATCTTTCCTTTAAAGTTCAATCAGAGGACCAAAGAATTCGCCAATGTTTTAGTGGAACTGAAGGACATGTTGCTTAAACTCAACAAGGCCGACCCGAAAAAACCCGGCGACATGGAGCCGATGATGTCGAAGCTGCAGGAGGTCGTTCGGCTGGCGACGATCGCAGCGGACGAGTGCGATTTCGGCACTAGCCTTGAGCTCGCGCACGACCTCTTCGCCGGCGGGCGCGAGCACGTGCAGGCGATGGCATTGCGCTTGTTCTGCGCCTCCTACCAGCTGCTGGGCCGCGAGGAATTCGCGAGCGTCATCAAGGCCCACATGAAAAGCCGACGCATGACCCGCATCCCAAGCGTTTTAGAATAAGTTCTCCAGCACGCGCCTTCTTTGTATTAATTTATAAACCTCCAGGTTCCCCTCCCCTCCCAGCGAGTCCTCCACCAAGTTAATAAACTTTCACTGCTCAAAACTGGCGCTTTCGACGAGACCTACAAGCGGGATCGAAGCTTCGGAAACTAGTAGAGGAGAGTTGGTCGCTGTTGGTACAACAGGTAGACGCGGCCCTGACTCCCGATGACACATTGTCGCCCGGAGCAGCCCGGAACATGTAGAACGGAATCCCGAGAAGCGATCAAGCCATGAAGCCAGCAAGTCCCGAGGGAGACTCTTCTCGAGGATGAGATCACCGAGAGCTCGATAGGACATTGCCAGCCGAGAAGGCGGTAGACGGAGCTCGACTCTCTCTCTCTCCCCGCGCGAAACTCACTTCCCCGACGCGGTCTCGGGGCTGCGCTCGCCCATGCCAGAATCCCAGTGCGATTGAAGTTCGCCACCGGCCGCAGCATGGAGAGTAAAAGCTGCAACAATTTCATAAGCTACGTCGGTCTCGAGGAGCACGAGATGCAGGTAACCCGCACTTCTCCGCCCCCACGCTGGTGTAAACATTGGCACATAACCTGCCTGAGAATTGTCAATGACATTCGGTTTTCATTGTTCGAGTCATTGTTTACGCCTTTTTTCATGATTCTTTTTCTGTACTTCGATTATTTGCATTCTTGCGTCAATTCGTAGTTGAAATTTTAATTAGAACTTTAGGAGCCCGGTTTTATTATTTTTGGGGATTTGTGGATTACATTTTTTTTAGATCGCAGATTACATCGTTTAAATTAAATCATTCATGGATTATTTTTGGGAATTTCTGGATTACATATTTTTTTAAAATCAGATCACATTGTTGGATTATCTTAAACATCGTTTAGATTAGATTATTTGTGGATTATTTTTGGGGATTTGTGGATTATGTCTTATTTTAGACGACAGATTACATCTTTTAGATTATATCATTTGTGGATTATTTTTGGTGATTTGTGTTCCTCACAGGCACTGGGTGTCAGTAGACGCAACTCCATAATCGAGAATACAATCAAGCTTCTGCCTGGCGAGATTGTCACCGCCGATGCACAAAGTGTCCTTATGTTCTCACCAGTGGGCGACCTCAAGCAAGGCACCTCTGGCATCCTCACGGTCACCAACTTCAAACTGAGCTTTGTCACAAGCGAAGACACTAACAGCGAAGTTAGTTGAATCTTTCTCATTCCAGCGAATTTCCGATTGAACAAAGCGGCCTCTGATTAATTACAGGAAATCAACCATCAGCAGAATCACTTGTACGGTTACATGGACACCTGTCTCACCAACATTCATGACATTTACATTACTGTGGGAGACAAGAAAAGGAAGCTTCTGCCTGGGCAAGCTGTGCCGCATAAAGTTAAAGGAGTATTTATTATATGCAAGGTAGGTCCCCCTAGTTTTAACTAAGCCTGGAACGGGTCTTTTGCTCATTCAATGCTTCTACTTGGCAGAATTTGCGAACCTGGTCCTTTTCCTTCAAGTTTACACCTGTCAAGGACAGCAACAAGGTTCTGGTTGCTCTTCTCCATCATGCCTTCCCTAGCAGGCATTCCCTGCTCTTCGCCTATGATTACACGTTCGTACTTGGCTCTTGAATCTTCTACGACAGTTTCTTTCTAATTCCGATGTTCTAATAACTGTGATTGCGCAGGGAGGCCTATTACAGTAGTCTCGACAAGGGAGTGCGCCTATTCCGCGACATATCCGACTGGCACTACGAGCTCGAGCGGACTCTGAGCAACGTGGAGACGAGGAAAGGCTGGCGGCTCTCGACAGCCAACGTCGACTTCACCCTCTGCAGCAGCTTGCCGCGATACATAATCGTACCGGCTTCCGTGTCGGATAGTCAACTGAGAGAAGCAGCCAAGCACTTCCAAGGGAACCGTCCTCCCATCTGGTCCTGGTCGAGTGGTCACGGCGCCGCACTGGTGAAGATGTCCGAGCTCCACGCGAGCGTCGCCAACCGCGTGCAGGAGAACATCATGTTCGAGAACGTGCGCAAGAGTCATCCGCACAAGATGCCGCCGATCGTCATCGAGCTCAATCGGAGCATTAGTGTTAAGTTCGTAGCGTTAGGCTTCAGGAAATTCGCCAGTTTGTGTTCGCCAGGTGGGTCTCGCCCTCGTCTTTTCCCTCGCGACTTGTTAATCGAGGAATTCTTGTCTCTTGCAGAGAATATCAGGCAATTCTGGGCGCAGGACAATAACTTTTATTCGTTGCTGGAGAACACCAAGTGGTTGAAGTACGTGTCGTATTGTTTGGGGAAGGCGGTCGAAGCCTGCGATCACCTGCGGTCCAAGGTTTCCGTTATTCTGCAAGGTAAGTTCAAAGACGGAACTCCTGGTGATTCCTACGCATCAATTGGATCCTGGTTTCAGAAGGTGCAGGCATGGATCTGTGTTGTGTCATATCGAGCTTAGTGCAATTGTTACTGGACCCGCACTTCCGCACAATCAGCGGCTTCCAGTCGCTTCTGCAGAAGGAGTGGGTCGCTGGTGGACATCCTTTCTGCGATAGATTGGGCCACATTGCCCGGGCGAACTCCGAGAAGGTGCTATTCATGATTCCAAATCAATTCTTGTACTTTAATTTCATTTATTTCTTTATTTCATTTAATTTCCGCAGTCGCCGCTGTTTCTCTTGTACCTCGACTGCGTGTGGCAGCTCTGCCAGCAATTCCCAGCGGACTTCGAGTTCACGGAGACCTACTTGACGACTCTGTGGGACGCCGCACATATTTCCGTCTTCGACACCTTCATGTTTAACTGCGAGAAGGACCGATTCGCCGCTACCACGGTAATAACCCGAATGAAATCTCGAAGATAAGCTTATTTCATTGACAAATCATTGACTTCTCAGGAGCGGAAGAAGCCGCTGGTTCTCCGAAGCGTCTGGGACTGGCGTGAGCAGTTCAGCGAGCAAGACATCCTCCTCTTCTACAATCCGCTCTTCAGCTCTCAGGGGAAGAGCTCCGCACGAACCATGAAACCGTCCTGCAGCATAGCAAGCATGGAGCTCTGGACGCAGTGCTACTTCCGCTGGATCCCACCACTCGAGATCCGGAACGGCGGCAAGAGCCACATCGAGCTCTACGTGCGGCTTCTCCAGAACGAGATCAACCAGTTGAAGATGAGCGCAAGCAGCAGCTGCGGCTCGCCCGTCGCCAAATCGAGCTCCTTTTCCCTCCAATTGAACATCGACAGCTTTTACCCCTTCGGGAACCGGAAACAAGGCGGAGCGGTGAGCGCGCCGATAATGAACAGCTCGATGCTCGCCACGGAGAGTCTCCTGGACGCGCAATCACTGATAACAGCCGCCGATTGACGCACCGTAGTCTGAGTGCTGTTTCGATTCCGGGAACCAGTGGAATTCGGCTAACAGGAGCACCCAAGTACCTCGAGCTCTTCCCGAGAGAGCTCCAACCCCTTCCAGGCGTTCCGGGTTGGCCTCGGAGAGCTCGGTCTTTAGAACGGACTTCTTGACCCCGAGGGAGAGTCCGCTGTATAAAGTAGTTGAAGGCGAGGGTCGAGCTGGGCTAGTTAACGCCAGGACTCCGCTATTCGTTGATTAAATTATACGTCGATTTCGCTATCTATTGTAGGGAGGCCGGCGGTGCGTTCTTGCCCGAGAGATATTTTTATTATTTATTAAAGACGACACGTTGATTAGATCGTCGAGCTTTATTCAACCCACCTCCACCTCCAGTCCCCTAGGTTGGTAAACCTGTCGCTCAGCTGATCTTCAAGTATCTACCAGGTCAACTTCAGGCATCTGCGATGTGTTGTCGCACCGGGTGGAAGTACAGTTGACACGTGTTCCCCGAGAAGGCGCCGCTTCCAAGATTTCAAATGATGGAGAAGCGAAAGACGTTTTTCAAAAGTTCCTTAAATAGAAACTGGAAGCCTGGAAGTATCGTTTGGAAGATCTTCTTTCTGGTGACGTGTATCAAAGCTCTCCTCATTCCCACCTAGTAAGCGTCAACCTGTTACAATTTATTAATTACAAACAGTTTCACTCGGACGATTCTCTAATTTGTTTATTAACTTCCCAGCCGCTCGACGGATTTCGAAGTGCACAGGAACTGGCTAGCCATCACGCATAGTCTGCCACTAAAAGAATGGTACACTAGCGAGATATCCCAGTGGACACTGGATTACCCGCCGTTCTTCGCTTGGTTCGAATGCGCCCTCAGCCAAGTTGCCGCACTCTTCGACCGAGGGATGCTCGATGTGAACAATCTCAACTATGCCTCGCCCTCCACTATCCTTTTTCAAAGAATCAGCGTCATGTTCGCCGACCTCCTCTTCGGCTACGGCGTCCAAGAGTAAGAAACAAAAACGATTCTCCTTCTCGAATCAGACCTCATTAAACCTGCTTTCAGATTGGGACTTAAATTCAGTGCGAACTACGAGAGCTTCTTTCTCCACGCTTTCCTCGCACTCTGCAACATTGGTCTGTTAGTTGTCGACCACGTGCACTTCCAGTACAACGGATTTCTGTTGGGAATGCTTTTACTGGCGATCGCCAATGTCAGCAAGCTCGAGAGAGAATTCTCTGTTCTCAAAGGCGCACTCTTCTTCGCGGTTTTATTAAACTTCAAGCACATTTACTTGTACGTCGCGCCAGCCTTCGTTGTCTGGCTCCTCAAGTCTTACTGTTTAAACGGAGCTTTTATCAAACGCGTCTTCTTCCTGGCTGCAATTGTCGCGGCTACTTTGGCAGTTTCCTTCGGACCATTCGCCACTCAGATGCCGCAGGTGCTCTCGAGACTGTTCCCCTTTAAACGGGGCTTGGTGCACGCGTATTGGGCGGCGAATGCCTGGTCGTTGTACATTGGCCTGGACAAAGCGTTCTCCATCGTTGGGAGACAATTGGGCTGGCTAGCGTCGACGAGGTCCGCTGTTATGACCGGAGGACTCGTCCAGGAACAGTCGTTTGTTGTTCTTCCGACGCCGACGCCGCTCGTCACGTTTCTTCTCACATTTCTCTTCATGATCGTAAGTTCTTCTTCTATCGATGCTTCTTGTTTAGTGTTTAAATGTATCCGATTTCCCGCAGCCGGCTCTGGCGACTCTCTTCAAGCAAGACTTCAAAAAGGATCCCAAGCAGTTCGTGCGCTGCGTCGTCCTCTGCGCGTTGAGCTCCTTCATGTTCGGCTGGCACGTCCACGAGAAAGCCATTCTCACTGCTATTGTTCCCCTCTGGTAATTGGGATTCAAACTTTTAGTAAACTGGGAAGAGAATGTTCTTGTTAATTTAATGATTTCAGTGTTCTGGCGGTGAACTCCAAGGAGGACGCGAGGATCTTCCTTATTCTTAGTGGAGCTGGACACACTGCTTTACTGCCGCTGCTGTATCCAACCGATTTGACGCCTCTCAAGTTGCTGCTTCTCCTAACTTACACGCTGGCGTCGGTGGTTTTATTGGAGAAGCACTTTGGACAGCGTTTACTGAGCAGTTTAGAGTACGCTTATCTTGTCTCTCTGCCTTTGATCACGATTTATGAAACGATTGTTCATAGGTTGCTGTTTAAAGAGAAACTTCCCTTTCTCCCGTTGGCTGTTACCTCGATTTACTGCGCTGTTGGGGTTTCCTACTGTTTTGTCATTTATTATACAATCTTTTTTAAAAACGTAGGAAGCAAGGAAAAAGGACGCAAGGTTCGATGAGCAGGTCTTTTTTAATAAAAGGAGAATCTGTCTTACAAGTTTTAAACATATATTTATTATTCGTTCCTCGTGGACGCGCACATTCACACAATTCTCTTCCGATCTCCCTCTCTCTCGAGCTGATCTCGGATTTACGATTAATAATTTCTCTAGGTTTCTCCCTCGGAGCATGTCTTGAGCTGCGTACTCTTTCTCTCTCTTTCTCGCTTTGTCGTCGCGGTCTCGTCGTCCCGTAAAAATAACGTTTGTTCGCAAGCGTCGATCATGCGAGTCAATTTGTGCAAATCTGGAGGTATCAAAATACATTCATCTATACGTGTAGTTCGCAAGGGAAAACCGATACACTCTCCTTCACCAGGCCCCCTCGATTTCGTTAGAAGAGAGGAGTGGGCCCAACGCTAACAACATAGTTAAGTCCCAGTGCTCGTCCTGCTCCCACAATCTCGCACTCGCTCCCCTTACACGTGGAAATATTATTTAAGGCCGTCGTATCTCGCAACATAGGAAACCACACGGTGTGAGTCGTTTGATCGTTCTCGCCTTCCGTCTAAGCTAGCTCTAGCGTCGAGAAACACTCTCGACTTCGCGCTATGTGGGATGTGTCTGTGTGTGTGTGTGTTGCTCTCGTTTCTCGTGACATTTACCAAACTTACAAACAGCAATCGTAGCTACAAGTCTGCCAGTGGACACGTCCCGTGTTTCCCGGGAAGAGACGAGCTTCCCCGTAGCCACTGGCACTCGCACTCTCCCTGGCTACAGGGGAAACGAACACGTAGAAATCCATTAGAAAGCCATATCATCCCTTAAGTCCTAAGTACACATAGGTATCGAATAGTTTTCTTTACACGTATTTAAGCTCATTACAGTTATGGAAATATTTCTCTTCCCCCCATCTCTCAATCTTCTTCTTCTTCCTTTCCCTTAGCCGCCTCGGAAGTGTGTTTTGTGCAAGAATCCCGTGGTCGATGTATGTGTCTGCTGCAGTGTCGGTGTTCTCTTCGCGCGACTTGTGCCGGTGCGAAACGAAAGACGCTTCCTCCCTTTTGACTAGTACTTGGTATGATATAGTCCGCGTATATCATAGATTCGTGTGTGTATATATATATAATATATATATATATATATCTCTATACAATAAATAAAGGTATAATATATCCTATTCTCGTTAAACGCTAGAGTCCGCTTCGCCTTCTTCTTCTGTTAGTGCCCTTGTAACGCAAAGGAAATCGGTGTCCCTCGGTGCTGTCCCGAGGGAAACAGCCCCTCGGAGGCCTCTACTTTCACTGGAGTCCTCTCCCCACTCTCGCTCTCCTCAATATGTCGATGGAATTGAATATGACGTAAGAAAAAGTGCTGTACGAAACAAAAGGCACGGAGTCTGACGCTTTCGTGGAGACCACTTTCTCGCGCTCGGTGGAATCCGCAACGAAGAGAACGCAAGAGAGTAATCCTTAGGATAGTTCCTAGTTCCATTATAATTAAGACTGTTTTTCGTTCTCCGATCTCCGCTCCTTTTACAAACATTCAACAAGTGTGTGTGTGTCTGTATGTGTGTGCATAATCCTAGCAGCAGTGTCTTCCCGCCTATGTACAGGTTGCGTCTGGTTCAACAGGCGGCTTCCTCGAAAGCGTCGATGTACAATTGGTAGTTGAACATTTAAAAAATATCGAATGTCGGAATCTAAAACACCGCCCCCCTCCCCCTCGATTAAGCACTACTTACTAGTCTAACTCGCCAGTCGCGCAGACACTCCGTGTAGGAAAATGAGTCCCCGGACAAGACCGTCGCCAGGGCGGATGGATTTCGTGTGACAAGTGATACTTGTGCAACTCGTCCTGTGTACTTGGGATAGTCGTCCTCTAGGATACAAAATTGGTAAAGGAGGAAGGGGGCTCTTCTTCTTCGTTGGACCCCTCGACGGATAGTTGCTGGGTTAGCGGAAGTGTCTAACCGGGTCCCATGTACACGTGACAAGAGATTTTTCTTCGACTAGACGTGACACATTTACGCTTACGTATAACTAGATCGTGCGACAGCTTTCGATAATCAGCTTCATATCACACGGACACTAAGCTTACATTGTATACTTCCTCCACTCTCCCCCCCTTTTCTTATCCTCGGCGCCCTCTCGTTGAGAGATAGAATCGTCTACCGCTTATTACAAAATAATCATTTCTGAGACTAGTGGTGGCGTAGGCCTGCATGCTTCCTTCGTTTCCTTGTGCTGGGTAGTCGACTTTCTCGTCAGGTGCTACTGGCTGCTACTTCTCCCCCTTCGATGCTTCGGAATCCTCCCTACTAAAGGACGTAGGCACCCAGTTAGCTCAACTTCATGCGCTTCGTTTGACTCGCGCTCGACGCGTCGCCGTTCGGTGTCCCGTACGCGTTCATTAAGGAGAAGTTTTGAGTTTTCTGCAACATGGTTAATTACAAGCAATATTAGACATCATTTTGTAATTAGGGTCGGATAACTCAATGACATCAATTTGTCATTAGGATGAGCGAACTGTATGGTTCTTATTTCACATAATATCATCAGGTCAAAGTTATGTACATACACACTTTGAAGCCATGAACAGAAATATCTAGCGGGTTTCTCCAAAGGAGAAAACAAGAGTTTATTTAATCTGTGGAGCGTGGGAGTTGGATCGGTAAAGGAAATAGTGAGCTTACGTCTCCCATTACGGCGATCGGAGTAGTTCCAGTGGCAACTGCGACTTGGTGCTCGATCAGATAGAACATGTACTCGTCGTAGAGCAGCCGGATGAGATGGAAGGAGCCGAAGCTCGCGGCGCTTCTTAGGGTCAGGTCACGAATCACCATCGAACTGTAAAAGGACCACTTGAGGAGAAACTGCCGGGCAGCCTTGGCGAAGGTCGGCTTCTCCTCGAAGGGCTTGAGGATTTGAGTGACGACGCTCTTCAGCCAGATCGCCCAGTCCTCGAGCGAGTTCTGCTGCTGCAGCGTCACCTTGAAGTCGGCCTCCAGCCGCTGCACCGTCGCGTAATCGCACTGACACACCCAGGACGCCTGGAGAATCTTTCGTTTAACAATCGTGCGACATTAAGATTCTGACTCGGGAAAAATGTGAGTATACCTGTTCCTGGACGTTGTGGAAGTCGACGCGGTTCAGGTCGGCCAGCATCTGATTGATTTGACTAGAGTTCTGGAGCACAGCGCGCGCCGCTTGAGCAAGATGGTTCAGGGAAGTGTAGCGTCTTAAAGTCTGAGCGAACGCGGCCACAGCTGTCAACTGTAACAATCGATCTCGAATTAATACCAATAAACAGGTGGAATTGAATTAATCACGGCGGGAAGGATTTACTTTGATTTGTGTCATCTCCTCGGGACAGTCGGCCATCGCCGAGGTCAGCCAGGATTCCAAGCCCTTGGCGAAGTTTCGAATGGACTGCGTCAAGGAACCTTCCAAAGTCCGAGTATACACAATAAATAACCAGCCAAGTAATCGAAAGAATTATTAAATCACAAAACTCACTCGGAATCGGTCGCAAGACATTCGGCATCAAAACCTCCACCAGGTTCTGATAAAAAGTGTAGTCGACCTTCCTAATGAACTCCTGGACCTCCGCGCACTTGCATATCTGGTACAACTTCGTTCTGCAAATCGACGATCATTGAGCCAAGCTCCAATCGAGTACAATTACACATCGACAACAAAATGAATTCTTACTTCGACAAGTACTTCTCCTCCTCGCACTCGTCCCCGTTGTTATTGTCCTGACTGCGCCAGAACTCCCGCCAGAGGCTCTCAACAGTAGCGAACTCGAAGTTAAGAACAGCGTCGAGAAAAGCCTCGCAGTGTTCCCTGTAAATGCTGCGGAAGGTGTCGATATCCTCGAGGGTGCAGTCCTCGGGCAAAGAGGAGCCATGGCCGACGATGATCTCGGGGAACTCGGGAATGGCACTGCTCGCCTCGCCGAGGTACTGATGGTACTGCGGCGGCGAGGAGTTCGTCGAGATAGTCGTACTGGAATGCTGATTGTTCTCGTAAGTCGTGTCCTGTTTTTGATTCACAAACTTAAAGCGCTTCGTCTGGGAGTTGGCGTTCTGCTGCTGCCGCGGAGTCCCGTCCTCGTTGAGCATCACCAGTGGCGAGCTCGGCTTCACTCGGATTCCATAATAATGGTACTTGGAATTTCCTCTGCGAAAAGTGGCTTCTTACAATCTAATCCAAATTAAACCCGTTTGAGCAACTCAGACTTCTAATTACCTTGTTCCCAGTCTTCGCGTTCTTAAACCGAGGAAGACCGATCGTATCAACTTGCCGAAACTAGCCGCGTTCACCGGGTCCAGTTTGTTATCAGCGCAGTGTCGCAGATAATGATTGTAAAGAGTGGACCTCGGCAGGGAGACTCCGTCGGCTGTCTCGTAATTATCCAAGAGCCAGTGTACCTAATTACCAGAAGGTCCTCCTGTATTCTACCATTTCTACACCTACTTTCATAGAGAAGCGAAGCGTCCAACCATTCGAGATGGCTGAGGCATGCGTTTTTCACAAGTCTAAAGGCTTCGGGTTAATGATCTAGGGGGTTTTAGTAATAATCTAGAGGGAATGGAAGGAGAACGAGATGATCGCTTACTGTTGCCTGGGAGACTCTAGTGGCATGCGTCATGTTTGCCGCGGCGGCAGCCTCCTCCACGGTGACAGCGGTTGTCCCTCCGGAATTACCGCTGATCAAGTATGTACCTCCACCCCCGCTAACCACTGCTTCCTATCGAACAGCCCAATACACCGGTTCCACGTTAAACCCCCTTCGCTACTTACTTCCCGCTCTATTCTAAACATATCGACTCTCCGTCTCAGCGCAATTGTCAGAATGAAGAAGTGGTTTTACTGTTCTCCGAAGCTTGGATTAGTGCGAGCCATGCACACAGCATAGACGGAATTAGATGCTCTAGTGATAGTAATGGACGGGTGGAGCATGCGGGACACGACTTACCGCATTTTCCGTTTGCGGACTCGCCCTCGCTGCGGCTGCCGATATTAACGCGTGGGTCGTCGGGTCGCCGTCGACGACGCTCTGCTGGATCAAATACGTCCCGTTGCCTTGGGAGAGCAGTTGACCCGTCGTGGAGTTCGTCCCTTGACCCGTGACCTGGTTAATTAAGAATTGAAATGTTAGACGAGTTGTGTTGAGGCTTAAGGGGGGTTTTGAGGGACTTGCCTGGGCGTAGGTCACCGGCGTGGAAGCCGGCGTGTAATACTGGCTGGAGGCAGGAGTGTACATCGCTCCTGCTTCCCCGACAGCGTAAACAGGATATGTCCTGGAATTGAACGAGAGAAACCTGAGTTAAAAGATAGATCGAGGGTCACGGAGCGGTCGGTCGATTCTCGTGCACACTTACATCTGGCCATTCGCCGGAATATACGTGGAACCATCCCCCTCGACATACTGGACGTAGGTTGGATGCGACACCGACTCGGAACCCACGGCCTCGGGCTCACCGGACACTGGAACAAATCATTTCCACCGTTAATCCTCTGAGGCAACGTCCAATCTCCGAGAGATCTGGCATTCTGACACGTGTAACATTCAGCGTTCAGCGAAGGAGGCTCGTCTCGCAAACTTCGGGGCTGGAAACTAGTAGAAAGGTGTCCTACACGATGCGACTTAGCGGTAACAAGTCGACATACTTTGAGAAAGGATTGACTCCCATCGTGTAGGAGCCTTGGGGCTAGCTTTCGAGGAGGAGGCAAGCAGCACACCGAATGTAAAGGAAAATGCCAAGACATGCTAGTTAGTGGTTGCCCTCACCTACAGCCGACGTGAGGGACGCGTAGGACGGCGATTCACTGGTGCCTAGAGTGTAGTCAAAGTAGAAAGAGTAGAGAAGTGTGGATTCGTTCGACAATAATACGCTCAAGCCTCGAATCTCTACAATCTACATTGTTCGTCAGCGAAACCAGCTCAGGCGTGTTAATCAGTAATTAGTGTCGCACGCAGTTAAAGAGTATCGACTACTTGTTGCCCGCAGGCAGGATATCTACATCCCCAGGATTTGCGAGAGGATTTTACCTGTGACGGTGATGTAATGCGGCGAGCCGGTGACGATGGTTCCCGCGGACGTCGAAGCGGCGTCGGAGTCGACGAGGTGCTGGCCGGAGTGGGTCGTGTTGACGACCACCTGCGCTGTTACGTGCGACGGAGTACCTGTTGAGCCGTTAGACGAGTCGGCCGCCGTCTCCAGGGGATCCTGCACCAACAACTGAAACAATTGATTATAGTACGCTTGCCCTGGTGTAAGGTTTCAACAAAGAAACTGGGTAAAACAAACCTGGATGGGCTGCAGGTTGTTGGGACTGGATGGATCCGGACTGGTCACCACTGTGATGAGCTGTTGCCCTCTGCCAGACTGACTCTGTGCCGTACTGGGAACCCCACTCGAGCTGGAGGTAGTCACCACGACCACGCTCGGCTTGGCCTCCACCCCCACACTGGCCCCTCCGTTGCCCCCACTGTTCCCTGCCCCAGTGGATGTTGCGAGGGCGTACTGGGCTCCAGTCGTAGTCATGGCAATGCCTCCTCCTCTCTCTACACCCACTAGCTCAGTGCCGTTCCTCTCGCACGCCTGCCTCTGGAGGGTGGCCGAGTCTGCAATACAAGAGAATATCCACCCTTGGAATGCCTGTCTTAATACCAATGCTAATAATACATCCGACTCGTATCCCCCTGGTATTATAATTGGCCTGTTTCCCTTCGTAATCAACTACCAGGAAGACTCATAAAGTAAACATCTCTCCATGAGCCTTCCAGTTTAATTCTCTTGGATTATAATAAAACGGAGCTAATTCCAAACTCTCCACACAGGATTCAATGAACCAAGGAGAAACTGGCCTTTAGAAAGCCGGCAACTGTAACGCGTGTTGCAGGTGCGCGGCATTTAATAAGCCGAGGATGATCAAAGAGAAGCCCCCGGGGGGCGGCCTATAAAGACAGGAGTAGCCGGCATCCTCGGGGAGACACGTCATTGCCATTGTGGCGCGCGTGCGAGCCGGCGAGGGGCGCGTGTACCTGTTGGGGTGGCAGGTACCAAACAATGTATCGGAAAAAGGGGGGGGGGCGCAGGAATTACGAAAGGGGGATGTTTCCACGGGTGAAACGCATCGCACGCACGAGCGAGTGGAGAATTCGTTGGAGGCCTTTCTATTCGATATTTGCATTAGGGTGTACTCCACTCGATGGACTAATGAATTTCTGAGCTTCCAATCTCACCTTGGCTCTTTCAAGCGCACTAATAACAAACAAGAGCACTGAGAGTAATTTCTAGGTGGTTGCAATGGCTTTAGGTGTTTCGCCTGGAGTGTTTGGAGGCCAACTGTGGGGCAGAAGTGTTCTGGCATTACTGGAGGAAGCGGGCAGGGTGGCTTGCACCTGGCCTCGGTCACGCGTGACCGCCACTCTCTCATCTGCCATGGAACAGAACAATTTGCCCAACTGCCCCCTGCGAGGGAGTCCCTTCACGGGGACTCCTACGCACAGAATACATAAAACAGAGTGGAGGAGGACGAGAAGCGGCCAGCTGCTGTATCGGAGATAACACCCTGCAGATAAGATAGCATCCTTTCCATTGGCAAACTTAGAAAGAAACCAAGGAACAGCGGGGAGAGGCTGCCAACTCCCAAACAGAAGTCCTACGTGTAATCCTACTTTAATTGGCTCCTGCCCATCGAATATTACTCCCAGCAGGCACAATGCGACCAGCTATGCTCGTCGGATTAAACCGGGGGGAAGAGCAGGAGCTTCTCCCATCGGAAGGGGACTTGCCAAGTGGAGAGCCAGGACGAGGAGGAAAGAAATCCAGCGTAACCATCCAACAGATTGCCAATTATAAAACTAACGAATCTCGATCGGCTCGAATGCATCCTGAAAAGAGTCCAACTGGTCAACACGAAATTCCAGCTGAGTGCGAGTCCGGCAAGGTGTGCGGGCCGCTCTCCTAGTCGATAACCGAGTGCGCTCGCGAGAAAGAGAGGCGACGATCTACGAGCCAGCATCGGACGAGGAAGGAGGAGGAGCGAGAGGGAGAGAAAGAGAGGGAGCGAGGTGTGTGCGTTACCGACGTAGGCGCGCCGGGAGAGGAGAAGGCGGAATCCGTCGCACCAGGACTCGCCAGTGAGCATCGCCTGGAAGGCCGGCACGCGCGTTTCACTCACCTGTCTTGGTGGACGGCGCGGCGTAGACGTTCGGCGTAGCGCCGGGCGCACTTGCGCGCCCCACGTCTGCCTTCCTGAAGCTGGCGTGCGGCCGCCCGAACGCCCTTAATGCCTCGGCGACGAGCTAGAAAGGCGGCGGCGATACCCGGGCGGGGACGGCGGGCGCACTCCGACAGCGACACTCCGACACGAGTCTCTCACCCTGGCTGGTGGCCCTGGTTTTGTTGTCGCCTGGCACGGCTGGTCGGAGTGTGTTGCTTGTCTGCTGGTGCTGCGGTCGCCTTGGCTACGGCATCACTGGCCACCGCGTCACCGCCAGGAATGTCGCTAGTCTCACGTTTCTCCCCGCACTTTTACGATTCGCGAAAGCCGATTGAACTCTCTTTGGTTTTCTATTTTTATTTCCAATGCTTTGGAATTTTTATTAAAATTACTGTGTCTTTTCCCCTTTTTGATTCAATTTTTAATACTTCTTTTTTCAATATATATTTTCTATAATAAATGAAACTAAAATACTCATAAAATAATAAAAATTTGTATTGGATGAAATTTGAACTCCGATTGAGTAAAAATGCCACATTTTTAAAATAATTGTGTTAGAAGAACGGAATTCTTTCGATTTTAAATATTTGAATTATATAAATTATTATATATGATTAAGAAGTATTAAATGAAATTATTAAATTAAAAAACATAAATTATTAAATTACTGTATTAAAAATTATAAAGAATTAAAGTATTAAATTGTCAAATTATACATTTGTTCGGATTAAATCAATTAAATAAGTTTTCTAGAAAAAGCCGAGGAAAGGAGAACCAGCGAATACTAGTCACGTCCCTGGGGCGAAACGGCGCGTGCCCGTTTCTTATCGCGCATGCAAGCTGCATACGATAAAGCGGATATCATCGCGTAGTTGTATCTCGGCAAGGGTTCCGCAGGGGATTATCTCTGGCGGAAGCTCGCGGATCTATGGGGAATCGCAAGCGAAAAGGTTATTCCTCGCTTCTTCTGGAGAAAAAGAGCGCGCGCACTGCCATATTGGTTGTGTGCGCCTCCTTTGATATTCCTGCTCTGGTGGGAATTGGAATGTTTCTGAGCTCTGATCGATTTACTGTACTTGCTCGGGTCTTTGGAACTCAATCCGAGTAATTTCGGGGTTTTGGGTTTAATTGTAGTTTTGGGATTTTAGATTTGGTTTGGTTTCGGACTCGAGGCAGCACTTGGCGAAGCGCGTGTTTTGAATCGGCGGATTTACGGGATCGAGGGTATAATCTTTGATTGGAGTCGGCAAATGAGGAATAATCGATAGGTTTTGCGGAAGTTGACTTACTGAAGAAAGGAGAGCCAGGGTTGGAGTAAATGTAGGCCGGGCTGGAATTGTTGGTCGCGAGGAAGGGACTCTTGGAGAGGACGCTCGAGTACTTCTCCTCTTCCATCCACTCCATCGCGTACACCAGCTGCGATTACTTCTCAATTAACTAGAACTATATCTCGGCTCCTCTCTCCCAACGCACTGCCCGGGCGAAACCTATGCTTCCTACTTCTTCCTCGCAAAAAGCAAGCACGCTTTCCCCAGCTCGCACGTACGCCAAACAATCGCCGGGCGTGCGGGAGAACTTCGCAGTCCTCTCGGCGAAGAGAAGTGCGGGGAGGATCGAGAGAGTCTGCGAAATCGGCTTATCAACTCGGCAATTAGTCGAACACTCTCAAGCGGAATTCGAAGGATTGGGAAGAACTCGCGTGCCTTTGTATTAATAAAACTAGAGTTTAAGTAGAATTCGAGTTCTTCGGCGGCGAGAGCCATCGGGGGCCAGGTCGATACGAGCGCGCGCCACCCACCAGATTCCTTATCGCAACAGAGAGGCCGACAACAACAGAAACTGCCCCCCCACTGGAAGGCGAAACTCTCCGACCTCTTTTGACGAGTCGGAGTTAATTAAGAGGCGCGAGGAAGATCCTGGCAAGATGATGGAATCCTCGGAAGCGGAGATCGAAGGCCTGCGAGAGCCGGGCGCAGAGGACACGGCGATTCTCGAGGTGACGACGATCTTGGCTGGAGGAGTCGCCAAGCAGGACAGCCGCGATCTCGACTTCCTCTCGAATTGCAGCACTTCCGTCGAAGGATCAGTGGTGCGAGCTTGGTTATTCAAATTTTCATCTAATTAACAATTAGCCCATTTTTGTTAATTAATTAATTAATAAGTAAAAAGTTAGTAAGTCTGTTTACAACGATCCTACACTTCCAGATTGCGTCTCCTTCAATAGACAGTTTCTCCACCTTGCCGGAGCAGGAGATCTCCGACTTCCAGTCGGACTCCAGGGACCTCCAAGTGAAAGTGGATAATCCACAGAAGCACCTGGAGACTCTGGAGACTTACATCACATTCCGAATAACTACTCGAGTTAGTATCAATCTGCTCTAATTAATAAAATGTAAAGAAAACATGTGGCTAATCATTTCTTGCAGTCAACGAGGCCGGAATACAAAGATGGAGAATACGTGGTACGAAGGAGATACAACGATTTCATCTGGCTGAGGCAGAAGCTGGTGGACGCGTATCCGACTCACATTATACCTGTATGTATAATAGGTTTCATTGTAAAAACATGTGAAGTCCTTGATTCTCCTTTCAGCCGATGCCTGGAAAGCACACACTGTTGGCGCAGCTCGATCGTTACTCCAAGGAGTTCATCATTGCCAGGATGAAGCTGCTGCACATATTCCTGAACAGAGCGGCCAACCATCCGATCGTCAGCTGCGACAAGAACCTTCATATCTTTCTTACGACCAAGCCTGCAGTGAGTGTCTTGCTTCTTTCTGGTGTTTCAAATTGGTTTTCTATACTCAAACAATTTTGCAGGAATTCCTCATACACAGAAAGAACCGTGGAAATGTCCTGGTGAAGATGACGGATACTCTCCAGAACATCGGAGGAACTTACAACATGAAGCAAAGGCATTTGGAGTTTGAAAAGATTAGGGATTATTGTACCGCGTTGAGTGAGAAGCTCGGGACTCTCGATAAGATTAACCACCGAGTGCACAAGGAAAGGACAGATTACTTGTTGAAACTGCACCAGCTGCATCCGATCTTTACCCTGTGGGCGACGTCGGAGCCGGAATTAGCTCCGATCTTGCTCTCCATCGCGAAGGCGGTCGAGACCAATGCGATCGCGCACCAGAAACTCCTCGAGACCATTCCGAACGAGGAGCGAGAGTACATTTCGTATATCGAGGCAGTGAAAAGCGCTCTCTCCCGCAGGGATTCCATGCAGATCGAGTACGAGATGACCGTGGACGAACTCGGGAAGCGAAGAGTGGAAAAGGACGAGGTAACTTCTCCTTGATTCTAAATTTGAACTAGTGAAAATCGAATCTCCTAAAAGATTGAACCGATTTCCTTGATTCTTGGCTCATTCAATTCCGAAAAATAATCGATGAAATACAAAATTCATGAATAAATCGTTGGAGGTTTAACTTTTACATATACCAGCTGAAATGTTATGAAACTCTACCGAGTCTCTTGCTAATCCTGCAATTCCTCGTATTGTTACAGTTAATGGGCCACTCGAGCGGGAACACATCGGGACAGACCTGGGGCGGCGCGCTGTGGAAGGCGGAGTCCCGCGACGAGAAGCTCGAGAGGCTCGGACAGAACATTCCCCGGCTCGCCAAGCAATCAGAAGTATTGCAGGATCGTCTGGAATGCGCGAACGAGAATCTCCGCAGTGACTTGCAGCGCTGGAACTCGGAGAAGCAATCGGACCTAAAGAGCATGTTGGTATCGATGGCCGACCGCCAGATCCACCACTACCAGCAGTGCATGAGTTCCTGGGAGGAAGTGCTGAGCAACTTGAAACTGGAGGGCGTGGGCTCGAAGATCGGCCCACCCGTTAAGATACCTGTTTAATCTACCTCTAAGTCGAGCAATTAGTGCACCGCGGATTATTGAAAACAAGTTTTATTGGACTCGGAAAGCGGCGCTGAGCAGCTTCGATGTCGTTGCAATTTACAATTAAATAATTTAAAGCGATCTTTGTCTCTTAAGTCTTCAGTGTGGCGTCTCCGCTCTCGCTCCTCTTCAGTCGTCTTGGTATCAAAAACTCGTCGAATGGCATTTGTGTCGTCAGCGCGAGAGTCCTCTCGGGGGAGTCGGTGGTTCACATGGGGACCAAAACCACCGTCACTTCGCTCCGGACTCTCCTCGCGGAGAGTTACACTCCCAGTGATATCGTGGTAGAGCGCGCCGGAGCCACTTAGGAATAGCTTGTTCGTTGTATCGTTGCTTAGTCGACCGTACTAGTCGTAACACTCGGATATCCTTCCAGTCTCAGTCCTTTCGCGGAAGGTATTGCGTCTATACAATTGCATTACACCCGTCTCTACATTCCACTGTTCAAAGTACACTGTACACACTCGCTCTGCTTCTTCTCCTGTTTCTATAAATAAATTATTGTTTGGCAATCGGAGGTTGCCGGAGGTCTACTTTATTCGATCGACGAGTCGCTCGGCGGAGGTGTGATGTAGAACTCGACGAGGTTGTCCAGGTCGTAGAGCCTCGCGATCGACTCACCTAGAAGAGGTCGAGCATTTTGAGTTGAGGAGAGAACAGTTTAAACTTTACCAGTGATTTCGAGCTTTTCATCATTTACCAGCCAGAGTCATTTCATTGTGCAAGTACCGGACAACGTGGGCGTACGGCTGTTGGATCTTGTCCCTGAGCTTCGGCGCCAGGTGTCTCGTCGGATTCCACAGTGGGCTTCTCAGGTGAGGAACGTCCGAGAAATTCGGTTTCCAGGAGTCCTGCTTCACGTCTTCCAATGGCAGGACGTCCGTGATACGGTACTCGCTCGTATCAATGTTCCACGTGAATTTGCACCCGACTTCGTACAACTTTCTCTCGTGCGAGCTGAAATATTTAAGTAAATCCTTTAATTGCAACTGCTTTGCGGTTTAAAAGCGAAATCCAAAGAGATACAAACCTCTGTGTCTGATTGCCAATCTCGCTGGCTTGTATCTGCATGATGAGGAGGCAGATGATATCGCCACTTAGCGCGCAGACATCGATGATCTCGATATCGTAGTCGCTGCAGTGCCAGTACTTCTTCTTGAACCTCGCGCAGATCCAGTCAGCTATGTGGTGGGAGAAGGTCTCGATGTCGAAGCTCAGCTGGTTTATCGACACGCAGGGCACCGACTGCAATCGTTAAACACACTGGGATTAGTCCGACTCTCTTCCCACCAGTCATTGATTTTCTCCAATTCAGGCCACTGTCTACCAATTTCTCCGCCTTCGCGTTGCTGATCATCTGCATCTGAGCGTAACCGGAGCCGTGGACGTGCATTGGAAGTACGCACTGGTAGCTGACGTACCCTCCAGTCTCCTCGTCTAAAACAACAGCGAATATTAAACCACCGCTTCTACTTCAAAGAGGCCCTAATCATCAGAAAATTAATCAAATAAGACAAATTCTACCTTCAACGTCGGTGATTACGGAGATCATTTCATCGTCAAGCTCGATGTAGCTACGCTTGAAATGAGCGGTGCACTTAATAATCGGATACTGAAGATTGATCTTGGGCACTAGAGGCGAGGAATTCGGGCAGGGTTTGCCCAGTCGATCCCTCTGCGTGCCGTTCGACAATTGGTTCTGATTGAGCGGGCGCAGAACATTCTTCTGAGCTGATAAATGAATGAAAATCCCTCGTAAAGTTAATGGAGCCAAACTTAAAATGATTGGCGAGGCGATTTCTATTCACCTGAGTCGGTGTTCAGGTCATTGGATAAGCTAACATCCTGGGGCACATTGAAATCGTCGGTCTCGCTCTGATCCGAGTCCGTCCAGTACTTCCAGCCGTTGGGTAAACCCGGAGAGATAGTCGGCGAGGCTGGCGCGGGTCTGCTCGAGGAGATCTGGTGAATGGAGCATCCTCGGTGGCGGAACTGATCGCGTATGTGCTTGAAAGGAACTATGTTCTCGGCGTCCTCGGTCTCGTCGCGGAACTCGTACTTCTTGTCGGCGAGTCGCCGCTTGCGGAAGGAGCTCAGCTTCTCGCAGGTCTCCTGGGCGTCGTCGGTGAACTCGTAGGCCTTCTCGGCCTCGAGGATGAGCTTGTGGCTGGCGCGGGTGCGCGGCTGCGTCGAGCTTATCACCGGAGGCGGCGAGTGAAGGTTGGATCTTTTGCGGGGGCTCGGATGCCGGAAGGACCTCGTGATCGGCGGCGACATGAGCCGCGTCGACGAGGAGGGGCTTACTGAGACGGTGTGCATCGACGAGCTTATCGACGCGATCCCGTTGTCCTGGGAGACTCCCGGTTGAGGGGAGTTCGAGCGCTGGCTGCTTCTACTGCTCTTCTGACTAGATTCTGAGTTCCGCGTCCTCAGGATATCCGAGGGCGGCGTGAGGATTGGTGAGAACCACGTTAACGTCCTGAGGTCTGGCGGCAGCCTCTGAGGTGTCGAGCGTGGGGAACAAGAGGGACGCTTCACCAGTGTGATTGAATCACTGCCGAAGTTGAGCTCCTGCGACATATCCTCGCAGAAGTCCTGGATTATCTTGTCCCGCACCGAGATCGCCTGCTCTGTCCTCGCCACCGGGCTCGCCGTCCTCCACTTGCACTCGCACGCTTCCTGGCACTCGCACGACTTACTCTGACCTTCGCTCGACTTACTCGTATCACAGAGACTATCGCTTTGATTAGTACCCGAGGGATTCGCGCTTAAATCACGACTTAACTTATCTAGCTTGAGAGGCTCGTCGAGGAAGTCCGTCTCAGTGGTGGAGTCGCATCGCGGCGACTCCACCTTCTCGTCCGAGCTCTCGTAACGCACGCACTTCGTGTAGTCCATCTCCTCGACGTCGCTCATGTCCAGAGACACCGTATCCGGAAGCACTCCGTCCGACTTGTCGCCGCTCCTCGCACTCTTCCCCTTCGGAATGTCCAGGTCCACCCTCACCACATGGAGGAAGTTGCCTGTGTTCACCACCACGTGGTTCCAGTATTTGAGACAGACGGTGGCACGGAATTTCGGGTAGGGCGAGATCACCTCGTACGTCGTGTGCACTGTGAGGCCGTGCTGGAGGCAGTTGCACCTGACGCAGCCATCCCAGTTGGCAGCCAATTCTAGGGAAGATTAATCGATTGATTAATAATAGGTTGATGAAGCTTTTGATGGAAAATCTCCTACTCACCTTCGCCCTCTTCCTCGTAGGAAGCAGCAACCTTCAGGCAGTCTTTACAATTGTCCAGGGAGGGTACCGTTGTGATGGTTAAGTAGGCTCTGTCTGTCGCCTGCAGGTTCATCCAATTGGAGCTAAAAGGAAACGGTTTACAGAGGACTTGGCTCAATGCAAGCTTGGAGGAGTAAACTCCACTTACCAGAGTCCGTGTATAACTAACTTATTCCTCTCCATGGGCCACTGTGAAATCACCATGCTGAGCTCCCTGTAGATGGTGTTGTTGCCGAAGAGGGTCACCTCCGCCACCTTCCTGGCCACTCGGTTCGGCGTGAAGGCCCACCAGTGCAGCAGGTACTTATACAAGGAGGTGGTGCCGTTCACGTCCACGGTAAACGTGTAAGTCAGTAGAAACTGGCCGCACTGCGTCAGACCCATGACAATGTGCCCTGCTTCGAGAGCGGATTTGGGGAGGATGCTGAGGAGAGGCAAGTGCCTCCAGGATGGCACCGAGACAAAGAGCCTCTCCTCCGAAGCGTAATTGTGTGGCGAGAGGCATCCTCTTATCTGTGAAAGTCCCCAAACTTACTTAAGCTTGAGACAACGAAAACAGTCCCAATTCCCAGCGAATTAAAAATGCGAGAAAAGCGAACTGGTGTTAAATAAAAAAAGCATAAAATCAGGTTCGATTTAAGCTAGGAATTGGAGGAAATCAATTTGTCGATTGGATAAAAGAGTGGCCGGCGAGGATGTTGTTGGAATATCGCGGGCCAGGTTACAGGACGAACCTCTCTGATGAAGAGCTTCTGCAGGAGGTTCCTTTTGCTGGGCCGGTGGGAGGGGCAGGGCTTCTGCCCGACGATCACGTACTCCGGGCGCTCGGAGGTGATGTCCGAGAAGCACTCGGCGCAACAGTCCGAGGTGCTGTCGGAGAACGAAGCGTCGGCCATTTTTAAATAACCCCTGAGCTGCTGCGGACGCCGCGGAGTAGTGTGGCCACCCAGCAGGACGAGGAGCTCGTCGCCGGGCGAAGGAGGTCGCGGGCAAGGACTCGAGTCAGCGCATCGCCAGGAGCCTCGGTAGTTCCCCTTGGTCCTCGCAGCTTCCGGCGGCCCCGAGAGCACCCTCGCTCACTGACTCCAGGGAGAACCGCGACGGGAGCATCGCACGCTTCCACTGGCGCTCGCTCGCACCACCGCAATCTCGACGAGAGTCCTTCGAACCTTCACCGCAGCCCCGAAACTCCCCTCGATATACTTTTATATCCCTCGACCACCTGCGGACAGCACTCCGTCGGCCAATCGACGCGCGATTCTTCTGCGATTAATTCGCTTTGCGGGAGCTTGCCAGAGGGCGAGTCCTTGGAACGTGTCCTGCAAGGACGAGGGCAATAACAGAGCGCGGAGAGCAGCGCGCAGGATTCGCCTCGGTGGAAATTTTCGAATCTCATCTCCATTCGAATCTCTCAAGTGATCTCGACGGGATTGGTTTGTACTTCGTAAGGATGAGCATTGATTTTTTATGTTCGGTATTAGACGATTTTATTGAGTATTTCATTTCAGGGTCGGCGAAATTGGGCAAAATGGATATCACTTTGGAGGATAGGTTGAACGTTCTCCAGCAGATTAGTCAGAGGAAGCTGGTGGATATTCTCGAGGGGATTCCCGGCCAAAAGGATCTTGTGATCGAGCAGAGGCTCATGAAGATTCTCGATAGCTTCGTCGGAGTCTCCGTGCTAAAGTAAAGCAACAATTAATCCAAATCTAAAGAAAAAATTCTCATCGCCAATTCGCATTTCAGGAGATACGGCGTCGACAAGATCTACAAAATGGACCAGGGTTTAAAGCCCACGAATCCCCAGCGCGTGTTCCTAGTATCGACCGACCTAATCGCCTGCAAGCGAGTCCTGGATCAAGTGCAGTCGGAGATTCCCCAGCCAATTAAAGCTCACTTCGAGCCTTTTCATCATGTGATAGTAACTCCATTTGTGCCGGCAGTTCTCCACACTATTGTGGAAGAAGAAGGTATTTCTCGCGCGAAGTCAGGACCAAACAGGAATAAAGAAATAAAGAAGATCTTTTCCAGGGCTGGACGGACTGGTGAAGCTACAGCCGCTCTCCTACGAGTTCATCAAGCTAGACGGGAACATTTTGTCGCAGGAGCAGTCGATGTTCACCGACCTCTTCTACCACAAGGACACTTGTCCTCTGCCAGGCCTCGCGAAGAGTCTCTGGTCCCTGCAGATGGTCCTGGGCTCCCCCAGGCTCACGATTTCCTTCGGCAAGCACAGTCAGCAGGCCCTCAAGATGATAGAAATGATGAACAGACACGGCGGCTCGCCCGAGATGGAGAACGAAGTCGGAGCTTTCATCATCATGGACAGGAGTCACGACTTCGTGACGACCTTGCTCACACCAGTGACCTACTCGGCTCTGTTACACGAAGTACTCGACGTTAATGTCGGCATTGCCACCTCCGGCAAATCTCAGGCTAAGCTGGAGCCCAGTAAGGATCGGATCTACGAGGAGGTCAGGGATACTCCTTGCGGCGAGGTCTTCCCCATTCTGCATGGGAAAGCGAAGTCCCTCAAGTGTGAGTGTTAAACTCATTCTTGCCTATCGATAGAAAATGAAGTTTTCCTCTCTGGCGATCAGCCGAGCAGGAGGCAATCCAGACGATGAAGATCGCCGAGATGGGGAAGTACGTGACGACCAGGCTCCAGAAGACGAGGGACACCACTCAACAGCTCGGATTTCACATAGCAGCCTGCCAGACGATCGCAGATACCATGGGCTCCGAGTTCCAAAATTTGCAAGCTATCGAGAAGTCGATTCTCGAGCGCAGAGAGCGGAAGGAATGTATCAACTACATAGAAAGATACCTCGGTAAGGTTCCATAGAGAGTTCTATCGAATTGTGATACTCAAAATTAGCCGTTCCAGATGATCATCCGCTAAGGTGTTTGAGACTTCTCTGCCTCTTGTCCATTACGAACGACGGTGTACCTCAAAGCGACTATCAGGAGATCCAGAAATTGTATCTCCACGCTCACGGATACCAGCACATCCCTCTCTTTTACAAGCTTCAAACGGCTGGTCTGCTCAAGTGCAAGGAGTCCAATCTCCTGCACAGGCTGCCCAATTGGAACAGCGAATGGAGCAGCAATGCGCAGCAGTTGAAGCTCTTGCCGAGTAGTTCGAAGACCAGCGACCAGAAAGGACGCACTTGCCCGAGCTACGTCTTCAACAATGCTTATATTCCTCTCATTGTTAGTTCTCTTCTTAATTTCCGGCAAGTTTTCGAATTGCTCAATGAACAGCTCTTCGTTTCCAGGCACAAACTCTGAGCATCGTAACCAACCAGGACAAGGATCCTCGCAGTCTGGACGACCTGTCGAACCTTCCGGGTTGCGTGGTGAGCGGCTCGCGAGGGAATATCCTCCCGAAACTGGTTCTGATTTGCGTGATCGGTGGGATCACTTATGCCGAAGTGTCCGCGTGCAGACTGGTCGCCAAGTCCTCCGGGATCCGACTGGTCCTCGCCTCCGACAGTATACTCACCGGGAACAAAGTCGTCCAAAGCATGCAGGAGATTTAGACTCGCGCGGACTCTCCGATTACGTGTATAAAAGACTGTATTTGATATACTGTAAGTGGAAGTACACAAGATCATTCATCAAACGTTCATTCCTTTTCTTGTTACTCTTATTTCTCTCATTATCTACACGAGCGCGTACATGGGGCTGGTGCGTGCCGGGTAAATAATTGATTGGATCTAGTAGTTGGTCCTTTCCTCCCGATTGCGGTCGCGGTCCCGGTCCCGCCGTTGCCTTCCCCAGTCCTGGCCCTGCCGGTTGTAGTTCTGCCTGTCCCGGAAGTTACCCTGGTTCCCTCTCGAGAAGAAGTTTCCTGCGGGCGGTTCTCGCGTTAGTCGTGTGGAACGGTTCGAGTTTGGGAATTGAGAATAAATGGGAAAGTTTATCACCTTTACCTTGCTTCATCTCGAATATCCGCTCATTGGAATCGACAAAGTTGTTGACTTTGTCGGTGAGCTGGAGAGCAAGAGATTGAAGACGGCTGGGCTTGCTGCGGTGGATGACGACCGTCTCGGTCGGGTCGTCAAGGGAAGCCATCAGCTCCTCGTTGATGATCATTTTGCTGATGGTGGAATGGACCACCGGTCGCTTTAGCTGGAACATCTCCGCGAGTTTTGGCATAGAGACCGAATCGTAGACGTGGGAGTACGTGAAGAGATAAGTCCTCAGGGCTTCTTCCTTGATCAATCGCGTTAACATGTCGCGCACTTTGTCTGCTTGGTAGAACAAGTCCCAGACCTTCGCGTTCATCTTCTCGTTGATGATGAAGTTGTTGCAGGCCGACCAGTTGCCGTTTCTCATCGCCTTCGCCGCGGCGACCACGTGCTCTCGCATGGACTCCGGTGGCCCGACCAGCGACTGCCTCTCGCTCGATCTCAATTGTTGGTAGAAGGTTTTCGAGATCATTCGCCTCCTCGCGTCGAACTCGTGTGCTGAAACGAGTACATTTTAAAATCTCCGAATTCCCTCGAACTTTTTAATAATTCGTTTGATTGTAAATTCACTTACCAGCCATGTAAGGAATTTCGATGAGCATCGCCGAGACCAAGTAGACGCACTCGAGGAGCTCAAGATTGATGTGCATGTGGAAAGGCATTTGCCTCTGCTTCTCGATCTTCTCCTGCTCCTTACTGCGCTCGTGCTGCCTCTGAGGAAGAAGTCCTTGCGCCAAGAGCTCCTTTACTTTCCCCGTCACCATCAGGTCCACCAGGCAATTGTGGGCGTCCTTGATGTTAGCGTGACGGAAAGCGCACAGGCCCAAGTGAGCGATCGTCCTGTTGTACAGGATCTGCGTGGCCGGGTCCGAATGCTGGATCGTCTCCTGGAGATGCGACATGAGGACGAGGTCGCGAGCTTGGAACCAATTGTCGTGGAGAGCGTGGTGGTAGATGTGCGAGAGGATCGCGCGGGTTCGCAGCCGATCGGTGCCGTCGTGCGCGTAAACGTACTTGCAGAGCTTCTCCATCACTTGGACGGACGTGACCACGTCTGCTGGAAGTTCTCCCTGCAGAAACACGAGAAAAAAATTCAGTCAACTTTTCTGTTTAGTCAATAACAGACACTTTTCTGTTACGTACATCTTTTTGTTTGAGTACATTCGAGTCGAACTTGTAGTACAAATGTTCGATCTTCCTGACATAGACGCGGCAGAGTTCAGAGGGTGTTCCTTGTCGCTCGAGGAAGTCCTGGACTTTGTCGATGATTGTGGCGACCTGCTTCTCGTCCTTGAGTCGCTCGACGTACTCGTTACTGTGCGGGTCGCACTCCTTCAGCAGCTTGATGAACTCTTCGTCCAATCTCTCGACCAGCGCGAGAACACAGCCGTGCAGAGTGTACGGCACCGTCTCGTATTCCTCGCCGTCCTCGGGGACCATCTCCGAGATGATGATGTCCTTGTTGGCGAGCAGCATGTCCAGCATCTCGGTGATACGCTCGAGGATCTTTACCCAGTATTCGGGCTTCATGGCGTCCGAGACCTTCGGGTTGTAATCGAAGATCGAAGAGACGATGGAGAACTTGATCTTGACGGCGACCACTGGACCAAGGTTGTGAGCGTCCGCGATGCATTGGAGCTCGTGCAAGAGCTCGATCTGCTCGCGTCGGTCGGTTCGCTTTTTGCCGCGGGCGGCGATGATCTCCGTGAGCTTCTTGAGGACGGCGCTGACATTGATCTCCGCGTCCTTGGCGAACATCTTCGGTTTCTCCGAGGGAATGGCTACACCCCCCTTCACTGTCTCCCATTCGCCCTCGCCGTCGTCCTCGTCGCGCTTCTTCTTCCTATCTTTCTCCTTGCGCTCTTTGCGCTGCTCCTTGCGCTTTGTCTTGTCCTCGTCCTCCTCCTTGTCAGCTGCCCTGGGAATCAAACGGTCGATGTAAGTCCCGAGGGTCTCTGTTTTAATTGTCGAATCCTTGGATTTGATCAACTTACTTCTTGATGAAACGCTCGCGAATGTTCTGGTATTGGCCGTCGTCCTCGCTGCTAGTACTCTCGCTCTCGGAGTCGCTGCCCCAGTCGGACTCGCTCTCGCTGCCGTCGTCCGCGTCCGGTGCTGTTTTCTGCGTTAACAATTGCCGGATATTAAAATCAATGCTTTGTATTAGATTTGTAATACAAGTTTTCAATAGTCACCTTGAATTTCGAGACGTCAGGCTCACTCGCCTCGGAACTAGCCTTCTTGAAGGCGGCCGCACTGTCGTCCTCATCGTCGGACTCGACCATCTCTTCAGCTATCATTTTCATTAGCACAAATTAGTATTAAACAAGTCGCAGGTGTTATTTAGGACAACTTAATCTCACCTTTCTCTTCCTCTTCATCGTCATCCTGATCGGGATTCTCCCTGAACTTAGCAATGTCCTCCTCAAAGTCCTTGTTGTACTTCCTCAGTTTCTGACGTAGGGACGTGAGCGACTTGGAATTGTTCTTGGACATGTTCTTGCGTCCGTCACGATCCTCCCAGACTTCAGTGATGAAATCTTCCATCTCGACCAGGCAACGGACATAGAACCTCGGCGTCTGGCCGCTTTCCTCCTTCGAGATCACCGGCAGCGCTTTCTGATAAGCTCGCATTAGATCCTCAAAACCTGCACGAATCCTCAATCATTAAGCAAAGTGGTTTTTAGTCGGATTACAATAAATAATCAAACGCTACTGACTAGTCAACATGCAGCTCATGTCTTTGATCTTCTTGTAGTTTCTGATGAGCTTTATGAGGTTGGCGATCTCCTCGTATCTCTTCTCCTTGGTGGAGCGAACCACCCTCTTCGCTTCCTCCTCTTCATCGCTGAACTACATGCAAAGAATCCAATTTTAAGAGAAATTCTAAGGAAATCATCATAAAACAAGTGCACTTACAGTGAATGCTGTGGCCGGTGCCCTCTGAATCTGCTCCTCCTCCGAGGCGCTGTCGGACTCGGAGTCCGAGCCAGTTGCGAAGAATCGGCTCATTGTCGCTTGCTCTGCGACAAAGCGAGTTAACCCAATTAACAATCAACTTTACATCAAATTAAAAAAAAAAAATGAATTAAAAAAACTCTCGGACAGTAACAAGGCACCCACTGTTTTGAAGACAACTCTCGGACAAACAAATGGAAAAAAAGTTTTTCTAAAATTGATTGAGCTGATTGGGGAAAATGATTAAACACAGTTGAAACATGTTCGGAGCGGCCTTTTTCGCACAGGGCGTGCAAAACACATGGCACAACAATGTCAATGTTCCGGCGGCTTTTTACTTCGCCGCGAATCCTCCCGATCGACGATCGGAACGTGCGATAGTCCCGGCGGTAGATTGGCGAGTTGGAAATTGGCGAATTACCGTTCTTATTCCGGGCAAGTGGATATTCAGCAGCGTAGGTTAGTCTGACAACGACATTAAAGACGGATCTTGGCTGCGACTGCAGTCAGGTGTGCAGGCTTGTTGACGAGGATCGTAGAGCGGAAAGTCCCTAGGGCGCCTGATTTTCTATCTAGATTGTTCCTAGATACTGCGTCGTCTGAAGTTGTCTGAAGCTCGGTCAATCACGTTCGATGTATCGTTCGATACATCGAATTCGAATTCAAATGTTGAGATTCGAGATTTCTGCGACGAAGTTTATTTAATTAGTGAGTCAAAGTGAAAGTTTATAATTAATGGGATGGAAATATTAGGGAATCGGAAGACTCGGTAGAGTCTCGCGCCAAGTAGTAATCCCCTCGCCATATATATACCCTAAAAAACACTAAAATGTAAAAAAAACAAGTCATTTAGTCCCTTATCAATAAAAAGATCATGTCTCACTAAAAAAAGCGTCGCATTGCACAAAATGCCTCACAAAACAATATTTCTAATTGACCAAAAATGTAATTGAAACCATTGGAAATGGAAAGCGAAGTTTTTATTGAAACCCTAAGTCAAAAAAGATCTTGCCTCACAAAAAAGTGTACCGTATTCCGCAAAAACCCCGCAAAAATTATATAATTATCAAAGAAAACGCAATACTTGGCCCACGCGGTTCTTCCCAAATATTTTTGTTTACACATTTTCATGTGTTTTTAGGGGATACAATACTGCAGTACTGGCAGTATGAGTGTGCAGTAATATCTTCCTATTATTAGCACTAAAAGTACTGTATATTACCAAGGTACTTTTCCCAGTAGTGCGCCGCAATATTACTGGAAAAGTACTAAAGATTCTTAGTACTTTTCCAGTACTATATTTTTTAGTACTTCTCAGTAATATTTTTTCATTCCTACGGTTCTTTGAATACTATGCGTTGTGCAATTTCGCTTATCTCCAACCCAGATATTAGTCACAACGATCTTGCCAAGAGATTTTTTAAAGGTTTATCTAAATTAAAAACACCAGGGACTAGATATGATTCCACTTGAGATTCAAAAGTTGTTTTGTATTTTTTCCAGGATTCTCCCAATGAAAATCTTTCATTTGCATTCTTCAGTAAAAAAAAATAATACCCTTATTAACACCTTTTAATGGCCAGAGGATGCAAACCTTGTTGCTCGACATGAAAAATTGTCGGTGACTTTAGTATAAAGTCATCGTTTCCTGTAACCAATTTCACCGCTATTCTTCGTAAAACTATAACTTCTGCGTAATATGTCAGACGCTTTATATGTAGATTTAACTACGTTTACCTTTCCTGACTCCACACATCAAGGCGAAATCGGGTCTCGTCGGCACACTATTCACTTAATAAATATTAATTAGGTGTAAGAAGCTCACAAACCCGCAGTTTCAAGTTCCAAATGTCCAAAGATAATACAAGATTTCACCTATCCAAAGAAGTTGAAAGTGGGAGGGTATAGTACTTGAAAAATGTACTTACCAGTGCTAAAATGCAATTTTCTTCAGCGGATCGGTAAACAATCGTATCGATCAGACATTATAATGGGTAATGTGCAACTCTCTTATCTACATAACAAAATATGCAACCCTGCACAGCGGCGATTTTACAAACTATTTGCGTTTACTATCCAACCCCACCTGTTAATCAGCCCGGTCTACCCTACTATATAATAACGTTGACATCGGAATACTCATAGTTGGAAAATTAACGTCAACCCTCGTGGTTCACTCCTTTTCTGCTGGAGAATCCTCCTACTCTATCTAGTGAGACAGAGCCCGATATTTTCCGAGCGGTAAGTCCTATTAAATATGCCCTTCTTAAAATCATTTCCGTCAACCGAGTTACAAACAACGACTTTCTCGATTTTCAGAAGAATCGAGGTTGCCCTACTATTATTGGATACAATTGAAGTCTCGGCGAGTCGTGGCAAATCTATTTCGGCTTTCTGAATCGTTCACTCGCACAATGATCACAATTATCCTCCTAGTTTCACTACTGACCGTTCCAATTTCACCAATGGACCATCGGATGTCCATTGGTGCGGACAATCGTCATGATTTGGACAAGATTCTCGCTGACATCTTTACTAAAACTGGATTCCACAATACAACGGTGTTAATATCAGATGAATCGTGGACGAGCATTATTATACCTGACGACATCATTAAGATCACCATGAATAATTACATACTCATTAACTGCGTGGAATCGTTCCATGAGTTGTGGTGGAATGGGGAGAAGCCCCGCTTGCTCTCCAACAAGTTTTTTCTCTACCTTTGCAAATCAAAGGACCTGTGGATCGCCAACGAACAGTTAAGCCAGATAGCATACTATAACTCTAAGGAGCTTCCAAAGGTGTTGTTCCTGGCAATCTCGGAGGGCGGAGAGACAGATTTCCACAAATTCCTGCAGTACTTATGGGCTGAGAATAAGAACATGCTCGATGTCTCGATGTTGGAAGTGTTGAGAGTAAATAGGAGTCTGACATTCACAGTTCATCAGTACAACCCGTTCTCGAGGGAGTACACCCGCCAGCCTTACTCGCCCTCTCTCGATTGGTTCCCAAATAAACTGATCAATCTCCACGGATATTCGGTCGACATTAAAATGTTCCCGGCATTCGATTACAATACATTGAACACTATTGCCGCAGGAAGTGTACTGCCCACCAACCAGAACTATGACAAAAGAACCCTCAGCACTTTGAAAAGCATCATGAACTTCTCCGTGGCCTGGCAGTCCTTTTATGAATTGGGAACATCCTTCGGATCATTGGGTATATTGGACGAAGTCGACACCGCATTAGGGTTCGGTGATTATGCTGACACGATTTTTAACAGAGTGCCTTTGCAACTTGGGCACAAGTTCCCCTCGAGCGAGAGCTTCACCTTGGAGCGCTGGTGCCCTGTAATGCCAGTGTTATATTCGAAAATTCATTTCGACTACAATAGAATAATTGGGATTGTTCTCTTCTTCCTAATCATTACAATTTTCTGGCTCGTCTCGGCTATCTTGAGATTCGAGTCCGACGTATGGAGAATTCTTCACATTTTTGGAATGATCATCTCCTACTCTTTGCCCAACTTCAACATAGCAGCTATCTCGGAGAGGATTTTGTTTTTATCGGTATTTGTAGTGACCGTTGTATATTCCTCGGATTTCCACGCCGATCTCACAACAATCAATATTGGCGCGGAAGAGGAAATTCGAGTGGAAAACTTTCTCGATATACTTCGAAACAATTTAACACCGGTCTTTCCCAAGGAGTTCAGGCACGAGATCGAAGCGAACGATGAGGGAGATTTCAAGGAATTGGTGAAAAATGCTCGCTTTTCGGAGAATATGCTCGACTGCTTGGAGACAGTGGTCAGGCATGGGAATGTCTCTTGCTTCATACCATCTCGAATGTGGGGGGCCGGGATGAGCATGTACACTTCGAGGAGCAGGAAGATAATGCTTAATGAAAAGCTTTGCTATTTAGGGCCACCGAATGTTTACTACTTTCGGAAGCACAGTCCGTACCCAGGGCGTGTAAGCGATATCCTACTGCGAGCGCAGCAAGCTGGATTGACGGGAAGATGGGCCTTGCCATCGCCAGCGGAAATTTCGCGGCAGAATTGGACGAGGACGAGAGATAATTGGGAAGAAGAAGACAATAATTCTAACGGGATGGGAGCAAACATGTTTATTGTCGCAGGCTGCGGCTATGTTATTTCGATCTTGGTTTTCCTCGCTGAACTCATTCTACATCATTTATCCATAGTTGTACAAAATTTCGGAATAAGACGATGGATGCTGCGCTTTGTTTTCGACATATTACCCTAACAATAACTATGCGTTCAACTAAGTTTGGAGTATTAAATATATATGCTATCTGGATTTGGATTTATATGTCTGCCAACTGAATAAATATTTGCCTTCCTATTTTTTCCCGAAATTATTTAATCCTGAGTGCATTAACTGTAAAATTTATACAGAACTTTTTGAGATCTTGGAAATAAAGGTGACAGTAGTCTGGTCTAAGTAGAGCATGTGACTGTAAAAAGAGTGCGCACGTGTGATGACTTACAAGGTAACATTGCGTCCCTTACGAAAGACTATTCCTGGCGACTCAGTAATATCAGTACTGGTAGCTCAGTAGTGGCTCTTCTAAGTAGTGAAGAGTAGTGGCTCTTCTAAGTAGTGAAGAGTGGTGGCTCTTCTAATCCTAACGGCATCACCACAATGCTGCTTGTGGACGAAACATGAAAACTAAAAATGTTTCAACCAAAGATGCAGATTTGGATTTATAAAATCTGTCACTAATGAGAAACTCCAGTACTACAAAAAGAAAGCAGTTTTGCGAAATAAAAGTTTCAATTAAACCGAGATAGACAAAAATGTCGACCACTATAATCTACCATAACGCTATAACTTAGAATGGCAATATGGTAGCATTGTCATAGTATGTGTGATCCTATATGATCTCACAGGTTAGCAAAATTGCAGCATCTTGGCGGTACGGAATATCAGATGACTCTTCCCAATTTTTGGCATTATTTAACGGTGTTAAAATTGCCTCAAAATGCCGGAACTTTATGCCGAAATTAAATGCTGCCGAAATTTCCCAAAATTGGCGAAACATGCCGACACGCTGGCCAGCATTAAAAACTGCAACAGTTGTTTCAATTTACCGTCACGCTGCCTGATGAGCCGACATCGTGTTCGCCACGGCTACTGCTGCAGCTGTTGGTCGGTGGTTTTCACGTTTTTGGTACTGGTCGTTCTGAAGGATGCCTGATAACACCTCCGCCAAACGGCCAGCTGTTTAGTGAAATAATGATTGTCAACCCCTTCCTTTCCCCCTTTTGGTATTGGCTTTCACCAGTTGGCATTGGCTTTTCACGCGCCAATGCCAACATCCCGCTATATGCTGCGGCTTCTAGTTCGAGGATCTCGAAAAAGTTCCGTATAAATTTGCTGACTCGGGATCTCCATCCCCTTCCGTCTTTTACGTTACGGTGGATATGCAATCAGGATTAAATCATTTCGGGAAAGACAAGGAAGCAGAACATTTATTCGGTCGGCAGATATGCCCATTCAAATCCAGATGGCATGTATACTTCATAATCCGAATTTATTTATTGAACTCACAGTTATTGTTAGGGTAATACGTTGAAAACAAAGCGCAACATCCAGCGTCTTATCCCGAAATTTTGTACAGCTATGGATAAACGATGTAGAATGAGTTCAGCGAGAAAAGCCAAGATCGAAATAACATATCCGTAGCCAGCGACAATAAATATCTTCGCTCCCATCCCGTTAGAATTGTTGTCATCTTCCTCCCGATCATTCTTAGTCCTCGTCCAGTTCTGCCGCGCAATTTCCGCCGGCGATGGCAAGGACCATCTCCCCGTCAATCCAGCTTGCTGCGCTCGCAGTAGAATATCGCTTACACGCCCTGGGTATGGACTGTTTGGCTTAAAGTAGTAGACATTCGGTGGCCCTAAGTAGCAAAGCTTTTCATTTAGCATTATCTTCCTGCTACTCGAGGTGTACATGCTCATCCCGGCCCCCCACATTCGGGATGGTATGAAGCAAGAGACATTCCCATGCGTGACCACAGTCTCCAAGCAGTCGAGCATATCCCATGAGAAGAGAGCATTTTCCACCAATTCATTGAAATCTCTCTCAGCATTCTTCTCGATGTCGAACTTGAACTCTTCGGGAAAGACCGGCGTCAAATTGTGGCGAAGTATATCCAGAAAGTTTTCCACCTGAATTTCCTCTTCCGCGCCAATATTGGTCGTTGTGAGATCGGCGTGGAAATCCGAGGAATATACAATGGCCACTACGAATACCGATAAAAACAAAATCCTTTCCGAGATAGCTGCTATGTTGAAGTTGGGCAGAGAGTAGGAGATGATGATTCCGAATATGTGGAGGATTCTCCATACGTCGGACTCGAATCTCAAGATAGCCGAGATGAGCCAGAAAATCGTGATGATAAAGAGGAAGAGAACAATTCCAAATATTCTATTGTAGTCGAAATTAATTTTCGAATACAAGACTGGCATTACAGGGCACCAGCGCTCCAAGGTGAAGCTCTCGCTCGAGGGGAACTTGTGCCCAAGTTCCAAAGGCACCCTGTTACAAATCGTGTCAGCACCATCACCCAACTGAAATACGGTGTCGATTTCGGACAATACACCGAATGATCCGAATGATCCCAAACGATTATAGGAATGCCAGACCATGGAGAAGTTCATGATGCTTTTCAAAGTGCTGAGGGTTCTGTTGTCATAATTTTGGTAGTTGAGTACTCTGTTTCCTGCGGCAATAGTATTCAATGTGCTGTATTTGAATGCCGGTAACGTTTTGATTTGGATCGGATATCCGTGGAGATTGAGCAGTTTGTTTGGGAACCAATCGACAGAGGGCGAGTAAGGCTGGCGGTTGTACTCCCCCGAGAACGGATTGTACTGATGAACGGTGAGTACGAGACTCTCATTTACTCTCGACACTTCCAACACCGTGACATCGAGCATGTAGAGTTCGTCTGCCCATAAGTTCTGCAGGAATTCGTGGAAATCTGCCACTTCGTTCTCCAAGGTCGCCAGGAGCAACACCTTCGGATGGCCCTTAGGGCTAAAGTATGCTATGCTGGTTAACACTTCTTTTGCGATCAACAAGTCCTTTGATTGGTACAGGTAGAGGAAAAGCGTGTTGGAGCTCAGACGGCAGTTCTCCAGGTCCGTCGAGAACATGTGGGACAATCGCATGTAGTTGATGGGTGTGTGATTATTCATGGTGATTTTAATGATGTCGTCGGGTATAATAATGCTCCTTCCCGAATCGTCTTCTATGAACACCGTTGTGTCTTTAACTCCAGTTTTAGTGAAGATATCGGCGAGAATCTTGTCCAGGACATGACGATTCTCCGCATCAGTGGACAACTGATGGTCCATTGTTAAAATTGGTACGGTCAGTAGTGAAACTAGGAGGATAATCATCATTGTACGAGTGAGCGATTCGGAAGGCCGAAATAGAGTTGCCGCGACTCCCCGAAACTCAATTGTATCCAATAATAGTAGGGCAAGCTCGATTCTTCTGAAAAACGAGACAGTCGTTGTTTCGGCCTCAGTTGACGGCTTACCGCTCGGATGATACTAGTCTCTCTCTCTCTCTCTCTCTCTCTCTCTCTCTCTCTCAACAATGAGAATTGATCTCAGTCGTATCACTAGAGAAGGAGTGAACCACCAGGGTTGGCGTTAGTTTCACAACTATCACTGTTCCGGTGTCAACCCTATTATATAGTATACTCGGCAAAGCCAATTTATGTGGAAAGCCATTCATTCTAGGGTAGTAGAGTATAGATTTTATGGAGATTTTCGGAGTGCGTGGTAATTTTCTGCCAATTATTGAAAAAGTTCACTTGCCAAGTGCGTAGAACAGGGAGGATCCATCAACTAGATTGGCAAGCTTCTCTACCGAATGTGATTCCACTTTTGACTTTTACAGTAGAATAGAATAGAATAGAATACAGTAGAATAGTTATCGGCATATCGCAACAATTGACGTTCCCAGGGTGCACTCAAGTAATCACGCAAATTGTAGTTGCTCTTTCTTCGAATTTCTGTTCCCTGCTCTACCGAATCAGGTGAATCCCTAAAGTCCTGCGCCAGTATGTAAGTACATACTAGTAGCGCGGTTACGATCGATCCAAAGACGTGGACTTATTAATTTGAAAAAATTGCAGCTTAGCGGATTATACATATAATCATTCGATATAAATTCAAATTCAAAATGTTTAAATTTTGAGATTTTATATTTTTGTGACAAAGTTTATCCGATTCATAATATAAAGTGAAAGTTTAATATTAATTGGGCGAAAACATGAACAAATAATTCATAAACCAGACTTTTATTGCGAAAGTAGAAACTTTATTAATAGCATTGTTTGTCCTCAGGACACTTTGGCAGGTTTCTCAATTGAAACGATCTCATTCTTAGCTTCACATATGTCGAGTCATGAGGCTGAAAATTTTGTCATAGACCAACTCCTTCGCTCTGTATCCCCAGAGGAACTCCAAGTGGCCGAATCGGTCGTCGGGAACTCGGAACTTGGCCACTGGTCCTCCGACTTCGTCACATAATCGATGGATGTCCTGAAAAATATCAATTCCCAATCACATAATTCCCAAGTTCGTCAATGATATTAATGCTCTGATTTGTTTGCACTCACTCGAACGGCGACCAATCTGTCCTTGGTGCCGTAGAAAATGTAAAGTGGGATTTTTATCAGCGAAAGATCGTATTTCGGAGGTGTCAGCTTCCCGTATACCTTCATATTGCCGATTAGTCCATGGTCGAACTGCCTGAAACGACCTGTGGCGCCGGAAAAGTATTAATAAATCGAAAATATTTCAAAACCACTTAAAAGTATTTAAAGCAATTGTTCTCACTAGATCTTATCAGCTGTGCATAATGCAGGAACTGCCTTACGGAAGCTCCGGCTGGCGCGTGGCCGAGGATCACAGGCAGCAGAGTCTGCAAATTTGATTTATTTAATTTTAAACTGTGCAGGCTTATTTATTTCTCACTTCGAATCATTTTGACTCATTCACTCGAGCCATCATTCTGTACTTGATTAAAAATTCAATTAATTTACCATATTCAAGACTTCCTTATCGAAGCCACCAAGGATGAATATAATATTATGGCAAATCGGCTGCATAATTGATTCATCGTCGCACATCTTCGTCGCGAATTCCGCCATGGACTCGTCCGTTGGCTCGAACTCATACATTCCAATCATCTTCGAGACGAGCTTTAAATCAAAGTCATAGATCAATCATCACCAGGTTCAATTTCAACAGAATTAATATTAGTATAAAATTTATATCTTTGGAAATCTAAATTTCATAATTAATAATATCAATTCTATAATTCTATTATTAATTCTAATTTAATCTTTGGAAATCTAAAGTTTATAAATAACAATATTAATTCATATTTTAAACTACATTTTTAAAAACTCTATAAACTAGAAAAATAGCAAAAGAATACTGCGCAGCATGCTCACATAAATATTATGATGGATGAGGGAAAGAGCCTGGAAGAAAGGATTGGGCATTCTGCCGCAATAAGCAGCGGGCGCCAATCCGAACATCGCCCTAATCTTCGGCTGATAATCGGGTCGCTCCGTCGCCATAACGAAGAAGGTGGTGCCACCCTGACTGTGCCCGATGTAGAAGAGGTCCGCCTGCCCGGTAGACTGCAGAGCGAAGTCGATCATCGCCGGCAGGTCGTACACCCCAATCTCGTGCCAACTGGAATTTTAATATTATATTATCTTATTAGGTCATTCTTCCCGGGGTTTTACTGTATGATTTTAATTTAATATTGCGCGGTTCATTGTTACAATTTGAGATGGAAAATAAATTTGGAGAGGAATAGATTTGGTAATTACCTGAAGGACCAGAAATCCTTGTCGGCAACGGTCATCGAGACGTGTTTCCTCGAGTAGGTGTTGCCACGTGCGTTTCCGAGCCAGACGTCGAAACCGGCGTCCGCCAGGATAAAAGCTACAATTCAGATTTATTATGTTAGAACAAATCCTGTTGAATTGAATTCAATCTATTTTCTTGTATGTAATTCAATTCAATTCTATTTCATTGAATTTAATAGAAAATGTATTATATTAAAATGAATCTTGTCTAAAAAGTTCGATAGATTTTGTATGATCGAATTTTGATTTGTTTTCTTTATATTTCTTTGTGGAAATGCGTTTACCTAAGCCTTTCTCGGGTCCAGAGAGAATGTAATTAGCGGAATCCCCAAGTAATCCGTGCATAAGAAAGACAACAGGCTTCCCAGCCTGCGGGGGACTCCTTTCAGATCCATAAATCCTGTGGACTTCAAGGATATAATTGTCCTCAGTGTAAACCGTGTGACTCTCCCCGAAGTATCCATACTTCGCTATTAACTCAATCTGCAACCATTCGCAATCAAAAACCATTAAACCACCACCTTTCCAGCCAACGAACAATAAAATTTCGACTCAAAAATCAATTTAAAAAATCAATTTAAAAAATCAACTCAAAATCAACTCACCGACGACAAAAGCGCGTCAGGATGGACCTCGACGTATCCCTCGCCCTGGCCATTCCCATCGACGATCTTCCCCAACGTCTCCTTAAAATCCCTCTCAGAATCCACGCAAATCGCACCGGCCACCAGGCACAGCCCCAGGAACAGTTGCCTCCACATTTTCGTACAATTCGCGCGGACCGAGAGACGACAATCGAGTGCTCCCCGAGTGCTTCCCGTGGTATAAATAATCCCAGGGGTTTCTCCCTAGGACGTAGATAAGCTGTCCGGCGATAGCCCGTCGCCTTTTGAGGTAAACACCATTGTCCACCTGCGGATAATTGGCACATGCCGCTTTATCGGCCAGATAAACTCATCGATGAAATCGCGCGATTAAGCAGATTATCGGGCTTGTAATGAATGCTCGTCGCTTGTACCTACATCGCTTCTGATTTTTAATGCGATTGTTTGCCCCTCGACGTGTCGCCGATTGATAAGGTCTGAGGGTTTAGTAATTGGGAGACTGTTGGCTGGAGTTGAAGTGGGTGAAGGAGTGATTGTACTTTTTTAGTTTTGATTGAAGAATTGTAATTGGTTGGAACATTCATATTAATTGCTTGCAAGTATTTCGAGTTGAGGAATTGGAAAACACGTGAGTACAATTGATATGGAGATCAATTGATCGATTTTTTAAGTTCCAATTTTAAAATTGACAAAATAAATGGAATAATATTTTTAGGTTCCAATTTTTTGTTCGAATTTAAAAATTGGTCATAATTCGATAGAACATTAATAAATTGTTTCCAATTATTAAGAAATGAAATAATGGGAAACCCTTGAATGGAATTGAAATAGAAGAGAAATGAATCTTATTTTGAAGTTACAATTAAAAAATAGACAAAAATGAATAAACTACTCTTCAATTAAGTAAAACTAATCATCAACGCGCATTTCACTGCTGGACGATCCGCAGAAGGAAATCCACCGGCTGTCAATCTGAAAGCATCCGGAAGTAAGGTTCATGCCCCGAGTGAAAGCAAAAGTCCCACTTCAACCTGTTTGCAACAGAATGACATAACAATGCCCAGGAACGCGGGTGTCATCGCCACCAGGAATAAAACGCTCGACAATGGACTCGCGATTTTCGCCAGTTGCATTCATTCACTCTGCGATCCGGGGGGGAACGGAATCGCTCGCTCCTGTTTGGAGGGAGAACTCTGCAGGAGCGGTCAGGGGCACAAGGAGGCTGTGTTATGGTTCCGAGTCCCAGTTGCTCGGCGCGTCGAAAACCGACCGGTTTCCCCGGTGCATTAATGGGTGCCAGTTGGCATCGCGGTTCTTGAGTGCACCGGTGGCCTGGAAATGACTCGGAATTACAGTTTCCACGGGGTCGGGCGAGCGGAACGGTTGCGCTGGTTGGTCTTTCGCAATTCTGGTCATCCTTGACGAATTAGAAAGAAAAGGATCTTTTGCGAGCTTTCGATCGATTTTCCTTCGATTTTGAAGAAAAATTAAAAAAGAAAAATGTAAGAAAAAATGAGAAAAAAATATTTGGAAATATTTTGATTTGTCGATTTCTTTGTAGTGTGACATTGTCAGGGAAATGTGACTGGAATTGAGACGGTGGACGCAGTGTGAGTGCAAGAGTTGCGCAGGCCCGGCGAAGCCAGGAAGAGCAAACAGAAGGACGAAGAAGCGGCAAGGTGGTGTGAGCGGGTGAGGTGGAAGGTAAAGAGTCGGCAGCTCTTGCCAAAGTCCGGATCCACTGGCAGCGATACCTCGGAAACATGAAGTTCCGCTCGACTTTCCTCCTGTCTCTTCTTCTACTCGGATTCTATCTCTCGCCGGCGTATTCCATCGGCCCTGCAAAGCGTCGAGGTGAGTTCTACACGAAGAACCAAGTACATAAACTGAAAAAAGATTTTTTCAAAATTTATTTCAAATTTTTTCAAATTTTTCTTTCACTATTTTATTCAGTTTCAATGGAGAATGCACTTGGCATTGATTTAGTACGACGAACTTGGCCCAAATTGGTTCCTCATTAAAAAAACCACCTTGCAATTCCTGAAACGGGTCCCGATTGGTTCCCCGGGCGAGAGTGGGGGCCCGTTAAGGGTCCCGTTGGCACAGAAGCGCCGATTTCACTGCGCGCGTCGAGCGCTGGAATGTTTACCATAAATGCAATCTGACCCGAACGACACTGCGAGAGAAACGATCGGTGAAAGGAATAGATCTCCCGATGCCAAACACTCACGAGACAATAGCGTGCATCGATAATCAATTATTTATGACACCCTCGACACTCGAACAACAACAACAACACTTTGTTGGAAAATCGGTTTGATTGTAATTTTGCAATCGAACCGATAAATCATTCAGTATCTCCTCGACGACGATCAGTATTTACGTCTGTGATTGATTTCTTCGATTCATTATTGTTTATCAATGAGTTCGATGACTCTCCCTAGTCAAACTACTGGCCATGCGGAACCGCGGGATGCTCAGGAGGATGGGCATCGCCAGGGAGGAACTGAAACCCAAAGTCTGCTTTGGTAAATTATCTTTAATTGTTATTTGTTCGATTTTAATTTATTAAAATTCGATTGAGTCCAATATTCAGTTCAATTCATTTTGATTCAATTGAATTTAATTGTGTTCAATTCAATTCAATTTTCCTTTGTGAAATTCAATTTTATTCAATTAAATTAAATCTAATTTTCTTTTATAAAATTAAATTTTATTAAATAAAAACAAATTTTCTTTTATAAAATTAAATTAAATTCAATTCAATTATATTACAGATCTTCTTGGCTGTTTCGCCGATCCACCAGCGCACCTCCCCCTAAAACGACGGCCAGAACACCCAAGCGTCATTGGAACGCGGTTCTTCCTGTTCACGAGGGAGAATCCCGACAGCCCAGAGAGCCTGGAATACGGTGACGACAGCAAGTCGATTAGCAAGTCCAGATACAACACGACCAAGCCCCTAAAAGTCTGGATCCACGGGTACAAAGGGAGCGCGAGTGACGCCGGCTCCGTCGCGCTCTCCCGGACACTCTTAGACCTGGTACCTAGATCGAATTTACATAATCAATTATCCCAAATTTCCAATCACTAAAAAATAATTTGAATTGCATCTTCTGCCAGGAAGACGCAAACATTCTCTTACTGGATTGGACGCGAGGGGCAGCAACGTCTTACCAAGCAGCGGTGGCTAACACAGAACTAGTCGGCCGGCAATTAGCACTAGTTCTCTTGAGTCTAGTCGAAACGGGCACCGATCCCAAGGATATTCACATGATCGGCTTCAGTCTGGGCGCCCACATCGCCGGTTGCACCTCGGAACTCCTCAAGAAGAACAACGTCCTCGTGGGGAGGATCACCGGACTCGATCCCGCCTCGCCCTTCTTCAGGAACCACCTCTTCAAGGACAAGGCGAAGAAACTCGACGCCTCCGATGCCGAACTCGTCGATGTCATTCACACCGATGGCTCCGAAGACTTTGCCGATGGTTTCGGCCTCCTAAAACCCATTGGTAAGATTATTCTTATTAAATAATAATAATGGTAAATAATATAAACTTACGTTTGGATTAAATAAACCAACAGGGCACATCGATTTCTTTCCCAACGGTGGTAGGGAGCAGCCGGGGTGCGTGGATGTCAAGAATTCAGTGGTTGTCAGTCATTTGAAAGGTTTTTTTATTAATTTTATTTTTAATTTTGATTATAATTTATAATGATATTGTTGAGAAGCTTTTATTTATTTTATTAATCTTCATTTTTAGAGGACGCTCTTGATAGAGCGATTGCCTGCAGTCATCTAAGAGCCTTCTGGCTCTTTGTCGAGACAATTAAAGCGCAAAAGAGTGAATGCAAGTTCCTGGCTTGGCCTTGTCCTCAAGGTGGCATTTCCTATCAAAAAGGGCTTTGTTTTCCTCCAGAGGGGACCGAGTGGACCCAAGAAATGGGCTACGGGGCGCATCGAGGGCCCCTCGGCATCTATTATTTGCCTACGCGTGGAGAAACTCCGTTCTGTGGTACTTAAATAAAAAAAAAATCTTACTCTTTAATACTTAAACTTGGATTTTTTGATAGGACAACCGGTGAGGGCTTCCGTAAGAACAATCGAGGGTTCCCCAAGAACCGTGGGTGTCCTCTTCATCAAAATGCTCCAGGAGAACTCGACGAGCTTATTTAAAATTCGTTGCACGTAAGAAGAACAGTAGAAATAAAAGTAAACTAAATCAAGATTCAATGAAAGGAAGAAAAATAGTATATTTTAAATTGCACAGGTTGCCCAGAAGAAGAAACGATTATGGAAACTTCCACAACATCGCCGCTGCCCAGGACAATTCGATTCATCCGGAATTACCAAAAATCGAAGCTTTCATTTGGTTCCAGCCGATGCTGGAGAAAGACGAGGACTCCAGGCCGAGGGATTCCTCGGACTTTCTCTTCCTGAACAGAGTCTCGATCGAGGATCGCAAAGGGAATCGGTCGGTGGAAGAAAATCACATCGAAATATCCCCCTGGTTGATGAGTTAGTTAATTAAACAACGATTTCATTCGACAGGTGGGAACATTGCTGGCGCAATTTCGAAGTGAATTCCACGCAGACGCCGATTGAACTCGAAAATGGTCGCTGCAGCATCATTTGAATGATTTCTTCATTTCTTCCTTGATATTTTCCCTGTTATTTCATGATTCGATTAATAAAAAACTCTGCCAGTTGGTTGCATTCGTAATTGGTGTTCTTTGATTGGATTTTTTTATCGTCGAATGATTCAAGTTCATTCAAGTACGCTTGCGCATCATAATCTTCTTCCAGTACTTCGTCTAGGTTATCGCATGCTCCGAGCGCGCAACACACTGGAGAGCACATAACCTCTTCGGTCAAAGTCGAATAAAAATATCAGTATTAAAAGCTCCCAGGAGAATGTCGACGCTTTTTCGGAGGTCCATCGGCCTCCTAAATAAAAGTCCTGGCCAGCTGTTATACAAGGTAAGCTCCGATCTTCTTTCCATAGTTGTCCTACGAGTTCTCGTCGCACCGGGTTTGTGCTTTCATCACAAATTTCCTTGAATAATATTGAACGTTTCACATTCTCATTCACATTCATTCTTCAAGGTTTTGTGTTCTTCAGCAACAACAATATCAATACAGTTGACAACAATGACATACAATAATATACTTTCATTCCTATACAAATTTAATTGCAGGCAAAATATCAGCCAGCGAAGCAACCATGTCGCCAAGCTTCCGGGCCAATACCCCAATCAAACAAGAAACCGTTCCTTCAACCAATCTCCTGGAAAACCCTCTCGATCACTGCAGCCCTCGGTGGCACTGTCCTCTTGGTGATGCAGTACATGCGAGACCAGAAGGAGAAGAAATTGGACCAAGAGAGGAGGAAGGCTATAGGCAAGGCTAAGATTGGTGGGTCATTCCAGCTGCTGGACCCCGCAGGGAAGTTGGTCAGTTCTGAGGACTTTGCCGGCAAGTGGATGCTGATCTACTTCGGATTCACCCACTGTCCCGACGTCTGCCCCGACGAACTCGAGAAACTCTCCGAAGTCGTTAATAAGCTTGGTAAGTTTGTGGGAGAGAATTCCAATCGACCGCAACGAATTAACGAAACCGAATGATATTACAGACAAGGAATTCGGGCTAAAAGTCGCGCCGATCTTCATCTCGGTGGATCCGACGAGAGACACACCGGAGATAGTTGGGAAGTATGTGAAGGAGTTCTCTCCGCATCTAATAGGCCTGACTGGCTCGGTGGATCAAGTAGCCAAAGTCTGCAAGGAATACAGAGTCTACTTCAGCAATGGTCCAAAGGACCAGGATGAGGACTACATTGTTAGTACAAAACAGTGAATCCTGAGGATAAGCTGGATATTAAAGGATTAATATTGACTTTCTTCTTCCCAGGTCGACCACACAATCATCATCTATCTCGTGGATCCTGAGGGCTTGTTCGTCGACTACTATGGCCTGACGCACACAGCCGAGCAGATAGTGAACAGCGTCGTCGTGAACAATATGAAGTACAAGAAACTCAAGAGCGACAGTTGGCTGCCCAGCCTGCCCAACTTGAAGCTCCAATAAAACATCCCACTCGCATTTAGCTATTCGTAAGACTAAGTACTTGGAGAGGAGTTTCGCACATTTCGATACATTTATGGAAAAGTACAATTGGTGTACATATTTGTTCTCGGGGGGGCGTAGTGTAAAAAGTGACGAGAATAAACTGATTCTTAACTAAGTGAAATAAACTTGTTCTTTATTTATTTCTGTTGATTTCTTCGATCGAATATCCCGCACTTTATCAAAATCGCGCCACTTCCGGCTAGCGGCCTTTTCGCCGGAAACGCTGGACTTTGGTGACGTTCGTACGCAGTCGTATATTTACTACCAATTCTCTAATGTCACTTTTGAATCCGTAGAACCTTTTAATCTCCACGCCAGTGAATTAGGATCGACTTCATCGCCAATTCGAGGGAGGTTCGTCTTAGAATTCCTTTGGAATGTACATTTCGCGATAATCAATTGATCGAAGCAGCAAAATCAAGGTTCTTTGGTGTATAACCTAGAAAAGTTCCACAACAAACGCAATAAACCTTGCTTAGTCTGGTTTTTAACTGGCTTCGAAAAAAGAGGAGATTCTCAATTCGTTTTGTATTTTTTTATGTCTGTTTTAATAATAAAAACGGCGAATTAATCTTTCGAGACTGATATCCGACTTTTCGTATTGAATTGCATATTGCGAACTGGAGAAATATTATTTCGTAGATCTGCTAAGATTGGAATTAAAGTATAACAATTCTTGGACTTGACTTGTTAATTAGCAAAGCAGAATGGCTGAGAACTTCGGTAGGGAAACCCCGCCGATCTACTCGGGCAACGAGGAGTCCAAAACAGCTGGACAACCCCTTTCCGACTTCCTCCTGCAGTTGGAGGACTACACACCGACAGTACAGGCTTTAATCATCCACCGGCTTGCCCACTGAGTACGATTATCTGATCTTGTCGCTTGTTACTAGGTGCCGGACGCAATAAGCGAACACTACTTGCACACTGCAGGCTTCAATGCGACTGACCCAAGAATGTAAGAATCACCAGGTTCAATTCCCTCTTTGTACATCAAATTCACACATTAATCTCATTCCCAACTACCAATCGAAGAGAAGAACACATTGGATTAGACCTAAATCATATTTCAGAGTTAGACTAGTCTCACTAGCAGCACAGAAGTTCATCTCGGAGATCGCGAACGACGCTCTGCAGCACTGCAAAACACGCGGAGCCAATCAGAACACCAAGACCAAGGGGAAGGACCGGAGATACACCCTGACCATGGAAGATCTAACACCGGCGGTCGCCGAATACGGAATCATCGTCAAGAAGCCTCACTACTTTGTCTGACTGAACCCGAGTCTTTTGTCCCCGCCGCAATGAACCCTCGTCGCAGTCTCTGCTCTCCTACACACAATAACACTGAAGACAATTGTCGCTTTGCCAAGCTGGAGTTTGTTAACTAATCGATCTGTGAATACATTGAGCCTGTCTGCCCCCTGTTTTTGGTTTTATGGACCTGATTTACTTTCGCCTTGATTTATGCAAAAGTTAGGCCTCCGAGGATTTGTTTATGAATTTTGTGTTTTGACGATTGTTTTAGGGAATCGAATGAGCCAAGAATCAAGGGATTCGGTTTTGTCATTCGGGAGATATGAATCTCTTCTTTTATTCTATTGTCCGTCTTGTGGGGAAACATTGGGAAACCTAACCTCGGATTATTTATATGAAATCGATCGAAAATGTTAATAATAAACAACTTGCATCTAAAAAAGGACAGGAACATAATCTCAAATTTCTCATATAAATTAAATAGAAATATTAATAATAAACACTTTATACATAAAATAATCTCCGAATTTGAAATGTTAATAATAAACAAGGGCAGAAATCCGTTCTGCAATTTTCGTATCAAATTAAACAAAAATATTAACAATAAACAATCCGTAAAGGTGGAGATTCTAGCATAGAAAAATGGGAAACTTAACCTCTAATTCAGGAAAAATCTTCACCCTAGAAACCAGCGAAACTCTCTAGCGCGTAAGCTCCGAAGAATCTAGTGACTTTCTCGCCTAGTAATTTCCACGAGGCGCGCCTTCTCCGTCGTGGCCGTGCGCGATCTCTGTTGTGTGTTCGGTGTGCTTTCGTAGGCAGCAGCAGCAGCAGGCAGCAGCGACGACAGCGACAGCATCATCAGCAGCAGTGCCAGGCGGTCGCATGCGCCCTATTCCCAAAAAAAGCATCAGCCATATTGGTGTGTTGTATCTCGCAGTCCTCAGTAATTCCGACGGTGTTATCAGCAAAGGTATTTCTAGGGCCGGGGCGAGCGTGGTCCGCGCGGCGAGGCTGGTGGCGATTGATCGGTGGCGAGGTCGTCGGGGCTCGGGCCAGGCCGATCGGAGTGCCGAGGGCGCCGGAGTCCTCGGCGCCGAGCACTCAGTGCGCGCGGCAATTGTCGAGTCCACGGGCCGAGAGCCGAGGCGAGAGAGGCGAGACCGGAGGACACTCGGTGCGCTGGCCGACCTTCCTCCCTCCGCCCGCACTCTCTCCGCTCTCCTCTCGCGCTCGCGAGAGTACTACGAAAAGTTGGGTTAAACCATCCCGCACCTGGGTGAGCAACTGCTCCGATCGCGGCGCTCGCCTCTCCGCCGGACGCTCGCCTCGCTCGATGAATGATTCTTACATGACGATGGACTAGAGAATGATTCGAGACCTTTAGCAGAGTGCAGTGTGTAGACACCCACCCTGGCTTACTTTCCAACCACCCGTCTTTCTTAGTTAGCTCCGCTTTCCACTTAGTGCTTGTCTGGAGCGCAGACTTTCCCTGCGAGCAACAGGTATACCCTGTTTAGATTGTTGGGGACAGGAGTCTGTCAATCGGAGATCTTGTTTTCCTGGAGATAAAGCCTGTTGTTCGTCGCTCATTGTCTGTTGGCTCGGATCTTTATCTTGAGCCTATTGTGGAAAGTGAGATCGGAGTTTAATGTCAGTCTCTTTGCAGTGCATCATGACGGATTCAATGAAGTTTGGCCCAGAGTGGTACGTAGAAAGACTGTTTGGAATAAGGAAAGGATTTAAGGGATCGTTAATGAGGATCCTGTCTCTTTCGTCACAACAGGTTGCGCAATCTAGCAGGGGAGAGTTGCAGTTCATCGGCAGGGGGTGGTGAGAGTGGCACAAGCCTGACTACTCCACGCTATCAATTAGCCGAGCATAGATATGGAAGGGAGGAGATGCTCGCCCTGTTCGACCAGACCTGCAAGCCCCCCAAGCCACTGGCCACTTCCTCGCTCTACGTGGAGAAGACTCTCCTGCCACTCGCCCTCATTCAGATGACAGAAGACGAAACGGTAACCCGCGCCGCGAGAGTCAGCCCTTAATCGATGCGATCCGCGTCGATCGGAGTTTCAAGCTCGATGGAGATCAGGATTATTCAATCGCGACAACCTTTACTACCACGCGACGCGCTCGGTATATCGGTGACAGGCTCGTCAACTTACTTCGAATTCTAAAAATACCCCGCCGACTCTGGAGCCCTTGTGCCAGTTATGCATTACGCGCGATCCCAGCCAGAGGCTCCACTTTATACTTTACATAATCGCTATTCTTTTCTCACCGGCCCGCTGCCTCCGTTAAGCTTTTAAATACTTGGCGGAAATTCCCTTGGTCTTACACCCGAGGCTTCCTAGTGCGGCTTTGATGGCTAACGGTCTTCTCTCTCTTGGACTGTCCAGCGTATGTGGAACGGAGGCGTAACGAACATAGGTACTCGAGGGAGGGGCGGCAGCGTGGACCGAGGGGGTCGAGGTAGAAACGGCCGTGGCACCATGTACACCTCGCACTACTCGCGTGGCGTCGGCTTCGACGACACAGGCGACGGAACCCGCATCGACGGCCAAGCCTTCCAGGTAGTAAGTCTCAGAGCACTTATCCCCGCCGAGTGCGCACCGGCCGTTCTCTCTCTCACGTGAGTCTTGCGCTCTCTCCAGGCGAGGAGTCGACCCTTCGACAGATCTCAGAGCGAGCGTGGTTGGTCGGAGAGAAACGGGGTGAGCGAGCCTGGCGAGTGGAACGGCGCGAGTAGTCCTCGGAAGGAGTTGACTCGGGGGCCCAGTGGTAGCTCGCTGATGGAGGGCAACTGGCGTCGACAGCGAGGCGGCGGCGAGGATGACGACAGTTGGCGCAAATGGGGTAATTAGTTGGATTGGCGAGGGTTCGATTCGGCAGAGTCTTTTTCGCCGTTGAGAAGTAATCTCGAGGGTTTGCGGATCTTTAGGGAGAAACAGTTGGCGCGACGGTGGAAGTATGGACAGGGACCGGCTAGAGAGGAACGAGGAGGGCGAGGAGGTTCGCAGCGCCGGCCGATGGGAGCATCGTGGAAGTCACAGAGGTTCACACGACGGCAGTCACCACCCGCCGACGCGCACCGCTCGCACTTGGGAGGCCAATCACCACGACAACCATGACAACCTTCCCGAATGGTGACTGCCACCATTCTTGAAAGTCCTCTCTCCTCACCCTAGCACCTTGTAACCGAATTTCTCGCGGCTTCCAGGGCAACGGAGAACCCAAGCGAGAGCGGAGGGAGCTTCGACGCCTCAGGCGCGTTCCACGGCGGCATGTACTCGGACGACGACGAGGACCGAGTGATAAGTATGGGCGGAGTGCCGCCGGAGGCAAGGACTCGCCGGGTCTCCGAGGGCAGCACCACAAAGAGTTCCGGCAAGCCACTGGGCTACCCTTCCTCGCAGCCGGGACGTAGTGTACCCATCACCATCGGCAAGGAGAGGCCCAAGTCCCTGCACCCCGTTGAGGACAAGGACGAGTGCGAGAAGGAGCAGAGAACCTCGCCCAGCAAACCTCCACATTCCACCGCGGACACTCCCACGAAGCCCGGGGGCCCGGACGCCTTACAGAAGCGAAATACCAATTCCGAGAAGGCGGAGGACAAGGGCTCCGAGCCCACTAGCAATAAATCCCCCAGTAAAACACACGCGAGGGACGACGCGGGTGGCGAGGTTGGCGCCAAGATGGACTCGATCTCGAAGCGAATGGTCGAGCAGAAGCTCGTGCAGATTCAGGGGACGAACGTAAGGCAGAGGACGGAGGACGACCTCGACAGGATGAAGGAGGAAGCGGACGCCCTGGTCGCCAAACTCATGGCCGATGAGGAGAGCCACAGAGACAACAAGGCGGGCGCGGTCCCACCGTCGATCGGCAACCAATCGCCCGGCGTCGTGACGGCGAACGGGCAGGAGAAGTGGTTCTACCGGGACCCGCAGGGTGAAGTTCAAGGCCCGTTCTTGGCCAGCGAGATGGCCGAGTGGTGCAACGCAGGCTACTTCACCACCGGCCTCATGGTCAGGCGAACCTGCGACGACCGCTACGCGACACTCGGCGACCTCATGCAAGTCTGCGGCAGAGTACCGTTCACCCCTGGTCCACCTATTCCTCCGTTAAAGGTTCGTTCCTGGAAGAGTGTGAGACGATTTCTTGATATTAACGAGTTCTATCTCTCTCTTTTCTTAGCAGCTACCGGAACAAGCGATCCCACCGGTTCCAAACACTGTACCTGCCGGCATGCCCGCCGGAGTATTACCGAAATCCGGGATGGAAGACCCGCTGCTGGTGCTCCAGTACCAGCAGATGCGTCTGCTACAGAGTCAGCAGATGCTGCTGCGCCAGATGAGGACGTCCGCGGTCGCGAAGCTCTCTCAGTCGGAGCACTGGGCAAGCCTTAGCCCGGTCGAGCAGAACCGCTTGATCCTGCAGTGCGTGATGCAGGAGTCCGAGGTCCCGGAAGTTCCGCCGATTTCCACCAATCCATTCGTATCTCACATGCCCGCGCCAGCGACGAACCCAGTCATGCAGTTGTTCAACCAAATGCAACAGGTTCTGCTCCAAACATATTTGCGATTAATTTTGTAGGAGATTAATTGGATTGACTGACTTTGGATGACTTTTTTCCACCCAAAAGGCAAAGTCGCAGCCGGAGCCTCATCACTCGTCGAACCCTCACCCGACGACGCCGGCGCATCCCCCCGCGATGGACCCCATCCAGCAACTCATCCAACAGATGGGTGGTATCCAGAACCTCCCGGTGCAGCCGAGCAACATGAACCCGAGCATGGCCGCGAACGGTGAACGCGCCCATGAGCGGACCGCCGCCACCGCAGTCGACGCAGGAGGACAATCCGATAAAGGCGTTGTTACGCCAGTTGAACGTAAACGTGAACGGTCATCCGCAGGGCGCTCACATCGACACGGTATGGCCGCAGCCCCCGCCCCAAATCACCCCCCAATTTAACGCGCAGAATTGGTTAGCCCAGGTATACGAAAGCCTCATTATCTCGCCCAATTATAAGCCGCCCGGCTCACGATTTGACAGTCTGAGCACTCAACAGTCAACTTGTCTCTGTTTTGCGCGCAGAAACCCTTTTTACAAGTAGGACCAATGCCCGCGATGCCGCCCGGACAGTTGCCCGCGTCGATGTGGGACATTCACGCTAAAGATATGAAGACTGAGCAGCAGATACTCGTCAGTCACTGCTTTCATTGTTACAAGTTATCCTTCTCCGAGCGAATTTAAAAACGATTTCTCCCTTTCACAGGAGGAGCAGAACATCAGGCTGCAAGAAGACAGGAAGAAAGAGGAGCTCAGAAAGCAGGAGGAACTGCAACGCCAGCAGGACGAAGAGAACGTGAAACGGCAAGAGGAGCAAGCCCGACAAGCCGAGGAAGCGAAGCGCAAGGAGGAGGAGCGCAAGCGCAAGGAGGAGGAAAAGAAGCGAAAAGACGAGGAGAAGCGCAAGCTAGAGGAAGAACGAAAGC